>OY728133.1:1713270073-1714470073 GCA_963277665.1 Viscum album
GAAATCATTCACCTCTAACACTAGACTTTTCCATTTTGGAGAAAGAAAAATATGAATCAAGGAGGTGGTTTTTGGCATTTTTTCGCAACCATTTCACCTACATTTGAGGTATCTATTTGATATCTGATTAGAATCATGCAATTGTTGAGGCAATCAATGAAGAAACTGATTCATGGAGACCCCCAAATTCACATCATATACATTGCATTAGACACATTTCTTGGAATGTGAGGAAAACATTTTACAAAAAACCTATGAATAATGAAATCATGAGGATATGTATGAAATGTATTCGTTATTTGTTATTATTTTAATGTAATGATAAAATAAATTTATGTGAAATATGATCACTTCTATGTAGAAAATGACCAGAATCAATGATGGTTGGATAAATGTTTCAAACAAATTTGTAAGGCTAATCAAGAAGTCTATGATTATATGACACGTATTCCAAAAGAAAAATGGACATTAGAATATGGGGGGAAGAGGTGTAGAAACATTAACACAAACATTGCAGAGTGCATCAATGGTTTCTTCAAAGGGATTTTCATGTTACCTATAACTTCCATATTTCAAGAGACATTATATCATTGTATGAAGTACTATGTTGAAAGACAAAAACTAGCCTCAGATAGAATTTATCCGGGCCTAAGAGGAACTTTAAACGAGATATTAAAAATAACATTGAAGAATCTTCTTATTTTCATGTCACCCTTTTCCAAATAGATGACTCTCTATTTGAAGTTCAAGAGCATTCAGTCCCCATCAAAAATAGCATCAGTAAAAAAATAGTGGTATTACTAGAAGTGAGGCAATGTCATTGTGGAAGCTTCCAGGCCTTACAGTTTCCATGCGCAAATGTCATCACATCATGTGCATCTATGAACATATCATGGGAATCATATGTTGATCTAGTGTACCGGTTGGACACAATTTCAAATTTTTATACTGCACCATGGAAGTCTATTTTGGAGTTTCAATATTTCCCAATTCTTGAAGGATATCAGATTGTGATACCAAACACTAATAGGTTGTGTAAACTAGTGAGAAAAAAGTTTAAAAGGATGCAGAATGAGATGGACTGGCCTCAAGAACAAGGGAAACGTTTGAGATGAATCATATATCATTAAAAAGTATATAACTAGAAACGATTCCCTAACATTGCTAGATAGAGTCCACACACTCAACCATAATTATGTATTATCTCTTTTGTGATCTTTTAATATTTTATTATTATGTTTTGTGATTATAAGATTCATCATTTTAGATAAATATCATATATTTGGAAATAATTTTACTATCAAATAAGAATAAGCCTTTCATACTCACATTAAAAGGAATATGACAATTGCATTTGAGGTGAAATTAACGCATAAACAATATGTCCATGGCTAAACCATAAATCATACATGTGAGCAAATAATCACTAAACATACCATAATGTGGAAGATCATACATAAGTTACAAAGCACAACATTTTCTAATAAAATTTTACATAATGAAGATAAAATGTTAAAATATATTAATATATAAAACCATATCTTAAGAACACCCTTTTCCAAGTTAAAGTATATCTTAAAAACACTTTAGTAATATGCTTTGAAAAACATGAAGGCATGCCCATTTCTTTTGGTAATAAATAACTACATAATATAATGTAAATAAATTTGACATTATTACAATCTAAATCTCAAAATATTATTCTAACAATAATGTTAAATTTACATTTTACACTTATGAATCATTAAAATTGTTTATAAACAGATGGAGGATAATGTTTCCCTTATAATTTGGGGATGACCTCCTTGATGGGAGGTTCAAACATTCCAATCGGTTTCTAATGAGTGTGTTCGTAGAACCTGAAGCATCCAATGATTCCACATCCATTTGGACCTACATTCCAAAGGTAGGCGCTCATTAATTTTTGGACTGATGAGGCTTAGGAATTTGCATTGGTCGAGAGGATGGGAGGTCGGACTCATCACACCTTTTTGGGGGGAATTATTGTCTTCTCCGGGATTGTCTTTATAGATTTAAGTTAGGTTTGTGAATCCTTATTACATTACCAAGTATAAAATGAACTTTCCTTCAGATTTGAAAATCAATGATTAAATATGTAGGAAATTTTGAGAATCTTTTATATGTATTCGAAGTTCTTCATCGATGGAGAATCATTTGTATTTATTAGAGATTCTTGGTAAATGGTATCCTTCGGCACATTTATATTGATGTCTCTTTGTCATTATGAGGACCATGCTGGTTTTAAAGACACTCATTGGGGCACTTGATGATTATTTTCATTCAGAAAGACATGGATTATTTCATAGTTGGAATCGAACCCGCAGATGGGCTACCTACGTATCGTTTGTTTAGAAAAAGGAATCAGAACCCACGTAGTTCGAGTAAGGGAGTATGGTGTTTATGATTGATGGCTCAAAGAAGGATGTCATAATTACTTTTCACTCTAAGCTCACGTGAGTCATTCTCGGTGTGAGAAACAAGAGGTATTGGTAAAAATTATACAATTGTGCCATGAAAGATGCAATCATAAGAAATAATGTGGGACTTAAGTATGTATTACTACCCATATAAATAAAGATTAGGATTTACATAGGGGGAGAAATCCAGGAACAGGGTCCATAAAGGTATATGTGCTTCATGGAGATTTGAATACTCTAACTTGGGGCTTACTCCTAAAAAGGAGGCCCAAATTAGGAGATGACTTATGATTGGGTTTTACTCATGAGAAGGAATCCCGAATCAAAGGTAAATTAGGACTGGTTATGAGAAATTAATACTGGGGCATACTCCTGGAAAGGAGGCCCAGGTTAAGAGACATGAAAAATTAATGGACTTGGGGCTTACTACTAAGGAGGATTCCCAGATTTGAGACTGGGGCTTACTCCTCAAAAGGAGGCCTAGGTTAATGATTATGACTAGGGCTTATTCGTGAAAAGGAGGACCAGGTTAAAACTATGACTGGGGATTACTCCTGAAAAGGAGGCCCAGGTTAAAACAATGACTGGGGCTTACTCCTGAAAAGGAGTCCAAGGTTTATGAGTTCTCTCATCTTAAATGATGAGTTTTAATGAATGAAATCTCAATCATTAGTGACATAATGATGTGTAAATAACTTGGTTTTGAGAGATATTCCACAGAATTCCTTTTAGATAAGGAAGTCAAATTAGGAAACCATGTCATAAATAGCTTTGAAGAGTGTCTTGCAGACTGAATCTTGAATAGGATAGGTGGAATGGATTAAGAGGGGTGAAATGGGAAAGAAGGTCACCAAAAAAGGTAGGGGTGCACAAGTCCTAGTAGGCACGCAGGTACTGCGTGGGCGCGCAAGTCCGGTCACGCAAGTATACCTACGCGACACATGGGTACCTGCGCGACGGTTAACCAGCAGGGTAATAATTGAGAGACTCTTTGTTAAAGCCTTTAGAATCATCTTTAGGTTCTTCAAGAAGAGTGGCGTGCAAGTTCTATTGGAGGAGTTAGTCAGTGCGCAAGTGTGGCCATTTCCCTTAAGGGATGGCCACTCAGGCACGCAAGTGTTGATGATTTTCAACACTTAAACCTTCCTCCTCCTCTTTATATCTTCTGTTCTAGGTAATAAATTACCTTAGAAGTGTTTCGGAAGCTTTGAGAAGAGACTAGGGCATCGGGAGCTCAAATTTGAGTTTTTGGAAAATTTCCTCCTCGAATGGGGGCCCACAGGGTCTATTAATAGGTTAAAGAAGACCCCAGTAGTTAACCTTTAGGGTGCGGAAGTCACTTGCGCGACCATTAGGCATTGCGAAAGTGGAATTGCGCGACAGTGATGGAACTTGCATGGCACATGTGCTTTTGAATCCTTGTTCATGCCTTTGTCGATTTTTGATGTCTTCTTCAAAGGATGAATCAATTTTTGCTAAGTCATTTTCCTTTCCATTCGTTTAGAAATTGTGATGAAAAGGAGCATCGAAAAAAGTCCCCCCTCTGAGTTGGATCCAAAAGAAATGAGGATTTGACTCTGAGGAAAATGAGAATCAAAAAGGAAATCGGGGCGCACAAGGTCTAGCGTGAAAATGAGCTTCGGGAGCGTATGATTTGTCGCGCAAGGTAGGGCATTTGGTCATGCAGGGTATGGTACGTAGGGTTATGGACTTGTCTATAAATAGAGGGACTCACTTCCGTACAATCATATGGATTTGAAACTCTCGAGCTCTCACCGCACAAGTTGTATTTTCCGTGAAAGTTGCTCTATTTCCCGCTGTTTCCTTGATGTTGCGCTTCTGTTAAGGTATCTAGACCAGCATGGTGATACTTGCATGCCAAATACTTACATGACACATCCATATTTGCGCGCCAAGTTTAGACTTGCGCGCCTTAATACCTTAGCCATTTTTCTGAATTCCTTCACAAATTTTATGAAACACAACCTATTTAAGAGTTAGTTTATTCAACTATTGTGCAGATTCAATGGCTCTCAGGAGAATCTGAATGGCTGATGAACTGGCTAGCAAGAAGATTGATGACATGATGAACATTATTGGCTGTGATTACTTTGATATCTGTGACAATACTCTCCCAGATTTGGATAAGTACTTGAAGAAATATCATCTTAATTTCCCATAGAGAATCTACCTGTCCCTATATGGTCATAGTCATCTGCAAGGAGTCAATGTTCCAAATGCAATTAACTATATGCCTGAAATGCAGTTTCACTGCTACTACTCTATTTTGGTTATGTTGTGCATTAAAAGCAACAACAATGGTGTGAACATTCATATTTTCCTTCAATGTCATTTCGTTGCAGATATGAAAATGGAAAACCCATGGGATGAAATGTTTTCCACTGTCGGTTGGTGGAGAGAAGACAAACATGGAATTAGAGAAATATCTGAAAAGAGTACTCTCTCAAAATGGATCTTTACTTCAAATGCTCTATTCTCAAATCCATGTATCCATCTTCCAAGTCTCTTGGACAGAAACAAAGTCATTGTTTGAGCAGCAGAAAATTTTCTCAAACCGCACTCAAGAACATCCTTTAACAATTGTTCCAAGAAGAGCTGGGATCACTGCATCTCTTATTGTATTCAGTTGAATGAATGAATTCTATGTGGTTGCTGATGATTCTCGGGATTCTGTAAATCAAATGAAGAATTATGTTGAAATCCTCTTATAATTCTTGAAAAAGAGAAGATACTCAAGTCTGTGGATGTCCTTCTATCTCCTGTGTATCAATGGAAAACACTTTCATCTTCAATCATTTGTACCGGAATTCTTTTGCTACATTCTTTATGTTTTACCTAAGACAATGTTCCTAGTAAGCATAGTTTGATTTTTACTAGGATTATTATAAATATACCTATAATCTTTGAAACTCTTAATTTCTCAATATTACCTAAATCATACAAAATGTATGTTTAGTGAGCTAGAACTTGACTTTTATTCAGAGTTCCCTTGTCTTTTGTGGGCATTTTAATGTCATGCACGTCAGACATAAGGAGGATAATGTTTAAGGTCGAAATATCTTTGACCTAATGAATTAGAATTGACTCAATTCATTGACAATTTATCTGAAAACATATTACCATACTCAAGTATGAGGGAAAAAATGTAAACTATGGCTTAAGAATATTTGAATCTGATGAATGATATGAAAAAGATCTAAAAGGCATCAGAAGATTTAATTTCCAAGAATGATGTTGCTATTATTTAACAAACCCATTAGGGGGTTGAATTTTGTCGGTCCACCTAATGGAATTGGCTGCATAGTCAAATAAATAGCATATTTTGGCTAACAAGTCTATTTTGTAGACTATTTATGCAGGGCCACCTATGGGAACATGATGTATAGTCAGGAAAAAGAACTCTCATAAATTTACCTTTTTACTTCTAAAGCCAGTGAAAGTTTATGGAGATTCAAATTTTCTAATGTATAGAGTTTGTTGTATGGAAAGAGGTACTTGAATTTCGAGAAGATATTTCCAAAAAATATTATCGAATAACTGGATGGATATTACTTCTACGAAGGTCTTACCCAAACGTAGGGAAAGAGAATATAAACCATAGACTTGAATACTTTCATATCATGAAAAAGGATATGGGACAAATTTGTTAAGGATGGATATTTTTACAGATCCCTAGATACTGTCATTTAAGACCAATAAGGACAAAAGAGGCTTTCTTCCTAAGAATGATGTTACAAGTATCTGACAATCCCGTTAGGGGGTTGAATTATGTAGGGCCACCTTAGGGCATTGGCTGAATAGTCAGATAATAGTATCTTTTGGCTGACAAATCTATTATGGAGACTGCTTATGCAAGGCTGCCTAAGGGAACGTACTGCATATTCAGGTAAAATAACTCTTAGAAATTTGACATTTTTGTAACTAAAAGTCAAGAAAATGGTTATAAAGTTCTGAAAATATTTAAGGTTAGGATTATGACACAGAAATATGGGTATTGTTCAATGTATACAGAGATACACAGATCAATGCTAACCATAATCATGTTGTGGCTGGGTCATGACTGGAAATGTTGGACTTCACTACGTATCCCATAAGGATGGGAATCAAGCCATACGTAGTTCTTAAAATACAGTTTAACGTCGTGTGGGACAAAAGGATTAGAGATCTTAGTTTATGGTCATAGAGCTTGGACCATTATAAGAAATACAGAGTGTGTGTTTTCATAGGGACTTTTCAGCCATGGTACTAAAAGTGGAATTTGGGGTTAGACCCAAAAGACTTGGGGATGGATTCGAGGGACACTCAAACGTTCCTATGTATCCCATAAGGATGGGAATCAAGCCATATGTAGTTCTAGAAATACCCTCTGTACAAATTTGGTTCGTACATGTGAAGGGTGAAAGGGGACGTTAGTACAATGATGGATTAACCCAAGATAAAAGGTTTATGCATTGCCATGTATGCACGAAGTCTTTAAAATGAAATAAGATTGAAAAATAAATATAAATAATGGTTCCCTCTTAGGTGAGGGTATCAAAGAATATTGTAGTTTATTTTCATACTGGACAAAATTGTTGTATAGTTTAATGTCGTATAACAAGGATGAAAGTGAACCAATGTAAAGATATTGATTCTAGGGGCGGTTTCACGAATCAACATCGTATGACATGGAGACGAACCGATGTGAAGAGATTGGTTTTGGGATTGAGCCTTGGGAGGTTGCCTACGTACCCAGCCTGGAAGGCAAGGATCAATGTCCGCATAGTTCAATTGAAGAATGAATTAGTGATCAAGTTGTTTTTGGGGACAATGACCTAAAAATGATGTTGGGACTTACACATGGTTAGCGGTCCAGAGAGGGTGTTATGGTTGAAGTTTACTCTAAGCGCACATGAATCATACTCGGTGTGAGAAACAAGATGTAGCAACAACCTTAACGATACACAGTTTAACGTCATGTAGGACGTATGAAGGGACTATGCAGTTTAAAGTCTTGCAATTAGGACTATTAGTGCTGCACAATTTAAAGTCATGTAGTAGGGACAAAGTATAGTTTAATGTCATGTAGGACATATTAAAGGATTTTCTGTACATTTTAGCGTCATGTAGTTAGGACGATCGGGAAAATACATTTTAATGTTGTGTTGGACAAAAATACGGTTGTGAAGTTTAATATCATGCAGTAAGGACAAAAGAGTATACCATTTAACGTCATATTGGACGTATTAGGGATGCTTTCACAGTTTAACGTCATGTTGGATGAAAAAGGGACGATACAGTTTAGCGTCATGTTGGACAAAAGTGCTAATAGTTTATGGTCATATGCATGGACCATGGATGGTGCAGTTTAACGTCGTGCTAGACGTAAGGGACTTTTATACAGTTTAGCATCATGTAGTTAGGATGTCACAGTTTAACGTCATGTGAGATGAAAGGAATACAAATATTTTAATGTCATATGTATGGACCATTGCTATATAGTTTAACGTCATGTAGCAAGGACCATGAAGGGGACATAGTTTAACGTCATGTTGGACGTATGTTCAAATAGTTTACGGTCATATGCATGGACTTTTGATGATGCAGTTTAATGTCTTGCTGGATGGTGGTGCAGTTTAAGGTCATACCAGATCACTTAGGGAAATTTTTCACAGTTTAACATCGTGTGGGACGAAAAGTAAAAATAGTTTAAGGTCATATGTATGGACCATTGATGATGAATTTTAAGGTCTTGCTGGACGGTGGTGCAGTTTAAGGTCATACCAGACCACTTAGGGACCTTTTTCACATTTTAACGTCGTGTGGGACGAAAGTACAAATAGTTTAAGGTCATATGTATGGACCATTGATGATTAAGTTTAACGTCTTGCTGGATGGTTGTGCAATTTAAGGTCATACAGGACCACTTAGGGAAAATTTTCACAGTTTAACATCGTGTGGGAAGAAAGTAAAAATATTTTAAGGTCATATGTATGGACCATTGATGATGAAGTTTAACGTCTTGCTGGATGGTGGTGCAGTTCATGGTCATACCGAACCACTTAGGGAACTTTTTCACAGTTTAACGTCATGTGGGACGAAAGTACAAATAGTTTAAGGTCATATGTATGGACCATGGATGATGAAGATTAACGTCTTGCTGGACGGTGGTGTAGTTTAAGGTCATATCGGATCACTTAGTGAACTTTTTCACAGTTTAACATCATGTAGGACGAAATTACAAATAGTTTATGCTCATATGTATGGACCATTGATGATGAATTTTGACGTCTTGCTGGACGGTGGTGCAGTTTAAGGTCATACCGGACCACTTATGATATATTTTGTGTTTATACAAAATACTTCTTCAAAAATCTGGCATTGGTTGGAGTAGTGATGAGTTCTCTATCCATCGAGATTAATTAATAAGCTCCATTAGAGTAGACCCTATGTATTGAGTATAGTCCTTCCCATTTGGATCATGCTTGGGAGGTTTCATTCCTGGTATCATTGGAGTTCTGAGAACTAATACCAATTATCCCTGAGTGAATGAATGAAGACGAACTTTTTTGTTAAAACCTCGTGCTATTCGATTCTGGTAGACTTCTAAGTGGTGAAAAGTGCACAATCATTTCTCATCTAATTGCTCCAATTCATTCAATCGATTTTTTGATTGTTCATATGTAGATGATTGATCACAAATGGAAACTCTGAGCGAGGGTAGTTGAACATCAATTGGAAAGACTAATTTCGTTCCATATACTAGTAAATATGGATTTGACCGAGTTGCAGTGCGGGTGGTAGTCTGATAATCCCATAAAGCATGAAATAGTTTATCAGGCCATGACTTCTTATCTTTATCCACCATCTTTTGAAATATATTTGACAGAGTCTTATTGAAAGCTTCTATCTAGCCATTGGCTACTGCATGATACCAAGATGAATGGTTGGATTTGATGATGTATTCTTAATAAAACTTCTTCACATCGGATGAATATAAGTTGGTTCCATTGTCTGTCAATATGGTATGAGGGACACCAAATCTGGTAATGATGTTAGACTTGATGAAGCTAACAACGCATTTAGAACTGACTTCCTTGAGAGGTATTCCCTCTTCCCATTTGGAAAAGAAGTTAGTAGTAGTAAGAATGTACTTAAACTGCTAGGCCATAGTCGAAGGGTAAGGTCCCACCATATCCATTCCCCATGTAGAAAATGGCCATGAGTATTTAGTTGTATGAAGCAACATTAGAGGTTGATGAATGAAGTTGGCATGTACTTGGCATGAATGACACTTTTTTGTGAAATCAACACAATTTTGTATCATTGAAGGCCAAAAGTATCCAAGCCTTCGAATTTGATAAGACAGTCTATGTCCAGACGGGTGGGCACCACAGACTCCTGCATGCACTTATTTTATGACAGCCATTGTCTCTTCACCATCAATGCATCTGAAGAGAACTCCATCAAAACCATGTATGTATAATTTTATCTAGGGGATTTGGGCTATCATAAAGAGTAAAATTGACCAAACGTCGCTGGATTTGTTCTTTCTTGGCTTTATCAGGTGGAAGTGTTCCATTTTGAAGGTAATCCCTGATAGGTGACATCCATCCTGTTTTATGACCATACCGTTTAGGAATGGGACTAATTTCATTAATTTCCTCTGTTCTGATTCGAACATAAGGTGAAATTGCACGACGGTGGGCAATAATGATGGTTTCCTCATCCAGATTTGGATCTGCCAGAGCTGTGTCTATATTATCCAGTGCATAATCTTGAGAATTTTGTGATCTTGGGACATAAGAAAATGTTGGTTCCAAAGGGAATTCCACCATTAACTCTCTAACGTAATCATACAAAGTGATTAGTTCTTCTTTTTTGATGGCATAATCCCCATTTATTTGTTTGATTACCAGGTCTAAATCACCTTTCACCTTTAAGTGATTCACCTGTGCTTGAAGAGCTAATTCCAATCCTGCAATGAGAGCTTGGTATTCGGCTTCATTATTGGTACCACCTTCCCACAATAAGAAGGAATAAGGTAACCCTGCCTTTTCTGGAGAAATGAGCACAATTCCTAAGCCAACATTTTTGAATTTAGGATTTTCCATTTTCCTCCCTGTTGGACTTCTGGAAGCACCATCAAAATACATTTCCCACGCCTGATGACTTTCTTGAATAGAGAATACTTCCTTATCAGGGAGTTCAATATCTGAAGATGTGTCATCCACTGAAGGGTGATCAGCCATGATATCAGCCAGAGCTTAGCCTTTTATCGCCTTTTGAGACGCATACTGAATGTCAATTTGCTGCAAAATAACTGCCCACCTTGCCAGACGTCCTATAAGCATTGGACGACTAAGGATGAATTTGAGAAGATTATTGTGAGAAACCAATTAGACCTCATGATGTTGCAGGTAGTGTCTCAACTTCTGAACTGCAAATATTAAATCCAGGTAGCACTTCTCAATACTTGAATACCAGGTTTCTGCTTCAAGCATAGTTTGACTGAGATAGTAGAGGTTGTTTTCATTCCCAGCATCATTGTTTTGAGCATGAAAGGCACCCAATTATTTCTCTAGAGCTGTCACCTAGAGGATAAGTGGTCTTCCTTCAACTGGTTTCATGAGTACCGGTGCAGTGGAATCAAGAGGTATTTCTTGAGAATATTGAATGCTTCTGGATATTCTTTAGTCCACTGGTAAGTGACTCCCTTCTTCATTAATTTGCTGAAGGGTAAACTTTTTCCTGCCAAATTGGTGATGAAATGCCGAATATAGGCTAAGTGTCCTTGAATTCCTCTTAATTATTTCAAATTTTGAGGAGATGACTTACCAAGGACTGACTTGGTCTTCTCAGGATTGACTTCAATACCACGATGGCATACAACAAAGCCGATAAATTTTCCTGTGGTTACCCCAAAAGCACATTTTAAGGGGTTCATCTTCAAATTATGTTGTCGAAGCTTACGGAATATGACTTACAATTCAGCCATGTGATTAGAACAATGTTTGGATTTAACCACCAAATCTTCTACATAGCATTCAACAAACTTCCCTATGAAGGGTTTGAAGATACAATACATGGCATGATGATATGTTGCACCTGCATTATTTAAGCCAAAGGGCATTACCCGGTAGAAAACCACACCCTGAGGGGCTCTAAAGGCTATGGATTCCTTGTCTTCAAGGTCCATTCGGATCTGATTATATCCGGAATATCCATCCATGAAGGAAAGTGCTTCATATCCAGTGGTTTCATCAATTAAAAGTTCTGTAATCGGAACTGGGAAGTCATCCTTTGTAAAATGCCGATTAAGATATCTGAAATCGATGCAAACTCTAATTTGTCTGTTCTTCTTCTTTATAGGGATAATATTAGCCAACCACTTTGGATATTGAACATCTCTGAAGAAGTTATCTTTGATAAGATTATCCACTTCAGCTTCAATTTTAGAAGCATAAGTTGGGTGTGTTCTTCTCGTGGCTTGCTTAAATCCTCGATGTTCTTCTGGTAAACCCAAATGATGAGTAGCAACATTAGGATCAAGCCCGGGCATTTCTGTATAGTTCCAAGAAAATATGTCACGATTTTTTTTTAAAAAGGAAATATAAATCTCTTGTTCTACATGAGTCGTAGTCGCGCTGATTAAAGTGGGGCGTGGATCTTCTTTTGTACCCTGATTTATTTCTCTGAGTTCATCCACGGTGGTAGAGATACCCTATTCAAATGTTAGAGGAGAATCTCTGAGATCTTCTTATTCTTCATCAACATGTGTTATTTCTTCCATTTTTACTTGCATAGTAGATGATGATGCAGAATTTTCATGATCAGAAGAGATGTCAAAATTTGTACATCTTGAAGAAGAAGCCTCAATTTCCGACCCAATTGATGATGAAGGGTCTTCCTTGGGAAATAAAGAGGAGATGATAGATTGAGAATCGACATCATTGTTCACTTTTGATGTTTCTATAACTCCTTCTGACCTGATTGGAGAAGTATAGACTTGTTGGATTTCAGTAGATGAAATGAAGACGTCACCATTTGGGTTTTCATCACTGCTTTGAGGATCACCAATTTCTCCCATGTTGTCTGGCTCGACTTCCGAAATTGACATTATGGATCTTTCCAAAAGAGTATTTTGATTTGCATATATCTTGTCAATTTGACTGATAGGAAACACATAATCTATACTCACATGTGTAAATGGATTTACTGGAATCTTCTCCAGACCATATGGAGCATTAACTTTGGTAATCTCCTTTGTTTTGGATTTCTCCCTTCCCTTCATGTGATAGAATTCTGCCTCAATTTATTGAGACTCAATGTCTTGAACGAGGCCTCATCACCATACAATGTCCCAACATGACCATTGAAACAATATTTGAATCATTGATGGTATGATGAAGGGATATCCACATGCTGATGTAGCCAGGGTCTTCCAAGAAAGGTGTTGAAAGCTGAGTCTTGATCAACAACCATGAAATCCGAATTGAATACAAGATCTCAAAACTGAGTTCTGAGTGTAACTTTTCCAAGTGGTTCTTGTTCATTTTTATCATATCCTTGTAACATCAAGGTAGAAAGAGATAAATCAGATTCTGTGAATCCCAATCGACAAAGTGTACGAATGGGCATGAGGTTGACTCTTGAACCATTGTCAATGAAGGCTCTTCGGACGTCTACACCATTGACCTTTCCAGATAAGTACAAAGGTCTAATATTCCCATGCACAACATCATCTTCATCATCATTAGTAAATGATATTATTGCATGGCATTCTGCATGATTATTCTCTATGTGATAGACATCAGCTACAACAATTTCAGTTTCAAACTCCTGAGGACTTGAAAAAGCCTCGATGAGTGCTTCCCGAAAATCTTTTGACAGATTATGACATCCGGAATTGATAACATGGCTGGTAGTTGGGCCAAGTGTTTCAATACATCATACTTTTGATCCAAAGGTTTGTGTTTCCCAACCGGAATATGTGGTTTAGCAGGTACCTTGGAAGCAGATGTTTTGAAGTTGATGCATCTTGTATCGGGATATGATTTGGTAATATCCATGGTTTTGGAAGATTAGACCAATTAGATCCATTTACATGCTGAGAGGAAGAAGATGGAACCTTCAACCGGTCTTCCAAAATAACTGTGCGAGGACTGAATTTGCTATTGGTCTAAGAACATGCTTGTTCTTGCTGAGCTCACTGAAGGGCTCTACCATGAGTTTCTACTGCGTACACAATTCTAGTAGGGGTAGAATTGGAATAGTGGATTCTGAAAGATCCACATCTTCCCCTGTATCCTGGGCCTATTGAACTTCCTCTAATTCCCATGTTTGATTCAGGGAATTTAGGCTAATCAAAATCGAAACTACGACTGGCATATGGATCTGTTAATTGAAGCTTATTAACAGAACCGAAGATTAATTCTTCGTCTGATGAAGACTCTGCCTGATTAGCTTGTTTAGGTTACGCCTTTTGGTGGGGCGATGCCCGTGGCTTTGAATTTGATGGCATGAAGTCTGCCAGAGTCAAAGAAAACATAGGCTTCGAAACATACTCATCTTTTTCTGATTCTTTTTCTTTCTTTGAATCATGTCGTTTCTTTGAGGACTTTCCCTCTTATGAAGAGGGTTTTTCCGCAACATTAATGGCAGAAGACACAATCGGTTTCTTTAATTGTGTTCGCAAAATAGCTTGAGTTCGGTTGATGGTCTTTCTGACAATCCAATCATTATACTTTTGTGCATTTTTTCTTTTGACTTCATTCCATTCTCCTTCCTCCTATGGAACTGTAGCAGTGAAACATGATACCTGGACTGAAGAGCCTTTCAGTTTGACTTGTCTCGAGTCGGCCATCATTTTCAGGAGGTCTTTGAAGACAAAACACTCCTGGATGGGATGCCCCAACATTTGATGAAAGTGGCAATAATTGGGACGGTCTTCAACTCCTTCCTTGTTTGTCCTCCTGGACTTTGGCAGCTGAACCAAATTATTCTCTAGGGCCAAAATGAAGTAACTAGGAACTTGTTCATTTCAAAAAGATTATGGTTTCCTCTTCAGATCCTCAAATTGTTTTCTTCTTTGATCCCTTTGATCATCTAGACGAAACGGTCTTTGTTGTTAGTGCTTAGGAGGTGGAGCCCTTCGAGAAGATTAAGGTTTTGAAGTAGAAACTGGTACAGGTTCCTGTTTAAGCATAACTGTAGCAGTTTCTACTTTACCCATTCTTTTTCCTAGAGTCTACGGAATTACACGAGATTTAGCCTTAGCCTGTATAAGGGAATCTTCAATCTATTGAGCGATTGAAGTAAGGTCTCGAAACCCTCCTCTGTATTTCACAGGGATCAATGTTGTGCGTAACTCGTCACGCAAATTCACCGTATAGATTGGAAAAAATTCTTCTTAAGGGGGTGCTAATCTTAGGGAATATGTTAATCCCTTCTAGTGAGCAATGAAATCTGAGACCCTTTCATTCTCCCATTTCTTACAGTTTGTATGATCGAAAACTATTGTCTTTGGAAAAGTTGACATGAACTGAAGAATGAATTGTTGACGGAGATCCTCCCATCTGGTAAATGACCGGGATTTCATGCTTGTATACCAGACAAAGCTTGGTCCTTGCATATTCCGTACGAAGCATCTGAGTTTTACTGCTTCTTGCTGCTCTGGAGTTCCCATCATAGGATCACAACAAGACACGTAATGCGTCAAATTTTGTTCAGGGTCGCATGATCCATTGAAAACAAGGAATACATGTTTTCCAAAACTGGATGGAGGAGAGATTGAATCTACCCATTCAGGGTACACTTTCTTTTCTAGTTGAACCTGCGCAAGTTTCCCTTCCATAGTTTCTAAATGAGATGTTAATGATTCAATGGTATTTATTAACTTTTTAGAAACATCCGGTTGAACTTGGACTTGGGTAGGTGCAATGACTGGAGCATGGATAGATGTGGTGGTTGGTGTTGTAACTGATGGTAGCACTGCCAACTGTTGTTGCACTTGACCAGTAGGATTAGACCTATGTGGTTGTACTGATAAAGGAGGATATACTTGATCCATCTCAGTAGTTGCAACAAATTCCATTGGCTAACTTACTCCAACACGCTCACGAAGAAGACTACCCTGAAGTTGTTCTACATCCAACCTCCTTAATTCCTTCCTTTCTTCCTCCTGTTGTGCAAACCTTTTCTCTAGTGAGAGATATTGGCCTTCACCAGAGGGAGGTTATGTAACATGACTCTTTCCCCTCCCTTTGACGGATCCTTTTCAGAGAGGGGGAAGTGGGTTACTAGAAGGATTACCTAGGTTCTGCGTAATCCTTAGATTTCGTGTACGCACGCCTTCTTCAATTGTGTCGGTGCGTACATCTTCTTGAGCAGGAACCTCTTCATCGGTGTCCCCTGAGTGAGCCTCATCTGGTGGATCAGCAACAACGACATTGATGACATTGATTAATTCATAACGCATCACATCCCTTATATCAACATTTCTGTAATATTGTTTTCTTCCATGTCTTTGATGAGACATTGCATTTTGTTGATTTGATCCCTCAGGAACTTCTTGACGAACCGTTATTTGGAGGGAATATCCAGATAATTTGGCTCTTCATTCCTCTTGAGGCTTCTTCCCCAATCGAGAAAGGACTGACTTTATCTAAGGATGGACTTTATGATTTGAAAAAGTCCCTAGTTCGGTGGACTGGGGTTGTTCCTGCTGTTCCCGCTCAATTCCTCGAATCCTATTTATTTATCTTGAGGGTTGGTTTAAAAGAGTCCCCAGTCTGGCAAGCTGGTGTGGCTCTTGACATGCTATGTCTGAGACTTTCATAAAAGCTCTCTTTATCTTGCGAACCTTATTCCGGAAATTATCTAGATGCATTAACCTGTATCCACTTTTATCACCTGGTTCAATAGACCGTTGGATGATTTCCGACACTTCTGTCACTTGATGATGTGCTTGCTCCATATGAGAGGCCTGTTCAATATTCTCATTTTCTTGATGCAGGAGTAATTCAACAACTTTTTCTCTGTATGCTTGATTTTGAGAGGAACTAGTTGAAGCCTATTATTGGGCAGGCTTTTGATTACAAACAAAGCCCATTGACTGTGGCCGGCCATGGGAAATAACATTGCATGAGACCATTTTCGGCGGGCTTTGCTGACTGGAGAGCACTGTGAAATGTAGTGCTCCATGAAAACCCCATCCTCTGACTTGAATACTAGATGATTCATTGGCAATTAACTGGCGCAATATTCTTAGTGCGCCAAGGCATGAACATTGAAGGGAGCTATGCTGCTTTTCAGCCTTCGGATATCGAGAGACTGATAGAGATGCCAAATCAATCTGACGATGTAACCCTTCTATTATCATAAGATGATTTTCATTTTCATCATAAAATAATACTTTTTTCTTCAACTGAAAAATAGTTTTCCATATGTTGAGACGAATATCATGAATTCCAAATTCGTCAACATCTTTGGAATGTAATACTGAGAGTCAGCCAGAGGCCAAAACATGACTGGTACTTCACCTTTTTCCAGTTGTTTTCTCATGTTCAGCATTTACTCTTTATCATTTAATGAATATTAATCTACCTGATTTGACTAGAGTTGGTGTTTCCATGTTGCTTCATCAGATTCTACAAGATTGGTAGAGAAATCATTGATCAAACTAGAAGATGCATGACTTAGGTGTGGTTCGGAGAAAGACCTACACCCTGGGCTATCTTCTGATTGAGAATGTATTTCACCTGCTAGCGATGAAGCATCAGACATGACTGGTTTTTCATTTCCAAGTGCTCCAAGATAAGAAGGCTTTCTCGGAAATACATTGTCCACTGGAGAATTTTCTGGGAAATGTGCATCACTACTGTAGAGAGGACTTTCGCATCGAAATTCATCATCATGAGGAGGACCACAATAATGGGTTACAACAAAAGATGACATCTCTTGCTGCTTGGTCTTCTGACCACATAAAGTGTTCCTGTGGCTATCATCTGAAGATGAAACTTTGATATCGACTAAATATTCATGAAGCAAGCCTTCATGATGAAGTGTCTATTGAAGACCTTCGGAATTAATGTTCACACTATTGGGAAATGAGGGAGTAAAATCTTGGATTCCAATAGATAATTGCCTGAGGGCTTCAAGAACTCCAGCATCGAGCAAGGCCTTTTTACAGATTGGCTCTTGATCTTTTGACTGTGTTGGGCGGGTATTTTTCTTATACGCCTTCTTACTCGATTTGGAAACCACTTGATGACAAAAGCTGTTGCTATGAACAGGTGTATGTGCCTGATCAGGAAAGATGGCCAGGTTAGGCTAACGATCTCCACTCAAATCAGGTGTATGTGCCTGACTTGGTTGTCCGTATGATATGGGGGAGTATGCCCCACAACCCTCTTGGAATGAAACAGATGTGTGTGTCTATTCCAGAGTGAACTGTTGATGTGTCACTCCACTGATAGGGATAGATTTATGTGTCTTTCCTTGAGATGCTGCTGAAGCTGTTATAATATTCCGGAAAGCATCCAGAATATGAGCAGGGACTTTCTTCTGCACTTTAACCATTGATAGAATATTCTTGGTGGATTTAGCTGTCGGAATGGGGATATACGTCCATTCCATAATTGGAGTATGTGTATGTGCCTGCTTCTGTCCTCCTTTTCCTGTCAGTTAATCCTGACAGTACTCAAGTGTTGGGGAAGAGAGTTGAGTTTGCCTCCTGTTTGTCGACGGAGCTTTCTGACTGACTTTTCCATGTGCTTCCAAGAGAGACGGTTGGTAGGATTGATTAATAATAGCAGGTGTATGTTCCTGTTGATTGCACTTCACCAAACGTGGTTGAAGAGCTTCATCATATGTAGTCAGATGAGCCTGCTGACTAGCTGATGACGTATAAACATGTGTATGTTCCTGTATATAGTACTCCACTGGAATCCCCTGGAAGGATTGGCGTGATGCTTCCAGACGAGTCTTCTGGACAGCGGAATTAAAATCAGCAGGTGTATGTTCCCACTCGTTGCTTTCCACCAAGTTAGGTTGGTGGACTTCTCTGGAGATGGAAGAGATGATAATCTGCTCACTGTTGACCGGATTCTGCCTCTGGCGGTTCGTCTTGCCTGCTCGGGTTCGAGGAACCTGAGCCGAATGCCTGGAGTCGGTACCCTCATCATGTTGAGGTATTACTGCCACACGATTCTAGCGGTGATTTTTGATAGGATCCCTAAGTAAGGACTCCCGCTTCTTTGAATTAAGTCCCTGAGGGACCTTCTCATTCACCTCCCCAGAATATGGGAGTGAATGGTGATTGCGTTCTAGGGATAACGACCCGAAACCGTTGGAGACAGTGGTTATCACCGCTTGCTTCCTGATCACTGGTCTTCGTTGTTCAAACGACCGGTGTGAGTTGTTCACTTGGAGGGTTTGTCGGGTAGCCTCCAGAGTTGGGATGGTACCGTGTTGATCGTACTCCTTTACCAACGCGTTTGATACCCCGCATTGAAGATACTGAGTAGGTGATGTCATCCTCAGAGCGTACGACGATCCAGCAGGAGTAGCAGCAATGGCATATGCAGCAATGGTATTCACAGGTGTGAACTTGAGAGCAGCCATTCTGGAAATGCAGAAGATCTTGGAAAAGAGTGCCTATTTGATATAACAGACGTAATAATGATAAATTCAGCCACTATATCTTCTGGATGAGCACTTATGTCAATGATTTTTTTTGTTGGCCCTCTCATTGAGTTTTAAATTGGGGCCTAACAAATAGGTAAAACATCATTTTAACTTGGTTAAGGATTCACGTCGGGTTCACCATTTTTTGTTTCCCTCAGAATTTGGGGATGACCTCCTTGATGGGAGGTTCCAACATTGCAATCGGTTTCTAACGGGTTTGTTCATAGAATCGGAAACATCCAATGATTCCACATCCATTTAGACCTACTTTCCGAAGGTAGGCTCTCAAGAGTTTCTGGACTGATGGGGCTTAGTAATTTTCATTGGCCGAGAGGATGGGAGGTCAGACTCATCACACCTTTTTGAGGGGAATTATTGTCTACTCTGGGACTCTCTTTATAGATTTAAGTTATGTTTGTGAATCCTTATTAAATTACCAAGTATAAAATGATCTTTCCTTCAGATTTTACAATCAATGATTAAATATGTTGGAAATTTAGAGAATTTTTTATATGTATTCTAGGTTCTTCATCGATGGAGAATCATCGGTATTTATTAGAGATTCTTGGTCAATGGTATCCTTCAGCAAATTTATATAGAAGTCTATTGGTCATTATGATGACCATGCTGGTTTTAAAGCCACTCAGTGGGGCACTTGAAGTTTATTGTCATTCAGAAGGACATCGATTATTTCAGAGTTGGGATCGAACACGCAGATGGGCTACCTGTGTATCCTTTGTTTAGAAAAAGGAATCAGAACCCACATAGTTCGAGTAAGGGAGTATGATGTTTATGATTGAGGGATCAAAGAAGGATTTCATAATTAATTTTACACTCTAATCTCATGTGAGTCATGCTCGGTGTGAGAATCAAGAGGTATTGGTAAAAATTAGACAATTGTTCCATGAAAGTTGCAATCATAAGAAATAATGTGGGACTTATGTATGTATGACTTCCCAGATAAATGAAGATTAGGATTTACTTCGGGGAAGAAATCCAAGAACATGGTCTATAAAGGTATATTTTCTTCATGGATATTTGAATACTCTAACTTGGGGCTTACTCTTGAAAAGGAGGCCCAAATTAGGAGATGACTTATGATAGGATTTTACTCCTGAGAAGGAATCCCGGATCAAAGGTAGATTAGGACTGGTTAAGAGAAATTAAGACTGGGGCTTACTCTTGAAAAGGAGGCCCAGGTAAAAAGACATGAAAAATTAAAGGGCTTGGGGCTTACTCCTAAGG
This sequence comes from Viscum album, assembly GCA_963277665.1. NCBI lineage: Eukaryota > Viridiplantae > Streptophyta > Magnoliopsida > Santalales > Viscaceae > Viscum > Viscum album. The sequence goes on from OY728133.1 coordinate 1,713,290,446, forward strand.
AGGATGCCCAGATTTGAGACTGGGGCATACTCATGAAAAGGAGGCCCAGGTTAATGAATATGAGTGGGGCTTATTCATGAAAAGGAGGCCCAGGTTAAAACTATGACTGGGGCTTACTCCTGAAAAGGAGGCCCAGGTTAAAACTATGACTGCGGCTTACTCCGAAAAAGGAGGCCCAGGTTAATGAGTTCACTCATCTTAAAGGATGAGGTTGAATGAATGAAATCTCAATCTTTAGTGACATAAAGATGTGTAAATCACTAGGTTTTGAGATATATTCCACAGAATTCCTTTTAGATAAGGAATTCAAATCAAGAAACCATGCCATAAATGGATTTGAAAAGTGTCTTGAAGACTTAATCTTGAATAAGAGAGGTGGAATGGCTTAAGAGGGGTGAAATGGGCAAGAAGGGCACCCAAAAAGGCAGGGGCGCGCAAGTCCTGGCAGGCGCGCAGGTACAGCGTGGGCGCGCAAGTTCGGTCGCACAGGTATACCTACGCGACACATGGGTACTTGCGCGACGGTTAACCAGTAGGGTAATACTTGAGCGACTCTTGGTTAAAGCCTTCATTATCATCTTGAGGTTCTTCCAGAAGAGTGGCACGCAAGTTCTATTGGAGGAGATAGGCGGCGCGCAAGTGTGGCCATTTCCCTTAAGGGATGGCCACTCAGGTGTGCAAGTGTTGATTATTTTCAACACTTAATTATTCCTCCCCCTCTTTAGATCTTACGTTCTAGGTAAAAAATTACCTTAGAAGTGTTTTGGAAGCTTTGAGAAGAGACTAGGGCACCGGGAGCTCAAATCTGAGTTTTTGGAAAAATTCCTCCGTGAATGGGGGGACCACAGGGTCTATTTATGGGATGAAGAAGACCGAGGCAGTTATCCTTTAGGGAGCGCAAGTCACTTGCGCTACCATTAGGTGTCTCGCAAGTGGACTTGCGTGATAGTGATTGAACTTGCACAACACATGTGCTTTTGAAGCCTTGTTCATTTCTTTGTTGATTTTTGATGTCTTCTTCAAATGATGAATCAATTTGTGCTAAGTCATTTTCCTTTCCATTCGTTTATAAAATGTGATGAAAAGGAGTGTCAACAGATACCATACCACTCAGTCCACTGGCTACCCATGTTTCCCAGGATAAGTTAGAGGGTTGTGAGGTTTGACCGATCAGGGTGCGTCAAACACACCATTTTCATCATAGGGAGCCTCCACATTCCATTAGACCATACTTACACCGTGATTGATTCAATGGCATTTTTATATTGGATTTCACATTTTTCAAACATGACCTGATTGTTACCCTCATGGAGAGGTGGAGACTATAGATAAATACATTCCACATGCTTGAGGGATAGATGACCATCACCCTCGTGGATGTGGAAAGGCTTCTCGGTATTCTTATATATGGGGAAGCCATTATTAGATGCACACAAGCATCATGGTCAGACCTTGCTCAGTGATAGTTAGGCAACAATATGTTTTTCAACTTTAGGGCTACATATGGAGCGTCGATATCAAATCCATGGATGGGGGAAAATATTCAATATTTACCCGATGATTCTAACAACTAGACTATCATGTGTTATGCCTGTTCATATATATTACAGGATATTTGAGGGACCATTTATGTTGATCACTCTGTGAAGCTTGTGCACATGATGTATCTACCCACATTGGTGGACTTTAATCATGTTGAGACATATTATAGGGGATCATCTTTCTTAGCATAAACATATAGAGAATTATGCATGGTATCCCATAGTGACCTTATAGATCTCGAGGGATACTCCATCCTTATTCAAATGGTGGAATGGGAGCCCACCCCTTCATTCATCCCTCGTCTTTCTCATCTGCCACAGCCTATGGAGGTGCTGCATGATTCACCATGTGGACACTAGTATGATCACTCATCTCTATCAGTTTATGATTCTACTTGAAGATATTTAATTTAATTTCACAATAATTTTCACATTAAATGTTGTATTTTTAGGTGGTCTCAAAGACACAATTTCTTCATGGTTCTGACACACCATTTAGGTGCATATCACCTCAAGTTGGACTATATCTTACCTGACCAGGTATGCATATAAAGTCTATCATTTGATAAAAAAATTAATAATTACCTCAATATTTTTTAATAAGGATATTATTTTACCAAGTTCATATGTCATTTCAGATTACATGGATTCAATACAATACAATCCTAGACCAATTTACAGTAGAATGTACTCCTAGACTTGATGATTCTATGGCTATAGTGACCACCATTTAATCCCACATTACTGAGTTGTAGAATCCTGATAGAGTCATTCACCAGTGTTTTTGTGTTCATCTAGTTCCATTTCCTCCGAGACATACATATGATTTTCATGGCATGAAGTAGACTGGGAGATAGAATCATGACAAGATCCAAGTACATACCAATAATCTGGACTGTTGGGGCAGACATTCATGGTTTCATATCTAGGGTGTACCTACGATGTGATTATTTCTATCAGAAATGGTCGAGTATAATTCATAGTATAGAATGAAGTGTATATTGTATCTTACCCGACATAGAAGAGAGGATCATAAAATTTTAAGTCAATAAATTTCTATTAGTTTCATTATAGAACTATTTTATAATTTATTTTGAATATCATTACAGGGTACTCATATAAAGAATCATTTTCGGATGAGTGATAAAGAAGAGAAGGGGGTCTTTAGCCGGGCAGCGGTCTATGCTGAAGTGCTGTAAATTAGGTCATCTAATCATGCACTATCAGAGAACTTCATCAAGAGTCCATCATAGAGAGATGATGTTCCTTCCTCAAAGGAACATCCTCCAATAGCTGCTTTTGCTAAAGATTCTTGACGATGGTGACGTAGACCACGTCATGCTGCACATGAGGCCTTACCTATTTGATGGGCGACGGTCGACTCTCAAGTAGTCTAGGCTCAGCTAATTGAGCATATACTTTAGTAGATATGGGATCCACAATTTGTGATAAGATATCCAAAGTTCTCTCTAGTTTGGGGTTCAAAACCATCACAGCCTTTGGGACCATATCTATCGCATGCTTGGTTTCCCCCCAACATTGATGGCATGTCCTTCTACTACACTAATGGGAGAAGGATCTGGAGCACAGTACGACATGTTGATTACACCTCCTCCCACTGACACATAGGTGGAGCATGCAATGGTCGATGTCCCAATGCATGAGGATCATCCCTCTCTAGGTCATTAGAATTCACCCCAGCACGGAGCTCAGCAATCTCGATATAAGAGTACCCTTTGTAGGCCACCTTTTTTTAAGTAATATCCTCCCCGTAGAAATTTGTTGTACATGTTCATGAATATGTTTTATGTATATTGAAATTAAGATAGTGTTATTATTATCATCCCTTTTTACATGTTTATCCATTATTTTAGTTTTCAATAATATTTTAGGCACAATTTATATTTTATTAGATTTCAAAGTTGACTTGTTGAAAAATAGGAATAATTATTAAATTTCAAATAGATAACATTAAAATCATATAAAATATTCTGTATAAAAACAACCTAAAAAAATTAAAATATTCCCTAAACATCAAAAAATTTGTTGAAAATAAAATTAGTTTCACAAATAAAATAAATAAATGAAAATTATATTAATGTAAAAAAATATCTTAAATATTATTATAATTGTTTAAAAATATTAAAATTTTAATTTTAATAAATTATTGATGAGGATATAACATTTTAGATTAAAACTAAACCTAGATATTGAACCCTACTAAAGACCCATTTTCTCTTCCATGACTATTTCTCTCTTAAATACCCATTTCCACAAAATGATATTTATATGAACTTGAAGATCAACAATAAAAAAACTTAGTTATTAAAAATGTCTCAAATTTGAGTGTTGAAAAAGTTATTACTTAAAACATAACATTTGCACATTGATTCTCCTTGGTGACCACAAGTTCTAGATCTGATGAATGCATGTCAAAGACTACACGATGAAGATGGAAACTGGATCTCCATCAGAAATGTACAACAGGATGCGATCTCATATATGATGATGGAGTGCTAAGAGGACCTCCAATGGAAGTCATTGGGAAGTAGTTACATAGATGAAAACCATGTTTCTTCGATGTCACTCGAGGGATACTCTGAAGTGCAAGTGAAAATATGGAATGTTGAGGAGGAACCAATGAAAAAAATGATTGATTCATCATATATGAAAAATAAGGAATGATCGTGGTGGATGACCCAAATGAAATTTTTTTATTTTATCCAATACCTTATTATTGTTGAAACCCTTCAGTCACTAGCCTTTCATTATATCTATTCTCTTTAACTTTTGTGACCATTTTTTTTAAAGACTCATTTTCAACCAATTATATTTATATCAACATAATGATCAATCAGAACCCATACATAGTTCTTAAAAATGTCTCAAATTTTAGTGCCCCAAAATCTATTGCATAATATATATAACATTTTCACATTCAAAAGTTATTAACATAATTCGTAACAAAATAAAACAAACAGACAATATACATATATATATCATAATAAAAATATATATTTATTTATAAATTTAATAACCTATATAATCAAATTATTTTTTTTATAAAAAGGATGAAGTGTTCCTACCACCTTTCAAGTATAGTTTAAAAAACATTTTTAAACAATACACATTTAAAAAACAGAAAAACCCATAAAAACTCATAGGAAGGAGGTTTATAGTGATGCAGAAATATCGAAGGTTATAGCGAAAAAAACACAGAAGAGTAAAAGGTAAAATAAGAACAATGACACAAGTATTTATGTGGTTTCAGAATAATCCCTGCGTAAAGAAAGAGGAAAAAATAACTATATTCATGATCATAATTAGAGAGTGTTTTTCATTAAGAAACCCTAGACCAAAATGGTCCTAATTGTAAGACGGTGCCTAGTATGGGACACACGCATTTGCCCCAACTGGATTGGGATAGACCAATTTAACAAATAGTTTTTCTAATGATATTAGAAAATATCTAATTTGTAGGTAATAAGTGAAATCAACAAACTCATATTAGTTAGCATCAAATGGATTCATCAATCAGCCATCATCAAATGTTTTATCAATTCAATCATAGTTGGAATCAAGATATTCACTCAGATCCTCTTGAAAATTGGTGCCCTCATATCAATTTTAGTGTCTCAAATATAATATAAGACTTACCTATATAGAGATTCCATATTAGTCATTCTTTCACATGAACCCAAAATGACATCTTTCGTGGTCGATGACATCTCAGACAACCAAGGCTGATGGGTGCTCTTTATGGTCCATGGCCACAGATGATTGATTGCAACAGTGAATAATGGATGATCACCTACATGGAAGCATAGATCATTGGTGATTTAATTTGTTACATCATCTAATAATGTCCACAAAAAAAATAATATGGAACTCTTCATTGTAGATTAAAATTTTCTACTTATCTTGTAAGAGTTGAGGGGTTGAATTCTCATCCTCAGTCGATTGGTATTTTCACTTATGAATGAAAGTTGTATGATAGAATACAATTCATCATGAGGTAGACTAAGTGGATGCAAGAATCTAATGCAGGGTTGAGAAGAAAGGAAACATAAGCATATAAGGTTTCCCCATGGAATCCCCAAGAATGGAAGGATTCCCCGTGAAATCAATGATGGGTTCCCAGGATATTATGTTCCTAAAATATTGAGTCACAAAATCTCAGGAATGTAAAAATGAGGGTGCATGGAATAAACCATATGTTCTCGAGAATGTTTTTTCCTTTTTTAGACTATGGTTAGGAATGAAAGATGAAATACTCTCACAAAACAAAGGGTAAAGAAGATATCAACATCAATTCTTAGCCATAGAAGATTACTCCATTGTCAAATTCCATTCTACATGGAAGGAGTTCCTAAAACATAAAGGTTTATATAATTGATGAAAATGAATTAATTCTTTATTTAAATAACAACTTCCAACCAAGGTGTCAAATTTAAAATCATAATTGAAATAAATTCTAGAAATAAATTGATAAATAAAATCTAAAATAATTATGAAAGAATTAATATTTCAAATCCCAAACCATTAAAATACCATAGAAATTTAGTTTCAATGAAACATCATAATTTTTAATGTTTTTACAATATTTTTGAAATGAGATCAACAGGAATTTGATTAATTTATTACCCAAAACACATATTTTATTAAAAAAAATCAATGAACTATAGACTTCAATAATGAGTTACCAAAATATGAGTAACATTACATTTAATTTTCATTTCAACATTCATAACTCCTAAAAATAGATAAAAAAAATGTGGTCAAATTCATCAAAAACAGACTACATTAAGGATCTTTTCCATGGTACATGTAATTTTTTATTCAAACCAGTGTGATAATTAAAATGTTATTTGAGTCATGGAGATTTCATTCCCAATAATTTAAAGGAAAATGTCTCAACGAATGGATGAAGTGAACCATGTTTGACATTGAAGAACCAAGATGATTCATCACACCATAGTGAGGTTCAGTAAGCCATTTTTAGTAGATCATTGTTTAAAGATTGATAATTTCTTATTTGTTTTTGAAAAAAAATATAAATGTGTCCAAGTTGAAAAAATATATTAAAAATATACATATTAGGAGGCATTGGGGTTGTCGCCATCCCCCCCACCCCTCCACTTTTGGCCCTGATGTTGACATGGAAAAGGTGGTGGGGGTGCGCCTTTTTCCTTTACATTAGGCGAAAGGTAGACCCCCCCCCCCCCTTAAACTCTCATCATTCTTTGCTCATCTCTTTTATCTCAGTTTAAAAAAGATAGTTTCATGTGTGGTGGGTTCGGTGATATAAAATCAGTGCCACCTTTTTTCGATCCTTCATTTAGAAGTATTTTTTATTTAATTTAATGATATTTATTTATTTAATTGAATTATTTTTAGTTTTAGATATTTCATTTTTAAATTATTTTAGTTACGTCTAAATATTTTTCTATTATGTAGTTTATTTGGTTATATATAGTTCGAAATAATTGTTATTATTAGTAATTATTATGTAGATATTAACTAGAAAATAACTTAGGAATAAACGTTATAAAATTTTGTTAGCATAATGATTATGTGTTTATCTGACAAATAAAATATCTATCTATATATAAATTTTTGGATGTGGTCTTGCACTAATGTACATAGGATTAAATCTTGAAAACACTGATTTGAGCTAGAGTCTAATGGGAATTGGTGCACAACAACATGCCTTTCTTCACTCTTGGTTTGACGCTCCCATGGGATATGCTTTATATTATTCATATTTTCTTTATAAACTACTAAAATACCTTTGAAAACAATTATTCACTAATTAAAATATTTAACTAAGAATTATTAGTATCATATTATATAAATAATATTTATTATTAGTAATGATTAAGTATATATTAATTAATGAATAACATAGTATTAACAATGAAATAACTATAATGATTGGCTAATAATAATTAACTAATGAATATCATATGATTAATGATTGAATAATTAACGATTATAGACTAATTAAAGAATGATTAAATAAAAATTAACTTAGTAATGATTTAATAGTGATTATTGAATGATTGCCTATAAAAAATTATACTAATATCGTAATTTAGTATATAATAAGATGTTCTTAAATTTTAGTATTATGAAGATTATCTTGTTAAAAAAAATATTTATTATTATTAATGATTATGTATACCTTAATTAATAAATAAAATTTTATTAAAGAATGAATGTATATAATTATTAGCTAATAATAATTATCATTGATAAAATGACAATTATGTGGACCTGTAAAGGGGAGGCAACCCTAGCGGCGTTATCCCTTCGCGACGGTTGTCGATTCTGCCCTGGTCTCTCCCTCACTGATGGGGGAGGGACCTTTTCTGTCTGGGAAATATGCTTCTACACCTTTCATACAGTTCTAAAATCCTATTTTGATACCGAAATTTCCCCAAATACCACTTGTTCTGAATGTCATGGATTTTCTCGATGGTTTCCCTAACCTTTCACTATTGTCATATGAGTTCACTGAGTCTTCAGAACTTCGGAAGAAAACTATGATTGTGATATTTTTCAGTGACGACCCTCAGTTGACTCTTTCGATTGGCACATATTCGATGCTTGGGGTCAGTAACAGAGGGATAAGGTGGGACTTCTGGATAATCGACAGATTATGGTTCGTTTTTCCTCAAAGGCTGACCTCATCAGAGCCTGGTCATGTGCTCACAATAAGCTTCAATGGTTTTCGATTTTATCTACTCCGGTGGTCCTTCGACTAGCATATGAAACTCGATCCTCCTTCAATGGAAACCTAGGTATGTTTCCCCAAGATTCCTCTACCGTTCCAAAATCCACCCATTCTCTGTATGTTAGAAAATTTGATAGGTATATATATGTGTTTGGATAGCCGCACAGCAGACATTTTTCATCTTGTGAACCTGAGAATCTATGTTTAAAAGGATGTGTCAAGGGTTCCATTCGATTATGTGTCGATCACGGTGGGCGAAGAATACAACTACAAACAACGTGTGATTTATGAATCTTGAACTAATTACTGCTATGAATGCAAGAGGCTGGGCCACTCGAAGGCGGCTTGACATAGTAATTCTAAGAGGAATGCCTTGAAGATGAGTTATAACGGTGACATAGAAGACTAGATTCATCCAGAGGGTTATATTAAACTATCTGGGTTGACGGAATGACAAGGAGGATTAGTCAGCCCTCCATGGGTGTACTATGGGTCAAGGGAGTTTGAACCTAAGCAGACTCCCCGAGTTTGTTCACCAGGGAAGATTTTCTTGAAGAATCCTAGGAATTCTATAGTGGAGAATGTGTTTAATTGGCCGAGGCATGATTTTTACGGGCTATCCTCCAGAAATAATTCGCTACTCAAGGTCGCTGGGAGGGAGGAAGAGATGGTTCACCAGACTGCAACTCATATGAAGCTAAGGGTTTCTGGGGGTTCTCATGTTCCAGAGCAGCTAGGGGTTTATGTGGTGGAGGTTACAATGGGAGTAGATGGTTCCGGATAGGACGACATGAAGAATGGAAGGGAGGGGATGGATATAGAGGTGGTCCCTCCAAATAGTGTGGTAATATTAGGGATTGAGAAAGTTGGTGATGCTTCCTGTGACAAAGTGGTCATGGAGATTCAGTACTTCATATAGGTGGGAAACCAATTTGATGGCCTATCTATAGAAGGGTTGAACAATGACCATGAGGAATCAGAATTTACAAATGGAGAATGAGTGGAGCACTCCATGGGAGATAGTAAGAGTATCTATGATGGAGAAATAAGCCCAAGGAGTAGATAGAGTACCAGAAGGAGGAATGGTAGGAAGGACTACTCTTCCTTGCCACCTCCTTTTAAGACTCGATCTGCAAAAAAGAGAGTGGATTATAGAGTGTCCAACGAGGATTTATGTCAATCAGAACACCCTGATCAACCCGGTTCCTGGGGATTAATTCTATGTTTAGGATATGAGGTTAAGGAGTAGGTGTTATATCTACATGCATCTGAAGAGTAAATATCCATGATGATGGCCCGGAATTTTGAAGTGAACCTTAATGAGGAACAATATTCTTGGGATGAAAAACAGGACTTGATTCTTATTTGGGGGTTCAATCATGGGTTTCTAAAAGTCAAGGAATACATACTGCTATGGGGTATTCTATCTACAGCTTTACATGTCTTTTTTAGTGAAAAGCCTCACACTCATGTAACAGATATATCATGGACGTTGTTTAGGGATATGTACTCTGGCAGGTAATTTTTTTTCAATGACTCTATTCTACCAATTTATGACTAATTCTTGGTTTATCACTTTGTTGAAGTGTGTGATTATAAGGACATATTTTTAGTCAGTGGTTCTCAAGGTGAATTTGGGGTTAAGTATCTTGCATTTATCTAGTTCTACTTCAGATGCGGGTTCAGAGCATGAGGTCACCACTTCAGCATGGCACTTGGATTCCGAGAGGATATGGCCTAGCCATCAGTTTTGTTCCTGCGCACCATTGCATGGGATTTTCTGAGTGTTTTTTCCCTGGTGGGGGACCCTAACACGATGCAAGTGCTGGGGAGAGGAAAACTTTTTATTTTCTTGGGAATTCTCTATAATTTTATATATTTGTTATGATGGACTTTAAAGTTTCTCACTTTCCTTGCAATGTGATTTGATAATCCAATAAAAAATAATTTTCAGTAAGATAAAATGACAATTATGATCATATAAAGTGAAATAGTGAAGAAAAAAACATTAAATAACCCATGAATTTTTTACAACAAATACAAAATTCCGCGACATTTTCCAATATAATGTGGTTTGTATGAGATGATCCTCACTTTGGACATGAGTTAAAATATAACTTATTTTCAATTGGTCTCTAGATAATATCATCTAAAGGTATGTACCTAACATTGGAATTTTGAAAATATGTTGACCTTATAATGATATCTAATATAACATCTATGATATTTTATTTGAAGGTCAAAATAATTTCAAAATTATAATATTAAGAACAGACCTATAGAAGATGTTAATATGCTACCATTTTAAAATAAGATCGATTTGACCTTGCATACGAAGTGAGGTTTATCTCATCCAAACCATGATCTATTGAAAAATGTCATGGTATTTATTGTATGATGTAAAGAATTCATATGTTATTTAATGTGTTTTTTCTTCTCCATTTCACTTTATATGATCATATTTTTCATTTTATCAATGATAAATAAATTGATATAATAAATTCTTCTTTTTTACCTCGGTTTCCAAAAATTTATGTGACTTATATTATGATAAACTTTTATATAATGAAACATTAATATAAAATTTTATTATATAAAAAAACATCATAAAATTTCAATATAATAAACATTATATTCTCAATCATGATTGTCAATATTAGTTACATTATTATAATCGTGATCAAAAAAAGTTTTTATGTAGAGTGTCATGTTATACTATGTGTACTACTATGGGATGGTTATTCAAACTGAGAAAGGATATTCATACAGTATACAACCAACAACTGTAGTTAGTAAAACTGATTCTATAACCCTAAGTGATGTTCAAGATATAATTCGTGGTTCATTAAATATGTAACTCGATCAAGAGATCAAGTCTATGAGCTATATATATTTTCCATTCCCTGTAACACTATGGAATCTAGCATTTCTATTGGTTGCTGATGCATAATTGGTTCAAGAAATAAATATATTTTCTCAGTGTTCAAATAGTAACATGATGGAGTTATATGATGATGTTTATATTGTTAGACATCAACGTCAAGTTTTAAGAAGACATGGATTTACAAGAGTGGTTAAGGATGTTCTATCACACCAAATTGAGCCTATTCCAAATGATGTATAAAAGGAAAATCTTGATTCTCTCCTCGATATACATGTAAATCCGACATCTGATGATGATTTTCATAATGATGGAATAGATTGTGGCAATAGTGCTGATGAGGAGGGATTAGTGGATGTTTGGGAGGATGTTTCTATAAATTCATTAGTTTTACAATAGCCTCGACCCACAATAAATTATCCACCACACATTTCATCTTGTTCAGTAGTAATGACACATGTTCCTTAATTTGACTATAATCTTATCACACCCACAACTTTATTTCTCGAAATTATACTATATTGTTTTAGTGAGTTGGACAAAACCATATATATTGGAATGAATTTTTCATGTAAATATGCTTTAAAAATAATTCTAAATAGATTTTACATTGAGAGTAACTGTATATATATTGTTTTGGGATCAGGATATAATAAATATCACATAGGGTGTGAGAAATATGGGGATGATTTTAGATTCTTTTTTGGGTGATTTCATACATTATATTTCGATGATGGAGAATTTTGAGGATTGAGGCAGATCATACTTGCATTCATCCATGCTTGACACAAGATCATGACTCATTGGTTCATGAATTTGTGTCATCCATTATCATAGATATTATTAGGACATCCCAAGATGTTCTTATATCCCTTCTGCGGGATAGGATACAATAAACATTCGGTTAGAATATTTCCTATAATAAGGCATGTATGGAGAAACACAAGGAAATTGTGAAGGTCTATGGTGATTGTGATGACTCGTATCGGGTGTTGCCTCAATTTAGAGACATACTAAGGCACAATAACCAAGTTTTATACCATGTTGATACAAAAAAATTGGTGTCTCAAGGTAACCGACTTGATCCATTTTGTGTTCTATTTCATTGGTTGTTCTGGTAATTCCTCCCTTGTATCTCTGCATATCATTTCAGCAAACAATTCATTCATATTGATGGAATGTTACTATATCAAAAATACAAGGACATATTTTTGATTTCGGAAACGCAATATGGAAACTTTTAACCCCTTCTTCTTTACATTTCCATTTTAGGTAAGGATAACTATGAATCATGGAGTTGGTTTTTTTCATGTATCAACAACCATTTCACCTACATTCAGGGAGACGGTTTATATCTGATTGGCATCAGGCAGTCATTGGGGCAACCAATGTGGACCCTGATATATGGAGACCCCCCAAATTCACATCATCAATACTACATTAGTCACATTGCTAGCAATTTGAGGAAAATATTACACATCTTACATATGAAGAATGAAATCATGATGACATTTATGGAATGTCTTTGTCATTTGTTACTATTTAAACATAATTATAAAATCAATTTACGTGAAATATGATCACTTATATGTAGAATATGAGCTAGATCAATTGTGTTTTGATGAACATTTTGAAAAAATATGCATGACTAATCAAGCAGTGTATGATTATATGATGCAGATTTCAAAAGAAAATGGACATTGGCATATAAAAGGGGGAAAGGGTATGGACACATGACCAGAGACATTTTTGAGTGAAGCAATGGTGTCTTCAAGGGGTTTCCCCAGTTACCTATAACTACCCAAGTTGAAGTGGAATTATATAATTGTGTGAAGTTCTTCGTTGACAGACAAAGACTAGCCTTATATAGAATTCAGTCGGGGATAAGGTAAGGTTGGTACTTTCTTTGAGAGATTGAAAAAAATTTAAAGAATCTTAAAGTTATCATGTCATATTTTTTCACTAAGAATACTCTAAATTTGAAGTTCAAGAGCATTCGAACCCTATCACAAATGGAATTAGTGAAAAATTTATGGTATTAATAGAATTGATGCGATGTCAATGTGGAAACTTCCAGGACATTAGTTTCCATGTGCACGCGGCATCACAACAGGTGAATCTATGAATATATCATTGGAAGCATATATTGATCCAGTGTACCTATTGAACACCATTTCTAATTTTTATGTTGCACAATTGATGCATATTGGGGAGTTGTGATATTTCACAATGCCCGAAGGACAACCGATTGTGATACATTTCATCAACAGGTTGCGTAAATGAGGAGACTGAAGTCTATCAGGATGTAGAATGAGATGGACTGGCCTTAAGAACAAGAGAAATGTTTGAGATGAACCATATGTCATCAAGAAAGTCATAACCAAAAATTATAACCTAACATTTTGGGATCAAGTACACACTCTCAGCCAGAATATTTTTTTTTCACTTATGTTATCTTCTAATATAGTTAATTATATCTTGTTATTATAAGATTCTTTATCTTGTATAATGTTATGACATTTCCAAATATTGTTACTAGAAAATTACTAAAATCACTTCATAATCACATTTAAAATAATATGACAAGTGAATTTGAGGTCAAATTAACACATAATAAACTTATATATGGCTAAACCATAAAGAATACATGTGTGAAAATAGACAAGAAACATATCATAATGTGGGAATTCATACAGAAATTACAAAGCAGATAATTTTCTAATAAACTTTTACATAACGAAGAAAAAAATTTATATAAACAAATTTATAAAATCATATCTTACAAAAACTCTTTTATAAGTAAAAGTGTATATTAAAAACACTTTAGCAATTTGATTTGAAAAACATGAAGGCAATCTATTTTCTCTAGGTAGGAAGTAACTTTATAAAACAATGAGAATAAACATGACATTTCTTACATTATAAAATTCATAAAATTAAGTTGACCATAACATTATATTTACAATTTACTTTTATGAATCATTTCATTTGATTATATACATATAGAGGATACCATACTACTGACTCAGAAGGATACCCTTGTTTCCCCGGTCATGTTAGAGGGTCCTGAGGTTCTACATATCAGGGTGCATCGAGCGCACCGTTTTCATCACATGGATCCTGCACATGCCATTTGACCATAAATAAATCATGCTAGATTATATGGAATTTATGTATATGATTTTACATTTTTTGACCATCACAAGCGGCCCTCGTGGAGAGGTGTAGACTACAGACACACCCATTCCACATGCTTGAGGGATAGATGACCATCACCCTCGAGGATGTGGCAATTACTTTTGGTCCTCTTGGCTCGGGGGAAGCTGTTATTAGACCCACTACTACATATTGGCCTATCCCTGATTAGAGATTGTTAGGCATCTAAATTTTTTACAACCGTAGGGATATAATTGGAGTGTAGATATCTATGCCCTAGATTGTGGAGATGATTCCACATTTAGCTAATGACTCGGACAACCAAGCTATCATGTGTTCTTCCCCTGCATATATATCAAGGATCATTAAAGGGACCATGCGCATTGATCACTCGGGGTAGCATGTGCAAATTATGTATCTAGTCATACTGGAGGGCTTTGATCTAGCTGGGATGTACAGCATGGGATCGGCCTTCTTGGCATACATATACAGAGAATTATGCATGGTATCCCGCATCGACCACAAATATATCAGTGGATGTTCCATCCTTAGTCATATGTGGGAATGGGAGTGCATTTTATCTTTTTTTCCTCAAATTTCTCATCCTCTATAGCCTATAGAGGTGTTTCATGATGCTCTGAATGGAATCTAGTATGTTCACTCTTCTCTAATAGTTTTTTATTATACTAGGAGTTATTGAATTTAATTTCCCATTATTTTTCACTTTTAATGATGTATTTTACTAGTGGTCTCAGAGCACAATTTTTTCATGGTTCCGACACACTATTTGGGTGCATATCGCCTCAATTTGGTCTGTCTATTACCCAACTAGGTATGTATATAGAATCTATTGGTGTCAAAAATAATAATAACATTATCAATTTTGGTTTTTAGTAAGGATATTTTTTTGACAAAGGTGACATGTCATTTTAGATTACCTAGATACCATTCAAGACTATACTAGACAAGTTGTATACATATTGTACAGCTGGATGTGATGGTGCTATGGACGTAGTTCACCTCATTCACATCAATATTATTTATTGAAAGAATCCTAATAGAGTTTTGCACCAATTTTTCTGTTTTCATCTGATTCCATTTTCGCCAAGATAGACAGAGGATATTAATGGTATAAATATGATAGGGAAGTAGGATTATGACTGGTGCCATGTATATGTCGACTATCTCAATCACTGGGTTAAACAAGCAGAGTTTCACAACTAGGCTGTACCTATGACATGATTATTTATTTCAGAGTAAATCGAGTAAGAGTCATGGTATATACTGATGTATATATTGTATCTTACCTGACACAACAGAGAGATTCATAACATTGTAAGTCAATAAATTTTCATTAGATTGTTTATTAAACTATTTTCTAATTCTGTATGAATCTCTTTATACACTACTCACAGAGAGATTCTTATTCACATAAGTGATAAAAAGGATTAGGGGGTCTTGAACCAGGTAGCAGTCTATGTTGAAGCACTAGAGCTGAGGTCATCTTATCAGGAACTTTTTGAGGGTACCATAAAGAGTCTATCCCAGATATAAAATGTTACTACACTCTAGGAACATCATCAAGTAGTTTCTGGTGTTTAGGATCCACAATAATGACATCATAGAACACCTCTTTCTACAAGTGAGGTCTCACCTATTCCATAGGCTGGGGTTAGCCCTCTAGTAGTCTAGCCTCATCCCATTGAGGATGTGCTATAGGCGGCATGGGATCCATCTTTATTGATAGGATATCTACAGTTCTCTCCAGATTGAGGTCTAAATCCATCACAGGGTAGATATATTTTATATGTCTTCCTGAGAAACATGTTAGGTATTTCATGCATTGTGTTTCCATTGGGATAATTTAAGCCCCTCAGAATGTATCTTCTTAAATGTTGATGTTTCCTGGTGGGATAGTTGGAAATTAATAAATTTATATTTCAGGGGGAGGGGTCAGCACACACCCCAGGGAATGGGGCTTCTCTTGTATGCCTAGAGCTGTTGAACGACATGCCTAGTGATATTGAAAATTACCTATAGAAAATTCAATAAATGTGTGGTCACCCATCATGGTCTTGGGGCTTGTCTTTTCGGATGTAGTGCCCCAAATAATTAATGATAATGAGAAGGGTTCTTTCTCATATCTGGTCCTATGGACTGAAAATCACATATAGACAATTCCATTTAGGTGAGAATAGTTTAAGTGGACTCGGGGCTTGTAGTTGGAGATGTGGTATAACTTGAAAAGAAAAATGTTGGGATGTGGCATGTATCATGTGAGATCCTAATGGATGAAAACCACATAGGATATGTGTTACAACTTGAAAAGAAATATATTGAGACGGGTGTTCCATTCGTAGACCACCATGTGTGACGAAATATCCTCCCTATATACATCGATTGAACATTTCCATTTATAAGTTTTATGTCTATTAAAATGAGGATATTGTTATCACAATCATCCCTTTTTACATTTTTATCCAGTGCTTCCATTTTCATTAAAATTTTAGGCACAATTTATATTTTTTATGATTTCAAAGTTGACTACTTGAAACATAGGAATATTAATTAAATTTTATGTAGAAAACATTAAAATCTTATAAAATATACATTATAAAAACAATCTAAATAAAATTTAAAACATTTAATAAACATATAAAAATTTGTTGAAAATAAAATGAGTTTCATAAATAATATAAATAAATTAAAATTAATGAAATGTAAAAAAGGATTAGAATTACCACTGTAATTGTTTAAAACAATACTAAAATTTAATTTTTAATAAAATATTGATGAATTTGGGACATTGGAGAATAAAACAAACCCTATATTTTGAACCCAACTAAAGTCCAATTTTGACTTCCATGACCATTTCTCTCATAAAGACCAATTTCCACCCAATGATATTTATATCAACATGAAGATCATCCAGAACCCATACTTAGATCATAAAAATGTCTCAAATTTGAGTGCCACAAAAGTTATATCTTAAAAACAAAACATTTTCATGGTGATGTTTCTTGATGACAACTGGTTCTAGACCCAATGAATGCATATTAAAGACTACACGTTGAAGACGCGAATTGGATATCCATCAGAAATGTACACCAAGATGATATCTCATTTCGGATGATAGAGAGGTGACAGGTTCTCCATTTGAAGTCATAAAGAATCAGTTTCAAGTATGAAAACTAATGTTTTATGGTTTCACTCTAGGGCTACTCGAATGTGAGAAAAAATAAGTAATGTTGATGAGGATCCAAAGAAAAAAATGATTTATTCATCACATAAGAAATAAGGATAGTGATTGTGGAACAACCAATTCCCATAAAAAGGTGGTAGTGGTGAAATGACCTAGATGAACTAAAGAATTCCATGTGTCATAGATTAAAAAAAACAAGTGGTGAGCATGATCCAAGTGGATGCTCCATAAGAAATGTTTTCATTGTATTCAATGCCTTATTTTTTTAAACCCTTTATTCTCTAGCCTTTCTATATTTTTATTGACATTAACTTTCATGTTTATTTTTCTCATAAAGACCCATTTTTTCCAAATTATATTTATATCAACTTTAAGATAAATAAAAACCAATACTTAGTTCACAAATATGTCTCAAATTCGAGCACCAGAAAATAAATTTCTTATAAACCTAACATTTTCACTTTCGAATTTTATTGAAAAATTCTAAACAACATAAAACAGACACAATATATATACCTATATATATATATATATTATAATATAAAAATATATATATTTATAAATAAAATAAACTATATAATTAAAATATATTTATTTATTAGAAAGGCGGCAGTATGCCTGTCGCCATTTAAGCATAGTATTAAAAATATTTTTAACCTCTACACATTTAAAAAAATAGAAAAAAACAAAAGAATACATACAAGAAAAAGGTTAATATTTCTTCAAATGAGATCATACAATATTTAATTTTCATGTATGAAGTTAAATTAAAGAACTCTATTTAGTTATCATCAAATAAATTCATCAATCGGTCATCATCAAAGGTTTTATTAGATTAGGCACAGTTAGAATCGAGATCGTCAGTCAGATCCTCTTGAATAGTTGTTCCCTCAGATCAATTTCAGGGACATCAATCTAAAATAAGACTCACCTATATAGAGAATCCATATTATCCTTTCTTCAATAGAAACCCACAATTCCATCCTTTTTGGTCGATGATATCATAGGAAGGCACGACAGATGGGTTCTCTGTATGGTCTATGGCCACAGAAGATTGGTTGCAGCACTGAAGAAATGATGAGAAGCTACATGGAAGCAGAGAGCATGGGAGATTTATATGGTTATAACATTGAATAATGTACACAAAAAATAATATGCTTCCCTTTATTATAGATTAAATATTTTTCCTTACCAAGGAAGGTCATGATCGGTTGAATTCTCATCCATGATCCATTGCTTTATTCACTTACAGATGAAATATTTATGATAGCATAGAATTCATTGTGAGGTAGACTGATTGGATGTAGGAATGGAAGGGAGGGGTGAGAAGAAAGGGCACATAATCACATAAGGATTCCCCATGAAAGCATAGAAGCATAGAATGTTTCCCCCTGAAATAATGGATGTATTCACACAATATCATGTGCATGAAATATTTGGTCACAAAATTTGGGGAATGGTAAAATTATGGTGCATGGAAGAAGCCATTTGTTCTCAATAAGGTTTTTGTTTTCATTTTTTAGACTGTGGTCATGAATAGAAGATTCAATTCTCTCATAGAAGAAAAAGTAAGGAGGATGTTTACATTGATTCTTGGCCACTGAAGATTGATCCATTGTCAAATTACATTCTTCATGGAAGTAGGTCCTACAAGATAGAGATTTATAGAATTGATGAAAATGAATTAATTTTAGATGAAAATAAAAACTTCCAACCACATTGTCAAATTTCCAATAAGAATTGAAATAAATTCCAGAATTTTTTTATAATATAATCGAAAGGAGTTATGAAAGAATTAATACCAAAAAACACCATTAAAATACCATAGAAACACAGTTTCAATGTAACATTGTGATTTTTAATGTTTGTACAATATTTATAAAATGATTAAGATAAAAATCTGATTAATTTATCACCCAAAATAGTCATTTTTTATGTAATTAAATAAACTGTAGACTTTAACTATGAGTTAGAAAATTATGTGTAACTTTCAATTTAATGCTCATTTCAATAATAAAAACTCCAAAACATCTCAAAAATGATGTGGCCAAATGCATCAAAAACAGGATGCGTTAAGGATCTTTTCCATGGTATATAAGGATTTTGTATTCCAAAAAATGTCATATTTAAATTGTTTTTTGAGTCATGGTGGATTTCATTCCCATGGATTTGATGGGAAATCACTCAAACAATGGATAGAGTGAACCATGTTTGACATTGAAGAACCGTGATGAGTCATTACACCATTGTGAGTTTCAATAATCCATTTTTATTACATCATTATTTTATGATTAGGAAATTTTTATGTCATTTTGAAAAAAACAATTAATGTGTCCATCTAAAGAAAAATTAAACATATACATAAATTGTGGCAGTACGGCTGCCCCCTTTTCTCCTCCCAACTACTTTTGGCCTAGATTGATGACATGGGGAAGGAAATAGTGGGGTGTCTCCTTTCACCTTCGTGTTAGATAAAAGGTGTCACCCCCTTAGACATTTTTCTTATTTATCTTTAAAAGGGAACCCCCACCCTTCTCCACACATAAATTTGAAATAATTTCTCTTAATTCTATTTCTTATATCTCAAAAAAAATCTTCTTCACGTGTGGTGGGTTCTATGGTCTAAAATAAGTGTCTGTTTTTTTATGAAGTATCATATAGAGGTATTTTTATTTAATTTAAAGTTATTTATTTATTTAATTTAATTGTGATTAATTTTAAATATTTCATTTTTATGTAGTTTAGCTAGTTCTAAATATTTTGATTATTATGTACTTTATTTAGTTATATATAATTTGAAATAATAGTTATTATTAGCAATGATTAAGTATATATTAACTATAGAATAACTTAGGAATAAATGACCAAAAATTTTGGTAGCAGAAAGATTGTGTGTTTATATATGGAATAAATTCGTTGTATGGATAGAAAACAAGTGGATGTGGCTCTAGCACACATGTACCTAGGGGTAAAATGAAAAAACACTGCCTTGAGCTAGATTCAAACAGGAACTGGTGCACGAAAACAGGCCTTTCTATAATCCTGGGTTGACACTCCCTGGGGATATGTTTAGATTATTCATATTTTCATTATTATCTTCCAAAATAACTAATAAAAGAATAATTCACTAATTAAAAAATTCTACTTTGAAAGGATAGTATCATACTATAGAAATAATAGTAATTATTCGTAATTATTAAGAATAAAATAATTACTAAATTATTTTGGAATAAAAAAATGAATAAATGTAATTATTAGAAATTAATCATTAACTAATTAATATCATATGTTTAAATATTGAATAAGAAACGATTATAGACTGACTAAATAATCCATAACTAAAGAATAACTAAGTAATTATTTACTAGTGATTTAATAATGATTAACTAACAAAAATTTTACATAGAAACATTAGTATCATATTTTTGTATATTAAAAGATGTTCCAAAATTTTATTATCATAAATATTATATAGTTTATAAATAATATTTATTATTAGTAAGGATTAAGTATATATTATTTATTGAATAACTTTGGATTTAAAAATAAATAAATATAATGATAATCTAAAAATACTTATAAATAATAAAATAAAAATTATGATCATATAAAGTGAAATGGAGAAGAGAAAAGACATTAAATAATACATGAGTTCATTACAACATACAATAAATTCCTAGACAATTTATATAGAACATGGTTTGGATGTGATGAGCCTCGCTTTAGACATGAGGTAAAATCCAACTTATTTTCAATTGTTATCTTGATAATATCTTCTAAAGGTATTTATTTAACTTTGGAATTTTTAAAATCTTTCATCCATATAATTTCAAAAAAGATATCATCTAAGATATGTTTTTATAAAGACAAAATATTTTCAAAATTCCAAGGTTATGTACGTACATTTAAAATATTTTATGATGCTACCAATTGAATATAAGTTGGATTTGATCTCACATCCGAAGTGAGGTTCAACTCATCCAAACCATGTTCTATTCAAAAATGTCAAGGTATTTATTGTATGTTGTAAAGTATTCATGTATTATTTAATGGGTTTGTTCTTCTAAATTTTACTTTATATAATCATGATTGTCATTTGATCAATGATAAATAAACTGATTTTCTATTTGCTCCTTTTTTACCTAGATTTCCGAAACATTATGTGACTTATATTCTTATAAACTTTTATATAATTAAACAGTACTATCATATTTTAGGGTAAAAAAATATATCCTAAAATTTAATTATTATAAATATTATTTGGTCAACCATCATTGTTAATATTATTTACTCTATCATAATATTGATCAAAAATCATTTTTGATGTAGGGTCATGTTTTCCTATGTGTACTGCTATGGGGAGTTTATTAAAACAGAGAAAAAAAATTATTACAGTAAAAAACAAAAATTAGTGGTTAGTACTACTAATTGTTTAAGCCTAACTAACCTTCTTGATAGAATATGCAGTCCACTAAATCTGGGACCCGATAAAGAGATCAAGTATATGAGCTTTAAACATTTGAAATTCTTGGAAACATTGTGGAATCTAGATTTTCCATTAGTTTCGGATGTGTAGTGGGTCCAAGAAATAAATTTATTTTTTCTGCGGTCAGATGGCACCATGATGGAGTTATATTTTTTGGTTTTTATTGTACTACAACAACGTCCAATTGTAGGAAGATGTATATGTACAAGAGTGCTTCAAGATGGTCCACCCCATGAAACTGAGCCTATTCCAAATGATGCAGAAGAGGATAACCAAGATGATCTCCCAGATATACATGTAAATATGACATTCGATTATAATTTTCACAATGTTTGAACTGATGGGGAAAATAGTGATGATGAGGAGGGAGCAATGGAAGTTGGGGAGGATGTTTCTAGAAATGAATTGGTTCAATAGAATCCTCAATCCACACTAAATCATCCCCCGCTCATTGCATCTTGGTCAGAAGCAATAACATGTGTTCTTGAATTTGACTATAATGTTCTCACAACCACAAATAAGATTCTCAAAGTTATATTGGGTTGGTTTAGTGAGTTGTACAAAACCATATATGTTGGAAGGAATTATTCAACTAAAAATGTATTAAAGATCATGCTAAAGATATTCCACATTGAGTGGCACTCTAAATATATATTTTTCATAATCATGCCATAATAAATATCTCATATGATTTGAGAAGTATTTGGATGATTATAGATTTCTTTTTAGGGAGGTTATAGATATTGCATTTGGTGGATGGAGAATCTTGAAGACTGAGGCAGCTCATACAAGCCTTCATAGATACCTGACACAAGATCATACCTCATAGGATGATGACTTTGTGTCATCCATTACTGTTGAGAGGATTAATTTATGACAAGATGTTCCTATAGCCCTTTTTCAAGAGAGGATACAACAATCAATTATAAGTTTTCCTATAATAAGGCATGTATGGAGAAACAGAAGGCAATTGTGAAGGTCTATGGTCATTTTGATGACTTGTATTAGGCGTTGATGCAACTTATACCCATTCTGGGGCAAAAAAACCAAATTTTATTCTATCTTGATACAAACGATCATATGACTCAAGATAACCGACTTGATCCATCTCATGTTCAATTTCATTTGTTGTTATGTGCATTCCTCCCCTATATCTCTGCATATCGTTTCAGAAAATAGTTCATTTAGATTGATTGAATTTTTCTATATGTAAAATTCATTGTTTCATTTTTTATTGGAGAAACCTAAGATGGAAACTTTTTACCTATTCTTCTTGCCTTTTTCATGGTGGAGATAGAAAACTATGAATTATGGAGTTGTTCTTTGGCATGTATCTGAAACCATTTCACCCACATTTAGGTTGTATGTTTGATATCTAATCAACATCAGGAAATCATTGAGGAAATCAATGGGGACCTTGATATATGGAGACCCCTAAATTCATATCATCAGTACTAAATTAGACACATTTCTAGAAATTTGATGAAAATGTTCCACAATAAACCTATGAATAAGGAAATCATGTGGATATTTATGCAATGTCTTTGTTATTTGTTATTATGTCAACATAAAGATAAAATAAACTTATGTGTAATATGATCACTTTTTTGTTGCATATGATCCGGATTAGTGGAATTTTGGAAAACATTTGGAAGAAATATTCAAGGATATTCATGAATATTATGATTATATGATGCGGATTCCAAAAGAAAAATTTACATTGGTATATGATGGGGGAAGAGATATAGACACATGACCAAAAAAATTGTGGAATGCATCAATGATGTCTTATATGGGCTTTTCAAGTCACCTATAACTTCCCTACTTCAAGAAACAATATATTGTTTCATAAATTACTTGGATGATAAAATATAACTAGCCTCATACAAAATTCAGTGGGGGTATGGTAAAAAAGGTACTATCAATGAGAGATTGAAAAGAACATTGAAGATGATTTTGGTGATCATGTCATCCTTTTCCTCCAATAAGACTCTTCATTTGATGTTGAAGAGCATTCAGAACCCATCTCAAATTGAATCGGTGAAAAAATTGTGGTATTACTGGAAGCGAGGCAATTTTCTTTGTGGAAACTTCTAGTCCTTATGGTTTCCATGCACACACTTCATCGCAATATGTGCATCTGTGAACATATCATGGGAAGAATATGTTGATCCAATGTAGTGGTTGGATATCATTGTGAACTGTTATGTTGCACCATGGATTCCTATTGATGAGTTTTCATATTTCATAATTCTTGAAGGATATACGATAGTGATACCAGTCATAAATATGATAAATAAATAAGAGCGGTCAAAGTCTAGTAGGATGTGAAATGAGATAGACTGGCCTCAATAAAAAGGGAAAATTTTGAGTTTCACCACATGTCATTAGGAAATTCATATCCAAAAACGATGGCATAACATTATTGAATCGAGTTCACAAGCTTAGCTACAATGATGTATTGTCTCTTATGTGACCTTCTAATATTGTTAATTATATGGTGTTATTATAATATTGATCATTTTTATAATTTTCTGACATTGAAAAATAATTTTACTATCAAATAAAAATAATCCTTTCATACTCCAATTAAAAGGAATATGACAGGTGAATTTGAGGTGATGTTAATGCACAATCAAGCAGTCCATCATGGAACCATATATCATACATGTGAGAAAATAATCATATAACATGCCATCATGTGGAAAATCCAACATAAATTAAAAATCACACCATTTTATAATAAAATTTTACATAACAAATAAAAAAATTATATATATAAATATGTAAAACCATATCTTAGAAAATACTTTTTTCTAGGTATAATCATATCTTAAAAACACTTTACTAATATTATTTGAAAAACATGATGACAATCCCGTTTATTTTTCTATGAATTAACATTATAAAACAATCTGAATAAACATTAAATTTATTACATTCTAAAAGTGAAAACATTCTGATGACCATAAAATAATATTTACATTTTAATCTTATGAATCAATACATTTGTTTATATAGAGATTGAGGATTTCGTGCTGCTCACTCAGCAGGATACCCATGTTTCTCATTTCTTGTTAGAGGGTGGTGAGGTTCGACGGATCAAGGTGTGTCCAGCGCACCATTTTCATCACAAGAAGCCTCAACATGACATTAGACCATACTTGTGAAGTGCGGGCTTCTATGGAATTGTCATATTGGATATCACATGTGTCGAACATCACCTTCTTGCTTCTCTTCTGGAGAGGTGGAGACCAAAGAAACACATTCCACTTGCTTGAGGAAGAGATGACAATCACCCTCGAGGTTGTAGTAGTGAATTTCGGTATTATTATCTTGGGTGGAGCAGTTAATAGACCCACCTATGCATCTTGGTATGAACATTCTCAATGATTTCTAGGCATCGACATTTTTTCCGACAGTAGGTCTATTGATGTAGCATCGATATTTATGACATGGATAGAGGAGTAGATTTAACATTTACCAGATGATTTTGATGACCAGAATATCATGTGTTCGGACTGTGCATATTTATTATGGCTAAATAGAGGTACTACGTTCATTGATCACTTGGGGAAGCATGTGCACTTGATGTATGTATCTCTACTAGAGGACTTTGATCAAACTGGGATGTACATCTGGGGATCTTCCTTGTTAGCATGTACATACATAGCATTATGCACAGTATCCCACAATGATGGGAGATGCACCATCCTTATTTAGATGTGGTCATGGGAGTTCATCCCCTCATTCTTCCCTCAACTTTCTTGTTCCTTGAAGCCTATGGAGTTGTTGCATGATGGTCGCATGAAATTTGGTATGATCACCCATCTCAATTAGTTTTATATGCTTCTATGAGTTATTGATTTTAATTTATCATTATTTTTAATTTTTGAGGATGTATTTTAACGATGGTATCAAATACATAATTATGTCCGGATTACGACACACCATTTGGGTGCACATCACTTATAGTTGGAATATCTATTACCTAACCAGGTATGTATGTACAATCTATAAATGTATAACAAATTTAATAATAGCATCAATTTTGGTTTTTAGTTAGGATATTTTTTTACAAAGGTCGCATGTCATTTTTGATTACATGGATTCCATACTAGAATATATTGTACCAGTTGGCAGCATACTGCACTGCTGGAATTGATGATGCTATGGTTGTACTGCCCCTTATACACTTCTATGTTATTGAGTGGAAATAGCCTAATATAATCATGCCCCAGTTTTACTATGTTCAGTCAATTCCATTATCATCAAGACTGATAGAGGAGCTTCATGGTGTGATGCTAACAAGGAGGCAGGATTAGGACTGGCGCGATTACATGCCAACTATATCATCCACTAGGAAAAACCCATAGAGTTTCATATCCATGGTGTACATATGATGTGATTCGTTCTTTCATAGAAGGTTGACAATGATCCATGGTATAGACTGAAGTCTATATTGTATCTTACATGACATGCCAAATAGAATTATAATATTGTATGTCAATATATTTCCATTAGTTTGTTAATTGAACTATTTTATAATTCATTTTGAATATCTTTATACGGTACACATATAGAGAATCTTATTCGCATGAGTGATGAAGTGGTGGATGGGGTCATTAGTCGGGCAACAGTCCATGATGAAGTGCTGGAGCTGAGGTCATCTTATAGTGTGATTTCCAAGAGTATCTTAAAGAATCCAACCTAGATACGGGAGGTTCTTTCCCCTTATGAACATCCTAATGTTTCTTTTGGTTATGAGGAGCCCTGACGATGACAACGTAGACCACGTCGTGCTGCGCCAGAGGCCTCACCTGTTCCATAGGTAGGGATCGGCCCTCTAGTAGTCCAGCCTCAACCAATTGAGGATGTGCTTCAGGCGACAATGGATCTGTCTTTCTTGACAGGTTATATGTACTTCTCTCTAGCTTGGGTACCAAATCTATTGTAGCCTTGGGGTACACATCCATCGCAATTTTGTTCCCCACTACGATGATGGCAGACTCTTCTACTACCCTAGTGGGAAAAGGATCGGGAGCCCAGTAAGACATGTAGTTGAGTCCTCCTAACACTGACACACATCTGGAGCATGTGACGGTTGACATTCCAATTCCAAAGGATCGTCCCTCTCTAGGTCATCACACTCCACCCTAGCATGGAGCTCATCGATCTCGATACAGACGTACCCTTCACAGACCACCATATAGGATGGAATCTCCTCCCCGTAGACATGGATTGTACTTTTTCATGTATATGATTTATTCCAATTGAAATGAATATACTATTTTTACTATCAGAAATTTTTATATTTATATCCCTTGTTTTAATTTTCATTAATATTTTTGGAATAGTTTACATTTTATAATATTTAAAAGTGGACAACATGAAACATGGGTATAATTATTAAATTTTAAGTAACTAATTTTAGAATCTTATAAAATATAATGTATCAAAACAATATAAATAAAATTTGAATGATAGCCTAATCATCTAAATTTTTTTCAAGATAAAATGAGTTTTATAATTAAAATAACTAAATGAAAGAGACAAGAATGTAAAAAAATAATATAAATACCATTGTAATGGTTAAAAATAATACTAAAATTTAATTTTTAATAAAATATTTATGAAATTGGAACACTGTAGATTAAAACTTAACCTAGATATTGATCCCTACAAAAGAATCATTTTCTCTTCCATGACCATTTCACTTTTCAATTATCTTATTCAAAAAATGATATTTATATCAACTTGAAGATCATCAAAACGCCATAAAGAGTTCTTAAAATTTGCTCAAATTTTAGCAGAACCAAATCTATTTCTTAAAAACAAAACATTTTCACATTGATTCTCCATGGTGAAAATCAGTTCAGGATTTGATGAATGCATGTCAAAGACTACACACTGAAGACTAGAACTGGATCTCCATCAGAAATGTACACCATGAGTAGATCTCATTTAGGATGTTAGAGCAGTGAGAGGATATCCATTTTAAGTCATTGAGAAGTAGTAATGTGGCAGAAATCCAAGGATGTTACTCTAGGGTTTCTCAGAATTGAGATTGAAAACAAGGAATATTGAGGAGGATCCAAAGAAAAAATGATCGATTAATCACATAAAAATAGGTAAAACGATTGGGGAATAACCTATTCCCTTTTCAAGGAGGTAGTGGTGAAATGACCTAGACGAACTAGTGAATGTCACATTCCATGGAAGAACAAACCAAGTGGTGAGCAAGATCCAGGTGGATGACCAAGATGAAAAGTTTTTATTGTATCCAATTCCTTATTATTGTTTAAACCATTTTGTCAATATATTTTCATTATATCTATTAACATTAACATTAATGACCATTTTCTATTAAAGACTCATTTTCACCCACTGATATTTATATCAACTTAAAGATCAACCAGAACCCATACACAGTTGTTAAAAATGACTCAAATTTGAGTGCCACAAAATCTATTCCTTAAAAAATAGAACATTTTCACTTTCAAATGATATTGACATAATTATAAACAACATAAGACAAACACAATATATATATATCATAATATAATAATCTATATCTGTATAAATACAATAACATATATAATTAATATTATTAGTAGAAAGGTTGTGTGCGCGCTACAGCCTTTGGACATGACAGAAAGGCGGTCGTGCGCCTTCCTCCTTTCAAGTATAGTTTTTAAAATATTATTAACCTACAAACATTTAAAAAAAAAACAAAAACACATAAAAATACAATGACTGAAGATAAAGATACACGGATATCTCCCCACATTAATCTCTTTATTATTCATTAATTTTTAATAAGATTCAAAAATCAAATTCATTCCATATGCTAATCATGGTACAGTAGATAAAAGGATATATCACCATATTAGAGATCACATGGTGAATTTCTCTTTATTTTATTTTTGGAAATAGATACCATGATGTGGCACTCTAATACCACTACATAATCTTCCTGTGTTTATAAATATGTGTGTTTCATATTTTTAGAGACAATGACTAGGCAT
Organism: Viscum album; assembly: GCA_963277665.1. Lineage (NCBI taxonomy): Eukaryota > Viridiplantae > Streptophyta > Magnoliopsida > Santalales > Viscaceae > Viscum > Viscum album. The sequence goes on from OY728133.1 coordinate 1,713,319,476, forward strand.
ATATAGTGTCATTTAGCTTTCTTTCAATTCACATCAGATCATTATAGAACCTTTTCATTCCAGAACCCTTATTTTGATGAATTTTTTATTGAGATTAGTAATATATTAGTTAATGAAGAGCTTACAAAATAATTTAAAGGAGTAAATTATGAGTAGTGGTCGGGATTCGTCAATTTCTTTTTAAAGATAAAAATATTTTATTAAATTTGGTTTATTTCGTTTATAAAAATATTTAAATTAAATTAAATAAAATCAATCTATTTGATCATGATGATATTGATTAGATTTGTAAATTCGTTAAACAAATTAATTCAATTGATTTATTACGAAATTATATAAATCCATTTATGAAAAAACCATCCTTTGAAATTGATTTATTACTTATTTTTTAAAACTTTTGTTTTCATCATAATAGAATTTTGATTTATTGAATTTATATCATTTATTTATTTGAATTAACATTTAATATAGATTTAAAACAACCTTTTCACTTCACTTCTCCATCCACATAGATTACTTATGAATCAATAAATACAATCAATTTCTAAACATTTTCCATCATTGAAATTAACAATGCCAGTGAGTATTCACTATTTTAATTTTATTATAATTTAATAATGAAATATTAAGGAATAGAACTTCATTTATGACATCATAAATGAGTTAAATTTTAAATAAAATCGTTTAAACATTACTCGATCACAACTTTATTTCATTACACGTGAAATAACACTCAAATTTTCATTTTTTTACATTTCTTAGGTTGTGTACGGAAGTACTCTTTTTATAACATTTATTTATTTTGTTTTTTATTTTTTTCAACACATAAATATTAAAATATTTTCCTATAATCCATTATAAAAATTATGATCATAATTCAATCATATTTTACTAATTTCTTTAATCCTAACATTTCTTATAAAATTATAATTATTAAAATATCAATTATATTATTAATTACAGAATTGTTTTTTGAAAAACAATTTCAAAACATTGAGATAATCCAAAGTCAAAGTACATAATTTTTTTGGAATGACAAAATACCACAATTAGACCTTGGATGATTCTCAAAGGAATCCATAAAATGAGTTGCACGTTTTCCCTCTCCCATAAAAAAGAAAAAAAACATGAAGATGAAAAAGACAAAAAAGAACTGACGATGTCTATAATGGACCCATATGCTTGGTGGCCACTTTCATCCTCATTCAGTGCATTGATAATAACTTGAAAATCCAATTGGACCACAACATCCTTCCACCTAATTGATGAGATGAACTGCATGCCCTTCCAAATAGATGTCGCATTTTTCATATGAGGTGATCAACCAACAATGTCTAAGGAGTGAGGACCTGGGATAATAGATTCAGCATGATCCTGAAGTATTGTCCCTAAACCAATAAAACCATCCCTTGTATTTTCCACGTTATTATTAAGTTTGAGAACACCCAATGGGGGGAGGCATCTGATCGGATGGGAATGAACAGGTGAAGGTGGATGATCCCCTTAACATAAAGCCATTGAGAGCCCCAATTATGCATCGTAGAACGTCATACCTTGTATGCTTTAACAATGTTCTAAAAAATTATGGTGTTATTGTGAAACCATATAATCTATGCTCGGATACACAGTCACGTGATAAACTGAGAAGTAAAAGATCTAAACCATTCCGCCACAATGAGACTCAGGTCCCCATGATTTATTCAATGGATGAGATCCTATGTCGCACATGTGAAAAAAAGCATGATGACCCAATGGTAGGAAAAAATGGCATTAAAATCTGTCTTTTTCGTACCCCCATAGATTGGGCATTGACTATTACAAAAGAGGTGTCTACCAGCTAGGAGAGTGTAAGTGGGTATGATACCCCTACACATTTTCCATCATAAAAGATTGACCTTTAAAAGAGTATTTAGATTCCCAAGATGATTCCAAATGAATGGCCACTTAACTTCACCACTGGTAATGCACACACTATATCTCGAACAAACAGTATAGCATCCTGCTAAATCAAGAGACCAACATTGCTTTTCTAGGCCAGCATCGCAGACCACATGAACCATCAAGATGGCCTTATGATCAGACTCTGTGAACCAATGATCAAGCCTCTGAATATCCCAACTGGAAAGGTCATCATCCAAGAGCTCTCTTACAACCTCATTCTCGTGGAAAGGTGTATGTGATGAAGCCGGAATGAATCCCTCCAAACCAGGTATCCAATAATCACGCTATATATTAATCGAATCACCACTGAATATTCTTTAAATAATGTTGTGGTTAAAGATGACCTTTGATCCCCAAGAACTCTTCCAAAAATAACATGGATGAGGACCCAAGGTGAAAGATATAAATTCATCATGGAGAAATTAATTCTCTTTGACGACACTAGAACTCATGGTATTTGGGTTCTGTAAAAGTTTCTAGCCTGGATTAACCAGGAGGGAATTGTAAAAAACATTAATTCCAAGAATTCTTATGTTGCTATTAGCCTTAGGAGCACACAACATCTCACAGGAAATCCAATGTAAATGATTTATCCCATTTTCATGACCCAACTAGAAATTAAAAAAGGATTAATGTAGTTTATGTGTAACAAATTATGGGATCGTGAAAGGGGATACCACATAAAATGGAAGAGCTTCAGCAACATATTTAATAATAACCTCCTTACCTTCCCGGGTTAGATTTTTTCTGGACCATCCTTGGATTTTAATGTGTACTTTATCGAGGATTAAAGATATGACATCTATTTTGGAGCATCTAAAGACTATCGAGAGCCTCATATATTTATTAGCTTTCTCTACGACCTCAATCCCACAAAAACTGGCAATAGTATCACTTGCCCCATATTTGAAATCGTGACAAAAAACTTCTCAAACCTGGAAAAATTGACCCGTTATCTGGAAGAATTGGTGAAAGTTTCAATGCTTTTGAAAAATTCGTGGCATTCCTGAGAAGTTTCTCTTGATAAAAGATGTCATCGGCAGTGAAGAAAAGGTGACTACTAGAGATAATTTGCCGAAAAACCATGGCCCTATGGATAAGACTATCCAGAGCTTCTTTAGATAAAAAACTAGAAAAAGTTATCAATAAGAAGAAACTAGGGGAAAGATGGTCACTCTACTATTGGCCTCTGGATGTTTTGAAATTCCTTGACTGGAAGACAATAACTATGATGCTATACAAAACAGTTTTAACCCAACTCATCATCACTCTCACCCATTTTGGGAAAATACCAATTTTTTCATAACCTCTTCTAGAACAGTCTATTCCAATTTATCATTCTACTTTGACATATCGAATTTCATAGCCAAAATCCCCCTCTGAGGTTGAACAAGTTTTCATTGAATGAAATATTTCATAGGCCATGATATCATTATATGTAATAAGAATCTAAGGAATGAAATAACTCTGGTTCAAAGAAATAATAGAGGAGGGGACTCTACCCTTGAGGTCAGAGAGGACATTGATGAAAATCTTGTAAACCACATTCCACATGATGATTGGCCGAAAATAATAAATTTTAACTCACTCAGAAATTATTGGGAACAACACAATAAGGGTTATTTTAATCTTGTCCATACTTATAGAACATTCACATAACTCCCGTATCAATGAAAAAATATTTGATCACACAATATTCCAGAACCATTTTTAGAAAAGGGAATGAAACTCATCTAGACCACTATCGAATAATTAATGTTCTTCAGGACCTCCACATCTTCTCCCAAGATATCAACCTCACGATTCGTGGCCATGACCACAGTCACCTTTGGCTCAACATAGCTCAGAATATCCCCTTGGGATGTTCCCCCTTCAGAACAAATTACTCTTCACACAAACATATCTTATTGTATTAAATTTTATCATACTTAAATATTTATCGTTGTACTTCAAAATTTCCAATGAAAAGTGCAATATTTACAAAATAACTCGTTTTTGATATCCCAAATTCAAAATTGAAATCCTCTTATAAATATAAATATTGTTGTGAGAAATATAATAATTATATAAATTCATTAATCATATAAATATAGAAAAACATGATAATTGAAATTATTTATCTTTGAAATTAAGCATTTATTATTTCATGAATTAAACATTGAATACATTATTTCCTTTCATTATTTATAATGGATAATTTTAATTAAAATTTAATTTATCACATAAGAGATATATGAGTAATCATATAATGGATATCATAACTCAATGATCAGTTGAACCTAATAGTCATATATAAACTACACCCACATAATGGATACCCCAATGTTAATATAACGATTACCCCAAATATATCCTTCTATAAATATCCACTATTATTTTCCCAAAACTACTCATTCTTATTTATATAACATAATAAAAACATTTAAATATGCATGTAAATAAATGAAAATATGCTCACATAAGGACTTGACCTAAAAACGCACCCCATCCTCACAAAACCCAACCACTCTCGTACTAAAACTGTGGAAGACTGCATCTTTTGGTCCCCTAATAAAGTTTATTTCTTTCATAACTCCTATAATGATACTAATGGTAATTATCATCTGTAAAACAGTTTCCATAGGAACCATACTCATTACAGTCTATCTCTTGGAAGATGATATGTTTTTTAATCAGTTTTATACTAATTATTAATTTTTTATTTGTAGCACGAAAAAAATTTATATATGTTTTATTCATGTACTATCCAATCATAAAAAAATATATTGGGACCCTGATTTCATATTTCACTTGTGGAATGCCCTGAGAAACATTAATATCTCCATGTTCTTCATTATAACAAAACATAATAATAAAAAATACAAAAATAACAATAACAATAATTATAGAACATAAAAAATAATTTGACACAAATTAAATATATTAATTAAAATATGAGAGTTAAATATTGTCCCCCTGCAAAACATTATGTCATTGGAATTTTTTATCATTGATAAAAAGTGAAGAATATTTTCTTCATACCTTCTTAAATGAAAATATAAATATGAATCATTTAATAAATAAGTAATACAGACCAGCATTTCTTCCTCAACTAAAATTATATAATATTTTTGAGTACAGAATTGAAATAAACATTTAAAAATATTTTCAATGTCCTTGATGATATTATCTTATTTATTTAAGATTAAAAATATTCATCTCTAACAAAAAGTTAAAAGTGTACCATTATCTAAGAGTCTTTCATTATTCGGAAGATGTTTTTGATATTTCATAAAATTGTATGTATGAGATTCAAATATAGAAAAAGTTGAAAATATTTCTTGAACTAGAATCTCTAATAATTTCTATTTAACTATCTATCTGTGATAGAAAATTAGTGAGAATTTGATTCTAATACCTCTTAAAAACACTTATTCAATTAAAAAAATCTTAAAAACAACTATAAACTTGTAATAAATTGAAATAATAATTATTAAAATAATAACTACTATTTGTTATAACATGTTAAACTTATCAAATTATCACCTATGAAATTTTCAACCTCTTTTTTCCAATAAAAAATCATAACCCCTAAATTAATATAAGCATTCCTATCTATGTTCCAAAAATATATCATAACCTATATAATTATAAAAATCATCTACTTAAGCCAAGTAAAATGACCCACACATAACCAAGGCATTATTATAACTTTTTATCACCCAATATCTCAATTTTTGGGTTTTATAGGACTATGAAAAATAACACAAACATAAAAATTACATAAAAAAACTACACTTCATACATCGATCATAAATCCGTTTCATCATTAAATCATATTTATAAAAAAAATTATTTGTCTTCTACCATAAACCAAATTCACTAGCTCATGTTCTAACCCACCTATCCATATCAATCATTTATGAAGCCACATATTTTCATAAGGGAAAACAAAAGGGAGCATATACAACTCCATAATGGGTAAAACAAATTGAGGTTGTCCTATAATCCAAGATTCATTTCAAGAACTAATGAAGTTGAATTCAATTAATAACAATATCATAAGAAGTTAAATTCAAATCATAGAATATTATGAGGGAACATATATGAAATCAAATTATCAATTGGGTAATCGGGAAAATTATTTTGTACAACATTGGATATTGATATTAAATATTCGATCATAGGAACTATTGAAATAGATGTGACATAATGACCTTTATGGTAAAGGTTTTAAAAATTATAGCAATATTTCTGTTATAATTTTTTATATATTTAAATTTTTAATTTCCATACCCCATCCCCTAGGGCTTTTTCCGTTAGTAACCCATGCTCACCTCTCGAAGGCCAGATGCTAGTGACTAGCACCAAAGGATACAACCTACATGTTGGAGGCATTTTCATGGATAAATGTACACATACACACTCCCAAAAAAGTCCTGAGTCACAAAAGGGAAACAAAATACTATTTAAAAACTGAGTACAAGTACAACTAAATGTAAAGGGGCCTGAATAGAAGCCCAACTGAAAAGGAAAAGCAGCCAAAAGGGAAAACAACTCCTGAGGTCACCTGCCAAGGATCCTACCTGAAGGTTAGGTACAACTCATCATTTCTGCTATCCACATCAACAGTCACCGTCATCCACCATCAGGTCCTGGCTCCTTGAGTCTTGTCAAAGTTGACCATCATCTGCACAAGACAGAATAATGTGCGGGTGAAGACCATGTAGGGGTGAGTATAATAATACCCATAGGGTCCCTAGTACCCCAAAAGGTATCTCATAACTCCACAGAAAAACCCACAAAGCATAATCTCAATCACAACCACAATGCAAAGATAGCTCACACCAGTTATATTCTTGGATAAAAACAACAGCATCACCTGTCACATTGACAATCACCTTGGCTGCTGGAGAACTCCTCCTCAATAGAGTATAGTGGGCTTGTTGGGTCACACAGATCCACTTCCCACAAACCATGAACTGCTTAGGTACTCTTCCTCATCACGTATCGTGGGTGGGCCGAGTCACACAGAGATGCTCCACACCATGGCCTGCTGAGGTTCTCATCCTGTTGAGAATCGTGGGTCTACCAAGTCACACAGAGGTACTCCCCACCGTGGGAATACCAAGTCACACAAACGTGCTTCCCAATGGGACATTGAGTCACACAGAGTCGAAAATAAAGATTCTTCTGGTCTCATCCAATCACAAGGTTTCGTTCATAACAGTTTTCGAAGAACTAATCCTCAATCAATCGATCATATTTCATACAGAATGAAGTCTCACAATAAAGTAACATGATGATCCGTCAAGTCAAAAGGGTTCCAACTCAATAGACAGCGTGTCAACCAGACACCTATTCTATATGTTATATGCATTTTAGTGTCGAGGGCCTGGTTGGATTTGGGCACGATCCAAACCGGTCAAACTCCATCTTTCTCTGAATGTCTTGAAGAGTTTATCCAAAGGACCACCTCATCCTAATGGATCTAGAACCACTGATGGTTTGTTAAATAGATGCTCAATTTAGGAGTTACATCCAATTAAACGTAACTGGGCCTCCAAGGGGCCGAAGCTCGGTCTGACCTAGTCGGACCGACCCAAACCGACCTGGTATGGGTCGAACCGGCCCGCTGCCCCATGGGTCGAGCAGGCTGGACCTCTGGGATCGGCTTGCCGGAATCGCAGGATCGGCCCCATGGACTTATTGGCTCAGCCAGCCGGACCGATGGGCTCAGCTCGCTCGGCCGACCTGTTCGGTCCGACCCACCTGGTAGTGCAGTTCGCCTAGATCACCTGCCCCATGATTGTGGGCTGGCTCCATTCTACCTAGATGCGGCTTATCCGTTTCTGCCACCTATTCACGCGGCCGGTGGACCTAGACGCACCATTCGCATCTACTCGCCCGACTATTTGACTCCTCCATGTGGCGTTGCGGCCCATCGCGGTCGTGGCTTCCTCACCGCCCAAGCATGCAACTATGTAAAACCTCCTCTATCACCACAAACCTTCCTGATTGCGGCTTCGACTTCCAAGTCGTGCCTCCTCTTGCGGCTTCTGGCTGGGCCGACGACCCGTCTCTTCTCCGTCGGACATGCAGCTGGTACCACTATGTGCCTCTATAACGTCAGTTCATCTATAAAATAGTCAAACAAAACAAAAAACGAAAGATGGTCCAAGCAATGTTCGTTTGGCCCACGCCCTTCAAGTTAGCATTATAATATGAGAATGACTAAAAACTATAATAAATAAAACAATGAAATATCCTCTGGAATTTCAAAAACAAAAACCGATCAACCCATTGGAAGGTTGATCTATGTTCTTCATAATAATTAAGAACATGGTAATGGGGAGAAATCAGGCATAAACCCCCTACCTTGTATTCATTGGAAGGTGTTGTAGAAGAGGAGGGAGTGTACACGTCTGAAGGTGCTCATCCCCACTTGTCATCAATCATTTATTTCGTCAATGTCTATATCTCGATCACGTTCTTCATCAGAGCGTAAATTCATCGTTTCTTCATCATAGATTCCTCTCATAGCTCTGACAAAACCCAAGCCTAACATCAGATTATATAGTGGGGAGGGTAGGATTAGTGCACTGCACAATTAATGAGGTTCATTAATGATTATAATTAATGATCCTCTTCAATTATCTCAACAAAATGGTTACAAATTATTTTAATTTCCTCTAATGGTGCGGTTACACAAGATAAGAGTTAATCCATTAAATTAATTTACATTTCACCATGGTACGACCACTGTTTTTCCCATGGTTACAAAAAAATAAAAATAAAATAATCTTTTGTTATTTTATAATTTTTTTTAAAGTCCAATAAATTAACATTAATGTCTGACCATTTCCGGTAGAATTTAAGCTTCCCTTAAGTGAATCCCAAGGATACAGATCAATGGTGGGCATTTATTTTTAATCTGAGCACTATTTCAAATGATAGAAAACATCACCCGCACACTTACTAAATGTTCCTTAAAAAATGTTCAAAATTCCATTCCGGGCTCTTAGATCCTTGGATACACATGTCGTCAATTATTGCAGACCCGTAATAATCCCAAATAGTTTAAAAATATTTTATGGAATTTTTGGCTCTTTACATTCTCCCCACCTTAGGGATCTTCATCCCGAAAATCTACAACCAAATTAGAGGAACAAATTGGGGTACTGAACATGTACCTAAGCCTCCCGCTCTCATGTGCTCTCCTAGAGATTTATGTTCTGCCAATGAACTCACACTATAGGAATCGACCTCCCATGATGTACCAGCTCTTGTTGATCCTCTATTTCCACCAGAAACTCCGCAAACGTCGCCTCATCGTCGATTCCAATCTCGCCATAGTCGATAACCTGCGATGGATCATTCACGTACCTCCTCAGCTGAAAAAATGGAAAACATTATGCACCTTGTGCATCTGTTTGGGAAGAGATAGATAGTATGTAAGATTTACTAATCTACTGAGTATCATAATAGGTCCAATGAATCTCAGAGAGAGCTTATCGCCCCATCCAAATCTCTATTATCCTCATCAGGGTGAGACATGTTGAAAGACATGGTCTCGCTCCTCAAACTCCAAGGGTCTCTGTATCTTGTCAGCCTCAGATTTCTACTGGCTCTGTGCAGTATTCATCCTCAATTGGGTGATCTGCACCTTCTCCATAATAGCATGTACGAACTCAAGACCGGTAAGTGCTGACTCCCTTGGGTCTGTCCAGTATAGTGGTGATCTGCAAGGTCACCCGTACTGGGCCTCAAACGTAGCCATGACAATGGTGGAGTTGTAATTGTTGTTGTACGAAAACTCCACTAGTGTAAGGTGGTCCTTCAAACTATGGCTAAAATCATGGACGCAAGCACAAAACATATACTCATGTGTTTGTATGGGAAGCTCCATCTTACCATCTATTTGAGGATTAATGGTGGTTCTCAGTAATAGTTGAGTCTCGGAAGCCTCTTGAAATCCCTTCCACAAGTGGGAGGTAAAATGTTCTTCACAATTTGAGACAATCATCAATGGCACCCCGTGAATTCATACAATCTATTGTATATAGAGGCGTCCCAATATCTCAACTGATCTCTTATCTCAGATGGGTAGGAAGTGGGCTGACATGGTGAGTCGATCAATGATCACCCAGATGGAATTGTGGCCCTTGGTCATACGTGGTATCCCTGTCATGATGTCCATGGATATTCCCTCCCACTTCCATTCCAGAACCTTAAGTGGCTGAGCTAATCCTTCTTGCACCTGAGGGTTGGCCTTCACTTGTTGACAAGTGAGGTATCGTGATACAAACTCCGCCACTGCTTTATTTATCCTTAGAAAATAGTACTAATGCCATAATTCAAGGAACATCTTCACCACTCTAGGATGTACCACCAAAGAGAATGGGTGAACTCCCTCAACACCTCCACTAATAGCATTAATGGTACAACAGTGCGTCCTATGAAGAGGATGACAAGTTCCCCACCTTCAGAAAATCCTTCATGAGATACTACTGAGGATATCTGAAAACACCAAAACTCATAGTCAATTTACCCAAGATGAGTCTCCCAAAATAACTGAAGGAGTGGGGGAGTGACAGTCAGTGACTAGAGATAAGACGCTCCATCTCTATCCACGAAGGATATCTGCAACATGGATAGCAGCTCTGTATCCTCACTCACAAACTGTAGACCAGACATCATGATGAGTGTGTCTTCTACAACGTTCCACTTCCCGTGAGTGTAGCCTATCACAATGTAATAGTTCTGGAGGGACTCCATCCATCATCATTGTCTCAGGTTCTAGTCCTTATGCGAGAAGATATACCTGAGTATCCTGTGTTAAGAGTAAATAGTAAATCATTCACCCATCAAGTATTGTTTCCCCATCTTCAACACAAAAACCACTAGTTCTAACTCCAGATCAACGGTAGCATAGTTCTTCTAATTCTTTGACAATTTCGGTAAGTCGTAATCAATCACAACTCACTCTTTTATTAGGACACAACCAATTCTGGACCCCGATGCATTGTAGTAGACTATATACCCAACACCCTCTTCTGGTAGCCTTAAGATAGGGGCACTTTCCAGTCTCCACCTCAGCTCCCGGAAACTTTTCTGGAATTTCTTCATCCACCAAAAAGGCATACCCTTCTTTATCAAATCTGACATGAGTGTCGCTACCCTGGAAAAGTAAGGTACAAATCTCTGGTAGTACCCAGCGAATCCTAGAAAACTCTTTACCTCGGCCACACTTTGTGGGTGGATCTCATGAAATCATTGCATCTATCTTTTTTGAATCCACTACAACTCTATCCATTGAGATAATGTGCCCCAGGAAGTGGACTTCATGTTTCATAATATGGATCTTTGAGAACATTCCATAGAGCTAGTTCTCTCAGAGTGTATACCTAACTATCTACAGTTGTGTGGTGTGATCCTCCTGCAACACTGTGTACACCATGTTTTTGTCAATTAAGACTATCATGAAGCAATTGAGGTAAGGCTGGAAGATCATGTTTATGTGCCCCATGAACAATGTGGAAGAAATGGTCACACCGAATGGCATCAACAAGAACTCATAATGTCCATACCGACATCTGAAGGCTCTCTTCGTTACGTCCTCTTCTCGTACCCTGAGTAGATGGTAGTTTAATCTTAATTCTATATTTGAAAACCATTTTATCCATTTTTCTAGTTGAATTGATCCTAAATCCATGACCAAGGATAATTGTTCTTCATGTTCACCAAGTTCAGGTGTTGATTTTCCAAACAAAGACCTAGAATCCCATATATATTCTTGGCAAACAAAATTGAGGCTTCCTAAGGAGACATTGGGCCTTACAAACCCCTTCCTCTCTATGTATTTCAACTGTACACTCTTCTCACGAAGCTCCACGGGAGCCATCCAATATGCTGGTGTAGATATCTGTGTCATCTAGGGGGTATCGGTCGATGTAAAATTCTACCTGTCTAAGAGGAGGTAGTCCGATAACATCATCAGGGAAGACATCATCATACTATTCCACCACAAGAGGATATCTCGAACTCTTATTGTCTACTGCACTAAGGGTGATGATAGCCAATTGAGGAGTGATCGGTTTCACCCTCCTTCAAGAGATCCCATCCTATGCTGAAAAGGTTTCTTCCTCACTAGTGAAGGAAAAAACCGATCCCATCCTCACAGTCACACCACACATTGCGCCTAAAACAGTTGATCTAAGCATGGAATGTGGATATCCAATCCAAACCAAAGATGAAATATTAAGGCCTCAACGCTGCAACTAAGAGATCTGAGTCAAAGCTCTCGCCACCTAGAGTGAGCACACACTGCCTACACCAGTGTGTAATAGTTGGATCATATCCCGTAGGAGTCTCTAAACCTAAGGATCAAGCCAACAGTTCCATCAGAATCTCTATGCTCTGAATGAGTGCCGTGGAAATGAATGAGTGACTAGAACCTATGTCTATAAGAACTGTAGTGAGGTTGGAATAAACATATATCGTAATTATTTTTATCTCTAGAGTTTCATGGGCGTAGGCCTATGACGCATGGATTTTTGCTCTCCCTTTTCCACCCGCTCCCTATGGTTGGGGGGGACCAACTAAGGGTGGTAGTGGTAGAACCTCAAATCGTCATCCACCACCTATTGCACGACATGCTCCTCTTCCACCACTACCACCCTATATACCTCCACGCTTGATCCTCAGGCGCTGACTCGGTGATCCATCCTCCGTCTGCTGGACATCTGTATGGCGGGTCAGGCAGTCATGTGTCATGTTTCAATACTGCCACACGTAAATGAAATCATGGCCACATCATGTATCCCTCTGTCCTGGGATCCTTGAACTACCAACCCTGAGTCCTAAGGATATCCTCTAAAATAACTAACCCACTTGGGCCCAAGAGTCTGTTGCCTACTGCTTGCCAAAGAATATTTCGCCTAGGGTCTGCTAGAAGCCCGATCTATGGGCACCTTCTCCACCAAGAATCTCTCCAATATAATGGCTTGCTCAAGCACCCCAGCCTAGGTACTGATGCTGAGAGACACTACAGAAACCCCTATCTCCAACTTGATTCCCTACTCAAAAGATTGAGCCCTAAATAAATGGTCTCGCACCATGTCTATGGAGTAGCGAGAGAGGTTTGTAAATCTCTCGTTGTACTGGGCCACTATCATGCTCCCCTATTGTAGGTTTAGTATCTCTTGAATGAGTATGGAGTGCAATGTTGCAGGGAAAACTCATCCCGGAAAATCCTATCAATGTCAACCCAAGTGAGAGTTGCCTTATCGTGAGTATAGATGGTCAAGTGCTACAATCTCCATATCGAGACCTGCAGAAGGCTCACTGCCAAGATCTTCATCTGGTCAGGAGGTGTCCTCACTAACCAGAATACCCACAACACATCCTCTCTCCAGTCCTCATAAACCTAATAACCCATCTCTCCCATGAACCTAGGAGGCTTATATCTCTAAAACTCATGTAAGTCACTATGACTGCGAACTCCCTCTGCCAGAACTGCAGGCAGTATATTTTGACCATTGGGTGGTGGTAGCACGGGTGCACCACCCGGTGGGGCCATCTCATACACTAGTCCCTGATCAGATGCCTCATCTCTAGGCGGGCTATCCTTACGACCTCATATTGGGATCCCAGCTGGTCATCCATTTAGAGGCATCCAGAGATAGACCAAGACGTACAATGGTTGGAGAATTATTAATGGGGAGATGAATCTTTTTAAAAATCATGAGACACTTATGCAACCATTGTTTTCATGTATTGGGACGAAAATCAATATTCAAGGTCCTAGTGTATGGATACGTCAGCAACCACACTAATACTAAACTCCCTGAATTTGAAATTCAGACTCACAACATTTAACATTGTTGCTCCATGAAAAAAAAACAAACATAGACTCCCAATTTTTTAGGTGGAACTGGCCACCCTTTGATACCACTTTGTCATAACCCATCCCCTGGGGCCTGTGTTGTGACTACCCCAATCCCACCTTCTGAAGGACAGGGGATGGTGACTAGCACAGAAGGCATCAACCTGTATGTGGGAGGAATTTTCCTAGATACCTGTACACATACACAGAGCCAAAAAAGTATCAAATCACAAAAGGGAAATAACATACCATTGAAAAACTGAGTACAAGAACATGTGGAAGTAATGGGGGTAGACTACAAGCCCAACTAAAATGGAAAAATAACAAAAAAGAAAAAAAATCCTGAGGTCATCTACCCAGGATCCTTCCTAAATGGTAGGTACATCTCGTCACTGCAGCTCTCCATGTCAACATTATCTATAGTCCACCTTCACGTCCTAGCTCCTAGAGTCTCAGTCAAAGCTATCCATTGTCTGCACAAGACACAACAAGGTGCGGGTGAAGCCCATGCAGGGGTTAGTATAACAATACCTAGTAGGAACTCCAAAACCCCCTATGGTCTCCTAGAACTCCACAAAGGAAACACCACATAGAATAATCTCAATCATAGGTACAAATCAAAGACATATCACACTAGGTATATTCTAGGGTAGTAACAGTAGCATCATAAGTCACATTTTCAAATGCCTCTTCTGCTGGAGAAATCATCCTGTATCGAGTACAGTGGGCCTACCGGGTCACACAAATCTACTTTCCACTAACATTGAACTACTTAGGTACTCCTCCCCATCATGTAGTGTGGGTCTGATGGGTCATAGAGAGTCGTTCCCCATGGTGACATGCTAAGGTACTCCTCCTATCGAGTATCGTGGGTCAGCCAAGTCACATAGAGTTGATCCCCCCTGAGGTTCTTCCAAGTCACACAGAGGTTCTCCACACTAGGTGGTCAAGTCACACAAAGACAAAAAACAGTAGTCTTTAGGTCTCATTCTGTTTCATGGTTCCATACGTAGTGCGCTAGGGAGAACCTTTACTCATGCCATTAGTTGTATTTAAACCTGCAGAAAGTCTCACAAATATGTATCACTATGATCTATCATGTCATTAGGGTTCCAAGGAAACATACGATGTATCAACAGGACACCCTATTTTGATGTCATAGATATTTTAGTGTTGAGGTCCTGAATGGATTTGGGTACAATCCAGCATGACCAAACACCAACTTTCTCAGAAATCCATTTTGATTATCCCAAAAGGACCACATCGTCGAGGTGGTTCTGTTAATGCTAACAGTTCGTCAAAAGGATGTCTAGTATAAGAGTTACACCCAATTAAACTTAACTCGGTCTAAAATGGGTCTGGGCCCAATCCCACATGGTCGGAGCGACCCAAACTGACTCGGTTTGGGTTAACCCAACCTGGTATGGGTTGGCCCAACCCACTTCTGACCCTAATGTGTGTAACCGGCCTGCTAGGCCGGCCTGTTTGGTCTAGACCACCTGGCGGCGCGACCATCCAGGATTACCCCAGTCTATGGTTGCAGGCCAGATCCATTCTCCCCAGACGTGGCATAGCCATGTCTGACACCTTTTCACACATCTGGTGGACCTGGCCATGCCTTCTGCATCAATACAATCGGCGGGTTGACTACTCCATGTGGCACCATGCTGGCGCCATGGCCCATCACGGTCGGGATTTCTTCACCGCATAGGCGCACCTCCTCCAGCATCGTTGTAACGCCCCGACCCCAGTTACCCAGAGTTGGTGCATTATTACATAACATTGTCATGATCACAAAATATAAAGTCTTGAAACAACGATTAGTTTAGTAGCCTTGGAAACACTATATACATTCATAAGTCTTACATTACATCATAATGTGAAAAAATACAACAACATAGTCTCCATAGTCCACACTCATATCCCCTCAGACTATCCCTGCAGGTTAGTCATAAAATACTTCTCCGCATCCTAGGAAAAATAAAACATAGAAACTGGTGAGCCCAGATGCTCAGTAAAGATAACTATATAGTGGAAACATTCATGAATAATCTCAAACATTTAAGACAATGTATAACTAAAACAAAATCCTTTTAAACTTGAACATCAGCATAATATGGAAGAAATAAAATGAAATAATGCCATTTACTTATTCAGATGGATATTCTAATAGTCGAATAATCACATGCAATGTCAATAACCACTTTCATAATTATGGAATGCATAATGCCAGACTATCATAACCACATAGTAAAGCCCTAATGCCAAGACTACAAATAAGATTTTTTCAAGGCCTTGTTCCACGACACTAGTTTGTATCATGAGACCTACCGATGCATCGAGGAGTTATAGCGGGCTCCACCTATCACTTACTAAGTCCAATGCATTCCTCATATGAACAAGTTTAAACATGATATAAACATTTGTATTAATACTATCATACTAAATGTCAATACTTTCTCCATAAACCATGAATGGTATAAAAATAACACATCCACAGTCAAACATATCACAAAATCTTCAGTAAAATATGGAAGTTTTGTATCATAATAAATAAAGTTCAAATAATCTTAAAATAAATCAATGGATGTTGACATATATTAAATCAATACTATTTGAGAGAAATATCTCTTTTTTTGAAATCATTGAAAAGTCACACATTTATAAAGGAAGAAATTTAAAAGAGATTTTTGAATCAAAGTGTCCCCTACCACTATGAAACTTTTGAAAAGAAATATCATTTCAAAACATTCATGTCCAAATAAATAAATCCTTAAAATCATTTTGAAAACATGGACATTAATTAAAAACATTTAGAAACATAAAACTTTAAAACATTTAAAATTATGATCCTGATAAAGATTACCTTTCACAAATTCTTAAAATATTCATTTTGAAATCATTTCAAAGTCACATAATTATAAAATAAAACATTTACTTAAAAAAATACTTATAAACTTGTAAGGGAAGCTTCGACGATTTTATAACATCAGAAAATAGCTGCACCCTCCGTATAGGTTAGAAAAAGACATTCCTACCGTAATTCTGTTGAAAAGGTTAAAAGGGACCTTGTTTGGAAAACGAAAAAATGATTCCTTTATAATATTCTTATAAAAATTAAAACAAGGGTGTAAATGAATTTAACCCATATTCTGTAAAATAGTAAGAATGATTTGAAATACATTTTTACAAAACATGGATGTGGATGATAAAGTGGTCCTAGTACATAATTACGTATAAACAACCTCTGATAATGAAGAGATTGTAAAATAAACCCTTACCTTGTACTTTTCCTTTGTCAAGGTTAGGTTAACATCCTGTATAATAATTAAATCATTGTTATTAAATTATACAATAATCATAAACAAAAATATGATATCATATATGATCTTTTAATATTTCTTTGTTAATAATATTTTAGTGTTATCGTCGGTTCCGGTGTTCACTTACACATTTTATATTATATGTTTTGTTACATAAGACTTGTTTGTTATACATAGGTTGTATCTTATTTATATCCATAATGATATCAAGTCCTTAAACATTATTTTTTATCATCAAATGAAAATTATTCTTGAATGGATTCAATGTGGAATGAATCTTATCACGTTCATGGAGGCGGTAGTCCGTACGTACACACGAGCTAAAGTATCATTAATTTATATTAAAATAATATATAATTTGATGGTATGTCATATATACAGAATCATTATCATATTATATTTATTATTTACATCAATTACACATCATTATCATTCACATCCAAATAATATTGTTTTGAATAACAATTACACCATGACGTGGAGACGGTAAGCCGTACGTACGCACGTATGGTGATATGTAATTCAAAGGATGGATAGAATACTGAATATGGTTGTACCATATTTATAATAACATCAAAGTATATAGAAGATATGGGAGTTATTAATTTATAATGCAAATAACAAAGAAAGAAGAAGTTGAAGAAGAAAGGAACTTGAAAGAGGGTGGTGAAAACATTACCTCTTCTTCGGGTTCTTTCTTCTAATTTGATCAATAATGCTCATTAGAATGGCTTTCTGGTAAAACTAAATCCTCTATGATCAAGTGAGGGAAGATGAGATAATATTTGGGTAGGAGTTGGCCGAGCCAAAAGTATTTGAAGGTATGAATTTGAGAGAAGGGGGAGTGCCCTTTTATACGAGGGTGAGGGGAACCTTAGGAAAAACTAAAAACATTATTTTATAATAAATTCATATTAGGTTTATAAAGTCTCAAAATTGATTTATTTCTAGGATAAGGTGGGGATGGGTCTAAATCCACTCAACAAATAGGTTGTATATAGGTTTGTGTCACTTTATAAACCTTATCTTCTAGTTTTATCTCATAGTTAATTAGTTTGACATTTACAATGTCTCTTTGTATTTTTATATTATATGGTTAATAAACTTACTATAAAATTCTAATCGACCCACAAGTTGTCCATTAATGATACACCTATCATGATATAAGTCCTTTTTCTGAACCATATATTTTTAAGAATATAATATCAATTAATAATATGATATTTGTTTTAAAAACTCTTTTATGTCAATTTTGACACTATTGGGTATATTGTTTTTGATAAATTTATAATAGCATTATTACTTCTATAAAAATTCATATAACCAATCCTAATATGTCATATTAACTTATAAAATTATTTTAATCTATAAAAAGTCTAAAATTACATTTATTTTGGTATTTATAATATCAATTATCTTAATTTTTCATTAATATGGTAATTACTGCATAAACATTACGTCACAAATAAATTAAATTATTTATTGTCTAAAAATTATAAATAATATACCATAATGTAGGTAATATTGTTATATTGATAATGAATATTTATATTCGATTTTATCTTTTTTATAACCATATATAAAAAATGTTTTTTGTTATTAAACATTGATTTTAACTCTTTTAACTCTTCTTTGAATTAAATAATAATAAAAGTATTAATCTAATCCAAATGGACCTAAATGATAATATTTTATTCCAAAGGTCGTTTTTGGCCGATATACACATGTCCAATAGAATTGGAAATGTGTTAGGGTAATATTAATATTATTTTTACCCTTAATTACCATATTTACTTGTAATCGTGGTAAATAAATGTAAAAAGTTACTATTCACCAAAAATTATTTTTATCTTATTGAACCACATTTTACTCCTTGATATTTTCCATGTCTCTTGGATTTTCGAAATTTCACTCATAGAAGCAGTAAAATTAAGTTTTATGTGAATTTTCAAATTCTCCTAGGAGATGGGTAAAAGACAGTGAAAAGTTCAATAAAATTTTTATATATCTAAAATTATTATAAACTTAATCCAATGAATTACATTGAAATTATATAGGTATTAAGTATATATTTTGACCTAAAATAAATTTATATTAAATAAATAAAAATTTAAATAAAAATTTGGTTTTAAACTATAACTCAGTGCTTTTCACTATTCATCCTAAATTGATTGTTTTCAGGAAAATACCAAAAATTCAACCTAATATAATTTCGATATTATGAATCCAAAAATTATTTCGGTTTTACCAAATTCAAAACATATAAGTTTCATTTATTATTTCAAAATTAATTCCCGTTGTCAAATCCAAAAGGTGTATTTTTAAGAAATAATAACTATCAAAATATTGACACTTGTTTATGTCCAATATCAATGTGAAATTACATACAATGACCAAAATTGAATTAAATGGAAAAAATATAATCTATTTATACTTATAAACCATTAAAATGTATAATTTAACAATATAAATTATTTTGATTAAAAATGTTGTTTTTAGTTAAAATAAAGTTTTTTCACTATTCACCCAAATATGAATGTTATCAGAAAAACCCCAAAAATTTATTGAAACTAAATTCTTTTGTACTGATTCTAAATAAGAATGTTATTTTGTCAAAATTGAATATATAAATGTTCCAAATATTGGATTTAAAAATGGTTCATCCTTCAAAGACGGTAAAAGTGCATTTTTTTCAGAAATTCTTCTTTTATCTGAAAAAAAATGAATTAGTTCGTACATTATTTCTATGAAACTCAAAATATGGAATCTAAAATTATAAGTATTATATAATGTTCATAATTCAATTAATTCTATTCATAACCACTTTTGAACAGCTAGTTTGGAAATCTTGTGGTGCGATTGAACTCGGTGTTGGATGTAGTGAAAGTTATTTAATTACTTTGAAGAAATAACATACTATGAAATCTTGGGGTGTTACATTCTTCCCTCCTTCAATAAATTGCGTCCTTGCAATTGGAAATTTTTCACAGAAAATAAATGGTTGAAAATAGAAAATACCATTGTGGGGAAACCCACATCAGAAATTGAGTTAATAAAATTTAGTTTTAATAAGAGAAAAAGTGGAATGAAAAATTCACCACCAAATTATGATCTCAATTAGGAGAACATTGGTGACCATTAGAGACACATAATTTATGGAAAATGTAAATATTTATAGGGATTTATTGAGGTCATCAATCAAAAAAAATTAGAATTGTGGGCCTCAAAGCCACTAATCTATGATGATTTAAAATACCATCGGTTCAACAAAATGTAACGTATTAGGATAACAAATTTTTGGTTTTAGGAAGTGTTACCTAAAGTTTAAGAATTTATTTTTTCATAGAATAATAGAAGAAATAAATGTATACTTGTCAAGAAGAGTTCCATCCTTTAACTAATTTCTACCAAAAACTCATCTTTCACTCTAAATGATAATAGAACTTAATTAAAATATTCTATTAATCCTATTCATATAGGGTTACAAAAAAATGAATTTATAATTCATCTACCCGAACCTTTAAAAAACTATATTATTCAATCCAGGACATCACGTGGGTCAGTGGTAGGTGATACACCTTAGTCGCTCTGCGGTTTTGGGTTCAAGTCTCACGGCCTTCCCAGATACGACGGGTTGCCTCCCAACCTTCGGGTTGTCCTTTTATGGAAATCCAAAAATAATCTCAAACTAGAATTATCCAAAATACTTCTGTCCAAACTCACAGTCCAAAATTTATAAAGAAGGTAAACACAATGAAGATCCTTTTTGTCTTATAATAACTTGTGAACACCTTCATCATGTATTCTTTTAAAACACTGCAACATCCTGAATTACCATAAAACCTTATTGATTAGATTCATGCTCCCGTATTCATTATAGAATACTAGATATTATCCTTCTATCCAAAAATGTTGTAAAATAATGAAATTATGGAATATACAAATCATTAATGACTTTAATGGTAGTCAAGAATATCCAATATAATTTATCCAAATCAATCATGTATTATTCCAAAATCGCTACCTCTGTATCAGAACCAGATTATGGATTATCTTTCTCTCAACCATATATTTTCCAAAAATTTAACCTGCTATTGAGTCACATTTCATGGTTCCACACAATCTTAAGTCCTTAATAAAATAGTACTGCAGTACAGTACTTATATACTTCATAATTATTATAACCAGTACATCATTGATACAACACTCAAATAACATAATTAATTACTAAAAACATAATAACTCTAATCTATCCTCCTCATCTGTAGTAGTATCATAACTTGATTATTATCCAATAGCATCATTTGGGGCATACTCTGATGATATGGACATTGGTTCGCATAGTGTCCCAACTCCTTGCAGTTGAAGCATTGTACATTTGAAACGTTTTTGTTACCCTTACAGTCACGTACATGGTGTCCTTTTTCTCCACACTTATAACAAACTCCCATTTCTTTTAGGAAAGTTCCAGGGTGTTTTTACCCACAGTTATCACATATGGGAAAATTCTTCTTTTCCCTCTTCCCTTTATCCATATTTTTCCATTCCATCCTTTTCTTCTCTTTCTTGCCTTAAATTCCATAGGACTCAGAGAATTCTTGACATATCTTATTCACACAAGATACTATTTCTGCATATGTTGAGAATACATGTGAAACTATTTCCCATCTAAACGTTGGCTTAATTCCGGGAAAGATATGATCCTACTTACTCTTTGGATCATACGTATTTCGGGAGTTCACATTCCTTCTACTGGGAGCCATTTCTATACAGTGGCATACACTATATTAGTTTATGAATCTCAATACATAAATCCAAAATTTTAAAACACTTAACATAAATTGAATAGTTTATTGATATAATCCATAATCATCAAAATGTTTTCTTTAGGGAAGTATATAATCCTAAACCCTTCAACATGGTTTGTAATCAAAATGAGAATTATCCTAAGCATATCCCATGGGAGTGTCATAACCAAAAGTGCAGCAATGCCTGTTGTCGTGCACCAGTTCTCGTTCAAGTCTAGCACAAAGAAGTGTTTTCGGGTTTTACTCCTAGGTACATCTGTGCCAGAGCTGCCTCTACCTGCTCATATCCAGAGAGGGATGTATTGCTCTGAAAACTCACAAAATCTATACAATAACAATATTCTAGGATGTTCTTCTGTACTAATCCTCAAAGTCTATCTTAAGGATATGTGCTCTAATCAAATTTTATCTAAATCTAGCTTCCAAGGTTTGAACTAAACCTCCCTCTGATACCAACTATAACGCCCCGACCCCAGTTACCTAGAGTCGGTGCATTATTACATAACCTTGGCATGATCACAAAATATCATATCTCAAAATATCAATTAGTTTAGTAGCCTTGGTAACACTAGATACATTCATAGGTCTTACATTACATCATAAAGTGAAAAACTACTACAACATAGTCTCTATAGTCCACACTCATATCCCCTCAGACTATCCCTGAAGGTCAGGCATAAAATACTTCTTCGCATCCTAGAAAAAATAAAACATTGAAAGGGGTGAGTTCAGATGCTCAGTAAGGATATAAATATAGTGGAAACTTTCATAAATAAGATTAAACATTTAAGTCAATGTATAACTAAAACAAAAGCCTTTTAAACTTGAACTTCATCATAATATTGATGAAATAAAATGAAATAATTCCATTTACTTATTCACATGGATATTCTACTAGTCGAATAATCACATGCAATGTCAATAACAACTTTCATAATGATGTATTCATAATGCCAAACTATTCTAACCACATAGTCAAGGCATTGTGCCAAGACTACAAATAATATTTTGTCAAGGCCTTGTTCCAAGAGACTAGTTTGTCTCATTAGACCTACTGATTCATCGAGGAGCTATAACAGGCTCCAACCGTCACATACTAAGTCCAATTCATTCCTCATATGAACAGGTCTAAACATAACATAAACATTCATATTAAAACTAACATACGAAATGTCAATACTTTCTCCATAAACCATGCATGGTATAAAAATAACACATCCATAGTCAAACATATCACCAAACCTTCAATACAATATGAATGTTTTGTATTTATAACAAATCAACTTCAAATAAACTTAAAATCCATAAAAGGATGTTGACATTGATGAAATCAAAACTAATTGAGAGAAATATCACTGTTTTTGAAATGATTGAAAATTCACACATTTACAAAGGAAGTAATTTAAAAGATACTTTTTAATCAAAGTGTCTCATACAACTTTGTAAATTTTGAAAAGAAATATCATTTAAAAACATTCATGTCCATATAAATAAATCCTTTAAATAATTTTCACAACATGTACATTAATTAAAATAATTTAGAATGATAAATCTTTAAAACATTTAAAATTATGATATTGATAAATATTACCTTTCAAAAATTCAGAAAATGTTCTTTTTGAAATCGTTTAAAATTAAAATAATTATAAAATAAAATATTTACTTTCAAAATATGCTTATAAATGTGAAAGGGAAGATTTGACAGTTTTATAATGGTGGAAAATAGCTGCACCCTCCATATTAGTTAAAAAAAGACATTCCTACATTAATTTTGTTGAAAATGTTAAAAAGGACCCTATTTGGAAAACGACCGAATAAAATGTCAAACAAGGGTATAAATGACTTTAACTCATATTCTATAAAATAGTAAGAATGTTCTGAAATACATATTTAACAAACATGGATGTTGATGATAAAGAGGTTCCGGTAGATAATTATGTAAAAACAACCTCGGATAATGAAGAGATTGTGAAATAAACCCTTACCTTGTACTTTTCCTTGGTCGAGGTTAGGTTAACCTATTTTATAATAGTTAAATAATTTTTATTAAATTATACAATAATCATATACATAAATATGATATCATATATGATCTTTTAATTTAGCTTTGTTAATAATATTTTAGTGTTATCATCATTTCGGGTGTTCACTTACTCATTTTCTTTTATATGTTTTGTTACATAAGCCGTGTTTTTTGTCAATAGGTTGTATCTTATTCATATCCATAATGATATCAAGTTCTTAAATATTATTTTTAATCATCAAATGAAAATTAGTCTTGAATGGATACAATGAGGAATGAATCTTATCACGTTCGTGGAGACGGTAGTCCGTATGTACGTACGAGAGACAATATCATTATTTCTATATTAAAGTAATATATAATTGGATGGTATGTCATATATAAAGAATCATTGTCATGTTATATTTATTATTTACATCAATTACACATCATTATCATACCCATCAAAATAATAATGTTTAGAATAACAATTACACCACGATGTGGAGATGGTAAGCCGTACGTACGCACGTATGGTGACATGTCATTAAAAGGATGGATAGAATTATGAATATGGTTGTACAATATTTATAATAAACTCACACTATATAGAAGATATTGGAGTTATTATTATATAATGGAAATAACAAAGAATGAAGAAGTTGAAAAAAAGGAACTTGAAAGAGGGTGGTGAAAACATTACCTCTTCTTCGGGTTCTTCCTTTTGATTTGATCAAAAGGGCTCCATAAGTTGGCTTTCTGTTCAAAATAAAGCCTCTTGGTTGAAGTGAGGGAAGTTGAGAGAATATTTGTTCTGGGTTTGGCCATTCCAAAAGGATTCGATGGTATGAATTTGAGAGAAGGGGGAGTGCCCTTTTATAAGAGGGGTGAGGGGAACCTTAGGAAAAACATAAAATATTATTTTATAATAACTTCATATTCGGTTTATAATGGCTCATAATTGATTTAATTCAAGTATAAGGTTTAGTTGGGTCTAAATACACTCAACCAACAGGTTTTAGATAGGTTTGGGTCACTTTATTGACAGTATCTTTTAGTTTTAACTCTTAGCTAATTAGTTTGACATTTACCATATCTCTTTGTATTTATATATTATATGGTTAATAAATATACTATGAACTTCCAATACACCCACAAGTGTACCATTAATGATACACCTATCATGATATAATTCCTTTTGCCAAACCATAGATTTTTAGGAATAGAATATCAATTAATAATATAATATTTGTTTTAAAAACTCTTTTATGTCAATTTTGACACAATTGGGTACATGGTTTTTGATAAATTCATAACAGCCTTATTACTTCAAAACAAATCCTATAACCAATCCAAATATTTCATATTAACCTAGAAAAGTATTTTAATTCATAAAAAGTCTCAAATTACATTTATTTCGCTATTTATATTATCAATTATCTTAATATTTCATTAATATGGTAATTAATGCATCATCAATGTGTCATAAATATATTAAATTATTTAATGTCTAAAAATTATAAATAAAATACCATAATTTAGGGAATCTTTTTATCTTTCTAATTAATATTTATAATCGAATTTATCTTATGTATAACCTTATATTAAAAATGATTTTTGTTATTAAACATTGATTTTAACTCTTTTAACTCTTCTTTGAATTAAATAATATTAAATGTCCTAATCTAATCCTAGTGGATTTAAATGATAATATTTTATTTCCTAGAGTTGTTTATGGTCGAGAGACATTTTTTCAATAGAATTAGTACATGTGTTAGGGTAATATTAATATTATTTTTACCCTTATTTACCCGATTTACTTTTAACCGTGGTAAAAAAATGTAAAAAAGTTACTAGTCACCAAAAATTATTTTTATCTTGTTGAGCCACATTTTACTCCTTGATAATTATCGTGTCTCTTGGATTTTTGAAATTCCACTCACAGAATCGATAAAATTATGTTTTACCTGAATTTGCAAATTCTCGTAGGATATTGGTAAAAGACGATGAATAGTTCAATGAAATTTTTATATATCTAAAATTATTATAAACTGAATACAATTAATTCCATTGAAATTATATTGGTATTATGTATCTATATTGACCTAAAAAATTTTAAATTAAATAAATAATTATTTAAATAAAAATTCGGTCTTAAACTATAACATAGTGTTTTTCACTATTCATCAAAAATTGAAAGTTTTCAGAAAAATACCAAAAATTTACCCGAGGATAATTTCGATATTATGAATCCAAAAATGATATCTATTTTACCAAATTCAAGACATAAAAGTTTCATTTATTAAATTAAAATTAATTTCTATTGTCAAATCCAAAAGGCGTATTTTTAAGAAATAATAACTATTAAAAGATTGACACTTGTTTATGTCCAATCTCAATGTGAAATTACTTAAAATGACCATAATTGTATTAAATGGTAAAATTATAATCTATTTATACTTATACAGCATTAAATTTTATAATTTAACACTATAAATTATTTTTATTAAAAAAGTTGTTTTCAATAAAAATATAGTATTTTTAACAATTCACCCAAATATGAAAGTTATCATAAAAACACCAAAAATTTATTGAAACTAAATTCTTATTTTCTGATTCTAAATAAGAAGTTTATTTTGTCAAATTGAATATATAAATGTTTCAAATATTGGATTGAAAAAGGGTTCACCATTAATAGATAGTAAAAGTGCATTTTTTGAAAAAAAATTCTTTTATCTGAAAAAAATGAATTAGTTATTACATTAGGTCTTAGAAACTCAAAATATGGATTCTAAAATTATAAGTATTATGTAATGGTCATAATTCAGTTAATACTATTCATAACCGCTTTTGAACGGATTTTTTGATAATCTTGTGGTGTGCTTGAGCTCGGTGTTGTGTGTAGTGCTAGTTATTGAATTAATTTGAAGAAATAACAAACTATGAAAAATTGGGGTGTTAAAATAGTGGCCCGTCATGGCTAAAACATCTGACACCTAGGCATTCCACTGGGGATTGCCTCCTCCTATGTCCACTTACTAGGCTGATAGTCTGTTTCTTCTCCATCGGGCATGCGGCCGGTACCACCACGTGCCGCAATAAATTTCGTCCATCCATGAAATATGCAACCAAAACCAAAAACAACAGATTATATGGGCCTTTTTCATTTGGCATGTGACCTCTACATTATCATTATAACATGGAAATGACTACTTAAATGTTACAACTACCATAAAAAAGAAATCCTGCAATATCCTCCCAAATTTTATGAACAAACAGAGATCAACTCGTTGGACGGTTGATATGTGTTCCTCATCATAATCTAGAATGGTTTAAAGGGGAAAAAATGAGCATAAACTCCCTACCATGTATTCTTTGGAAGGTGTTGTAAAATAAGAGGTGTAGTACATGTCCGAATGTGTTTGTCGGTGCTTTTCGTTGACCATTGATTCGCCCAAATTTTGTCGCTCGATGACGTTTTTTGTTAGAGCATAAAGTTATCAGCACTTCGTCAGATCTTCCTCTAAATGGCATGGTTACTCATTCTTTTAATTTACCTCAACATTGTAGTTACTCAAAATATGAATCATGTTACAAAATGGCTTGATTTTACACCATGGCCCCACCACTGTATGTCTAACAGTTTCAAAAAGAGAAAAATAAAATAATCTTTAGTTATTTTATTATTTTTTATAAAGTCCAATAAATTAACTTTTTAATCCTAACATTCCTGGTTGATGTTATGTTTCCCTTAAGAAAATCTCAGCACTTCAGATTCCATGGTGCCCTCGGATTTTTAATCTGAGCACCAGTTCAAAAGATAGAAAACTCCTCCCACACATTTACTGAATATAGCTTAAAAAAGTTCAAAATTATATTTCGAGCTCTCCAGGCCTCAGAAACACGTTCCTTTAATTTTCACCGACTCTTAGTAATCCCAAATAATTTAAAAAAATAGATATAATAAATTTCTGGTTCTGGACAATAATAACAATACTATTAATAATCATTAAATAATGAATAATAAATAATAAGAGACTAAATGTATTATATATTGAATAAAATATGTTATATGTTGGTTGGCCATTTCTCATAATCCTTGAGGTTAGGGTGTTAAAAACTCGACAGTAGATTTTATTTGAATTATAAACCTATGAATAATTTGATAATTATGGTAATCATGGTGTAAAAAGGCACCCTTCCATAGTTTGTATAAAGACTTGTCCATAATACAACCACCATGTAGTAGTTTATTGCCCTGATTTTGGAGCTCATATACATTGTTTTGAATACAGGAAATATACCATGGATGTTATGACCAATGTTTTTTTCTCACAAGAGTATGGAAATATGGATATTCATGATAACTTCTTCAATTTTAGCAACAAAAGAAAAATAAATTCTACAATCTTTGTAAAAATAATAAACTCCCCTTAATGTTCCATGAACAAGACATTACATCATGCAAGACCTAGTTTCCCTTTGAAAACGCCATCTAAGTTGATATTAATCCAACCTACACAATGAGTTGTCCAAACCACATGAATAAATCTATTATATGAATTGAAATTACCCTCGACCCTATCAAAAATAGAAAATTATTGAATGGAGTTCCTTGCCACACAAGATTGCAAGGAGATAACATAATGGATGAGAAAATAGAAACCATAGACTGATTCAAAATAATATCTTAGATATCAAACTTGAATAGTTTCATGTTCATACAATTGAGGTTATATAAATCCATAATATCCTCCTTGGGAAAAAAAATTCTTCCTAGAATTGGGCTTGTTGAAGGATAAATCAAGCAGCCCCAGAAAATTAAAAACATTAAAGAGTCTTACCTCTAAGGCTTTGATGGAAACAATCCACCTAGCATTGGAAAAAGATAATTGGATGAAAATAATCCTAATGGAATCCTCAGTTTTCCTGCAATAGTTTCACATAGAGCATAGTCAAACACCTGTATTCTTTAGATTCATATCTATGGTATGTTTATCATAAGAAGCTCTCCAAAGGAAAACATATTCTGAAAGCGCGATCCAAAACTGTTTAAATTGATGGATTTTCCTTGATAATTCAGTAGTTCTACCCATGGAATGGTTGTAGAAGTGCTTAAAAATGAGGGATTAGTGTATTGAAGGCTCCCAGATGACGAAGTATCTATTCTTAGTGAAGCTATAGTCATAACATTCATATTTATGTTGGAAGGAAGATCATCGAGAGGAGAAATGGTTTTCTCTTTAATCTAGATGTCACGATCTATGATATGTCCCAAAAAGTATCTTGGTAGAGGATCTCTGAGCCAGTTGTAAAATAAAAATGAGAGAGAGGAGTTGGTGCAGGCCAACCACCTTGAATTTCTCATAATAGTAGAGTGGGCCTTCTTGATACCAATCAAAACTGAGGAAAAATAATAAATAATAGAACCAGATATAAGATGACTGGTGAATATGAAATCCAAGAACTTATTTCCTTCATTGCTTCAAAATAATAGCTTCCAAACAAACTAGGTCCAGAAAGTGTCATTGAAGATTCTCTGATCCTTGATGCCCAACCAACCATCATAGTTGGAATTGCAACAGTTTTTCCAGGATAAAAATATTTTTACTATCAAAAATACAACCAAATAACATGAAATTCCTTATAAACCTATGATTAATCCTAATAAGATCATGAGTTCATATTTAAACCTTGAAAGAGTAGTCAAATTTAATGATGATGATTCCTTTTATGAGAGATATTTGACTAAAAATAGATAGAGCATTACCCATCCTATCATTTAGTTGATTTGTGAATTTATTATAAATGTAACAGAAAAAATAAAACCTTATAGGTCCACCATAAAAAAAGGATTTACCTTATAGATAAATGATAAACTACCTTCCTTGACAAGTTTGACCCTAAAATAAAGGAGTTCCTAGATAGATAAATGGTAAACTGCCTTCCCTGATTAAAAATTGGAAATTTTATTCAGAGAAATGAAAAGAAGCAAGGGAACAAAGTCAGCAGGGAGGAAAATAGTTGACTATAAGGGAATCCCCTCAGGTAATACAACTGTAGTCTTATGGAAGAGAACCAATGCAAGAAAAATAATTAAACTCGTTGTATGATCACTTTTGGGGGGGGGGGAATCAGCCACCATTTTCCCCTCTGTCATGGTGTGAAGAATATCCACATCCCGGTGAAGCATTCTCCTACAAAGTAGGATGTAATTTTAGATACTCCAATGGATGTCAAAAAGGCCCAACAAGGTGGTAACCACCAAGGATTAGTCAGATTCAACCACTAAAATATCAATATTTCTTGAATTGAAAAGTGTGATACTAATGCACGTTGCCCTAGCCTCAAACATGAATAAAACTACCCTCCCCATAGAAGGTCGAAAAGGCCAAGATGACTGGACCCCGATGACCTCAGATAATTCAACCATTTCTTTGGTGGCTTCCAACATACCCATGAGCCCGCTTCCCTTCTATTATATAGAGACCCAACTGGAGGGGAGCATGAGATCAGCAAATGAAGAAGCTGGGAAAAGGATGCCTCCTTGTAAAATGAACCAAGGGCTAGGATAAAGGTGGCCACATTTCATTGTAGTGATGCAGAATTCTTGTTCAAAATAGTGGATCATCTTATCTATACTGTTTCACTTTTGAATTTTTCTGGCAAACATTATAGTACTTTTGACAATGGTGGCCACCTTTCACTATAGCGACACAGACTTCCTATTAGGAAAAGAGGACCGTATTCTCCATATGTATCCCATTTGGGGATAGGGTTTCTAACCTAGAAAACTACGTAATTTGGGCTCTCAATTTTAAGTGAGAATTATGCCTCTCCATGGAAATAGTGATTATTCCCAAACCACATATTTTTTTTGTTCTATGTGTTTTCTTTTCTTCTACTTTATATTTCGTATCTCGTTTCTGTTTTTGTGACTCATAAAAATTATGCAACATCTGGTATCAATGGGTGAGTTCGGAATTCTCCAACGGTGGATCTAGATAAATGGAAATTGAATATCAATCACTTCGATGGAACTGTCTTTAATTTTTTGAGGATGAAAATCAAGGATTGTCATTATAAAAAAAGATGCATTTTGCGCTTCAGGTTATGAATCCAACGTACATGGAGCAGTCATAGTGGGAGTTTCTAAATCGGCATGTTCTAGGTGTTGTGTTCCTTACATTGGAAAAAAATGTGATGTTTAACATCAGAGTGGAGAAGATGAAGTTGGATTTTATGAAATCCCTCACAAATATATACGAGAAACTTTCTACCGTAAAAAAGGTATATTTGATGTGGCGATTGCTCAACTGAAAAATGGTTGAAGGGATAATTGTTGCAGACCACATCATCAAATTCAACACCATCATATGTCAACTGAAATCAATGAAAATTAATCCTTGTGATTAGGTATGTGCACTGGACTTACAATCATCATTAACTGACCGTTGGGAAGAAACAGTAACAGTTGTGAGTAGTACTTCATGGAATACCAAACTGAATCTAAAAGATATACGGGACCTAATCCTCAGTGAAGATGTGTGAAGAAGATAATCAGGAAGATTACCTAGTTCTGATCTGAACATTTAATGAAGAGGAAGGTACTCATAGTGAGACAATTGTAGAGAGAGATCAATGTCAATAGGAAAGATGAGAGACAAGGTAAAGGGGTATGGTCTTACCCGCTAGACTTGTGGGAAGAAAGGACATGTCAAGAAAAAGTGTAGAGATTATAAAATGGGACCTGAAACCAGTGGAGAAAATAAGGCAAATAACGGAATTTATGACGTTCTACTATTGAGAATGGATAACCCAATGTATTCTTGGATTTTAGACTCTGGTGCATATTTTCATTCTATGTTAGAGAAGGGATTTTTGGAAATTTATTTTTCTGGAAGTTTTGGCAATGTACATCTTCCCGATGATGAGCCCTTGCAGATTGTGGGGAAAGAAGATGCACGGATCAAGACGAACAGTGGGACCCTACTGGTTCTAGAAAATGATTGGAACATCCCTATTTTAAGAAAAAACCATATTTCTATGGTACATCTTGATGATGCTGGGTTGAGTACCATGTTCACTGGTGGTGGATGGAAAATCACCAAAGTATCTATTGTCATAGATCAGGCAGCAAATACTGGTACCCTATACAACATTGAAAAAACTTTCACGGACATCGCTGCATCACTCAAATCTATAAGAGATTATCAACTATGGAAGAAATTCTTATGCCACATGAGTGTGAAGGGGATTAAGGTGATGGAAACAAAATGGATACTACCGGAGATGATGTCAGTGGAAGTTGGCCTATGTGAAGATTGTATCTTCAGAATGTAGAAGAATGGGGATTTTAGCCATGTAGGAAGAACACTAAAGGCTGGGAAGTTGTACCTGGTGCACACTGATTTTTGGGGGCCTGTACTTGTACATTCCCTTGGAGGGTCACAATACTATGTGACATTCATCGATGACTCAATAATGAAGGTTTGTTTTTTCATTCTAAAATGTAAATATGATGTGTTTACAATGTTTCAGAAGTGGACAGTCAAGGTGGAGAATGAGTCTGGAGCTAAGATGAAATGCTTGAGGTCTGAGAACGGTGGAGAGTATGGAAGTCAAGACTTCCTAGAATTCAGTTATGATAATGGTATTTAGTAGTAGAATACTATTCTAGGATCAACACAGCCTAATGGTGTGGCAAAAAGGATGAATATGACATTGAATGAACATGATAGAAGCTTGAGGTTACACTCAGGGTTTCCCTAAACCTTCTAGGCTGATGCAGTTATCATAAAAGCATATCTCATCAACATGAGTCCATCTGTGCCAATGGAAGTACGTCTACCCGAGGAGCACTGGTCTGATAAGAAGGTGATACTCTCGCATTTATGAGTCTTTGGTTGTTTTTCATTGGAACTTGTTGATGCTTCTTCAAGGGACAATCATGATATGAAGACCAAAATATTTTTCCTTATTGGTTATGGTGATGAGGATTTTTGTTATCAATTTTTGTATGATCTCAATAAAATGGTCATCAAGATCAAGAATGTGATATTCAATGAAGGTGTCGTGTACAAAGATCATCATGTTGCTTAATATGAAAATGGGAACATTGAATCATAGTGAAAAGAGAAAGTGGAGCTTGAAGGTGTATCTCTGCATGAGACAACCAAACTGGTGGAACCTACTACTCCAGTGGATTTGAGAAGGTCATCAAGGTTGAGAAGTCCCATGTAGAGGTATTAACCATCCTTTCATTATCTATTATTAAATGATGGCGGAGAACCAGAACGTTTTGAAGAGCCAATGCAGCTGTAGGGGTCATGAAAGTGGGAGCTGGCTATGAAGGAGGAGATTTTCTCAATTCATGATAATAACACCTAGGAGTAGACACCTCTTCCAATAATAAAGAAATCATTGTAGAACAAGTGGTTCTACATATTCAATGAACATTATGGAAAGTGGAGGTTCAAGGCATGACTGGTGGTGAAAGGCTTCCAACATATGAAGGGAGTAAATTTCACTAAAATATTCTCACCAGTAGTGAAGGTTACCAACATTCAAGTGGTTCTCAGAATTGTGGCATCAAAAGACTTGAATCTTGAGAGGCAAGATGTCAAAAATTCCTTCCTTAATGGTGATTTAGTGGAAGACATCTACATGCATCATCCATAGGGATATGTGGAGTCTGGGAAGGAAGACATGGGGTGAAAACTCTAGAATATATTATATGGATTGAAGCAATAACTGAGGTTTTGGAATAATAATTATGAATCATTTATGTCTAAAAATGAATATAAACAATGGGGCATAGATAAATGTTTCTAAATAAAGACTATTGGTGATGAATAAATTATATTTCTTCTGTATGTGGATGACATACTAATTACAGGATCATTTATGAAGAGGATTAATGAGCTGAAAGTGCAGTTGGCAGGGGAGTTTGGAATGAAAGATCTTGGAGAAGTTGGTAAGATTCTAGGTATTAAGTTCAAGAGAGACTGCACAACTGGAAAATTAATTTTGCCATAGGCTGATCACATTGGTAAGGTCTCAAATTGATTCAGTATGATGGATGCAATGAATTTCTCTATTCCTTGGGCGAACCATTTCAAACTATCAAAGGAGAGACCTCCAAAGATGATAGAAGAGGTTGAGTACATGAAAAAAGTTGCATATGCATCAGCTGTTGGATTCCTGATGTATGCCATGGTCTGTACTCGACCTGACATCGCTCATGTAGTGGGATTTGTGATAAGGTATATTACTAACCCTGGAAATCAAAATTGGGAAGCTATGATGTGGATACAAAGGTATTTTAAGGGAATTAAGGAGGTATCTCTATGCTTTGGGAAAGTAAATTCATTGTAGGGGTATGTGGATGTTGATCATGAAGGCAATGTAGACAGAAGGAGGAGTATAATGAGTTATGTATTTACCTGTGGAAGAACTGCGGTATATTGGATATCACAATTGTCGAAGGGGGTGGATTTGTCCACCATATAAGCCGAATATATTGTTGTAACAGAAACTAAAAAAATATGGTTTGGCTAAAGAACTTCATGGATTTATTGGGAAGAAAGTGAGAGGATAATGTATTGAACTATGAGAGTTAGAGTGTCATACATCTAACAATGAACCCGTTATTTCATGTATAGATGATGCACATTCAGTTGAAGAACCATTTCATCATAGGATTGATACAGGATGGGTTGTTGACACTACATATGATTTTTGGAACCAATAATCTGAAAGACATGATGAAAAAGCCTTTGGGGATACAAAACATGAGGCACTTATCTACCTCTTTTGGTCTCCACTGATGAATTATGGGTGAATGGTAGAATAACAGAGTGTATGATGGGATCACAAGAGGAAAGTGGTTTTTATTTCATTAAACATCAGGTTGAAATTGATTCTATGAATGGAAAGCACGTGCATTGGTGATTGAAGAAAATGAAGAACTCAGATTAAGTAAGTTTCCTTTGTCAGTTTCATCAAAGCATATCAGTGTAGTGGATTAGGGTCCTAGTGGGAAATTTTGGATTGGTGTAGCCTGATCTGGTTGGGATGAATTCTTGTGGCCCGAAACTATTGCAGTGTGGTCTTGGGAGTAAACTATACTGTAGTGCAGCTAATCGACCAACACCAACACGCACTATAGCACTGTGGACTTCGGATTCAACTATACTGTTGCACTTTTTACTTCCTACCAGTAGCCATTGAGCACTTTTGACAAAGGTGGTTTCCTTTCACTATAACGATTATGACTTCCTATTCAGAATAGTGGATCATCTTCTCCATATGTATCCCATTTGTTTTTATTGTTACTAACCTAATAAATCTATGTAATTTGTGATCCTGATTTTAATTGAGAATTCTGCCGCTTCGTGGACGTAAGGATTATTCCCCAACCACGTAAATTTTGAGTGTTCTGTGTGTTTTTTGTTTCTGCCTTCTCTTTCATATCTCGTTTCTGTCATTATGAATCCTGAAGATACTGCAACATCTTTCATTGATGCTTAGAATTTGATGGAGGCCAACATTACAGGTCTCCTAGATCACCCAACAACCTACAATGAGAATAATGTACTTTCCCTGGGAATTGATGTACACAACCACATTCTCATTGCACAAGGACTACTAGAAATGATCCACATATTAATAACAATAATGGGTAATCAAGATACCTCCATGGGTCTCCTAGATATAACAAGACCAGTCACTTTTAGTAAACAGGTGAAGCGCTGAATCAATATTATAATTAAAAGTACAAATACATTTGGAAGAAAAGTTGATACAGCTTCTTTAAATGATTACTCGCTGGAAGATCCAATTCGCTAGATGAGGAAATTGAATTTTGGTGGGATGTTTATGCACCCGAGATCACTGATTCTGATTTTCCTTTTGATAATGATCCTACATTGGCTATTGAAATTCCTGCTGATGAAGATCTGAGATTTCAACCTGCTGATGTGCTCTCTTGAAATTTAACCATAATGGTTCAGTGTGTCATTAATGATATCAATGTTTCTCATGTTCCATTTCAGGAATATAATCATTTCATGAACATAGATTAATTTGATAGGGTCCTTGGGAACTCTCCTTCCCTGAATGAGATTATGTTCTCTTTAATCCACCAGCTCTTGGAGGGATCAACTGAAGATCATCTCAAGAAATGATAGATAGAATTGTTGACAATGGATCCCCATTCATGACTCTACAGGAGAATTTCGAATATCCATTCATTGATCCACAAACTAGTATGAAGAGCCTCACAGATTCAGATATTTTCTTCAATTGGTAGTTCAAAGAATCTCTAAAACTGAATATGTTTAGCACTTCAAATATAAAACTCCATCATATAGTACCAAAGTCCTTTATTATAACCATATTGAGGGAAATGCTACCCTTTTTAGTGGACTTCTTCTGATATTTGACGCATTCATTGACAATAATAAAGAAATCCCGAATCATCCTTCCGTGAACAAAACCAAAATGATTTATAGAGACTACCATAGAGAGAATCTGGAAGCCAAGATTTTTCTAATGATCTTATAGATGTTTTTAGCGGAGAAAATAGTCCTAAATTGATGCGAGGAATTAGAATATTCATACATGGGTAGTAAAAAAAATAAACCACATTGATGTCTATACGGAGGATATTCCTAAACATGATGTCAATCATCTTGATGATGTCTCTATAATAAATGCCCCAATACTCTTGGAATAAGTGATTAAGAAACCCATCTGGGGTGGATTTAATTGAAGTATTGAGAGAGAACACTGAATTCTAAACATCCACCAGTTCTAGAAATTGAGTCAGTGTTCTCTTATTCTAATCATCAATAAAAAAAGGTATAACATCCCTCATGTTTCATAAGTTCCCTATTGAGTTCTTATTGAAATGGTCAATATAAAATTATATAATATGCTTCTTGGTTTCCTATATATTTATAGTTTAAGGAAGAAGTGTTTCAATCCCCCTCCTCGATCCATTTGACTCTAATGTTTTTGATTGATCAGGGATTCCTTCTAGTTGAGCTTATAATTTAATTAAGAGGACAGATCAACTTCCTTGTTGAAAATGTAAATGTCAAACTCCACATAATAATAGTTTTAAATCCCATTCAACTCCCTTTCTAGAGCTACAATGTCCAAATAATATTATGAAATTCCTCTTGACTTTAAATTCTAAGATTTTCCTTTATGTTCTGCAACTTAGAGACATATGAATTGTTGGATTGCGGTATCCTGATCTTGTTTGGATGATTTTGTACCAAATTCTTATGGCTCGTACTGTGAACCAGACCACAACATTCTAGGGTTAAACTCCATGGTGAGCTCGTTTGGGGTTTAAGTGGCAATGTGTCCCTACTTTTGGGGTCCGGGAGCCGAAGACTCCTGTCCCAAATTTTGGGGTAATGTAGTATCTTTGGCATTGTAAAAATTATAATCGACTATCATTGACATGGTACTATAGTAGTGCGAACTTTTTGAATGACTACTATAGGAGGTTGGACTTTGGAGTCAATTGTATTGTAGCTCCTTGGACATCCAGTCGGTAGCCACAATATCAATTTTGACTTGGGCATCCAACTTTCCCTGTAGGGACTCAATCTTCATATGTGGTTTATGGATTAATTGATTTTATTCCTCCATTTGTAGCTAATTTCATGTGAAGTTTCAATGTTGTTAGAAACTCTGATAAATCTCCTTATAAATTGTGCTCTCAAATAATAGTGAGTTTTGGCCTCTCTGTGGACGTATAGATCATTTACCGAACCATGTAAATATTGGTGTCCATTTTTTCCCTTTTACTCTTCTATGAATAATTTATTTCATTTCAACTTCCAACGCTTCCACATCAGAAATATAGATAATTAGTGTAATGGTTGTTGTTCCAGACATCCTAGACAATAAATTATATTTAGGGTTTTTCATCTAAGAATTATTGAATATGAAATGGATAGGGCCCCTTTATTTATCTTTAAGAAAGTACGATAAAATGGGATGTTGATCTAAGTTGATTTTCAAGATAGTTATTTAATAAACCTCTATCTATTCATCCAAGGATTGGAAATTAGCAACGCTCCTATCAAGTTTGCTTTCCATAATTCTATTAATAGATTTCCTTTACCAAGTATATTTGTCCCTTTATAGAGAAAGATCAAGAAGGTAATACAATTTAATGTATTCCCTGACTTTTCTACTAGAAATAGCAGATGATGGGTCACAAATTCATTCATGCATGGTGATGAAAACATTAAAGTCTCTAGTGAGAATCCAAGGGCCCTGAATACTTTGATTGATGTGATCTAATTTAAACCACAAAGACCTTTGGCCATAATATCTTTTCAAGGAATAAATCAAATAGAAATAGATAGAGTTTCCACCAAATAGATTTTTTAGGAAATAACCTGCTGACATATATTAATTATTACCATGTTAAATCACATTACTGGATACAAGGTCCCAAATATATTCCAAAACACCACTGTGTTTGTTGATTCCCATAGTGCCATAGTCTATAGACCTGAAATTCAAGACTTTTTAGAAGTCTAAAATAGCAATTGGTTCCGCAATACCAATCAAAATTAGGTGGTGTTTAAGAAAGTAATTTTTTAGTTAGCCCATGGTTGATGGGTTATCCAATTCATAACAATTCCAAAAGATAAGAATCATTTCATACCAAATTTGTATTGTCCTGTCATTCCACTTGAATGTGGATTTTTCTTCCAGGTTGATCTATTAGGAATACCACTCTTTAGATGCGAGGGCAGGGAAGAAAGATCCCTTTTAATGCATCCATGATCAGGTGGAACATCGGGAGCCATTGAAGTCGGGTCAGGGTAGGTACAGGGATCGTCTTTAATCAAAGTAGGTGGGAAGGGAGGAAATATCCCATTTGGAGCATCCATGCTCTAGAAGAACATCCAGAACCAGAGAAGCTGGGTCAGGGAAGGTATTGGGAGTATCTCTAATTGAAGTAAGAGGGGGTAAATCAGAGGAAGGAGAAGATTCTCAAGCATTCACAACTTGGAAATTATTCTCATTAAGAGAGATTCTTTCACCTTGGTTTGTGAATACTTGAGACACCTATGGGGTAGGGACCAATTAATCATCCACTATATCAACATGTTTCCCATGAGCCTTGTTTTAATACCTAAATGAAATTACCAGATCATCCCTAGCCACCTGATTACCACTAGTGGTTGGATTGTTAGGCTCAACAGCTGCAAGAAAAGCATTTGATTCATGCCCCTTCTGAGCCGTTTTAGATTTGTAGGGAGATTTGACAACCTTGAATTTTATATAGGGGAATTCTTGAGGCAACAAGACATCATTCATTCTCTTGGGGATCACCCTTTCATTTGCATATTTCATCTTAACCCATTTCCCAACATCATTGGAGGGTCCTAGATTCTAGGACCTACGTATCTAAACATTCATGCAATTTGACACAACTTAGCCGGAAAGCATGCATTAGTCAAAAAAGGTATTAAATACTCATACTAAAAATCAATTTTAGTTTTTTCTACAATGAGAACTAAATTATTACTATCAAGAGGAGAAGTCGTATAACAATCTAGAATTTTATCCATAGAATTTCACAAATTTTAATGATGTAATATTTAGTAATGTAGCATGAATCACAAACACTACATGATGAAACCAACAACATTTTATTATATTACATTTATAGGATAAAAATTTAATTTTAATATAAAATATAAAATAAGATAACTAAAATATGAAAATTTGGTTCTACTTGATCCACTATAATAAAACCACTCACGAACATCACTATA
Source organism: Viscum album (assembly GCA_963277665.1). Taxonomy (NCBI): domain Eukaryota; kingdom Viridiplantae; phylum Streptophyta; class Magnoliopsida; order Santalales; family Viscaceae; genus Viscum; species Viscum album. The sequence goes on from OY728133.1 coordinate 1,713,359,234, forward strand.
GACAAAATATTCCTAATACAATATGGATTTTAAAAATTAAAATATTTGTAAACGTGATAAAATAGAATTGGATGAATAATGAATGAAATATTAGGTATTTATTGAAAGTATAGATCACATAAGACCATTAAAATCTGACCGTTGGAATAGAAATCTTACTGTTAATATAGTAATTTAAACGTTAAAATAGTAATCAAGTCATTTAGCTTAGTGAATTGACTGTTAGAATAGATATTTCACTATTAGAATAGGTACATGAGGCCAATTATTTCTGTAAGGTGGACCTTCAGTCAGGATATCACCAATTAAATGTGAGGAAGGAAGATATTATCAGGACAGCCTTTTGAACAAGGTATGTACACTATGAGTTCAAATAGATGCATTCAGACTCACAAATGATCAAAAAAAATTATGTATTTAATAAACATATTCTTTAGAGGCTATCACAACAAATTTTTGGTAGTCTTTATCGATGATATTATGATATACTCAAAGAGAAAGGACAAACAAGAGACGTATTTGAATATTGTGCTGAAGACATTACAAAGGGAGAAACTATATGCAAAGTAAATTAAATGTGAATTCGGGACGGCTTAAGTATCATTCATGGGGAATGTTATCACCAGAAAATGGATATCTTTGGATCCGTCCAAGACAAAGGCATTCTAAGAGTGACTCATGCCAACATCTATAATGAAGATTTTTAGTTTCCATGAATTTTCTGGGTATTACTGATGATTTGTGAAGAAATTCTCATGATTGTCAAACCCAATTACCAAGATGACACAAAAGAGGGTGAATTTTTTCCGGACAGAATAATGTGAAGAAAACTTTATAGAGCTCAAAAAGAGGCTTATCACTACGCCATTACACACCATCCCGACAAGTGGAGAACTTGTTGGTGTATACATATGTGCATCAAATAAAGGATTTGGCTGTGTACTAATTTAAATGATAAAGTGATAGCCTAATCCTCAATGTAGTTGAAAATTCATGATAAAAACAACCCTATGCATGATCTGGAGTTTCCAGGTATGATATTTCCATTGAAAATCTTACGGAATTATATCTATGGGGAGAAGTGTGAGATATATAGTGATCACAAGATTTAAATATATATTCACACAGAATGAGCTTAAGAAGTTTTGGTGAAGATGGTTAGAGCTCATCAATGATTATGATGACTCAATAAACTTTCATAATGGTAAAGAAAATAAGGTAGCAGAAGCACTATGTTGAAAGGGCCATGCATATTTATCAATAATGAGAATACAAAAAGGATAAAATCATCTCAGACTTGCCTTGGATTTAAATGAGAATAATTAAGGAATGAAGACCATCAATCATTTCTCAGATGATTGTTCAACCATTCCTCATCAATAAAATAATGGATTCTTACAGAAATGATGTGGAAATACAAAAAAGGGTGGAAGCTATAAGAAATGGGAAATCGTCTAATTTAATCATTGTTGAGGATGGAGTGGTATGATTTGGGTCCTGATAATGTGTACCATATTATCTAGAGATAAATAATGATATTTTGAATGACGCACATAGCTCAACATTCTTTATTCGCCTCGGGTGCACAAAGATGTATCAAGATCTCTGAAAAACTATTGGTGGGACAATATGAAGAAGGAGATTACTGAATATACATCAATGTGCCAAGTATGTCTGTATATGAATCCTGAGAGGCTATATTCTAAATGGTTGATGCATACATTACTCATACCAACATGGAAATAGGAAAACTCACCATGGAATTTGTCACTATACTTCCAAAAACATCCAGAGGGAATAATACTATATGGTTTATTATGGAACCTCTTACAAAAACAAATCATGTCATCCCAATTCAAGAATACTTTTCACTAGATCAACATGTACGTATATATATCATATATGTGGTAAGGATGCATGGAGTACCTCCATCGATTGTATCTGATCGAGATCTGAGATTCACCTCAATGTTCTGGAAAAGTCTATGACATGCATTAAGCATTGAACTGAAATTCAGTATGGCCTATCATCCTAAAACTGATGGTCAATCTGACTGAACTATTTGGAGAATAGAAAACATGTTGACAGAATTTTCTTAGGACTTCAAAGGAGCACGGGACCAACACCTGCCTCTAGTTGAGTTATCTTACAACATTAGTTTCCACACCAGTATCCAAATGGATCAATATGAATATCTTTATGGGAAAATGTGTAGAACAATATCATGTTGTGATAAAGAGAGCGAGTGTAAGCTGCTCAGACCTGAAATTGATGAATAAATGGTGGGAAAAGTGAATATTATTCAATAGCACATCAAGTCACCCCTAAGGCGACAAAAAAATTATGTCGGCAATCACCAAGAAAACCTTTAATTTAAAGTTGGAGACATGGTATTCCTATAACACCCCAAACATCAACGATACGTTTCTCTTTGAATAATACAATAGCGTGTGTTGTACGAAACTACGATTTCTATCACACACCACAACTAATCAAACAAGCCGTTATGAATATTAATACCCACTTTTTAAAATTTTATAAATTTTATCTTTCAAAATGGACTTCATTTTTGGATTTGGAATATCAAAAATATCTTAGGGTCAATTTTTGGTATTTTTCTGAAAACATTCAATTTTTTATGAATAGTTAAAAAACACTGAGTTATAGTTAAAAACCAAATTTTTATTTAAATAATTATTTATTTTATTTTGGATACATAATACCTTTATAAGTTAAATTTTATTCATTGGAGTTAGTTTATAATAATTTTAGATATATAAAAGTTTTATGGAACTTTTCACCGTCTTTTACCCACCTCCTATGGGAATTTGGAAATTCACATAAAACATAATTTTACAGCTTCTGTGAGTGGAATTTCAAAAAACCAAGAGACACGATTAATATCAAGGAGTAAAATCTGGTTCAATAAGATAAATATAATTTTTGTTGAATAGTAACTTCTTACTTTTATTTACCACGGTTAAAAGTAAATATGGTAATTAAGGGTAAAAATGATATTATTATTTCCTAACACATGTCATAATTCTATTAGACAAGTGTATCTCAACCAAAAACTACCTTAGGAATAAAATATTATCATTTGGGTCCACATGGATTATATTAGGACATTTATTATTTTTTAATTCAAAAAAGAGTTAAAAGAGTTAAAATCAATTTTTATTTACTAAAACATTTTTAATATAAGGTTATACATATTATAAATTATATTGTAAATATTAATTAGAAAGTTAAAAATATTTCCTACATAATGGTATTTTATTAATAATTTTTAGACATTAAATAATTTTATTTATTTATGACACAATGGTGATGCAGTAATTACTTAATTAATGAAATATTAAAATAATTGATATTATAAATATCTAAATAAATGTAATTTGAGACTTTTTATTAATTACAATAATTTTACAGGTTAATATGACATGTTATTATTGATTTAATTTTGTTTTTTCAATGTAAACATGCTGTTATGATTTTCAAAAAAAATCAAATACCAAATAGTGTTAAAATTAACATAAAAGAGTTTTTAAAAAAATAGTATATTATTAATTGATATTAAATTCCTAAAAATCCATGGTTCGGCCAGAAGACTTATATAATTATAGGTGTATCATTAATTAACAACTTGGAGTTCTCTTGGATATATATGGTATATTTATTAACCATATAATATAAAAATACAAAGAGACAGGGTAAATGTCAAATTATTTAACTAAGAGTTACATAAAAATGATAAGGTTAATTTAGTGACAAAAACCTATCTAAAATCTGTTGGTTTAAAGTATTTAGACCAATATCCACCTTATCCTTTAAATAAGTCACTTTGGATCCATTATTAACCAATTATGAATTTATTATAAAATAATATTTAATGTTTTTCCTAAGGATCCCCTCACCCCTCTTATAAAAGGGAACTCCCCCTTCTCTGAAATTCATTCCTTCAATGACTTTTGGTTCATCCAACGCCTACCCAAATATTCTATCAACATCCCTCACTTCATCCTAGAGGCCTTAGTTTGATCAGAAATCTAACCTAAAGAGCCCTTTTGATCAAATCAAAAGGAAGAACCCGAAGAAGAGGTAATGTTTTCACCACCCTCTTTAAAGTTCCTTTCTTCTTCAACTTCTTATTTCTCTCTTATTCCCATTCTAAAGTAATAACTCTAGTGTCTTCTATATACTGTGATGTTATTATAAATATGGTATAACCATATTCAGTATTCTATCCATCTTTTGAATGACATGTCACCATATGTCCATACGTACGGCTTACCGTCTCCACGTCGTGGCATAATTGTTATTCAAAATATAATTTGGATGGATATAATAATGACGTGTAATTAATATAAATAATTAATATAACATGATAATTTTTCTGTATATATGATATATTATTACATTATATATTATTTTAATATAAAAATATTGATATTGTCTCTCGTGCGTATGTACGGACTACCGTCTCCACGAACGCGATGAGATTCATTCCCCATCATATCCAATCAAGTATAATTATCATTTGATTATTAAAAATAATGTTTAAGGACATTATATCCTTCATGATAGGAATAAGATACAACCTATCCATAACAAACATGGCTTATGTAACAAAACATATAAAAGAAAATGAGTAAGTTAACACCCGAAACGATGATAATACTAAGATATTATTAACAAATCAATTCTAAAAGATCATATATGAAATCATATTAATGTATATGATTATTTTATACTTTAATAATTATTATTTTACCATTATACAATAGGATAACCTACCCTTATCCATGTAAAATTACAATGTAATGGTTTATTTCACAATCTCTTCATTATCCGAGGTTGTTTATACGTAATTATCTACTGGGACTTCTTTATCATCCACATCCATGTTTCTTAAAAATGTATTTCAAAACATTATTACTATTTTACAGAATATGGGTTAATGTCATTTATACCCTTGTTTGAATTTTTATAATATGTTTACAAAGGAATCTTTCTTTCATTTTCCAAACAACGTCTTTTTTAACCTTTTTGACAGAATTAACATAAAAATGTCTTTTTTAACATATACAGTGAGTGTGGCTATTTTCCACTATTATAAAATCGTCTAAGCTTCCCTCACAAGCTTATAAGAATATTTTAAAAGTAAATGTTTTCTATTTAAAGTATGTGACTTTTAAATGATTTAAAAAATTAGTTAGTTCTCTCAAATAGTTTTGATTTCATCTATGTCAACATCCTTTGATAGATTTTAATCTTATTTGATGTTTATTTATTATGATACAAAACTTCAATATTGTATTGAAGGTTTTGTGATATGTTTGACTATGGATGTGTTATTTTTATACAATTCATGGTTTATGGAGAATGTATTGACATTTCTTATGCTAGTTTTAATACGAATGTTTATGTTATGGTTAAACCTATTCATATAAGGAATGAATTGGACTTAATAAGTGACTGGTGAAGCTCGCTATAGGTCTTTGATGCATCGGTAGGTCTCATGAGACAAACTAGTGTCTTGTCACAAGGCCATGAAAAAATCTTATTTGTAGTCATGGCACAAGGCCTTGATTATGTGATTATGATATTCTTTCATTTTTCATTACATCTTTATGAAAGTGGTTATTGATATTTCATGATAATATTCGACTAGTAAAATATCCTTGTGAATATGTAAATGATATTATTTAATTTTATATTTTCCATATTATGTTGAAGTTCAAGTTTAAAGGTCTTTTGTTTTAGTTATACATTGCCTTAAATGTTTATGCTTATTTATAAAAGTTTATGCTATATTTTTATCCTTACTGGGAATTTGATATCACCCCTTTCTATATTTTATTTTTCCCAAGATGTGAAAAAGTATTTTATGAATGACCTGCAGGGATAGTATAAGGGGATATGAGTGTAGAGACAAGATGTTGTTGTAGTTTTCACTTTATGATGTAATGTAAACTTTAAGAATGTATGTAGTGTGTCCAAGGATACTAAACTAATCGGTCCTTCGAGATTTGATCTTTTGTGATCATGCCAAGGTTATGTAATACTGAACCGACTATGGGTAATTGGGGTTGGGGTGTTACAGTTGGTATCAGAGGAAGTTTAGTACAATCCTTGGAAGCTAGATTTAGATAAAATATTATTAGAGCACGTAGACCTAAGATGGACGTTGAGGATTAGTATAGAAGAACTTCCTAGAGTTTCGGTATTATTGATATTTTTTGAGTTTTACAAGAAATACATCCCTGTGTGGATACGAGCAGGTTGAGGCAGCTCTGGAATAGATATACCTAAGCGTAAAACCCGAAAACACCGCTTTGAGCTAGTCTCGAATGGTAACTGGTGCACGACAATGGGCCTTGCTGCACTCTGGGTTACGACACTCCCAGGGGATATGGTTAGGATAATTAACATTTTCATTACAAATCATTATGAAGGGTTTATGAGTATATAAGTCCTCAAAAAAATCATTTTTTTATAATTATGGCTTATATCCATAAATAGTATAATTTATGTTCAGTGTTTTACAAGTTTGGAATTATGTATTTTGATTCATAAATGGATCTAGTTTATGCCATTATTTAGAAATGGAGCCTTGTGGAAGGAATGGAAACTGTATCAATGCATGGCCACCATGTAGGGATTTTCCTCCTACTCAAGATAATTATAGTGGAGCTGGTGATGCAATAGGTGCTGATCAGCTAATCACCATACTAGGGAAACTCACTCAGGTTATGATTAATAACCTTACTCGTATAGAGAACACTGATCCGTAGTGTGGAGGATAAATGTTAGATCTTCTCATGAGGAAACAAAAACCAACATTCAATGGGAGTATAAATCAATTGGTAGATGAGAAAAGGGTATATTCCATAGAGAAAATATTTCAAGCTTTGGGGAGTGGTGAAAGGGAAAAAGTTATCATGGAAGTTTACCGCCTCACTAGAGATGTTGATCAATGGTGGTCATTGATTCAAAACACAAAGGAATATGATGAATTATCAAATATGGAATTGAGGGAGTTCAAAGTGATTTTCTTAGAAAAATACTTTCCTCATGACCATCGAGCGGATATGGAAAGGAAATTTCTTCGTCTAAGAAAAAAGGAGGATGAGAATGTCGCAAATTATAAGGCTAACATTACAAGGTTAGTGAGGTATGTTGTAGATTATATACGTAACCCAAGAAGTATGATTGATCGTTTCTTTGATGGGTTAAAATCATTTCTCCATTGAGAATTAGTCTCACAAACCTTCTCGTTGTACGAAGATATTTTCTAATGTGCTATCAAGATAGAAAAATAATTCTCTAAGTCTTATGAATTTAATGCAAAGAAAGAGAATAAGAGAACTATTGATCACTCTAGAAATGGAAATAAGGGGAAGAAGGGAAAAGATGAATATCCATCCTGTAGTAAATGTGGGAAGAAACACCCTGGTACTTACTTGAAGAGAATGGGAGACTGTTATAAGTGTGGTGAAAAAGGCCACCAAGATCGTGATTGCAAGGAGAAGAAAGAAGCTACTAATGTTCAATGCTAAAAATATAGGGATATGGGAGACTATTCAAATGAATTTATAAAGCATCCGGGGAACATACCTCAGAAAAGGCCAACGGATCAAGGCCAATCTTATGCTATCACTACTGCTGAGGTAGAAGCTCCGAAAGACGTGGTGGCAGGTAATTTAATGGTTTCATCAAGTTCAGTCGATGCTTTATTCGATTCTGGATCATCAAATTGTTTTGTATCATCCCAGTTTGCTAAGAAAATTAGATATTTCCAATTTGATTTAACAAGGGAGTTGTCAGTCAAAACTCCTAAGGGAAGTATTATTGCAGAAAAGTTTTGTGAATTAGTCCCCATTAGAGCACATAAATGTTCTTTATCTACAAATATCATCATCATACCTATGATTGAATTTGATATAATCCTTGGTATGGATTGGATTTCGGACCATGATGATAATATTTTTTTTAAGAAGAAGAAGGTTACTATTTTCTATGATGATGATAAGGAACACATTATCTTTAAAACAGAATCATCACCACTAATTCTTACCTAGATTCACCCCTAGTAGCTCAACTAAATTGAATTATTGGGGAGGAAGAGAATTAAATGACTATGGGTGAGTAAAGGAATGTTCAAATAGAGTACGTAAAAATTGTGAGTGAATATGTTTATTTGTTTCTAGAAGATTTACCTGGACATCCTCAAGAATGAGAAATTGAGTTTTCCATTGATTTAATTCATGGTTCAAGGCCTATATCAAAGACCCCTTATAGAATGGCCACTATGGAATTAGTTGAACTAAAGAAACAACTAGATGAATTGAGTAATAAGGGATTTATTCGCCCTATTTTTTCTCCATGGGGATCCCATGTCCTTTTTGTAAAGAAGAAATATGGATCTATGAGGTTATGTATCGACTACAAGGAAATCAATGCTATAACAATAAAGAACAAGTATCCCCTACCTCGCATTGATGATTTATTTGACCAACTACATGGAGCTCAATTTTTTTCAAAGATTGAACTTCGATCTGGATACCATCTGTTGTGTGTGAAGAAGTAAGACATTCCGAAGACAGCATTTCGAACCAGGTACAGGCATTACGAGTTTACAGTAATGCCTTTTGGGATGACTAATGCCCCCTATGTAATCATGGATCTAATGAATAGAGTTTTCAAGGAATATCTCGATGATTTTTTAGTGGTATTTATTAATGATATCTTGGTATATTCCAAAAGCTACGAAGACCATGAAAATCTCTTAAGCATTATCCTGAAGACTCTTAGAAGACATGAATTATATGGGAAGTTTAGCAAGTGTGAATTCTGGCTTCAGGAGATCTTTTTTCTTGGCCATATTGTCTCTAAGGATAGAATCTCTATTGATCCTTCTATGAACAAGGAAATCCAAGAATGGCCAGCCCCGATGAGTATAACTGAGGTACATAGTTTTTTTGTTTTAGAAGATTATTATTGGCATTTCATCCTGAATTTTTCCCGATTGACTAACCCAATAATAAAGCTCACATATAAAAGGGTTAAATTCGTATGGACAAAAGAGTGTGAAGAATTTTTTGAAGAACTGAAGAGAGGATTAGTCAGTTCTCCTATATTGACTCTACCATTGGGGAATGATGGGTTCGTTATTTATAGTGATGCATAAAAGAAAGGGATAGGTTGTGTCCTTATGCAGAATGATAGAGTTATTTCCTATGCATCACGACAACTGAAAATTCATGAGCAAATCTATCATACTCATGATCTTGAGTTAGATGTTGTAATCTTTGCTTTTATGATATAAATACATTATCTATATGGTGAATAATGTGAGATATATAATTATCACAAGAGTTTGAAGTACATTTTCTCACAGAAAGAACTCAACATAAGGCAAATGTGATGGCTTAAACTACTCAAGGATTATGATTGGATGATACACTACCAACCAGGGAAGGAAAACAAGGTGATAGATGCTTTAAGCAGAAAGGATAATGGAGTTTTGAACAATATGAGAGTTCAAAGGGGTCCTATTTTCATGGATTTAGTAAATATGGATATGGGAATCACCATGGAAGTAGAAACATCAATACTTTTTCAAATGGTTTCCATACCATCTTTGCTGGAAAGGATTAAGAGTTCTTCAAATGATGATGAAGAATTTCAAAAGATGATCAAAGCTGTGAATGATGGGAGATTGAGAGACTTTGTGTATGAAGAAGGAATTTTGAAATTTGGGAAGAGACTTTGTGTTCCTGATATACCTTATCTGAAAAGGGAATTTCTAGATGATGCTCATAGTTCCAATTTCTCTATACACCCTAGGAGTGAAAAAATGTATAGATATTTGAAGGAAAATTTTTGGTGGGAAAATATGAAGAGTGATATTGATGATTTTGTGTCAAGATGTATGGCTTTTCAACAAGTGAAAGCTGGAAGGCAAAAAACTGGAGGAGTCATTCAACCTCTTCCCATACCTGAGTGGAAATAGGACAATATTACGATGGAATTTTCCATGGGGCTAGCAAAGACTCCTAGAAGTAATGATGCAATATGGTTTATTGTTGATCGTCTTACCAAGTGAGCACATTTTATTGTTATAAGGAAGGATTTACCACTCGAATGCCTAGAAAGACTATATATTAATGAAGTTGTGAGACTATATGGAGTACCCCTATCGATTGTTTCTGATCGTGATCCATGTTTTACTTTTAGTTTCTGGAAAAGTATTCAGAAATCCCTAGATAATGAACTTCATTTGAGCAATGCCTACCACCCTCAAACAGATGGACAATCAGAAATGACTATTCGAACCTTATAAGACATGTTGAGATCATGCTCACTTGAATTTCAGGGAATGTGGGATCAATATTTACTTCCGGTGGAATTTTCCAATATCAATAGCTTCCATTAAAGTATTCTAATTTCACCATATGAAGCGTTATACGGAAAGAGATGGCGCACACCAACCTGTTGGGATGATGATGGTGAAAGAAAACATGTAGGCCCAGAACTGGTTGAGGAAATGATGGAAAAGGTGAAGGTAATCCAAAACCACATCAAAGCATCTCAAAGTAGGCAGAAGATCTATGCTGACAACCGAAGGAAGGATTTGGAATTTCATGTAGGAGATCATGTTTTCTTGAAAGTATCTCCATTGAAGGGTGATATAAGTTTCGGTAAGTATATAAAAATTGAGTCCTAGGTACATAGGACCTTTCAAAATTATAGAACGAATTGGGGATGTAGATTACCATTTGGAAATGCCACCAAATCTCTCCAAAGTTCACAATGTGTTCCACATATCACTGTTGAGAAAATACATGCCTGACCCAACACATGTACTCACCTATGAGGAATTTGAATTGGAACCTGATATGTCTTATTGCGAAGAGCCCATCTGGATTCTTGATACTAGAGAACAAGTGCTGAGAAACCGGACGACTCATCTGGTAAAAGTTCTATGGAGAAACCATAAGATGGAAGAGGCAACGTGGGAACCTGAGGAACTTATGATGAATAACCACCCGATTCTTTTCATACATTATTATTCTAGAAATTTTTAGGACGAAATTATTTGAAGAAGGGGAGAATGTAACACCCCAAGTTTCCACGGTACGATTCTCTTTGAATAATACAGTAGGGTGTTTTGTACGCAACTTCGAGTTCTAACACACACTACAACCAATCAAACTAGCAGTTATGAATAGTTATACCCATTTTTTGAAATTTTATAAATTTTATCTTTCAAAATGGACTTCATTTTTAGATTCTGAATATCAAAATTATCTTAGGGTGAATTTTTGGTATTTTTCTAAAAACATTCAATTTTTGAAGAATAGTGAAAAACACTGAGTTATAGTTTAAAACTAAATTTTTATTTAAATAATTATTTATTTTATTTTGTATACATAATACATATAGATGTTCAATATAATTCATTGTAGTTAGTTTAAAATAATTTTAGATATATAACAATTTTATGGAACTATTCACCGTCTTTTACCAACCTCTAAGGAGAATTTGGAAATTCACATAAAACATAATTTTACTGCATCTATGAGTGGAATTTCAAAAATCTGAGAGACATGGTTAATATCAAGGAGTAAAATGTTGTTCTATAAGATAAAAATAATTTTTGGTGAATAGTAACCTTTTACTTTTATTTATCAGTGTTAAAAGTAAATAGGGTAATTAAGGGTAAAAATGACATTAATATTACACTAACGGATGTCCTAATTCAATTGGACAAGTGTAGATCGATAGAAGAAAAACTTAGGAATAAAATATTATCATTTAGGTCCACTTGGATTAGATTAGGTCATTTATTATTATTTAATTCAAAGAAGAGTTAAAAGAGTTAAAATCATATTTTAATTACGAAAACATTTTTAATATAGGGTAATACATATGATACAAGCGATTGTAAATATTCGTTGGAAATATAAAAATATTTCCAACATAATGGTATTTTATTTATAATTTTTAAACATTATATAATTTCATTTATTTATGACATAATGATTATGCAGTAATTAACTACTTAATGAAATATAAAAATAATTGATATTATAAATATCAAAATAAATGTAATTTGAGATTTTTTATGAATTACAATAATTATATAGGTTAATAAGACATGTTATAATTGATTTAATTATTTTTGTTTGAAGTAAACATCATTTTATTATTTTCACCAAAATCAAATACCAAATAGTGTCAAAATTGACATAAAAGAGTTTTTAAAACAAATATTATATTATTAATTGATATTCAATTCCTAAAAATCTATGGTTAGGCCAATAGACTTATATAATGTTAGGTGAATCATTAATGAACCACTTGGGGTTCTCTTGGATGTATATGTTATGTTTATTAACAATATAATATAAAAATACAAAGAGACATGGTAAATGTCAAACTATTTAACTAAGAGTTAAATATAAACGATAAGGTTAATTTAGTGACCCAAACCTGTCTAAAATATATTTGTTGAAATAATTTAGACCCATCCCCACCTTATCCTCAAAATAAGTCACATTGGATCCATTATAAACCGAATATAAATTTATTATAAAATAATTTTTTATGTTTTTCTTAAGATGCCCCTCACCCCTCTTATAAAAGGGAACTTACCATTCTCTCAAATTCATACCTTCAAAGCCATTTGGGTCGGCCAAACCCTACCCAAATATTCTCTCAACATCCCTCACTTTAACCTAGAAGAATTAGATTGATTATAAAGCCAACCTAAGGAGAATATTTGATCAAATCAAAATGAATAACACGAAGAAGAGGTAATGTTTTCACCACCCTCTTTCAAGTTCCTTTCTTCTTCAACATCTTCTTTCACTGTTATTCCCATTATAAAACAATAAATCCAATATATTATATACAATTTGATCTTATTATAAATATTTTACAACCATATTCAGTATTCTATCCATCTTTTGAATGACATGTCACCATACATGCGTATGTACGGCTTACCGTCTCCACGTCGGGGTGTAATTGTTATTCAAGAAATTATTATTTGGATGGGTATAATAAGGATGTGTAATTCAGGTAAATAATAAATATAAGAAGATAATTATTCTGTATATATGATATAATATCCAATTATATTTTATTTTAATATCAAAAAGTGATATTGCCACTCGTGCGTACGTACGGACTACCGTCTCCACGAAGGCGATGATATTCATTCCCCATCGTATCCATTCAAGTATAATTATCATTTGATGTTTAAAAAATAATTTTCAAGGACTTGATATAATTATGGATATGAATAAGATACAACCTATCCATAAAAAACACAGCTTATGAAACATAACAGATAAAAGAAAACAAGTAAGTTAACACCCAAAATGATGATAATACTAAGATATTATTAACGAATCGGTGTTAAAAGATCATATATGTTATCATAATAATGTATATGATTCTTGTATAATTTAATAACAATTATTTAACGATTACACAAGAGGTTATCCTACCCTCAACAAAGGAAATGTACAAGGTAAGGGTTTATTTTACAATATCTTCATTACCCGAGGTTTTTTATACGTAATTATCTACTGGGACCTCTTTACCATCCACTTCCATGTTTCTTAAAAATGTAATTCAAAACATTCTTACTATATTATAGAATATGGGTTAAAGTCATTTATACCCTTGTATGAATTTTTATAAGAAGTATACAAAGGAATCTTTCTGTCGTTTTCCAAAAAAGGTCCTTTTTAAACTTTTCGATATAATTAATGTAATAATGTATTTTTATAACTTATATGACGGGTGTAGCTATTTTCGGCCGTTATAAAATCGTCGAATCTTCCCTTACAAGCTTATAAGAATATTTTCAAATTAAACGTTTTCTTTTATAATTAGGTGACTTTTAAATGATTTCAAAAAAGAGATATTTCCCTCAAATAGTTTTGATTTCATCTATTTCAACATCCTTTGATGGATTTTAAGCATATTTGATGTTTATTTATTATGATACAAAACTTAAATATTGTATTGAAGGTTTTGTGATATGATTGACTATGGATGTGTTATTTTTATACCTTTCATGGTTTATGGATAAAGTATTAAAATTTCTTATGCTAGTTTTAATATGAATTCTTATGTTATGTTTAAACCTATTCATATGAGGAATGCATTGGACTTAATAAGTGATGGGTGGAGCCCGTTATAGCTCCTCGAGGCATCGATAGATATCATGAGACAAACTAGTGTCTTGGAACAAGGCCATGAGAAAATCTTATTTGTAGTCTTGGCACAAGGCATTGACTATGTGATTATGGTAGTATGGAATTATGCATTCCATCATTATGAAAGTGATTATTGATATTGCATGTGATTATTAGACTAGTAGAATATACATGTGAATAAGTAAATGGCATTATTTAATTTTATCTTTTCCATATTATGATAAAATTAAATTTTAAAATTCCTTTGTTTTAGTTATACATTTCCTTAAATATTTATGCTTATTTATGAAAGTTTCCGCTAAATTTTTATCCTTACTGGGCATTTTAGCTCACCCCTTTCTATGTTTTATTTTTCACAGGATGTGAAAAAGTATTTTATGAATGACCTGCTGGGATATTATAAGGGGATGTGAGTGTAAAGACAAGATGTTGTTGTATTTTTTACTTAATGATGTAATGTAAACTTTATGAATTCATCTACTGTTTCCAAGGATACTAATCTAATCGGTCTGTTGAGATTTGATCTTTGGTGATCATGCCAATGTTATATAATAATTCACCGACTCTGGGTAACTGGGGTCAAGGCATTACAATTTCTCTGAATATATCCATGGACGATAATCCTGAGATTTGGGAAGAATGGAAAGCTATGTCATAGGTATATTGACCCCTTCATGATCCCTGGTCATCCTGGAGTCATTTCATATCGACTAGAAATTCCACCAACCATGTCTAAAGTACATGATGTATTCCATGTATCCCTCTTAAAGAAGTATATAATGGATCCCTCATATGTACAGAATTATGTGGTGGTATAGTTAGAGTGTGATCTCTCTTACGAGGAGCGGCCAGTGGAGTTCTTGGATCGTAGAGATAATGTTTCATGCAACAAGACTACTCACCTTGGAAATGTACTATGCCATAACCATAATTACAAAGAATAAATATGGGAAATAGAGGAAGAAGATATGGAAAATTACCCACACCTTTTTCAGCTTATAATGTAAAAAAAATCTCAACGGAGAAATTCTTTGAGGGGTGAGGAATGTAATAACCCAGAATTCCATCAATGGAAATCCCCTTCATATAATTATGTCATATAGTATAATCAAATAAAATCTCATTAAAGAACATAATAAAAACTATATAACTGAATAATTAATGAACTAAAATGAATTACTAGATGTTAAGGAACATATACCAAAGGAATAGTTACTAGACCTTTGAAATGGTTACATGAACCATATAAATAGAAAACTGAAAATTTAATAGTAGCCTCACCAATGAAATAATAAATAAAATTTCTCCATATTATAAGTGATAAAATTACATAATTATACCATATTATAAGTAAATAAAAATTTTAAAAATTATTAATTAACTGTTGGTATTTTTGTAATCCATAAATAATTAATTATAATTTTGTGTTTCTTTTAATAAATTAAAAGAAAATATATTTTCATAAAATATATTCATAAATTATTATTTTGATGTTTTATAATTATAAGATACTTTTTTGAGATCTTAGTTAGTTTTTCATAGTGATATATATTCAAATATAAATTTAAAATCTATATTTTTTAGTAAATGATGGTTTTAATTAATAATTAAATTTATCATATTTAGAAAAATATTTTCATAAAATGAATTTTTTAAAATTCCCCATGTCAATAAATGGTTAGGGTGAATTTTTTGGATTTTTTTAAAAAAAATTAATTTTATAAATTATGATAATTTATGATAAATGTTAAATAGATGATATTTTTAGTAATTATTGATATAAGGCTAAGATAAGAACCATTTGTATGAACTCACATGCATTATTTACTATATTTGTTCTCGACAATCAATACTATTTCTAGTCTTGAGAAAAATAATAAACCATTGAATTAAATAATGAGAAAGCACCCCTCTCCTTCACTATAAATACCACCCTCACCACCTCTTATATTCACACCTCTCAAGCCTTGAGCTTTGTAAACATTCATCTTAAATAACCACCCAACCCCCACCCACACAACTAGGATCTATTTTTCTTAAGAAAATACCTAAAACGGATCCCTAAATAGGTTCTCAAGAAGAAGGATTAAGAAGGTAAAACACCCTTCATGTTCATTTAATTTCTTTTCAAGTTATTTATTTTCTTTTTTCTCTCCTCTCCTCCACTCAGAAAAATGGTCTGATGACTCCAAAATCTTACATATACTGTAATATTATTATTATTATGTAATGATTCACCATCATCTCTCTTTACCCGTCATCTTATACTAAAAATTTAAACATCATCTGTGATGTGTTAATTTTTCACATTCAAGGATGATGATGTTTTTAATTTCCATTATCATCTTCTAGGATGGTCATCAAACCATTTTTATAGTTTAATAAAATTATAATAAATGTATGATATCTTATGTAATACAAGGTGACCCCTTTTTGCAATCCTTTTTTCTATTGCAGAGGATTATTCAATTCGTCTGCTCACTTGGCTGGTTGATCAAAATAAACATAAACCAATACATGCTTGAAGGAATATGAATGCTTCAACACATCTTCTTTATGAAGATTTCATCATTTTGTTCCTAAAGGGTGATATAAAAAACATCAGAACTCTCAAATCTAAACTCACTATTTATGAGGAGGTCTCGGGTTAGGTTATTAGCTAGAACAAATCATTCATCTATTTTGGAAAAAACAGTCTGATTACTGGAAAAAGTGTCATCACCAATGAAATTTTAATTAAGGATCAATACCCTCAAAATACATTGGGGTCCGCATATTTTTGGGAAGACCCAAAGCATGATATTTTTCAAACATTTTTGATCAACTTCATAATCCGATTTCCACGTGGAAATGTATATCTATCTCTATGGAAGGGAGAGTTTGTATTGTAAAATAAGTCATTTTCTCAAAATTGGTCTACTCTATGATGATCTAAAATTGGCCAACTAGTCTTATAAAAATATTAATGATCATATAAAGAAACATTTTTGGATTGAAATCACTTTGGAAAGGAAACTGCTGATAATCCCCTAAGCTACATGTTGTAAGCCATTAGACAAGGGTGGCCTTGGTATTAAAAATTTAAAACACTTTAATGAGGCCCTTCAAGAAAGGCTCACTTGGAATATGATTCACAATGAAACCCCCTCAATTGCTTTCATCAAAAATAGGATGCTGGATAGATTGATGAAAGGTAACAAGAATTTCATAAAATCATCCATTTGGCCTTCTGTTAGAAATATGTTCGTCAAAATTATGAAAAATTTGATATGGATGGTCATTAGAAACTCCTTCATGAAATTTTGGTTAGGTAACTGGACTGCTGCTCCTATTATTTATTTATTTCCTCCTAATAATTCCCCTAATTCTATCAACAAAAATATCAGCAACATTCTAAATTCACATATTGATACTCACCCTGATAATGTCATTCACATTATTGATAATTATCACTTTTCTACCTCAATGTATATTTCAAATTTTGGAACATGATCACAATGGTTTTATAAATTAAAAAAACTTCTACAATCAATCTTTTCAAAACTATAATAATGATTTTAAGTGGATTAATTTTTTTGTCAGTCCTGGATTATACCTTCAATACTCACTCTTATTTGGAATCATTCCAATAACAGGGTCCCCACTAATTCATGTCAGCAAATTTTTGGGATCCATATTTAACCAAAATTTCATCTTTGTGACCGACATAGGGAAGATACTGACCATTTATTTCTGTCTTGTGCTACCACTACTGCTCTTTGAAACTATATTTTTGACATTTTTGATTGCATGTGGATGATTCTTGACTCTATAAATGCGCAGATAAAACATTGTTTGAATATTGAAAACTCTAAAAAAAATAAAAAACTTTTTTTTTCTGGGGTGGAAGAGCTTATTCAGGTAATCAGCTATGACAGAAATGGAATACATCATAACAATTTCTCACCTAGCATTAAATTAGGTTGAATAAGGGTTCTCATCGCTATTTGTGAAGTTGTGTTAATTTAGTATGGGCTTTGTGACAACCATGTGGCAGATTTTACGATTCTGCATCTTCTTCAGGTTGTTTCCACTTTCAGCCAGACGAGACACATAGTTGAGGTTTTCTAGAGGACTTCGTTCCTAGGGTGGATTAAAATCAATGTGGACGGAGCCTCTAATGGAAATCTAGGCTCTGCATGATGTGGGGTTGTCTTCAAAAAACATCTTGTAAGATCATATGGTTCTTTTTTGGAGGATGTGGTTCTGTAATCTCTGTGGAAGCTGCAATTTTGAGTCTGTTTCATTCCATTTTCATTTCCATGCAATGCCATTAGAACAATTTTTAGATTGAAAGTGAATCTACAACTGTGGTGTGGGCCATTTGGAATGGAATAAATCATCTAGCATGGCCGCTTACTATGCACTGATTGAATTGTCTATGTTCCCTTCTGGACATTAATTTAATTGAAACTCATACTTATTGTGAAACAAATATGGTGGCTGATGGTCCTGCCAATAAAGGGGTTGTATAGGACATAACCTGACTAGAGGATCTCTAGGGAAACTTGCTTCCTCTTCATGTGAAAGATAGTAATATGATACCATCTTTTAGAATCCTATAAGATTTTCTTTTTTAATAAATAGTTCTTTGATCTTTTGACCAATGATCCACCTCCATTAATTAAAATTTTTATGCACGATATTAATTTAAAAAACATAATGAGTACGTTGTGATCGAAAATCACCAACATAAACCAGAACGATTATCATTAACTATTTATCTAATGATTAATCATCATGACATAAAACCAAATGATTTATAAGACCAATTTAACCTCTGGAGATTATTAATAAAATATAAGTCCAATTCTTGATAATTAACTCCACATTACAGGACCCATCATACATATATACAATAAAAGTGATCATCAAAATCAAGGAAGCAAACACATCCAAACTATGAAATTGAATCTCTTAACTCATCAAAAAGTTCATAAATGAACACAATAATTTTATAATAAATCAAATTAATGTAGAATGGGTTTTTGAATATGTAATTAATGAATCTAATTTTATTATGAAGAACATTGAGATCTGCTGATGAACACTTTTAGACTTACGATAAAAGTTTCTACCCAAACCTCCATTTTTTCTACAGGATGCTCTTTTTCTCTCTTTACCCCAATTTAATTCCTTATTATTATTATGTAATTGTTATAAATTGTGATTATATGTTACAAAATCTGGTATCGTTGTCATATCATCCTTCTTTTCTAGGGATATACATTTTTTAAAAGTCTTCCTTCTTGATTATTCCTCATAAGTAAGCTCAATTTATGGAGACTTCCCAAATTCTTACGCATTTTCTAGTGAACTCCATAATCTGTTTTAAGAAACCAATATTTTAATAAATTCACTCATTTTATTATGGAAACATCCTTGGTTCACATCCATTCTATATAAAATAGTATGACCATTTATTCTTTAAAAGCACTTTAATATTTTCCGTAGACCACACAAAAATGATTTGATTCTAAAGTTTCTTGAATAATATTTTTACGGGTTATCACTTCACTTTGACTACACTTATCAAGATATATGCATATTTTCTTTTATAAATGGTCATGTATGATTTAATTCATTTCTTTTATGGAAAATTTTCTGATACATCCATTTATTATGTTTTATGGCATGATTTTGATACGCAATTCTTATCATGGGCAACTTTAATGTTTATGTTTAATTCCTTATATATGTATCTTTGTATGGAATAGATATTCATGAACATGATATGATGGATGTTCTTAGATAGTGCTCTAATATATTGGGTAATGTTTAGTCTCATGAGACGTTATGTGAAATGGTCTTGGGGGTAAGCCTTAACTCGTGCTCCTCTATGTGAAATGATCCTTGACTCATGCTAAAGTCATGTTTTATGTTGCCTCAAAAGTACTATGATTTCATGATTATATGAAATCATGTTCCATATTTTATGATTACATATGTTTAATCATGTTCTATGCCTTTTTATATCATTATGATATGTTTTCTAACCCATGTTCTAATATTGATTTAAATTATTATTCCCTTACTGGGATTTTTAGCTCATCCCTATGTTCATGTTATCCATAGGTTATCCTATGCTTATTTAAGAGCTCAAAGTAATTTAGTATCTCAAAATGGATGATAAATAATGAAATGTTTTATTTAGTCCCATGTTTTATGTTTTATGTACCTAGGCAACCAAAGACACTAGAATTTACGATCATTTCCTTCTAATATGATTTTTAATTATGCCTAAAATCATGTAATGATATGTGTAAAAGGATAGGGTCATTATATTTGGTATCAAATCAAGGTATGGTTATATTTGGTGATTAGGAATTGATAACTTTAGTAAGAACATTTGAGAGAACACTAAGTCCAAGAAAACATCTCTAAATTGTTGTAGTTATAGAGCAAGTGGTTTATCAGGAAAACAATTCCAGGTATGGATACTAGAAGTGGAAGTGGTTCTGGAAAATATGTACCTATGATTAACAACATCGACAAGGTGTTCCAAGACTAACGTAGGGTAACTTGTTACATGATAACTGGCCTTACTACACACCTAGTTTGAAACTCTTGGAGGATATGCTTTGGTAATTTCATTAACTCTTTTTAAACCATTATGAAGTGAAAAAAAATTCCCATTAGAACATATATGTTAGGAAACAAATCATGTATAACCTAGATTCAAACCTAGGGAATCACAAGCTAGGATATACTTTTCTTTGAATTGGTTATTATTTTTTGTTTAAATATTATTTTTTATGCTTATTAGTTAAGTATTAAAGCCTCCTACATTTCACATTATTTTTTCTTAGTTAACGAATTGAAATAGAATAACATGTGCCAACGATAAATGTGATAGGTAATTTTATGATTGACCTAACTATATGATAGATAAGATGGGAACATGTCCTCCAAACATTATAACAAAACTTTCTCAGATGGATCAATTTATTAGTAATAACATGAATCTTAAGGAATGTCCTCCTTCTCCACGTAAATATAAAGCTATCATCAAATATTTGATATGGAAAAGGTCTCCCTTGTTTCATGTATATTTCGATCCCATATTAATAAAATACTGTATTAAATCCATTTAAAAGATATTATATGTCTTCTACTTCTCTAGAGAAGAGAAATTTGTGTTGGCAGTCTATAGTTTTAATCGGGAAGCTAATCATTGGTGGATGATGATAAAATATAATAAGTCCAAGGTTGATATTTATTCAATGGATTTGGAGGAATTCAAGAAATGTTTTTCAAAAAATATTTTCCCCAAACCCTCTATCTCAAGAAGAAAATAGAGTTCCTTGGACTTAAGTAGGACTTAAGTAGAGGGAAGATGAGTCTATTAGGGCATTGGAAGAAAACATCACAATTCATACAAGAAATGCCTATGCCTTTGTCATGAACACATAAAGCAAGGTATATCACATCATAATGATCTAAATAGAGTCTATGAAAATCATCAGTGATTCGATACTTAAACATTTGTGAGGATATTTTCCATTGTTCTAATAATGTTGAAATAGAGATTGGAGTCTCTTAGTCGTATGAATGTGCTAGTGAAAAAAAGAGGAAAACAAAGTTTAATATGGGAGGATCAGTAGATAAATCCCCTGATAGAAAGAAGAATAAATATCCCACATGTCAAAATTATGGGAAAAAGAATCCTATGAATTATATAAAGAGAACTAGTAAATGAATCAAATGTGGAAGAATGGGACATCTTGTTTAGAATTTCTAAAGGGATATGAATAATTCCAACAATATAGAAGAACAAAGGAAGGTTCATATCTATTACTTGTTTGTCATGCAGTTCCAATAATTCCAGGAACATTGACATTATGAGAACCATTACACTATGCCAGAGAATGTCGAAGGAAATCAACAACAACCTCTAAGGAAACAATAAACGTCTTTTGTTATCATTACTACGGAGGTGGAGAAAGAAAATGATGTGGTGACAAGTACTCTGGTTATTCATTCAGGAATAATGAACATACTATTTGACTATTGTTCTACACATTCTTTCATATCTTATAAATTTTGTATAACTATTCAAACACCACCTCAAACTATAGAGGTTGAGTTATCTGTGAGAATAGAAAATGGGGAAATTATTTCATCTAAAGTATACTACTCCTCCCTGGTTAATTTTTTGGACTTAACCAACTAGAAAATATCTTCATACTCACTTTGGTGTAGTTTGATTCTATTTAGGCATGGACTGGCTATCTTTAAATAAAGACAACATCAACTGCCAAAAAAGGGAGATTACACTTCACATCTCGAATAATCCTTTAATTATTTACAAGTGTAATGAGGAAGATGAATCTCCTTCACAACCATCATCGCAATTGTGGATATTTTTTCCTTATGAGAAATAATATCAAAATAAAATAGTTTAAACAAAGGAGATTCTCATACTCAAAGAAATTCACATCATGAGGGATTACACTGATATATTCCTTAAAGACTTTTCTTGTCTTCCTCTTGGTCGAGAGGTTGAGTTCAGAATTAAACTTATTCTAGGATCTCTACCTATATCAATGACACATTCTAGAATAACTTCCGTAGATCTGGAAGTGATGAATAATCAATTACAAGATAATATGGGGAAGGGTTTTATACACCTAAGTGATTCACTATATAGTGCACTAATAATATTTGTTATGAAGAATGTTGGATAAGTGAGCCTTTGAATTGATTATCTTGAATTCAATAAAATCAGGACAAAGAAAAATTATCTCCTACCATAAATATATGACATGTTAAATTAGCTGTGTGGGGTCAGTTATTTCTCATAGTTGGTACTTCGGTTGGGATATCACAAATTAAAGGGGAGGAAGGAAGATGTTCATAAGACTGTATTTTGAACAAGGTATAGACACTATGAGTTCATAGTGATTCCTTTCGTACTCACTGATGATTGTATAATTTTCATGGATTTAATTAATATAATCTTTTGAGATAATATGGAAAAAATTTGGTAGTCTTTATTGATAATATTCTGATATAATCCAATAACAAAGAGGAACATGAGGGGCATTTGAATACTTTATGTGTTGAAGACTTTGTGAAGGTATAAACTATATGAAAAGTACAATAAGTGTGAGTAATGGGTGGAGGAAGTGTTATTCTAGGAGCATGTTATCCCTAGAAAAGTGATATCTATGGACCCCTCTTAGATAAAGGAAATTGAATAGTGGCTCGAGACAACATCTGTAATGGAGATTCATAGTTTCATTGGCATATTTGGGTATTACTGACGATTTGTGAAGAACTTCTCATGATTTTCAAACCCAATGACATAGCTGGAAATGAAGGGAGTAAAGTTTTTATGGGCTCAAAAGATGAGGAAAGCTTTAAGGAGCTCAAAAATAGGCTTATTAATAAACCATTACACCCACTAACAAAATGTAGATAATTCATTGTGGTATACAATGATGCTTTAAAGGAGGGATTAGGCTATGTAAAAATGAAAAATGACAAAGTGATATACTACTCTTCAAGGAAGTTAAAAATTCAAGATAAAAACAATCTTACACATGATTTGGAGTAGGAAACTGTGATATTGATAATGAAAATAATGTTGAATTATCACTAATGGGGAGAAGTTTGAGATATATAATGATCACAAGAGTCAAATATTTATTCACACGTAAAGAGATTAATATGTTTCATAGAAGATGGTTATAGATCATCAAGGATTATGACTGCTCAATCCACTACTGTCCTTGTAATGAAAATAAGGTAGCGAATGCTCTATGTTGAAAAGACCCTACATTATTATCAATGGAAAAAATAGAAATGGAACCAATCTTCTTCGACTTGAAAAAAATGAACATGCAAATCATTAATGAAATAACTTCATCAATCCTTTATCAAATGATTGTTCGACCATCCCTCATGGAGAAAATAAAGGATGCTCAAAGAAATGATGTTTAAATTAAGATAAGGGTGTAAGCTATCAGAAATGGGAAATCCTCTGAGTTCAAGATAGATAAGGATGGATTAGTAACATTTGTGTCATGATTATGTGCACCATCCTATCTAGAGATATATAATGATATTCTAAATGATGCACATTGCTCGAATTTGTCTATTCACCCAGGTAGCACAAAGATGTATCAAGATCTCTGAGAGAACAATTGGTGGGACAATATGAAGAAGGAGATTTATGAATATATATCAATGTGTCTGGTATTTCAGAAAGTGAAAGTTGAGAGGTGAAATTCAAAAGGGTTTCTGAATCCATTACCCATACGAACATGGAAATGGGAAAAAACACCATGGAATTTGCCACTAGAATTACAAAGACATCCATTTGGAATAATGCTATATGATTTTTTGTGGATCGTCTTACAAGGACAGATCACTTTATTAAAATTTGAGATTACTTCTCACGTGATCAACTTGCCTGGATATATATAAGAGAAGTGGTAATGATATATGGAGTACTAATATTTAATGTATCTGACCAAGATCTGAGATTCCCATTGATGTTTTAGAATAGTCTCCAATATGGTCCAAGCACTGAACTAAACATCAGTATGTCCTTTCATCCTCAAAATGATGTTAAATCTGAGTTAACTATTCAGAAACTAGAATATATGTTGATAGTGTGTTCCATGGACTTCAAATGAGAATGTGACCGACATATGCCTCTGGTTGTGTTCACTTACAACAACCGTTTCCACTCAAGCATCCTAATGGCTCCATGTGAAGGCCTTAATGAGAAAAGGTGCAGAACACCAACATGTTGGGTTGAAGATGGTGAGCGTAAGCTGCTATGAACTGAAATGGTTGACGAAATGGTGGAAAAGGTGAAAACCAATCAACCCCACATCAAGGCACCCTAAAGTCGATATAATAGTTATGCATACAATAATCAACGAGAGATTGATATTTTGTTAAGAGATATGGTATTCTTCAAAATATCTCCCTGGAAGAGGATCTTGAGATTTTGGAAGAAAGGAAAGTTATTTCCTAGGTACATCGGCCCTTAGAGATCCTTAGTAATATTGGAGCCCGGACCTATTGACTAGGACTTCCACCAACCATGTCTCAAGTACCAGATGTATGAAATGAATCCCACCTAAGAATGTATCTACTAGATCCCTCACATGTACAGAATTCAGATGTGGAATAGTTGGTGAATAATCTATCTTATGAGGAGTAGCTCGTGATGTTCATGGATCATAGAGATAAAGTTATATGCAACAAGACTTCTCATCTTGTCAATTTACTATGGTAGAACCATATGTATGAATAATAATCATGGAAACCAATGTAAGTGATGAAAGAAAAGTTCCCACACATGTTTTTAGATTAGAATGTAAAATGTAATTTCGAGGGGGAAATTTTTTAAGGGGGAATAATGTAACAAACCTGAATTATATCAGTGGAAATACCCTTATAATAATTTTTTCATATAGTATAATCACATAAAATTACATTAATTGCTGAATACAATCTTTATAATTGAATAATTAATGAAATAAAATGATTTTATAGATGTTAAGAAACATATACCAAAGGAATAGTAACTTGACATTTAGAATATTAACATGACCCTTATGAATAGTAAACCAACCATTGAATAGTAACCTCCCCAAAGAAAGTGTAAATACAATTTATCCATATAATAAGTGACAAAATTATTTTATTTTATAATAGTATAAGTATGTAAATATTTTAATAATTATAAATTAATTGTTTTATTTTTGTAAGTCATAAATATTTAATTAAAATTTTATGATTAATTTAAAAAATTAAATGAAAACTTATTATCATGAAATGTATTAATAAATTATTATTTTTATTCCTTATTATTATAAGACAGTTTTATGAGACCTTGCTTAATTATTTAGTGTCCTAAAATCAGTAATAAATTTAAAATCTGTATTTTTTTAGTAAATGAAGGTTTTAATTAAAAATTAAATTTCTCATATTTAAAAAATGATTATCATAAAATGGAGTTCATTTTTTAATTCTACACATCGAAAAATGATTCGCATGATTTTTTGTAATTTTTCTAAAATACATGAATTTTTTATGAACAGTAAATTAATATAATTTATAATAAATGTTAAATTGATGAATATTTTAGTCATTGTTGATGTAAGGATGAGATAAGCACTATTAGTTCCAACTCACATTCCCTATTCACTAAATTTAGTCTCAAGTGTCAACACTATATCTCTTCTTGATAAGTAGTATACATTAATGATTTAAATAATGAGAAAACATCCCTCTCCTCCACTATAAATAACACCCCTCACAACCTCTTCTCCCTACACCTATCAAGCATTGTGCCTTTTCCAAATTTGAAAAAAAATATCGTCCCAAGACACCCCACCCCAAGTCCAGGATCTTTTTCTCTTATTAAAATATCAAAAAACTAATCCCCTATGAAGGTTTTCAAGAAGAACGCATCAAGAGGTAAAACCCTCTTAGTTTTCATTTAATTTCATTCCAAGTTCCTTTCTTTTCATATTATCTCCTCACATCCCATAATCCAAATGGTATGATAAATACAGTTACATAAATATACAATAATTGTTTTATTCTAATGGAATAATTCATCATCTCTCCATCCTTATCCTTTTATACTAAAAATGAAAACATCGTTCGTGATGTATTAATTTATCATATTCAAGGATGATGAAGTTTTAAATTTACATTACCATATTCATTCAGGCCATGAAACCATATTTTTGGTTGATCCAACTTATAATTTAATTATTATATCTTATTTTATGTTTTGGAATAATTTTTTAAACATGATAATAATTTATAAAACAAAATGAGTTTACTGTGATCGAAAACCACCAAAATAAACCCAAACGATTATCTTTAAAATTTTATATGATGATTCATTCTCATTCCATAAAATCAAATGATTTATAATTATAATTTAACCACAAGAGATAATTAATAATATATAATTTCAATTCTTTATAATTACCTCCACTTTATAGGACCCTTCATACATGTATACAAGTAAACTGATCATGAAAATGAAGGAAACCAATGCTATGGAATGATAAAATTGAATCTCTTAACCAATAGAAAAGGACATATATGACCTGAATAGAGTTATAATAAATCAAATACATGTAAAATGGGTTATATAATTATTAGTTAATGAATCTAATTTGATTATCCATGACATTAAGATCTATTGAATAACACCTTCAGACTTAAGGTGTTAGATTTTACCAAAACCTCCATTTTTTCAGTTGGGTTACACTTTCTCTATATTTACCCAAATTTAGTCCACAATAATAATATGAAATTATTCTATATTTTGTTTATATGTTCCAAAATACTGTATATATGTCATATCATATTTTTTATGGGTATATACAAGTTTTTAAATGTTTCCCAACATTATAAGTAAACCCGATTTAAGGAAACTTCATGAATTCTTACCCATATTCAAGTGCACTCTATAATATATTAAACCCACCATTATTTTTCTAAAATCACTAATTTTATTATGGAAAACTTCTTGGATCACTTCTAGTTTTATATAAAATATCGTCCCCTTTTATTATTTTAAATCTCTTTAATATTTTCCTTAAAAGACACTAAAATGTTTTATTTATAATGTTTATCAAATACTCATTTTATATTTTATCACATCAGTTTTACTTAAATTAAAATGATATATGCTTATTTTAAATTATGAATTTGCATGTATGTTTTAATTACATTCTTTCATGGACACTTTTTTGATACATCCATTTATTATGCTTTATGATATGATTATGGTACTCAATTCCTACCACGAGTAACCATTATATTTATGATTGATTCCTTATTTATGATTTCTCATGTGAAACATATATTCATGAACATTTTATGATGGGTGTTCCGTGATAGAGTTCAAATTCAATGGAAAATTTTTAGTCTCATAAGACGTTATGTGGAACGGTCTTGGTGGTAAACATTGACTCGTTCTTCTCTATGTGAAATGAGCCTCAACTCATGATAAAATCATGGTTTATGTTTTTTTTACAATACTATGATTACATTATTTAATGAACTCATGTTCAATATGTTATGATTCCATATATTTAATCATGTTCGAGTCCTTTTTCTATCATTATGTTATGTTTTCTAACCCATGGGATACAATTTATTTTAATTTTTATTTCAATACTAGGTTTTTTAGCTCATCCACTTGTTCTTGTTATCCACAAGATATCCTATATAGATTTAATGGATCAAAATTTGTTGGGAGATCATAATGAATGATAAATTAAAAAATAATAATTAATCCCATGATTTCAGTTTTACGTACCTAGTCTTCCAAAGACACTAGACTTTATGATAATTTTATTTTAATATGATGTTTAATTATGCCTCAATTCATGTATTGATATATGTAAAAGGCTAGGGTTGTAAAAAAATATCTCATATTTAAATCTAGGTGTTCATAGTATTTTCTTGATAAAGATGATTTTATTCATCAAAATACACCATTATTGTGTGGGATTCAAATTTTATCATATTTAACAAATATCTGGACAAACACATTATCCTGGATAACACTTTTATCCATATACACATCTAAAAAAATGTTTTAGAATCCAATGAATCATAAACAAGGTGTAAATAATCTCATGTTGTTCTTAACCACTCTTTGTTAACACCACTTATCATATTAGAGAAGTGAGATAAAGATACACTTAAATTCATCAAACATAGACAAACCTCTCTACATTCAAATTTCGGATATAGAAACTATTTACTTCATTTCGTGAAAGAAAAAATATAAGATATTTTTAATTATTCCAATTATTGGGAATTTATTTTTATTTAAAACACTTGTAAAACATACACACGGTATCGCATACCCTTCAAAATCAAAGAATCGATTCCTATAAAATTAATATCTAGCATAAAACTTTCATGAAGATCCCAAAACTGCCTCAGGTATTATAGATAATACAATCATATAGAATCATTAATCCTTCCTGACTGTACCCTCAGACATTAAATATCCTCAATTGGCTTCTTGAAAAAATATTATTGGACTTTCCAACTTTCTTCTTCAAGTTTGAACGTTTACCAATTTTCATTGAAAACACAATACAATAATCTAAACATCATATTTCTAATTCATTTTTTCTCAACACTTTGAAAATATCAGGAAAACTTGTCCTGAACTCATTCATCTTATTAGAATATGACAACATAATGAATTTCTTAACCAGAATAAGCCATTTAGTCTCCCCAAGTCATTTGTCTATTCAATCATATTGATTATCATTAACATACCCAATCATGTTGTCAATATAAGTAGAGTCTAAAATTCCCAAGGTAATTTTGCCTTAAATGTCTTTGAAACTCCAGGTGAATATTTATATGTTCTATAAACATCAAGGTTCACTTATTGAACAACTTCAAAAGTTTGTTACTCAAGAAGGAAACATTCTAACATATAGAATACTTATCTGGTCGAACAACTTCAATAGTTGAGCGGATAACTCTTTATCCAAATCCATAATATGGATTCATTTAACAGTATTCATCTGCTATTTAAACTCTTGTGGTTTCCCAGATATGTGTATCCCAAAGAAAGCATCAAAAACTAGATGACACAAAACAATCCAGGGGCACCACACTTTGGTGTGAAACCACCCAGTGATAATCTCAAGTCACCCACTACTTTCTTGTCTTACACAAGATGATCCAAGATCACCCATTTTTTACGTGTAACTAACCAATTGGATTCTTGAGGACTTGAAAAATGTTTCATTGGAAAACATATTACACTTAATATGTGGGGGATTTTTTTTAAAGTCTCACCCATTTAATTTATAGTATATTTATATTAAATTCATAACAATTATATCCTATGTAATAATTATATTATCATGCTTTATTTCCTTCTATATATGCATGTTTCTAATGATTTAGTTTTGGAATCTCTATCACAGCCACCAAATTAATGCTTCAAAACCACATTAATGGGTATCTTTTACACAACCCACAAGTATGTCTCAATCACCCAAAATGGAATCCAAGTATATTCATCCATATCAAAATGAATCATATGCATAATGTACATGAACACTTCATGTAATGGTATATATTTATATGAGATTGAAAAACTCTGCATGAGTATGCCCAGAGAGACAAATATTCAGCCACATTCTCTTTTCCAGCCATGGAATTCATACAGGAATGTAGATGGTTTGACCCCAAGGCCCTTTACCCAAAAAGAATTTACTGAATAGAAAATTAAATTCCAGAAAACTATAACATTTAATAAACACAAACTATGCAGAATATTATTCTCAAACCCATAACTAAAAATAAAAACAAGGTTAAGGATTATGAAAACTAAAATATATAATATCAATCCTAGAATGATATGGAAGAATTTATCCTAGAATAAATTTATCATATAAATGGGAAAACACAATATGTTTATTTCATAAATAATTTTATAAATAATAATAACAAATATATTTAACAAATAAAAAACATTTTATTTATTTTCTAAAAAATTATACATTTTTTAACTATTCATACATTAATATTAATTATAAATATTTTATAAATTATAAATAGTATAAACATTTTATATTTATTTCTATATGGAAGCCTTCATATATTATATTAAAAAGAATTTATATGATATTTCATGAATTTTAAATATTTTATTATCCCATTTTTATTATATAAAAAATATATATTTTTTAAATATCATATATCTTGTATGTTTAAGCACATATAAAACCTCCTATTATGATTTGTAAATAAACATTTTAATTTTATATCATCAGGCATGTCATTTAATTTTTCAAAAGGCATTTTAAACTATTAACCTTTAATATTTGGGAAAAATGTTTCACAAACATTTATTTAATTAACTATAAACAGTTTTTTAATAATATATTTATTTATAAAAACCTTATAAATTTCGATTTCCCAAAATACCCTTTTTTAATGATTTATAAATGTTTCATAAACCATAATTTTCATTTAATATTTAATAACTATTTTTAAATACAGTTTTCAATTACCCTTACATTAATTCTGTAGTCTGTGTAAGGGTATTCTCCCTATTACCCTTATAAATATGTTCTCTATAAGGATAACTGATGTTTTCATAAACCGATATAAATGTAATATAAAGGTTACCTCAACACAGCTTGATTTGGAAACGACTGCATCAATGTAATACACATATTACCATTATGCCTCTCCCTTTCATTAAGGTAATATGTATATTACCTTCACAGAGTTCCCTCACATAAAGGTATTACATTTACACAACATCTTTGCATAAGGGTACTCGTAATATTTCATATGCTTCATAAAGGTAAACATCAGAGACCTTTACGCAACAGCTCTATTACTTTTTTTCATAAGAGTACTCTTAATATTTGATATGTTTTATAAAGGTAAAGATCAGAGACCATTACACAAAATCCCTAATACCATTACACATAAGGGTAATGTGATAATTACCCTTATGTAAACCCATTTTCTTAAGGGTAAATTTTTTTGAAACTCATCTTCATAAAGGTAACAAATAGGTTAACATTACACATACCATCTGTGTAAAGGTATCACAAAAAGTTAATCCATTTTTACCTTTATGGATGACAACTGTTTTTACAAAATGGTGTTATTTTTTCCAATTATGATTTTAAAAATAACTAGTGATCAAAAATAATTAAACCACTTGAATATTATCACTCTAATACCATTGATGGGTGGTGGAATCTATATTCCTCATATTTACACATCCAACATGACATCAAAATGAACCTATCAAAGGACTCCATTACCCCAACTCTTTGGGCATGCAACTATTTACATCACAATAGATCCCCTAGGCAGAGAGGCACACATCATCACTGCTTATTTGTGGAGGTTAATAGGAGCTAGTTAACTCTTTAACATTTCCATTGATACCACTCATGGGTTTCATATGATCATATAACAATCATTTTTAGAAGAAGACAACCCAAAAAAACAAGAGATCGATATTCAAAAAATCAATATGTAAATAATTCAAATAAAAATATTAGTTGTTATCAAGATGAAACAACAACCATAACTTTTGTTGATGAAGGAGAATGCTTGATGGATATCACAAAGAGTGGTGAACTAAATCGCCCAGCCTCTGAGGAGATACACCAACGAATGGATCTACTATCATATCATGAATATTATTGAGAAACTGAAGGGTCGTTAGCACCTTCTTGGGTGATATGAACACTGGTCGAGAAAAATATAGATTCGACACAGGCTCATACACATCACACACCCAATAAGAGATGACCCCATCCTCTTATATAGCCAAATCCCAAGACAACTCATATTTATAACACATTGTATGTGTTACTATTTTTGGGAATTTATTTATTGAATTAATTACAATACATAAATGCAAAGTAATTAATCCATTCATAATATATTGTAACTAAGGAATAAACCATTTTGTAGAAATAAATAATATATATATATCATATATATATACGTATTATTAATACATAATATGAATTATAAAATGTACATTATATATATAATATCATATATTATATATACTCCATGCATCAAATGTATATGTACATGCATCATATGAATATGTACATGCATCATATTCATATGCACATGCTTCTCCCACATGAACAATATAATGAACATCCAACAAAATCACACTGAAAGATCATGTATTGGCTTGTGGGTTCAATCATTAGTTTGATGACCCATTCAGGCACATGGGTGAACCCCTTGGAGAGGACAACAAGAGTTTTTAGGGTAATTGTGGTGCCTACAGAGCCCAGTTGTTACATGGGTATCACTGGAAGGAACTCTGCTAGAAGTTTGGGGTTAATTCTAGGGTTTGAGATGAAAGGTCCACAGTGAATATGTTTTTCTCTAAAGGGGGTTGAATGCAACACCCATAGAATTTAATGGGTAAAAAAGAATAAATATTACTACCCATATAAACAAGGTGAATTTTTATTTTAGGGACTCAACAATATTATAACTCCAATTTGAAAAAGGTTTATCTTTGAGTAATGATCATGATGGATGTCCTCCTGAGATGTTTCATTGAGGATCTCCAACACAGTGAAAAAATGGATGTGAGAAGCTATTTTAGTGAAAAAGACTCCCAAAAGCACTATTTCCTACACTAAAATGATGTTTTGGTATAGTGCAACACCAATTATTGCATTTCCATGTACATGCACAAAACCACTTTTTGGTTTTATTACTTTCTATCCATATATCAGTTGAGATATATGAGGTTAAAAAAATAAACATTTTATTCAATTATAATATTCTAGTTAGCACAAAAAAAATGAATTAGAGGGTTGGAGAGGACTTTATTATAGATACATCATTTTGAAGGAAAGTTATTTAATTTTGGACTTCTCGGTTAGAGATGGTCTTACGGTGTGTGTGAGTGATGAAAAATGCTCTAAAAGAACATGTGCTAGTCTGTGGGGACTATCATTAGTCTGATGACCCATTTGAGCACATTTGATGGCCCCATGGAGGGTACAACATAGGTCTGTGAGGAGACGTGGGTACATACAGCACCAATTTGTTACAGTAAGTCACCTTTGGGAGGTAGTGAGTCATACTAAGAATTTTGTAAAGGATATGTGTATCTGTGAGGAGTGACATTACCTAACACCTAACATGAGGCAATTAATTTATTGATTCATGGATGAAAATAGTGAGGTGTCTATGTGACATGGAATGAACCACCCACATTTGAGAGTTACCAAATAATTTATGTTGTTCTTATGTGATTGGTTTTGTTTTCTACACATCACAATGAGGCATTGAATGAAAAGAAGCCACATAACCAGAGAAAAATATCCAAAGAGGGAACAAAATATAAAGTTTTCATACCTTAATTCACCAACTTTTAGGTTAATCACGATATAGAGAAAATATTTTTGTTTGAGGGGAATGTGATTTGTTGGATTATTTTCTAAGGAATGATAAATTATGATATTAGTGAATAAAAATGGAGTACATAATTTTTATAAAAAAAATTCAAAATAGAGAAAATTATATGCTACATGGTTTTTTATACCTTATAATGGTTACATATTGTGCTTTCCTTAATGGAATTCCCCTTAGAGATTTTGTAAGAGGATTTTTCAAAGATTATGATAGTAATAATCTAACTAATGATAGAAAAAAGTATTAATTCTCTATGAAATCTATGTTAGATACAATGTAATTTATCAAAGGAAATGCATAGAAAAATTAATGTGACTAAAAGGATGAAAGAAAATATAATAATATTTTGGGAAAATTTATAGGATCTGAAGATGAATATATTAAAGACTATTAATTCATTACATGATCAAGTAATTAAATTTATAAGTGAAAATTTTCACCGTTTCATTACCATGGAAGATAAAAGAATTGTCAAGCTATTATTGAAGAGGATTCATACTGATTTAAAACCAATGCTATTAGATGATTCTGTTAAAGAAGAAGAAAAATCCCATAGTGATAGATTTATTTATTCATTTTTTAAGTTTTATTAACTCTCATATTTTATTATTATCAATATAGACTAACATATTTGATTTTGGTGGTTGAATCAACCCAAACATAAACCTGCTCCAAATAATGAATGATTATAATACCATCCTTATTTCATTATCATACTATTATTATGGACATATATTTTTATTTGTTTTATTATATTAATGTGATTAATTAGAATTAATATTATATTGTGGAAGAATAAAAAATAATTTCAATTGAATAATGAGTTACTTATGTTGAAGTAGTCTGATCAAACATTCTTTTTCGTAAAGGATTGGGGACTTCATTCATGTGATCAATGCCGAAAAAACATGGATGGGGCCACACTAGGATTTTCTCTCTAAACACCATTTCTCCTCTCTTTTTATGGTGGTGTATTTTATTCACGAAATTGGTTTCTATTATAGATCTCCATCATTCATATTTTTTTATGTTGATAAATACTCAATTAATATTTGTTCCAAGTAGTGATTTTCATCCTAGGTGATTTCTCTTTAGATATATATTCTATATTTGGAACTCATGACGCATCTGGTTGGATAATTACATTGCTGGTGGAGCGGTGATTCTCCTTGTGGAATCCTTCAAAGGTTATCATTCTATTTCATCTACTCTTTCATGGTGGATGATGTTTCCATTGAAGATGATGCAGCCCTTTTTAGTTGATTTATACATATTGGGTATTCAATAGGATTCATGTTCAAGCTCCACTATGGGTAGTGTGGTCTACTAAAATTTAAAAGTCATGTTTCACCAAAATAACCACTCAAAATAAAAATCACTCACATTCAAACATGCATACAGGAATTCAATGAATGTGAAAACCCAAGATGTAAAACTAACATTACATAGTTCATATTTTCATCTTACATCCACGGGAGAACACAATGTCAGATTTGGTGTCTTACAACCAACTATTTTTTACTTTGATTAAATGTATTTTAAATTTGTTGAATATTAATAAAACCACTTATTAAATTTTGATCTTAATTATACGTGACAGTAATGTAATAATATTCTAAAGTATATGTCCATTTGATGACATCAATGCAGTTCCCATATATGATGAGAACTTTGATGTGCTATGAAGATATTCTGAAATAATGTTTTTTGGATGGATAACATACTATAATGAGACACATTGTACATAGACTATCAGTTACAATTACTTGTAATAATACAATCATTATTCACATTATGTTCACACTTGGAAATCACTAAAATGATAGTTTATGATAATGGAACTGTGAATCAAAATTATGCATGTTTTGGTGTCATCAGATATTTATATTTGTGACCATATGTAATGGTTAATATTCTTTGTGACTATTATTACTGCATGTTACAACTTCTGTACTTAAATGTATTTTGCAAACCATAATGATGACATTTCATGGAAAAGTTTGATACATTGGATGAATCATGACTGACATGTCATTAATGGATAAGTCGAGAGAGAATTTATCCTTTTCAATTTTATGGATACTAATATCTCAACCCATTAATAGGAATTGAATTTTCATCCTAAATATCATGGCCATGGTGAAATGACATGTTTATATCAGATAGTCAAAGAAATATGTATCGAGCATATAGTTTGGTGACACAGATGTATAACATTCTTTCTATGATATTGAGACAAATGGATTACATAATATAGTGAATGATTGTATGTGGTTTTCCTCATTACGATATTAATTTCTTTTCTCTCAGGTACCTTTGAAAGAGTTGGTTCCCTATAACCAACTTCATTGTTCATTATGATAACATGTATTAATTGTTTTGAAAATTAATAAACTATATGTCAAGTATTGATTGATCTTATATGTTACATAGTATGTAATAATTTCCTAAGAGTATATGTTGCACAAAAATGTCACAGAATTGTTTTTCTACAATGGGATCTCGGAATTGCTTTGACACTATTCCGGGATATATTTTCTATATCTGGATGAAATCATTTTATATGCACAAATGATACAGGATAACATGGGAGGAGACTCAATACATTAAAGCAGCTTCTCATGTTGTATGACCTTGGTAATATCTAGTAGGTAATTACGAGAATGAGGCTTTCTAGTAAGAAATCAATATTTATACATCTCATTGGATATTCCTATCAGTGATTGTGTTTATTGGTCCATAGAATTTAATATTATTATTAATGATTATTATGAGTCGCATACTTTGATGTATTGAAAAAAACTGTGATGATTAATTTTTGTAGTGAGGTAAGATACGTTGGGTGCATCATGATTAATATTGAATTAATGAATAATGCGAGAAAGGGTCTATCTCTTAAGTTATTTATCAAAATTTGTTATATTTGGCCTTTTGATGGAAATGATGTAGCCTAATTAAATCCATGACCATGGTGTTTTACAAGAAAAACCCATTTCCAAAAAAGTCAAATAAAGAGACATCAATCATATATGTTGATGTCATATGCATGCAACCTTCTTGATTTGAGATACCGTGAAAAATAAATTATACTACACAATAATCATCTGTATGAGGTATCATACCATTGCAGCATTAACTAAATTTTATATGGATGTCATGGTGTGGTGTAAGATTCTAACCTTTGACATCAGGTTGCTTCGTATAGTGCCACTAAGAAATAGGCTTTGGGTGTCAAACACTAAGTGTATCCAGAATCTCAGTCAAATAATATATTATCATTCATAATTTAACAAGTTTAATAAATATTATTCTTGAATGTGGTTTAATAAATATTCATGTTTTTTTGACGCATATATTTCATCACCAGTTATTTAATAGAATATAGTGTGAGTGGAA
This sequence comes from Viscum album, assembly GCA_963277665.1. Classification (NCBI taxonomy): domain Eukaryota; kingdom Viridiplantae; phylum Streptophyta; class Magnoliopsida; order Santalales; family Viscaceae; genus Viscum; species Viscum album. The sequence goes on from OY728133.1 coordinate 1,713,396,862, forward strand.
TATTTAATAAATATATATTTTTCATTTATTGAATATAATATTTATTTATTAATTGATGAATAATGTAGCAATATTTATTTAAGAAATAAATATTTATTGTTTAAGCCTTGAAAAGTATTGTAGACAAATGACAGACCATGTTTAAATGGTCTGGTTATAAAATAATAAATTTTGAATATCATTTTATTAAATAATAATTATTTTTAATTCGCATGTTAGGCACATTTTGAAAAATAGTAAAAAAAATAATTATTATTTTACATGAGTTTTTCACTAGGAATAAATAAATTATTAAGGTGACATAGGTGGCTATTTGATTTTTACCCTTGTGATATATAAACTGAATTATGATATTATCTGAATGAGATAATTAATTTGTTTCTGATGGGGTGAAATGGTTTTGGAGAATCCTCTCAGGACCTAAAGAACCTCCTTATCCAATAACTCTCCTACGAACAGAGTGAAACCTTCCACTACCAGATTAAGGAGAATTCATTAGAAGTAGTTCTCATAGCGATCACTAGATGATGATGCAATCGTAAAGATAAATCATTCTTGCAACCAATGATTCCTTCAACAATTCCCAGTGATTCATGGAACACAAATGGATTTCCACTAGATGGAATTTGTACTTAATTATTACAATGAAATGAATCAACAACGCAGATCCATTATCTAATCCATCAATGAAAAATTAATTCCATCAAGGCAATTTTTTATTTAATTAAATTAATTATAAATATTATGTGATGATCATTCCTCTGATTCTAGAATTATTTTCATTATCTATGTTCTCTGATTTAATTCTATAAATCATGACATTTATTGTTTTGTAAATCTCATATTGATCATCGATCAAGAAAAAAATAAAAGTTAGACATCACCCATCACATGCTTCCACTTCACCAAGAACCTACAAGTGATATCATTGTGATAACATAATTATTTATAATTATTTAAATATCATTGTGGATTTACACATTTTATTTTGGGTTTTAAATTCAAGTTTAATCGTTCTTTTAATCTAAATCATGATATCTAATTCCTCTCCCTTCATTTCTAGTAGATATAATAAATGAGATTAATTTTATTAATAAAATAATATACAATATCTCATCAAGAGGATCCAAGGATTCTAGATAGATAACATAGATGTACACGTTGTTTAACTGGAGTTACATTCCATGAGGTTCTGTTCAATACAATAGGAATTAATTCGGTAATTAATTTAGATATTGTGCATTGATGAAAAATGGTGTATTTAATTCTCACACCCTGTGTTGACCAGGATAGGGTGGCACATGATCAACTGAAGTAGACACTATGAAGACCAAGTACACGATGTGTAATCCCTTTATGTCACAAATGAGCCATGTATTAACATACATGACTTACCTAAATAGTGACCATATAATTCAGAGGTCTTTTGGTGTGTGACCCATTGGACCCTCTATGTACTGCTGTTTCTAAGGAACTATTTACACACTAAGTCCCTAAGAATGTGCCTCAGATAAACAGTGTGATACATAAATGTGGTGTTCTCATTTTTACACTTAGTGTACTTATACTAAATTATGAAAATTTAAATTTTATTTATTTTTCTATGTAAACCTTGAGACATTTACTTACGTTTGGTCATAAAGATAATACACAGCATGTGATAGCTTTTTATATATATGTATCGATATATATATATGATTAATTAGTATTTGTGTAATGATCAGATCTTTATATCATGTATGAGTCATATTAATAGTTGTTGCTCAACATTAATTAAAGCATACCATGTGACTAAAAAAACATGTAATTCGTTTAATCATATGTGATTTTCAAATCTTGAAATTACAATATAAGTCATGTATTCCATATGTCATAAGAGTAATAAAAATATACGAGTATAATACATGTTGGGTAGAATTGGACGGTTAATCACCATGTTCCCTCCAATGTACATTTATGTACATAGTTAATTTGAAATTATTTTATTAGTTTAAAATTATAATGGATGATAATATCAAGGATATTTAGAAGATAATTAATATAAAATAATTTATAAATTAAATATAATGATTATTTGATTCGATCATGATTTATCTTAAATAAGAATTTTTTATAATTGAATGCTAGTTTTATTAAATGTGTAATTCCGTTTATACATGTGGATGATCATGATCATAGACCGAGCCATTATATGTGGTTGGGTTCATTTAATTTATTAATAAATTAAATTTTTGTTTTACATGCCTTCTCTCTTCTTATTATGCAAGGGTATGCATGCCCATGGTTTACTTTATGTAAACCCTTTTCCCCTCACCTACGTGTGAGTAAAAGCATATGTAATAGATGCAGCTCCCAAGATAGTGGAGGAGGTTTAATTTCAGAGATGAGGTTAAACCAATCCATGTGAGATACATGTGTGGACAAGTGTAAAGATCCAACATTGACCTCAATTGGTTCAAGATGTCTTTACCCTAGGTCAACAGTTAGTTTATAAACCACTAAATAAAATATCCATCAGTAAAAGCTCATAATCATAATACTTTATTATTTTATTTCTATCAACATTAATTGTTATTTCATTATGAATGTTTTGATTCGATCACTTGAATCAATGAAATTAACCAGCATAAAAGAAAAAACTAAAATAAATTTCCTTCGGTATAAATATTATCTAAGGCATGGTCAATAAATTATGTAAATCCCCTTAATATTAACAAGATGGAAATAAATATAATAATTTGAAAACTATGCATAAGAGGATAAAATTTCTCAATTATATATTAAGTTAGTATAGCCTTCCACTACTTTAGTTAAAATCGAACCATGGTTAAAAGTGCTTGACCGTCCAAAGTTGGGGTCCTTTAAATTATCAAGGAATTATAACTTGAATTTTAGGGATGACATAACATAGTTCACCTCATGTTTTGACTAATAAATCAAGACTTGGTGTAAATTTGAGGAAATGGTTGAGAATGTATAAATTAATGATTTTAGGATAGGGGAGTCCACTCAACAAATAAAGGAACTATGAGTTAATTTAGTTGGCATTAGAAATTTCTACCTAATACCATTCATGTTTCTTGACAAACCAAATTTCTTATAAGGAGAATGGGAATATGGATCCTTTAAATTAGAATATTCGAGAAACATGACATTTCAAAACCAATGGTGAGGGCTATTGGGTTTTGATAAAATAATGAGAGACTAATAAATATAATATTTATATGTTTGTATAAATTTTATCATGATAATTTACTAAAATTATACATATCCAATTTGTAGAAACAATAATAAAAATGACATCAAACATGTCATTGTGATCCATAATTGAGAAGGACAACATTCTAACTGGCATAAATTTTCATGAAAAGAAAAAGAACCTACATGTAATCCTTCAACATGAAATAAAATTATATGTTTTTGAAGAACATTTTCCTAATGAGTCTGGTAATAAGGAATATGATGAAGATATATCTCTCTATGATATATATATGAATGATGCAACAAATGTTTTGTGTTTTAGTTTATCATCTATGTCCAATGATCTTTTGGAGCAACATGAGGATCTGGATGTCTATAGAATGATGTCTCACCATCGTGATCTCTATCAAGAGAACGCGAGATAAGAGAGGTACGAGGTCTCCAATGATTTGTATACAACTAATTTTGGAGAGTCTGCACCACCTAATCCTCAAGTAGTCAAGCTTCTTTCCTACATTAAACATTTGGAAATCTTAGGGATTAAATTCTCGGATGAGTTGCATACAGATCTCACACTTTCGTCATTACCCAAAACCTTCTCCAGTTTTATTGTTAATTTCTATATGAGCAATAATGAAAAGATACTTTTTCAACATCTTACATTGATTTTACAAGTGGATAAGGATATGAGGTGTGATAAACTCACAGTCATTATGGTGAATAAGAAAATGAAGAACAAATAAAAGGGTCCCAATACCTATAAATAGTCTAAAGCTCCCGAGAACCATCCTTCCAAGAAGATGATGATCTAGAGACTAGGAATGTAAAAGGAGGTTATATTTTCCTCATGTGACATGTTAGGCCCCTGGAAGAGGAACTGCACCCAATAGTAATGGGAAGATAAAGTTTCATTCATTATCAAGTGTAATCATTCAATATCTACACATTGGGTATTAGACATAGCTTGTGGTGGTCACATCTATATCCAACTGCATGAAACATGTAGAGTTCAAAATATTATCAGAGGACAGGTGGTTCTGAGAGCAACTAATGGTGTAAGGATGGATTCTATGCCCATTGGTGACTATAACCACTCATTTCTAAAATGAATGATTTTGGTTTTAAAATATTCATATTAGGTACTTGTGGTTACCAAGATCATAATTTTTGTATCATGCTTAGATATAAATGGGTTTATTTTCAAGTTTCCAAATAAAATTTCTTTCTTTTATAAGGAAAACATATGTTATGGTATGAAACATTTCAGTAATGGTCTTTATGTATTAAATTAAGAAAACCAAGTGTTGTAAATTGAAAAAAAATCAGGTTCATTTGACTCATATAACAGCCAACATTGACATCACAATCTTGGTCATATAAATAAAAATTATTTAACAAAGCTCTGTTAAGATGGTTATTTAGAATCTTATGATATAAAACCAATAAAAATATGTCTTGTTGTTTATATGGAAAAAAGTACCAAAACACAATTTGGCGGATAGGGTGAAAGGGCTGCAAATCTTCAAGTATTGGTACACACTGATGTATGTTGATAACATCAAGTAGAATCTAGAGGGGGATATTCATACATCATAAATTTTACATATGACTTGAGTATATATGTCTATGTCTACATTATGAGGTATTATTCTAAGTCCTTTAAAAATTTCAAGTAATTCAATAATGATGTATAGAATCAACTTAGTAATAAAATAAAGGAGCTTCAATCAGATTGAGGTGGGGAATATCTTAATAAATAGTTCTTCAACTTTCTACATGAGTTTGGGATTCTATCACAACTCACTCCACATTATAAACCATAATGGAATGGTGTTAGTGAAAGGAGGAACCATACTTTGTTAGACATGGAGAGGTTGATGATGATTTATGCAAATATTATATTATCATGTTGGGGATATGAATTACAAACTATGGAATAAACATTAAATTGAATTGTAACTAATGTGAGAAACAAAATTATCTCCGAGTTATAGAGTGGAAAGAAATGTGTTTTTTCACATAAATCTCTATGGAGTTGTCAGGCATTTGATAAAGCCTTAATAGGAAACAAAATAACAACCAAGGGCACAAAGTGTATCTTTGTAGTGCATTCCAAGGAAATAAAGGGATACTACATACCCAAACTCTCAGATACAAAAGTGAATTTTTCTAGGAAAGCTATATTTCATAAGTGGTAGCACATCCTCATAGAGGATATTAAGAGAAATATTAAAATAAATTATATTTATGCTCATGATATACAAGAGATAGAGTAGGAATAGTTTCTATAGGTCCCATTGGACGAAGTAGTTCCTAAAACACAATTACAATATTGGAGGATAAGAGATGTAAGAGAACTAGAGAAATATGTTTTTCTAGTCATCGAAGAAGGTGACTAATTATTGGTTCAAAATGATGATCCTATATCCTAAAATGAGATAGTAGATAGCTTCGGAGATGAAATATGGAATGAAGCCATGAATTCATAAATGGATTCCATGTATCGGAACCATGTTTGGGTTTCGGTGGATGAGCCAATTGACGTAAATCCTGTAGGGTGAAAATGGGTATTAAAGAGAAAATTGGACATGGAAGGTAATGTAAATACCTATAATGAATGTCTAGTGGCTAAATGGTTTAAACAGTGTCAAATAATTGACAATGATGAAACCTTTACCCCAATTTCCATGTTTAAATCAATTAGAATTATACTTTCCATAAGATCATACCATGACTAGGATATTTGGAAGATGGGTGTCAAAACTAAAATACATAATGGGAATCATTAAAAAGATGTTTATATGACACAAACAGAAGGGTTTGTGGCTCCAGGTGATGCCGAAATGATTTTTAAGTTGAAGAGGTCCATTTAAGGATTAAAATAAGAATCCAGGTCATGGAACATTCTATTTTATGAATCCCTAAAATAATATGTCTTCATTTAGAATGACTGTGATCTATGTTTTTACATTTGGTTTAGTGGGAATGCAGTTATTTTCCTAGTAGTATATGTTTATGACATATTACTTATTGGAAATGAGATATTAGTCGTTCAATCTTGTAAGTATTATTTAAACAAATTTTTCTCTATGAAAGAATTAGGTGAAATAGCCTACTATCTAGGGATCAAGATCATTCATGATAGATATAAGATTCTTATTGGACTAAGTTAAAAAATATATATATATATTAATCTGATAATAAATAGATTTGTTATAGAACAATCCATGATGATATTGGTTCCAATTTCACATGATTTACATCTTTCTAAGAAAATGTGTCCCCAGACACCACAAGAGAAATAAATAATTAGAAGGATCTCATACTCTTCTGCGATAAGATCAATCATGCATGCCATGTTATATTCTAGACTTGATGTTTCCTATGCAATGAGAATGGTAGGTAGGTATCAAGCAGATTCTGGAGAACAACATTGGCCTGCTGTTATGTTTATCCTTATACATCTGAGAAGAACTTGGTGTATAGAGGATATGAGGAGCTGGTCATCTAGGGTTATACTTATTCTAGTTTTGAGATAGATCCAAATGACCTAATTACACAATCATGATATTTTTTTGTCTCAATAGAATACCACTGAGTTGGAAGAGTTCATATAATTTTGTTGAGGCTGATTCTACAGTGGAGTAAAAGTATATATAGACATTTGATGTAGTAAAGAATGCTATTTGGATTTTTAATTTTGTCTGGGATATTGATGTGGTACATAGTAATAAAGACCCTATCACTTTATATTGTGTCAACACTACATTGGTGGATATTTCAAATTAGTCATGGTCACATGAATAGAAAAAATTACTCTATATGTATCACCTATTGAGGGATTTTTATCAAAGGGGTAAAGTTATAGTGTGTAGAGTACCCACCAAAGTGAACATGGAAGACCCCTTGACTGAAGTCCTATCTTATAAAGAGAATGAGTATCATGTGAGATATAGAAGACTGAAGGTTGTTAGTAATTGGCTCCAGTGAAAGTGGGAGTCTATTGGAGTTGGTTCCCTAAAACTAACTTCACTGTACTTTGTGATAAATTCTATTAATTTCCATGAATATTAATAAACTTCTCATCACAAATTGATTGTTCTTATTTAAGACATTGTATGAGATAATTTCAAATGAGTAGTCGTCATGGTACTAAAAGCTCATAGCAGTTCCCCACCACGATGGGAAGCTGGAATCGCTATAACACTATTCTTGAATATATTTTCTATAGTCAGATGATATAATTTGATGGATACAAATGATACAAGATACCAAGTGTGTATAATGATAGAAATTTAAGGCACATTCCTCTTTTGTACACCATTGGTAATATTTAGTAGGATATTATGAGAACGATACCTTCTAAACAGAAATTCACATATATATATATATATATATATATTTCATTAGATATTCTTACATGTGGATGTGTGTATTAATCCTTAGACTTTAAAGTTATTATTAAATGGTGTTATAAGTCATTTACATTAATGTATTGATGAAAACCGTGATAACAGATATTCACGGTGTGGTAGGATACGTTGGGTGCATCATGATTAATTTTGCATTAATAAATAATACAAGAAAAGATTTATCCCTTCCATTCTTTAACAGAATTTGATATCACATTCACTTTGTTGGAAATGATATAGCATAAATAAATCCATGAACATAGTGTTCTATATGAATGTTCTATTTCTGTAATGTAAAAAGAAAGAGACAACGAGCACATATGTTGATGGAACCGATATGAAACGAACTTGATTTGACATATCATGATAATGAGATTATATTGCATAGTATGTTTCCATATTAGGTAACATGTCATTTTGACATTAAATTATTTCTATATCGGGCCCTTAGAGTGTTTCTAGATATTATCCTTGGACTTTAGGATGCTTTTCCTAATGCCACTAAGAAAGATGTCTAGATGGTATCACACAATGTGTACCCGTAATCTGAGTTGAATAATATATTTTTATTATTTATTTAACAAGTAGAATAAATATTATTCTAGCACGTGGTTTAATATTTATTCTTGTTTTCTTAATCGCATATATTTTGTCACCAGTTATTGGAGAGAATATAATGTGATAAGAACATTTAATAGATATTTATTTGGTATTTAGTTAATATAATATTTATTTATTTATTGAAAAATAATTAAATGATATTTATATAATAAATAAATTGTCATTATTCAAGGCCTGATAAGTATTGTTAAAGAATGGCAGACCGAGTTTTAATGGTCTGGTGAGAAAATAAAATATATTGAATATTATTTGATTCAATAATATTTTAATTCGAATGTAAGGAACATATTGAGAAATTATAATAAATATTATTATTTTTTGACATGTGGTTTTATCTAGGTTTATAAAATAATTAAGGGCACTTATGAAATTATTTTATTTTAACACTAGTGATATATAAACCAAATTATGTTATTTTTTCAATGAGATAATTTATTTATTTCTGGTTGTGTATAACAGATTTGGAAAATACTCTCCCAACCTAGAGATATACATTCTCAAAGAAGGATCCTAAGAATATATATCAACCTTCCTCAACTTGATCAATTAGAACGGTTTGGAAGTAGTTCTCGCAGTGATCAAGGGAGGATGATTAAAGCATAAGGATATTTCATGCTAGAAACTAGATATTCTTTCAGTGATGTCTGGAGATTCGTGGAACACATGTGGATCACCACTAGTGGGAATCTTCCCTTGATTCCTAACACTAAATTACACAACAACACATATCATTTTTTTGATCAATCAATGAAGAAATAATTCCATAAGGTAATTTTTTAATTAATTAAATTAATTATAAATAATATGTGATGTTCCTCCCTGTGGTTTCTTTGTGATTTACCTTGTATATATTATTTTATTCAATTCTATATATCGCAACATTTATCATGGTGTAAATATCGTATTGATCGTCAAAAATGTAAAAAAGAAAATTTTGGCACCGGCCATTGCATGCTTCCGAAACACCTGAAACCTAACGATGTGACCTGTTACTATTCAATAATCTTGGACCTTAGGTAATTCTGACTAATTCCAATAAGAAATAATCATATATGGTTACCCACTATGTGTTTCTATTTATCTTGATTAAATAATATTTCAATATAATTTCTGGAATAAATATTATTCTCAAAACCGATGAATAATTTAATTTAGGTTTTATTGATCAATAATATTAAAAGGGTAATAAATAGTTATTTTTTTATTAATAAAAAATTTATTTGATTTTTGTGAATATATATTAAATATCTAATTAATAGATTTCCTGTAAAATATTTATTTTATTTAATGAATATTTTAATAAATATTTATTCAATAGATTATGAATAAAATATTATTTGTGAATAAAATATTTACTCAGTTGTTCAATAAATGTTGGAGGAGTTCGAATGGACCAAGGCCGAGTCTAGTGAAAAATATTAATTAACAAGACCATTACATAATATCTGTTATTGCACATGATGGTGTGCATCACAAAATAATAATTATTATAATAATATGTGAAATGAGTTTTATTAATGATTTTAAATTTTATTTAATTATAGAAATATAATTAAATAATATTTTAACATAATCCATAACTCTATAAATATATGATTATGTCAATTGTATATTGCGTTAAAAAATGAGAATAGAAAATTTTTGGGTGACAACAAATTCTCTTTCAACTCCTCCTTTTTTATCCCTCTCAATAATGAGAAGTGCAATATAGATTACTATAAGACCTATGAACAAGAGATCAAGAATGAAAAACAGAAGACATTTGATTCACAGCACTACAACTTGGTGATTGAGTGGTGTTGGTCAGAGATTATTGGTGCACATGTTGATCACTACTAGAGGGATTCTATATCTAGATCTTCACAACGCAACAAAAGAAAATATGAAAGCATCTTTTCAGATGATCAATAATCATCAATGAAGATATTTTTTAATCCCAACAATTTATTTCATTAGATATTAAATAAATTAATTATAAATTTGACATTTATGATTCCTACTCTTGGTTTCAGACAATGATTATTAAAATGAATTTTAATATTTCACACACCACTGCACACTTCTACTGCATCCGAAACCAACTTGTGGTATCAGAGTTGTCAAATTTAAATTTATAATTATTAATTTTATTTTTGATCTATACGCAATTGTGTTTAGATTTTCATTTCATATAATTCATTTTATAATTTGATTTGAATTATCATGTAATCAATGTATTACTCTTGGTAAACGAAATATCGTCCTTACAGTCTATTAAGGTGTGTTTGAATAAATGATTCTCTATGAAGGACACGGGTGAAGAAGCATATATTATTGGGATCAATATTCATTGTGATTGATCCAAGAGGTTTATCAACCTATTTGAAAGTAAACACATTGAAAAGAAAATGAAAATATTCAGTATGGAACAATCTAGGAGGGTATTATTACCAGCATAACATGAAATTCATCTTTACCAGAAAATATGTCATCAAACACATGAGGAATGAAACAGAATGAAAAGGATTCCATCTGTATCAGTGATTGGGTCATACAAGTATGTAATGTTATGTATTAGACTAGATGAAAACTACTCATTGAAGGTGGTGGGAAGATATCAAACGGATCTAGGTAACCACCATTGGATGACAGTCAAGACTATCTTTAAGTATCTAAGGAATACTAGGTATATTTTACTGGTTTATAGAGGATATAAAGAAATAGTCATTAGGGGATATGAAGATTCTTGTTTACCAACTGATCAATATGACATGATATCACAGACGTGATAATTCTTCATTTTGAATAGACGTGTTGTGAGCTGGAAGAGCTGAAAAATGCTATCGTTATATATTTTATAGCAGAGTTCGAGTATATCGCATCTTGTGTGGTAGCTAAAGAATTAGTACAGATGTGAAACTTCATCCAAGTTCTTTATGTGGTACTCAGCATTAAAGATCCCATCCCACTCTATTATGAAAACATTGCAATGGTGGATCTTGTAAATGAGTCGAGGTTATATCAGCTAATGAAGCACATACTTCAGAAGTATCATATCTTGAGGGTTTTTTCTCAAATAGGTGAAGTTGTAATGAACAATATTTCCATGGAAGACAACATGGAATACCCCTTGAAAAAATTCTTGACTCAGTAGAAACATGACTATCATATGAGGTATAATTGAGTGAAGGTTATACACAGTTGGATCTAATCCAAGGGAAAGTTTGTTGGAGTTTGTGTCCTAATACCTATCAATTTCACTTTGATTATATATATATATTCTATGTATTAAATATTAATGAATATTCTTATTACATATTGATCATTGTTCGACATTACACAAATGTAATAATGTCTAAGAGTGTATGTTTCATTGATATGGTCATATAAGTTCCCTGTAATGATGAGATCCATTATGTTCTATGATGATATTATTAAATAATGTTATACAGTTTGATATCATACTATGATGGGACACATAGTATATTCAATATTAGGTGCAAGTACGCATAATAATACAAGGATACAAAACATGATGTTTCCACATGTGATCGTCAATAGAAGATATTGTGAGAATAAAGCCGCCAATAGGAACTCTATATGTTTTTGTGTCATCATATATCCCTATCTGTAAGTGGGTGTGATGGTCCATGAACATTATGATTATTATTAATGCATGTTACAACTCATGTAGTTAGATGTGTTTATTAAACCATGTTGACAACAGATCATGGTGAAGAGAAATATGTTGGGTGAGTCATGAGAAACATGTCATTAATTAACTAGTGAAGGAAGGATTTGTTTCTTTTATCTTTATTGAATCTGATATCTCAACCATTTGATTAAAAAGGAATCGTCAGCCTTAACTCCATGGCTAGGTGTAATAACATGTTTATTTTATCTAATCAAAGAATAACTTATCTGACATATAGGCTACTGAAATGGATTTCAAACCTACTTGATGAAATATTGAGACAAAGCGATTATATTACACAGTTATCATTCATATATGGCCATCATCATTGTGACATTAAATTACTTCTTTTGGGTACCATGACCCATTGCTAGAAAGTAATATTCAACTTTATGGAATCCCTCCTAATGCCAACAAGAAATAATCATAGAGGGCCTCACACTATGTGTTTTCATTTATATCAATTAAATTCTATTTAAATTTAATTTTTGAAATAAATATTATCCTCGAGATGATGAGTAATTTTATTTTATGTTTTATTGATCCATAATATTAACAAGTTAATAATGTATTATTTTTTAATTAATAAATAATTTATTTGATTACGTGAATATATATAATATTTAATTTATGTATTGAGAATAAAATATTTATTTAATTTCTCAGATATTTTAATAAATATTTTTTTCTATATTTTGAATAAAATATTTATTTATGAATAAAATCTTAACTTGGTAGTTCAATAAATGCTAGAAGATCTTGAATGAGACAAGAACAATTCTGGTGACAAATATTAATTAATAATACTGTTACATAATATTTTTCACTGCGTAGGCTTGTACGTGCCACAAAATAAAAATAATGATATTATTATGTGGAATGAAGTTTATTAATGGTTTTAAATGATATTTAATGATCAAAATTCAATTAAATAATATTTTGAAAAAAACATAACTCTATAAATAAATAGTTATGTCTATTGTATATTGTATTAAAAATTTGATAATAGAGAATTGTTGTGCACCACGAATTCACAATTAATTCCTCCTCTCTCCCTCTCAAGAATGAGAAGTGAAAGATAGATTTCATCACGACTGAAGTACCGGAGACCAATAATAAATGACGTATGAAATTCGATTTTCTGTGCTATAAACCAATGAAAAAGTGGTGTTCCTTGAAGATAATTAGAGAATATGTTGATCACTTCTAGAGGGATTATATCCTTGGATCCTCACAAGACAATGATCAAAATCCAAAAGGATATTTTCAGATGATCAAAGATCATCAATGAATAATGTTCATGAACCTATGTTTTTGTTTCTTAAGATATTAAATAAATAAATATTAAATATGACATTCAAGATCCTTGTTTATGGTTTCAGGTCATGATTATTAAAATAATTTTTAATATATACCCAATCACCGCACACTTTTGTTGCACCAGAAACCAACACAAAAAAAAACATTTTTTACTACACCAAAAAAAATGTACTAACACTAAATCATAGTTTTTCAACATTATACAATTTATAATTCAGTGAATTTGACATCAGCTATTGGTCCCACCTTATTTTTTAGAGGTCCATTGTCAGAAAAATAGATTGTATTATCATCTAAATTTCATAGTTCCTTATATATTGAATTTACTTTTCAACTAAGGCTTCCACCAACTTAATTTAAACAACTAATACATTGTACATGGAACCCAAACACCATTCTACACATCATCTGTTATATGTTTTCAAAGTCATAGTAGACTGAACCATATGTTGAAGGCTCTTACTACTACTTTTCTGACAAGACCAAAACAAACTATCAAAGTATGGAAATCTAATGAAATAACTTCTAGTGACATGAATAAGTACATAATCTATATGATTTTTTAGATGTGCAGTCTGAGTAGGCCATGTGAGGACCTTGGGATGCCTTAGAGCTGATAATATCATTGATAAGGGTTTGGGAGTGGACCGACTAAGTGATACTAGGTTTTGCGATTAGTCGGGAGCCAAATACTGGGACCAACATTACTAAGGCTTGAACTGTTAGGCCAATAAGGTCATGACACAATCATGTTGATACATGGGGACCCTAGAAGCTTTCCTGTTGTGGTAATGATGACGAATGAGGGACATGAAACCTCATAGTGATGAGATTTTACTCGAGGATCAATTGAGACTGAGGACCCCATGTGTGGTTTATGTACATCCGTTATGACCTACAGGACCCCAAATAGGGTTCCCTTGATGTATTACCCTAGGGGACCCCACTTAGTGCCATGTTGATAAAACGAACTTTAGTGGGTGTGTGATACATGGATATAGATAGTCACGAGTGTCACCTTATAACTCATTCCTTTCATGTGAGTTGATGGGTTGTGGATAGTGATGATAGGTTTGTTTATCAAACTAGCCCTTACAACCTTTTATATTCATAAATTTCATGACTTGTCCTATAGGGGCCCATACCGTAGCTCCCCAAGCCTCCCTCCAATTGTTCAGGGCCTTGAGGCTAGAACCAGGAAGACATATCAATAACATGGGAGTACTTATCATAAGTACATGTACACATGAACACATCCAAATGCCTATACAATATTAAAATGTAAAAAAACTGAACATCCATGCATGCATACATCTAAATCCCATAAACAGAGTACGATTGGATGTAAAAGAACATAAATAGGTCCAAATACAAGACCACCAATAAAATATGCAATGCCAGCACAACCTGAATGAAAAATGGGACAGCTGTGAGAATACAGCAGGAATACACATCATTTTTTCCAGTCTCACTAAGCATCGTCTATTCATGTTTTTCTAGGAATATATAAAAATTTTAAACTTCTTCACAAGACATGGAACGTGCGATAAAATCTCATGCATGGGTGAGAATAATAATAATCAATAGGACACCTTGAAACCACAAATCATACACCAAAATATATATAGTCATCTCTACATGGGTATATGTCTACAACACATACAACAGGAATATCCAGATATACTCAAAAAATACACACAATATAAAGGTAAGTCACAATTGTAGTCTAAGAGCATAGGATATCATCTCAAGGGATCAATAAAGCACTCATCTAGGAGAACACACTTCTGAGTCTAACAGCTCCAACAACGTATGTATGAGAGGTAATGATCATCAAGTCTCACCATTATAAGTCCATGCTAATAATCTGATTATAATATGATACACATATGAGGATCACTCCCAAGGCCATGGGGTGATACCAATAACACAATATAGATTAACCTGCTAAGTAGATGATCGATTCCCATGTAGTTTTGGTCATGATGATACCTAGAACTCCACTCTGAGAACAATGATGAATATAGGATCTCACTTTGGGCCATACTGAGGGATTCCAATGAATCTATCCAAGAATTCATGTTGAAGGGATCGTTTTCCTAGGAGTATGAGATGATTCCATACTAACACATAGGTAAAGGATAAGGGAAATAAACACTAAAATACCTTTTAAAGATACATAGAAAAATGGATCTAATCCATGAATAAAAGAGTACTTGACATGGGGTAGGGGTCACATGTTGTGTCACTTGACCCTTGGTCCTACCCGTGTAAATGACACATGTCTCAATCCATGTCCCTTTAGAAGTACATAACATGTATAATGTCCATGTAGTCTACCCATGTGCCAGTACAAGACTCTTTCTCGTGTTCATGTTCTTGTGTACCAGTACATGACTTAGCTCATGCTCCTGGTTTAGGTCGTGTCTGTTTGGGGGAGTAGACAACGTGATCCCACCTGTGTGCTCCAAATGGTATCTTTGTACCCTCTCAGGTACACACTGAGTCCCTAGGGGGAGGTCATGTGTCACGTGACAAGGTCACACACTATGTGATCCATAACTCATACCTAAAACCTTATCCACTATAAATGGGTCCCAAAATAGTGTGTAGATCACACTTTCAAGCCTTATAGCTAGGAATTTACCAGAATTTCCAATTTTTGATACGCACACCTTCTCCGCTACTCCAACCATTGATTCTGGATGTGCCTTTCAAAATAATTGTGATGAAAGGGCCAATGAATCTTTCCAACACCAAAAAATAAGATTTTTTCATTTGATCCAATCTGAAAAAATATTTGTTCATTGTTCTTCATTATGCACTGAAGAACACCAAAATCAGGTATCTACGTCATCTAATCCACTACTTTCTCCATCATCACACCACCTTTCTGTCGTGTAGATCCTAGATATATGATATTTGATTTTGCAACATGAAAAAAGTTCACAATGATCTATTGATCGAGATATGAGTAATCATAGGAAAAATGAAGAGCATCAATTGTGAATGAAGAAATGGGGTAGAAAATAACACGAAAAAATGAGGGGAATGAACCTTGATGGATATTTGTGTCTATATTTATTTATTTACATGAGAATAAAAATGAATAAATAAACAAATGCAAAGTAATTCTCCCTAAATCACCTCTTAATAAATCCATCATGCAAATATGCATGATCCATGGATCAATTCATTGGTCTATTGATCCATGTTCATTGAAGAATTCAAGAATGGGGGAGAATGAAAATAAAAAAAAATCTATCTTGAGTTGGATTAATTTCTAAAGAACAATGTTTTGGTGTCACAATCATTGGTGAGACCCTTCGATTATTTCTTCCTCTGGTCGTTGATACTCGATCCAGTCTTTTTTCGCCTACATAAACTTGTTCCACACTCTCCAAAGGCTCTTTAACAATTTTTATGCTTATGCGGCTAACCCTAAAATTTTTCCATATGTTTGTATTTAAATGAAATAGTAGGTCACTACATCAAAAATTATATAAAAAGATTTATTTAATTATTTTATTCCTTTTTAAGCCCATGCTATGTTTTCCAAAAATGACTTGCACTAACCAAGGTTAAGTCATTCTTATGGTAAAACTCAGGTTCAGAACTCAATGGTTCCCTCTGATTTGTAATCAGGACACTCATTTATTTGTTATTCCACTTTTGTTGAAAAACTATACACATTTTAGATTTAATATATTTAATATATTTCAAACATTTATTTTTGGCACACCATACTTCATAATCATACATTGTCTTAGTGATGAGTCTAAAAAATAATCCATAAAATATCCAAAAATCTGTCATGGAAAATATGGGTCATTATATAAAAGATATGAAAACTCCCTATAAGGTGGTCATGATACTGTTAGCACATTCCTTAGAGGTATTTATGATGTGTTTGACATTCTACCTCATTGTAGTTGGGATACATATAAAAAAATTAACTTGGGACAGTCTTTGCATGAAATGAGAAAACACCCCTTGTAGGGTGGTCTGTGATACTAATGAAAACACCCCTAGTATAGTGGTTTGTGATACTGATGGTAAAGCTAAAATGGATTTATAGCTGGTATTATATTAGTTCTAGTCATAGGAGAGGTCATGCTTTGTGATATATTCCAGGGCTTGTGGGGTCATCACTATATACTGCATTGAATTAACCCTAATTATTTATTATGGTTGGCACAATCATCACGATATACTCAGAGACACTATGACACTAGTCAAAGCATGTTTGGATAATAACGATCACGAACCTAAGGTTTGATAGTGTCTTACTTTTGTTTAATTTATTTCCAATGGTTTATTAATTATTTAGATAATGTCACGTGCTCATGTCCCTAAATTCATGGTTACATATGAAATCAGATTGGTGGAGCCTACCATGTTTTGTACTCACACTGCTCAATATGCCATTATAGTTTGGCACTCGAGCATACTATCACATGGTTGAATGTATAGGTTGGGAAGGTTCCCCCATTTTTCATGGTTGAGCCGGATAACTCAATATTTGGAGACTGAGAGGAGTTAAAAATCGGAGTTGGGAGAGATGCCTCACTTGTATTTTATTTCTTTTGTTTATTCACTATGTATGATTATCCCAGTGAGAGATCCTTCTTATATGATATATGACCACTCATTTATTTTATAATACATTTAATTTATAAAATTTATATCAACCCAAAATCATCACTCCTAGATTTGATGTTAAAAACATGATATTTACATTTATGACATTGATAGAAATGAACGTGACCCATTTTTCACCATCCAAAACATTCAACATAAAAAGAAAATATCGGATCACTAATATACCCAAGAAACTTTTATGTTAAGAGTATTATATAATTAGTAAAAACTCTTACCTAAACAATACCCATTATTTCAAGGGAGTATTTATTCCACTATACCCATCTTTTAATATTCCATATTATTTCTTCAAATTATCCCACAATAATCATCACATTAGAAACATTTCTAAATAGAAATAATTTAATAAAAATTCTTAATACCCTAGGGAATATGAATCATAAGAAGGGTATAAAAAATGTTCATTAAGGGTAAACATATGAATTAAGAACAGACCGCAATCAATGAGAATAAAATGAGCATAAATGTATGATGTTATAATCAAAGTGTAGGAGCATAACATAAGATAACTCAAACCCATAAAACCTGGATCAATAAACATGTGGCTTGACATAAAGCTTTAACAAAGGAAAGAGTCATGAGAATAAATAATCATGATACATGTGATATAAATATTGATCAATGGAAACATTTAAAACCCATATCAAGCATAAAAAACATGTTGGTACCTTGGGACATTATCATTATCAGTCATTTAAATCTAGAAATACCATTTGAATGACTTCCAATAAAATTATCCGGATAACATAATCATTACCTAAAACAATTGAGAGCTATAATGTGGGTCACCATTTTGATAAGCTATATTTGGCTCACTAGAAAGCTGTAATGGTTCTCAACCCTCCGTTAAAGCTATATCTTCCTCACCAATTTTTCATGAGCTAAAACGAGGATCATCCATTCATATAAACTTATCTAGGATCTTTTAAGAACTATAATGAGACTCAAACTTTTGTAAATAATGTACATGAACCATAATATAAATAGAAATCTTAAAAAAATAATTATTCCTTTTGTAACTTTATTAAACCATAGAAAAGAGACAGGTTCCGTGATAATCTATTGAAATAATCATTATCCATCCAGAGAAATAATAAGGATTGTATCATTTCAACTTATCCTAGTGGAGCATAAGAAAAAACAAGGATTTTTTATGTGGGTGAATGAAAATACCATTAAAATAGAAGTAAATAATTCTTCAAGAGAAATAACCTTTTATGTTTGAGTAACATCAAAGGATGTCATCTTATATGGAAAATGAATTTGAAAGATCAATTAGAACATTTCTTATGGAAAATATAATTTCCATTTTGAAAACAGTTATTTAAAATATAAAAGATAATAAAACATTAAAGAAATTATTTTCTTTTAAAATTACCTTTTAATCTTAAATAAGAGGCTTTAAAACATTGACTTGTTAGAGCTGTGAAACTTTTTGTTCATGTTGTAAATGTTAAAAATAAAAATTCATTTCAATCATTTTGTTAAGGGGGTAAAAGTGTCCCATTTGGAAAATGTTAAGAAAATTAATTTTAATTTTTTTAAATAAGTTAAAATATCATGTATAATAGATTTATGAAAACATTACTTTTTAGAAAATAACATTTTATAAAACATGGATATGGAAGATAAAAATATCCTATCAAAATGGAAATTCCAGATCAGTATCACTTACAAATAAATTTCTTGATGTTTTTTAATAAATAAGGCAGAAATGAAAACCAAAAATGTTTAAAAAATCATAAAAAGTGGATAAAAAAGATATTTAGTTCAATAAAATAATTCCAAATGGTTTCTTCCAAAGTAACCTTGAACATAAACAATCCAAAAATAAAAGGTGATTCGATCATAAAGCCTTTTTCTCTTTGGTACCATTTCAATCATAAACCCCGTTAAAGAATAAATTAAAATGAAAATTTTGATGTCATAAACATATATATATTCTTGATATAACATATAAAATTCTCAGTAAATACACCTAAAAAATAATATAGGTTAATAGCATAACTATGTCCCAAAGAATACAATTTTATATGAGAAACCCTTATAATAATCATAATGTTGAAGTAAACATTAATAAATGAATATAATTTGTGTTTCAAATTTAAATAAAAATAATAAAGTGGAAATAAGACATAATATAATAAAAATTAGTTATACACAAAATCTTATAACATAAAATATATTTGAGAAGTAATATAACTCAATGAAAATAAATTTAGTTATGAAATTCTTTACCACATGGTAACTTTCAATTAAAATCTCCATGGATAAAATAAATAAAATTGAAACATAAAATAACACAATGTATTAATTTTTCAATAAATTAAATTCATGATTTGTTTTATATACACTATATAAATTAAATAAGGTTCATAATAATACAATATTCCTCAATGATGGGTAATTGAGACAAAGTTTCTTATGCCGAGTGAATATTTTCCATGTATATCCTTTAACACTTATATAATAAAATTAAATCAATTATTTGATTTCATAAGAACATATTATAGGTTTAATATATTATAATTATATAATTTATAATATTTATTTCAATGATATACTTAAATACCTAATCAATTACGTCCACGTTGTGTGTTGTTGAGAATGTCCGGTTCATTGTTTCAAAACGGGTTTAGTACATCGACCGAGGTCGAAGTGGTCATTGTTACATAATATAAAGAAAAATAATAATGAAATAATTTTCATTTTATACATAATTAATTATTTTAAAACCAATCATGAAACATGGTTTTGAAAAATTAAATATGTTACAATCAAAGAGATGGTAGGACGTACGTACACATGAGAAGCATTTCCATTTTTAAATGATCATTATGAAATGAATGAAAGTATTATTTTATCTTTAAAAAAATTATAATAATTTCAAAATAGATTATTAATTATTTAAGTATACTTATATATATAATCTATTTGATGTAGTGATGGAAAAATAATTTCATCTCTTCCTGGAGGTGGTAGTCCACACGCACGCACAATGCCTTTATAATTTTTCATTGGGTGGAAAGGTATGAAGGAAAATTATATTTTTCATATTACTAATGATAAATATGTCATTGATATTATAATTATTTTATATATATCGCATATATTTATTAAATTTAACATTTTTAGCATCCATAAAAAGTGTTGGTGAAAAAAAAATCACATCAGTTCGTAAGGCGACATTCCACTATACACACAGGCAACATGATCATATCTACCACCGAATTGAATGTAAGACATTATATTTTGCATAATAATGATAAAAGTATAATTATAATAAAAATATAATATATATAGTTTAAATACATCATTTCAAATAGTCTTGATAAGCGATCATGGAAAATGAATTACATCGGTCCGCGAGGTGATAGTTCACCGTACACACGTACGATTGTTTTGTTTCCCATTTGATGGAAGAGGAGGTGGATTAAGTTATTAAATTAAAAATTTAACATCTTAGTATATGAGATATAAATTTTTTATTATATTATCATTAATGAATATGTTTTTATGTTGGAGGAAGAAGAAAAAAAATAAAATGCTTGATTAAGCAGGATACCTCTTCTTTTGATAACCTCCATAGGTTATCACCAAAAGGATTATTAGGATTAATTTATAATCATAAAATAGATTATAATATTTTTATAAGTAATTAAGATAGGTATTTGGGTAGATATTTACTGAACCAAAATGATTAGATGTTGTGAAGAAAAGAGGGGAGTGGTGACCTTTTACATGTGAGGTGAGTGATATACTTGTATGTTTTGAAATAAAAAATAGAAACCTTCATTTTCACCTAATAAAAGGCTCCAAAATAGATCATTATCGATAAATATAAAATATATGGTAAAAATATGGCCATAAAATATATTTTATACATGTTTTTAGAAAATTTTATCCTTTATATTTTTATTTTACACCATAAGTAAATCTGTTTTTACCTTAACCGTAGAAAAATATTTTTAATGTTTTCACTATTAAAAATGAACAAAATTTAAGTTAAATTTATTATATAATATCAATTATTATAAATATAAATATTTAATCCATTTTAAAAAATTAAATTCACAAAAATTATAGAATTTAATTTAAAATAAAACCCACAAACTCGATGAAAAGTGGTTTTCAAGAAGTGTTTTTTTCAAGAAAAAGATGGATTCAAATTAACTCTATGAATAATAGTACTCATTTTATGAACTGCAATGAGAATTTATTTTTATATAGTATTTAAATTTATTTTATGTAAAACATTATTAGATATCTTTATAATTTGTTAAAATTGGGAATCATTATGCACTTTAAAATAGTTTTCAGAAAAAATAAATTAATCCAAAAATAAACATATATTAAAATTCAATATAAAGACAATTAAAATGTAATTATGTGAATTAAACATAAATAATTATAAATTATGTTACATTAAATCATATTAAAAACTAATTTTCACTTTTAAATTACTTAATTTATTGAAAAGAAATGACATTTTTACAAAAATCATTATTTTTCAGTATTCACATATAAATCAATATTTTTTAAAAAATCTCAAAATTTCACACTAAGAAAATTTTGATATGATTATTTCAAATAATAATTTAAATTAATCAAAAAAAATATTATAAAATACTTATAAATTAAATATAATATTATTTCCATAAAAATTAATAAAAGAATTTTTTGAAGAAAAATTATTTTTTAGAATAAAACAAAATTACTAAAAGTTGAATGATTATTTAATAAGAAATTATCAATAAATTTATATTTTTTAGGAAATATATATTTAATGTATAAGTTAATAGTATTCATATGTTCCGATTTAATGGCTCAGTTATATCGACCATATTTAAAAAATAAAATTTTTTGGTTCATTTGAACTAGGTGTAACATGCCAAATAAACTATTGAACATATTTTTATTTTTTATAATCATTAGGTGTGAAAATAGTCATTCAATTTATTTCTTATGTTTACAATATTTTATATTTTTTATGATACTTGATTATTTATTTTTTGATTTTTCACTCTATTACATGGTGTATAATCTCCCCAAGGCACCTCTTAGAAAAAATATGCTAGTCGATAGCTTCCATCATATGTGGAGGAAATCTTAAAATAACATATAAGCACTAGTATGATTACTATTTAGAGTGAGTTGGGATGGGATGTTATAAATTGATATAAGATCTATTTTTTTCAGTTTATTTTGTGAAGTTGATAGATTTGAGATATAAGAATGTATCAAAGCTTGTCATAGAACCCAAACGGGTGCATCGTGAACACATTTTCTAGTGGAAGTATAGGTTAACAGGGGTATATGATTGATTTTATTGGCCTCAAATATTATGGTTATTTTTTATTTCACCTCATGTGATGAACATGAATTTTGGATTTAAGATTTTTTTGTTTTTTGGATCATGGACCATTTGAAAGAGGCCAATTATTAGACTTTTAGATCCTGGCCTAGTAGAAATAAAATTTTGTAGAATCTTTTTAGAAACATTATATTCACATAAAATATATAATTTCTAGTGTGAATATTATCACTGGAAATAGAGGTTTAGATATTTAAAGTTGCAACAAAATATCATATAGTGTTTTTTCATATAAGTTTTTTGTGTTGTTATACTTACCTGGACCACAATACATATACAAATATGTCTCCGATGGATGTTCATGTGGATCCATTGTGTGATTATTCTTTGTAATGATTATGATGTGATCATTGGGGGAAAATCATGTGTGATGAACCAAGTAGGTCGATACAAGCATGTGATACATTATTTACAAACCCCCAGTGAGTGTTTATTATTGGGATTCAGTTATTTAATGTTTCAGTAAATCCTTTATAGTGTTCTGCCTTGTATCTTGGAATGAAATTCTACTTTATCAAACTATATTCTGGTGATTCATTGGATATGGGTTTTTGTAGGATGATCCATATTTTTATAATTTATATTTCCAGACATTTGCTAATCCTCAATGGTGTAGACTATTGAATATATGATCATAAAGGGTGGGTACCCTGGGTGTGGGTGGTGATTTTGGCATACGATGCATGATATGTATATGAGGAATCAAAAGTGGGGTTTTGGAACATGAATTGTTGGGATAGATTTGGGAAAGGTGTGTGGTGATGTTTTTTGTGTTGTGACCTATGCCATAACTAATTTCTGGGCTAAGTGAGAGGCCCTTGTAACCTTAATATGTAAATTAGAATTTTGGTGAGTCATTGAGATGTGATATGTGAGGGTAACCTAAATGAGGAGTTAGCTCGAGTTTGTGGTTTCCTATGGTCATGAAGAATAAGTTGGTGCTTCGGGTATGGGATCTATGTGTGTGATGTAAAACCAGCTACATGACATATGAATGCTAATTCCTTAGAGGATATTAAACTAGGAAGCTCCTTGAGTGCTAGTGCTTAGTATCAAGGATGAGAATGAAGGGTTGGACCAGTTGAGTGCCTCACCCTATTTAGTTTTGGTATAATATTAGAAGGAATGAGATCGAAAGATTATTAACTTCACTATAAGAGGGTGGGTGATTTATAGATTAAAAAAATTAAAATTACAATTGTCCCAAAACCTTGTTTTAAGAAACTATATCAGAAAAAGAGTTGTTCTGATGTAATTTATAATCTTATTGTATGAAACAATTTTATACAACAGAATAAAAA
The DNA here is from genome assembly GCA_963277665.1 of Viscum album. NCBI lineage: Eukaryota > Viridiplantae > Streptophyta > Magnoliopsida > Santalales > Viscaceae > Viscum > Viscum album. The sequence goes on from OY728133.1 coordinate 1,713,421,426, forward strand.
CATTCCAAGCATAATAGTGATAAGAAACATGTATAAGAAAGTGTAAAATGTATAAAAATGTATAAGAAACATTTATAAAATATCAAAAAAAACTATAGAACCTTTCCTAAGAAAGGTATTCAATTTCATTCAATGTGATATGGAAGTCTATTTACACAACATCAGGTATCACAAATTATAAAATTATTAGAAGGTCTATCTTTCATGCCTTGGAAGTCCATGATCCCCCTGATCAGAAAATACTCTATATCTTTTTCCCTATGATCCATCGATCAAACATATTGAAAAAACATGTGTCTATCTATCACTGAGCTCCCTCAGTCAGATGAACAAAAAAATAAATATTATTGTGAAAAAATCGTAATAAATATAAAATGAAGTACTCACAAATATATTCTTTACGTTAACTCCATAAATCTAAAAATTTAACCACACTAAACAATAATATATTTCAAAACATCAGCAATTGTATATCATAGGATGTATAAATTCTATATGTTCATTATCTGCAAGGTTGTGGCCTTATTTATAGACAATCCTACAATGGTAGGATTCCACACTTATTTGGGTATATTATAACAGCATTAGAAAAACATTTTCTTTGCTTAATTATTCTATCATAAAATCACCATATTTTATGGTGATTAGATGTATCACAATTACAATACTGTATAATATCTTATTTGGTAGAAATATTACTGCTTTGTCAAATATTTGTTTTATGTCTTCCTCTGGATGTCTTAGTAAATCATTATTTGATAGACTTTGGACGTCTTCATATGATGGACTTTGTACAATGTAATTTTTATAACTCCATCCAATGGGCTTTTTAGAACTCTGTTATACAATATTTTTTATGGACTTTGTAGTATTCTTTCTGATGAACTTTATAGAACATTGTCTGATATCCTTTATAACCATTGTTTTTTATAAACATTGTATATGTTCATTAAATGTATATAGTAAAACTACATCTGATGTAATATGTACATGTTCATCTATTGTACTTTGTACACATCCATCCTATATACTTTGTATAAGTCCATCTAATGGAACTATATTTCCATGTCTGATAAAACTGATCACCTTCTTACAACAGCATAATATCTTTGGAAAAGATAAAGATTAGACATATGAAATCATTTAAAGAGTGAATTTTGATTTTTAAAAGTGATGATAGGAATAGGAATTTATATTCAACAACACCATGTTTGATTGTGGATAGATTCTTGATAATTATAAAACAATTCGTAGGTTGGTGGGAGATTATGCAATTGTCCTAGCCACAAGTGAAGTTACTGGTTTTGAAGAGAAGCAATGAGGGGACTCCTGACCCTATTAGATGGGCATATAAGAGGAACATAGTCAATGCATTGAGGTTATAAGCCTAGTTTTGGTGTAACATGACTCATGGGACTGTGAGTTGGGTTATACAGTCAGGTTATACAAGAGAGTATTCTTGACATGATCAGATGGGATCATGGTAACATACATTGGTAAGTGAAATTCCTATTGAATTGTGAACCAGTTAGAGTCTATGCACAAGATAAATATAAAGGTATATGATATTATGCATAAGGCCATGAAAGACTGGGGTTTTGGATAATTTTTTTAAGCATCCCTCTATTGTATATGGTACATTGTAATTGGATTTGGGTGCGGTGACATTGTCAATCTAGTAAATTGATCCATGTTTGGTATTGATAGTATGATAATCTTGTATTGGGAGGAGTGACATGAATTTGATATTGGGAACTGTTGGGTCAATGCTCAAGGACATGTTTAATAAAATATATATGGTGGGGAGTGCACCATCTACCATATAAGGGTGTGACCCTTTTGTGAATGAGATTTCAGAAGACGGATTGGATGATGTTACATGAATTGAAAATGGGTGGTAGTTGGATAAATCATGTTAGTGCTCACATCTACGTAGGATGACCATGTCCAGTCATTATGGTCAATAAGAACTAGATCATTGGATTTGGTTGTAACATCCCCTGATCTGACACTCTCTCACATGGACAGAAAGGGTTGTTTATGAGACATGAAGCATGCCTCCTTAAATGCTAGATGATGTCCACTAATAGTGGAAGTGTGATAATAATAGTTGGAAGACTATAACCCATGGTTACAAAGTTACAACATCGTGAAAATATACAATAATAAATAAATCATAGTGTGGAAACAAAGGAAATAATATAATATAGTTGAAACCAACTAATAAGACAACTGGATAAAAAATGAATAATATAATCATGTGATGGAATGTAACAAAATTTTATCCCGGGAATAATACAAATAAAAACTAACAAGCTAAAATAAAGACTCAAAAGCACCCAGTCTTGAACACCATGTTGGACTAATCCAAAAACTCCAAACCAACTAGTAAGAAAAAAACAACAATACGGTCCTTTACCCTTGTCCAATCTTGTATCCAAGTAATCTTCTTGGTCACCAAACGACAACCTGAATAAGGTGTGAGAATAACCCAGTAGGTCTATACCACCATGTCTAGACATAACCAGTCTGATAAAATCAGTATGCAATAATTCAATAAACAATGGTATTAATTAATTAGAAAATTAACTTCATACCACATCAACTTGCTTCAACACCATGAAAAAATATATTGGAGCATGTCTCACAACCGTACAAGAATAACCTTATAACCATGAATATCATAACTCGCCTTGGCGCCATGCCAGAATGTCTCTAATCATTTCTTAAAGCCAAGACAACCATAACCTTATAACGAAATTATAATTCACACCAATCTGGATCAAACCATCTATGTAATCATTTCAGCATTTAATCAGGGATGAGCCTACTATATAATCATTTCAGCATGTGTCATTGGTCCTACCCACTTGGTAGTAATTTCAACATGTCAACTGGTCTATGCCTTCTATATCCGTATTTCAGCATGTTTGACTAGGCCACATCTACTATAGAATCATTTAAGCATGGTTCACCAGGCATAGACCACTATAAAATCATTTCAGTATTTATCACTGGGCCACACCCACTATATAATCATTTTAGCATGTTTCATTAGTCATAACCCTCAATATAAGAATTTCAATATGTGTCACTAGTAATATCTCACTATATAATAATTTCAGCTTGTATCATTGGGCCAACTTCTTCTATAAAATCATTTCATCATGTATCACTAATCATTACTACATTTATTCACAACACAAGTCATAATAATAAGGATATCATAATATCACATCATATGTCTCAATGTTTAATTATGAAAATGACTATTTAACTTTCAATTCCACATTTCTTATATCAATTGTTCATAACCAATAACATGCCTATAATCTCAATAAATAAACAAATACAAGGTTAATATATATCAAGAAATCTCCCATAATCCATGTCATACTAAACAAACATTAATTCATTAAACAATTCATTTATATTCAAGGATTCTCTCACATGAATGGTATCCACAAGACATGTTAATAACTAATTTAATATGAAGGGTCTAAAAGGAATAATTCAAATCATTCTTGAAATTTATTCAGTGCATGATAAGTTGGTGCAATTTCAATATTCCACATATATGACACTTGTCAACCCAAAGGGTTTAGTTTTATACAACCTACCTTTAAATTCCAATCAGACAACACATCGAATGAAAAATACCCATGAGAAAGAAGGTGTGGATGATTGAAAGAAGTATCCAGGATTAAAACTTGTCAAAATCAAAAACAATAATTCCCATGATCAGTATATTACACTGAAACATCTGGAGAAAAAAAGGAGAGACGGGAAAGCTAGACCAAAACCACTTACTAGAGATATAATGCATTATTGGGATGTCTATAAGGGAATTAGGCACTCCAAAATTGCATGGAGGGTCACCTTAGGTCGAGAGGATAAAATTTTCATGAGGGTGAATGGTAAAATCAACCACATATTATAATTTAAAACTATAGTTTGGGTAATTACACAACATGTAATATAGTTACATGCCATATAATTATTTTTAGTGGGATATGTCAAAAAACATAATGCCTCATATTATTTTTTAAAACCTCCAAAACATTACACAAAATGTAATATATTTATATGACGTTTAATCCATTTACATGACATGTAAATGTTCTACAAATGATTGTCTTCCCATTTTCCTTATTACACAAATCGAACCCCCTTTAAAGATTCTCAACTTACAAAGAACCCATAGTAACACATGACCCATTTATACCTGAATTCCATTAATCCAAATAATAATCCCAAAATTTTATGTCATTTTCTTTAATAAAGCCTCTTCGTCTCCAAAAAAGACTCATCCACCAAGGCACAAAATGAAAAACTCAAAGAGGGATGTTCTTGGAAATATATGGGATCTTATAACCTCCCCGTCATATAAAAGATCATTTCCTGATCTAATCCCAAAATCACCATGGGTTCTCAATGAACTAGTCTAGAATATATGATCACATATCACACTCCCTTTCCTAGGTTTCCTACTATACTCTCCCATACTTCCATTTTACCCAAACCGAAGGAATCACCCCACCACAATGACACTTCTCGCTGCTGTCCACAATCTGGATCAGGTTCTCCTCAATGGACACATCAATACTAATCTTAGATTCTATTATGTATTTCATGTGATATGGATATGGATAATATCTATGAATCAATGAAACATGGAACACATAATTCATTTCATGTTGCACTATAGAATGGATGAATGGTAGGTCATTGGACCAACCCTATCAAATATCTCAAACTACCTGGCATGCCTAGGTGCTGGCTCTCACTGTTTCTTGATACGAAATTTCATAATACTAGGTGACACCCAATAAAAAACATGAGGACCAACCTCAAACTCCATATGTCATCTCCAATGGTCAACATAATATTTCTACATACTATGTGCACTCACTAACCATTTTATGATCAACTAAATTTATTTAGACATATCCAACACAAGAATAGGCCCAATAAGAACTGACTCATCAACCAAAAACCAACAAAGAGGTGAAGGACACAAATTTCCACACAAGGCCTCAAAATTTTCCATTTGTATAGATTCATGGAAGTTGTTATTATAGGAAAACTCCATGAGTGCCTAATACTTCTCCCACAAACCACTAAAATCCAAAACATAGTCTCACAAAATATCCTTCAGAACCTGAATAGTCCTCTCATATTGATCATAAGTCTGAGGATGATATGTTTTACTCAAGAGAAACTATGATCTTGAACCCTTTTGAATACCATTCTAGAAAAATGATGTGAAATGGGGATCTTATTCTGAAATGATACTCCTCAGAAAATGATGTTGACAAACTACCTTGTTCATGTACAGATTTCCCAAATCATCAACTATGAGGATCTCCATGCTATGTAATAAGTGGGATACATTCATAAACAAATCCATAATCACCCATGAAATCATTCTTATGTGTTTTCTTGGGTATTACTATCACAAAATCTGTAGTGACATCATCCCATTTCCACATAAGAATGGGAAAAGGAAACAAAATCCCAGCTGGCCGTTGATGCTCAACTTTCATCTGCTAACAAGTGAAAAATATTAACAAAAATCTTCTCACATAAATCTTCTTTCTCAACAACCAGTACTATATATTAATATCACTATACATCTTTATCAATCCATGATTTACTGACCCTCTATAAGTATGAAAATATTTCATCATATCCTCACACAATCCCATAGAAACCCATACTCATCCAAAGAACATAAGGGAATTGATATTGCTAAGAGACCATCCTGATGGTGTTTCCCCACATTGTAAGGTGTATCATAGAATCATTCTATCTAGACTAGACAACAACTCGATCTTAATCTGGTATCAAATAATCGGTACAAAAGATGTCAAAATTAGAACTACTCGTCTCTAAGACTCCTGAACATTTAGACACATGTCTGAAAAGAGAGACAATATCTTCCACTCGTCATAGGATTCCTGTACTAACTCTACTTGCATCTTTCATCTCAAATCATCACAAATGATGTTTCCTTTTTTTATTTTGTGTATAAGACTACTCAACGTTGAAATAATGCAGATACTCAACCCACATCCTCTGCTAAAGGTTCTAGTACCACTGAGACAGGATGTACCTGAGTTTATTGTAGTCCATGTATACCAAAAAACTATAACCCATGAGATAATTCCTCCAGCATCATAGGGAATGTACCACTATTGCTAAGTCTATGTTGTGCACAGGATAATTCCTCTTGTACATCCTCAACAGTCTATATCCATAATAAAACATTAGATCCTACAACATTAGAACTTCTCTGATTCGAACCATGTATGCATCATAATACATTGTATATACATTACCCAACATAGGTAAAGTGAGGATAGGTTCTATGTTCATCCTTCCTTTATCACTTCAAAATATTTTTCACATGCATCACACCAAAAAATATTCACCCCATTCATGGTCATCCCAGACATTGGTGTTGCCAAATAGGAGAAATCCTAGATAAAATGAGGGTAATAACCCACTAATCCCATAATGCTCAGAATTTTTAAGATATTCTAGGTTTAATCCCAAGATACCATAGTTGTATCTTTCCTTGCGTCTAATAACACTCCTACCTCTTAGAATACAAGTCCCAATAAGTTAACTTTATCATTATAAAAACTACATTTGGTTAGCTTATCATAATGGTAATGCTCTCTAAATGTACTCCTGATGATGTCAAGATGTTTGGAATGATCATAAATTGACTGATAATACACTTAGATTTCATCAACAAAAATAACTACAAACTTTTCCAGAAAAGGATGAAATATCCTACTCATCATGTCCATGAATAATACAGTTGCATTAGTCAAACTAAATGACATCACTAAGAACTCACAAAAGCCATACCTCTTCTTAGGAGTAGCACAAGGTATATTTAATGCTCTCACCCTCATCAGATGGAATCCTGATCTCAAATCACCCATGGAGAAGATCATAGAACCTCTCAGCTGATTAAAAAGATATTTAATTCACAAAAGAGGATATTAGTTCTTGGCCATCATTTGGTTCAATCTCTGAAAATCCACACATAAGTAAAAATAACCCTATAGCCTTCTAGGTGAATATAACTAGAGAACATCAAGTAGATGTACTAGTCTACATGAAACCTTTAACTCCCAGATCATCTAATTATATTTTCAACACTCAAATCTATGTTGATGCCATTATGTAAGGCATGATAGAAATCATATTTTCTCATGAAACTAACTCGATCATAAACTTGATCGATCAGTTGGGAGGTAAGCTATAGAACTCGTCATGAAATACATAATAAGTATGGTCTACCACTGGAGGAAAATAACACTACTACATTCCACTTTCATCTAGAGAAAGGTAGACTATTTGATCCATGAGACAATCCAATATTTAGTGAATTGGTCCTACATGACCAGCCTGAAGATCCAAATCACCCTGGTGAGAATAGCTACCTCCATCTAGAGATAAACTGGTAACTATCCTCTGTTAATAGTCGATATGATCCTAGTATATAACTAAATAATCCATAATAATAATCATGTTACATCATGTTACTTTTAAAAATAATGATTTCCAAATAAATGGTAACCACCTATATCTAGAGAACACACCTTGAAATGTCTGATATTCTCTGACTACACTCCCAATTAGGTGTCAATAGTCAAAACACCATACAATCTTTCAACATCCAACCCTAAATCATTTATGAAAATAGGGGATAAAAGGAATTCAATGATATTGTATCAAAAAAAACATCTTTGAAGGTAGATTATACAAGAGACATAGCTCTGACAGTAGATGGTCCTATATCCACAATAACCAGAGTAGTCTTCCTAACATGTAGCTGACTATCCCCTTTTCCTTAGGATCTAGACCAAATACCCTGATCTATACCCTCTTTTAGGTACTGTCATTCATGCATGGGGTTACCACATAACCTTCCTCAACCAGAATGTTTCGTGGAAATCCATGTAATTATTTGATGAGGCATAGCTATGTCCTTCCTAGACATTGGTTCTTATCATGTTCCCCTAACACCACTCTACTGTTGCATGTAACTATAAAACATATTTAGGTGGATCCATATTCTACAATAATGACACTCCAAAGTGAGGTATGGGCACTAAGGTTGTTTTGACCTATATTACCGAGCTAATAGCACTACACTGAAACACATTGTTGATATAGATTCCCACTGCCCTAACTACTTTTTCCATATTTACTTGGAGAAAACATTCATAACAATGATTCATTCCACTAGAAGAAGATCTCACAATTATCTCTAATGAAACAGTCTAATCACTACTCAAGTCCTCTCTTATATTTCGATCCATAATTATTTACTAATTTGTTACATCTAGAAAACTACTCAGAAGAAAAAAATTCACACATGACCTAATGTAAAAATTTCTCACCCAGGAGATCTCATCAACTACCAAAGATGGCGCAAAGAACTACAGGTCGGTGAAATGTTTAGTGTAGTCCAACAATGAGATTCCTTACTATATCAAGGGCATTAACTCGCGATCCTTCTCATCCCTCAATGTCTTGTATAGAATGTGGATCATGAACTTCATCTCTAAATCATTCCAAGGTTACTCCTCCTACTTCCTTGCATACTCCAGAATTTCCCACCAATGATTGGATTGTTCACAAATCATATATACAAAAATATTTACCCTCCTATCTATGGGTGTCCTAATATTATTAATGATCATATGGTTTGACTCAATCCAGAACATGGCTACCAAGTGTCTTCCTTCCCTAGTGAACATAGGTGGATGATGTTTCTAAAACTCTCTCATCATCTTAGACATCAAATGTATGGTGTGAATAGTCTCTCTTTCCATGGATCTCATGAACCTCACGAAGATTCCATGAAGCTAAAAATCTATATTATACTCAAGAGGTATAGGATTCTCTAGTTCAATTGTGTTAGGAGCTTGCTGATTGACACTATCTTGATGTTCAACTCAATGATAATAAAGATACATTTTGACATCAAGACATATACACTCTTTAGAACACTAGATATCAACAAGGTCAACCTCAATAAGTGGAGAAAACATAGAACCATCAACTCTTGGTCTCTATATACATTTCTTAAAAGTGTTTTTTCCTTTCATAATAGTTCATTTATATTATTTCCAAAATATAAAAGATATTTCTTATCACCATTCAATAGGAAAGAATATATCACATGAGAAATTAATATCTCCCAATCATGAACAATGCATGTCAATATATATTGTTGTATGCCTACTTTGATGCATGCATACTCATCTCATGATATACCATTCCATGAGTATAAATATCAAGATCCAATAAAATCATATAATAATAACCTCACACAACATGTGAATCAACCAAGGTTAAATAACATAAACTATAACAATCACATATTATAAAAAAATCCCTAGGCACTCAAATTTTCCCCTATACATGGTTTAGCTAATCCCATGGACAAGCTCATTACCAAGTCCCAACACATCATAGTTTACTTTATACATTTCCCAAATAGTATGGAAAAAAAATTAAACCTATATTGCTCTAATAATACTTTGTAACATCCCCTAATCCCACACTTCCCTCGCATGGCTTGAATGGGTTGGTTAGAAGACCTCAAGTGTGCCTCCTCATATGACAGAGGCTACTAATTAGCATTGAGGGTGTGATATGTATGTGGGGATACTATACCCCCTAATTAAAAAGTTACAAAATAGCATAAAAAGAAAATCATAAATAAATCAGAGTTCAAAAATAAATGAAACAATATAATAAAGTGGAAACTAGCTAATAAGACAACTAGATAAAAATGTAATTAAATAATGATGTGCTGAGATGTAACTAAATGAAGTTCTTGGAATAATACAAATAAAAGACTTGAAAACTCAAATAAATACTCAAAAGTCCCCATTCCAAATCCCTATGTAGGTACTATATCCAAAATAAATCCCAACAAACATGAAAATAATAAACAAAAAGTTCTTTTCCACATTTCCAAACTTGAATCCAAGTAATCTTATAATATACCAAACGGCAGTCAGAATAGGTCATGAGTATAACTTAGTAGGTCAACACCACAATGTCTAAATATAACGAGTTTTATAATAAGTTTATGTAATAATGAAAAAATCACAGGATTTAATTAATTAAATAGTTAACATAATACCACATAAACCTACTTCGACACCATGTCAGAATGTCTTTGGGAATGTCTCAAAACCATAGCAACTATAACATTATAACTAAAGAATTTGATAACCTACATTGGTTCTATGTCAGAATGTCTCTGAGAATGTCTTACAACCATGTCAATCATAACCTTATAACCATTGTATAAATCACATCGATCTATGTCAAACTACCTATATAAATATTTTAGTATTTAATTAGGGTTGTGTGCACTATTTATGCATTTCAACATGTGTCACTGGGCCTATCCCACTATAAAATAATTTTATAATGTCAACTGGGACAAGCCTACTATATCGGCATTTCAACATGTGTTACTGGGCCACACCCACAATATAAGAATTTTAGTATGTGTTACTCGTCATAATTTTAGCATGTATCACTAGGCCCACACCCACTATATAATCATTTCAATATGTATCATTGGGACACCACCCAATATAAGAATTAAATCATTTATTCACAATAAGAGTCATAGAAATAAGGATATCACAATATCACATCATATGGCCCAATGGTTAATTATGAAAATTACCATTTAATATTAAATTACACACTTCATATATCAATTTATCATAACCAATAACAAGCTAGTTATCTCAATAAATGAGAAAATACAAGGTGAATCTATATCATGAAATCACCTACAATCCATGTCATGATAAACACACTTAAATCCATTAAATAATTATTTTATATTCATGGGTTCTCTCACCTAAATGGTATCCACAATCCTTGTCAATAACTAATTGGATCCAGAGGGACTCCATAGAATAATTCAATTCACTATTTCATCTTATTCGTCAAATGATATGATGGAATAATTGAAATATTTCCCGAACATGACAATTATCAAACCAAATGGTTATTTTTTCTACCCCTACCATTAACTACAGGTAAAAAAATTTCACATTGACAAAAACACATGATAAAGAAGATAAATATGACTATATGATGGATCCTAGATCAAAACTAATCAAGATCAAAAACAAAAATTCCCATGGCCTTGATATTACACAGAAATGATTGAAAAAAAGGATGAGAAAGGGAAAATATACCCAAACCAATTACCAGGGATCATATGCATTATTCAGACATCTAAAAGGGAGGCTGGCACTCAAAAATCACTTGGAGGGTCTCCCTATGTTGAGAGGAGAATAGCTACATGTGAGTGAATGAAAAAATAAGCCTCCTGACATTTTCCTAAACTACAAGTTGGGGAATTACATGATTTATAATATAGTTAAATGTCATGTAATTTTTTTAGTTTGATATACTGAAAAACTCATTGCCTCTGATTACTATTTAAAATCAACCTAATATTACATGACGTGTAATCAATTTACATGATGTCTAAATGTTATGTATATGGGTTTTCAGATCATTTTCATTCTAAAACAAACCAATTTCACTTGAAATATTTTCAACATACTATAAACCCATGGTAAAACTTTACCCATTTATACTAGGACTCCATTAATTTAAACAAGCATCCCTGAACATTAAGTCATTTCCCCCCACAAAGGATCTTCATCTATGAACAAGAATCATCCACAAATTCTTAAACGAAAATATAAAATAGGTACATACCTGAAAAAATAGGGGATCTTATAGAGGTGAAAGGAAATTTAGTTATTATGGGGAATATCAGATAGGTCATACTCATTTGATCCTTTCTTAGGAGTGGACATTGTTTTGATAGACCAGTTAGGGAATGATTATGGGTGAACCAGATTCCCATAAACCTCTAAATAAATTTTATCTAGATTCCTCATTGAATTTAAGGTCTTAATTTGAATGTTATTCTAGATGGATTATAATCATTGTCATTGGGCATAAAATGAACTTGAGGAAATCATGTTTTCTTCTAGTTGGTAGTGCATAGGTTTTTTTTGGCACAACATGATGAAGGTTTTGGATTATGGAGGTTTCATATGAGGAATTTCACAAAGAGATGGTAATGGATTTTAGTGATTTTTTTATATGATTTTGGTATGCCTCTAATATTTAAGGTATCATGGTTGTTAGATTTTATAGAATGTCATTGGGTGCGGTTTGGAATTTTCTGTGAATGGTTGACCATATAAGGTCTGATCAGTGTTTTCATAGGTGATCGGAAGAGGTATGCTAGAAGTCACATTGCGCATATCGTTTTGGATGTAATTAGTGAATTTTTATATTTTCCTACACTTTTCTATGGAGAAAATTTTTATTTTGGTTCGTTGCATGAGTGATGGAGATCCACCTAGTTTTGTTAAAAATTGGGAATGAGTTTGTGTATCAATGTTGGAATAATTTTCTCACATGTATATGGGTGTGGTGACATGGAAATCTTATTGAATGGGATACTTTACCATTGATAATGTGTATTTAAAAGTTATCTCGACTGTAGGGCAACACCATGGGTCAAAATTGACCATGATGATATGATTTCTATGGTAGGTAGAAAGATGAACCTGATAATGAATCATGGGTGAGTCTGTGAATCCTAAGGATGGATGGGTGTGTTCAGAACCATATTGGTAGTTTTATAATTGGATATGGTTTTATATCAAATTTTGGTGTGTTGGTTTTTGATTGCTTAGAGTCACTCTATGGAAACTCATCCAGCATTTGATGATGGAGTGTGATGAGTTGATGGTGAACTGATGACCGAGATAGTTTGGGAACAATGGTTGTAAAATCACCAGGACCTATCCTTAATGAGAAGTGACATGGGGGATATTTTGTAATTACTTTTTCCATATGGGTCCATATGTTCGTCGATAATTTTAATTTTGGACTTTATAATGGTTAGATTTCATATTCTCTTTCAGTCATGAAAATAGAGAGTTTGAATTTATAAAGAGATGTATTTTGGAAGTGGTTTGAGGATCGTAAGGAATCTAGGGGATTCAAGGAAGTGGATAAGGTAGACTAGGGTGGTTAGGAATACAGAAGACTCACTACTGCATCTACTAGATAGCCACTAGATAGTCGGTGGCTACAATAGTGGTGTTGCAGTCACAAGGGAGCCACAAGATAGACAGTGGCCCTATACCATCTAGAAAGTGGGATCCAAAGTGGGAAAATTTTAACATTTCCCACTTTAATTTTTAGAGTGGGAATCTCCCTTCTCCCTATCATTCATGTGCACCCAGGGAGAGGCGGACTACCCTCCTCCCACCTTTAAATACCCATGGTTGTGGGGGTATGGTGATATTGGCAGAAATTTGATGTGAGATCCATCTTATGATGATCTCTATTATTCCTTCCATTTAATTAATCTAATTTTCTTCTTCTCCAACTACGGTTTTGATGTTGATTCATCTAGAGTGTGCTGGAATTGGATGAGCATGATGGGGATTACACTCTACCTAGTAATATGACGTATTTAATGCAATCTGTATGCGAAAGATCATTGATTTGGTTAAGTAATGACGTGCCATGAATTTTTCTATGGGTGTTCACAAAATTAAATTATTTTAATGAGGTAAATGGTAGTGTGTTTGGTGTATTTGGCTTAGTGTTGGTTGAAAAGTGTGTTGGGAGTGTTTTAAATCAAGTTGGTGGATGAATTGATAATCGTTGGATGGTCAATGAGTTAATATACAATATTCTTATTTGATATTAAATTTCTTAAAAAAAATTAAATTTTTGACTAAAATTTTGGCATGTCATGGAATGATATAGGATTTCGAACCTGGGTACTAGATTGTGTGATCATGGACAAGACCGAGAAATATCTATCTAGTTTCAGAATTAAGATACATTATCCTCTCTTTAAGGTATGTTGTCTTCATACGTTTCTTGTGGTAATTATAAATTTCTTAGGGTGCATGGGACATGTGGTCTCACCACTGAGGGTGCTGACCCCTTTATAATATTAAGTGTTTTGAAAAATTAAATGTAATGAATTGATTAATTTAAAATTTAATGCATTAGCATGTGTAATATTCATAGGACACTAGGGTCCTTGATCATAAGTTAATTTTCGATGCCACTGATGATTGAGACCCTGATATAGATTATTGTTCTATGACCACTAGAACCCTCATAAAGGGTATGGATAGAACATGAGAGACATAGTGACAGGACATAGGATACCATTATCCACCTCTAGGTTGGGTTTTTCCATAACATGAGATGTCCTACCCGAGTAGGCTATGTGAGGACCTTGGGAAACCATAGAGATTATAATCTCATTGAGAATAGAAGGGGAGCATACTGACTGAGTGACCAGGGGGTTTGATATGGGCCATGATCCAATAATTAGGACTAACACCAGTAATACTTGACCAGTAAGGCCAATATGGTCGTAACATGATCATGTTGAGACTTAGGGACCCTTTTACGCACCATGACATGATGACGATGATGGCCGAGGGACATGATACCCCAATGTGACAGGTGTCAGATCAGGGTTTGATTAAGATCGGGGAACCCATGTTATTTACCTCAAATGTTGTTATGATTGAACCAACCCCAAGTAGTGTGCCTTTGATTGATTTTCCTATGGGACCCTAGCTAGGGCCTTCGTGATAGATTCATCTTGATCAGGTTTGTGTTGAATGGGTACATACGATTATAATTGTCACATTAAAACCCATACCTTTCATGTAAGCTAATGGGATACAGATAGCGGTGGTAGTTTTATGTACTCGAAGAACCCTTACTTATTTTTATTTTTATAAATGACATGGAAAATTCCTTATGAGGTAATCATGAAACTGTTAGTTTATTCCTTATAGGTAGTGATGATATGTATGACATGTGCCCTCATAGTGGTTGATATTTTTATGTAAAATTACATTGGGGTGGTTTTTTCCCTAAATTAAAAAGACCCCTTAGAGGGGGGTATATGACACTAATGAAAACTCCAATATTTTGTAGGTTAATGAAACTACTGGTAGGGATACCATTGATTTGGGTTCAGGATTATATTGGTTTCAGGTAGAGGATAAGTCCTATAATTTGCAAACTACCAGGGATTTTTGGGTCTTCTACATGCACGATATAGTCTCCCACACTACCATGGATCAGTCGTTGGGAAATATTGTATACTGAGATGAATCATTCCCTATGTTTGGATACCATGATTATGAATTTATTATGTTGTAAAAACTTATAATAGTGAAATTTTATCCCCAAGATCATTTTCACTATATACTGGGGGTGAAAGACCCCTAATTCCTTATTATTGTTAGTACGATCATGGTGATGTGATCAAAGACTCTCAAACACTAGAAGAAGTATGTGTGGTCATCTGGGTCATTAACAAGAGTATAAATGGTGGTTTTTTTATTTCTAGAAGTTTATGTATTATTCATAGAATGTAACATGCACAACTCACTACATTTTCTTTTAAAAATGGGACCTTATTGGTGGTGCCTCACATAGTTTTGTACTCAAACCCTGATTAGGATACCATTGAACTTGGGTACTCGAGCAGACTTACACTTGTATTTAGGTACAGTTTGGGTAGGGGCCTATGTTTTTCAAGATTGAGTAGGATAGCCCTGAGACTGAAGACTGGGAGGAGGTGAGACTTGGAGTTGGGAGAGTGCCTCACTTATATTTTATTTCGTTTTTTAATCTCTATGTATGCCCGATCCAGTGGGAATATTTTCTTGTATGTTGTATGACCACTCATATATTTTATGTTTCATTTCATTTATTATAGTTGTTTGATTTATTTCTTTTATTCACACTATTTTGTATTTTGTATGATACTTGGTTATTTATTTTGTGATTTCTCACTATGATACAGGTGGTATAGTCTCCACACATTATGTAGACCTCCAACACTATTAGGTATCCTCTTACATATGAAGAGACATTCCTAAGGTTAGGTACTTCCACGAGTTCAGTTACTGATCAATGTGAGTTGGGTTTGGACATTACATACATCTCATTTTCCAACCACTTCCAAAACATCAACATCTACCAAAAAGACATTTCAATGACTTCCAGATACATAGCATATCAAGCATCTGTGATTTGTAATTAAGTGAAAGGATACACTAGCTTCAACTACCCCTAAATCCACCTGATTATGAATAGTGAGAAATAGATAGCTACCACCTTCTGATGTGTTAATGGATTTTAAACATCCGGTAATCTATCATTACGTTCCTTAAAGTTTCTTCAATTTCTCTAAAAATGTCATCACATGTCATAATTCTAGCTAGTAAGTCCTAGAATAGTCAACTTTCCCAGAATCTTCCTTATATATTTTCATCTATTTGTTGATTATTATTCGGATGATGTGAACATTCACTTTCAGTAGTATTAAATGCACTACAGGAAGGTACATGGACCTCTCTTATCTTTATCTCCTCTTTTAGGATCAATTTATGAACATTTATACACAAGATCCGACTATCCATTAGAACAACATACCACTATAACCATGTCATCCCCAGATTTCAGTAAAGATTCAAGTAGTATAATATCTCCCACATCATCTATAAAAGCCACATTAATTAACCTATTCTGAATTATGATCATTTAGAAATCATTCACATGATTTTCCACTAACCTTCATTTTTATTTTATGATGATAAACAAATGCATCATCACAAAAAAATTGGTTAAGGATATCAGTTTTTTCATATTTCTCTTCAAGGGCCACCATAAGTATAACCATGGTCTTCTTATCCCAGATATTGAAGGCAATATTAAATACCAACGTCATTTTCACCAATCCTAATATTTTTTTCTTACTTTTACCATTATAATTTCTCAATATTATTAGTTTTCGGAACTAGAAAAAGTTTGTGATCCATCTAGATGAGATAATCCTCTATCTTTATCTTCCAAAACCAATGTCACTTCCACTGAACTATATAATTTGAACCATTCATTCATCCTTTTTCATATCTTTTGATGAATGTATGACCAACCAAAATTCAATGTGACTTCTAGGTAAGTGATAATGTTACTTGAGTTGTTGAGCATGATAAAACTGAAGTATCCCTTTAATACCACATGTTGGGAATAAGGGAACCTGAAAATATGATAGAGTCATTGGATAATTTAACCTTGAGTTCAATGGAAATACAAATCCACCAACACATTAGTTATTTAAGAATTTCAACTACCAGATCATACCATTTGTCTTAGAGTGTCAAAATTAGGAAGTCAAGATGTACCCTATTCACTGCTCAAAATATGAATCACACACACACATACACACAAACATTCACATACGAATTCCAAGAATGGGAAAGTAAATAAGGAATACTGGTTTTACATTGTTAAATTTTTTCATATGTTTATAGGAGAACACTACAAACTCTTTATTATTATCTAGAAAATGATTTTAAAACACTCTTAATAAGTAAGACATCATTAAAATCTTTATAATTTCATACCATCAACATTAGTAACCGGTCCCACATATTTTTATAGATATAAATCAAGGGTTAATTTAGTTTCACCACTTTTCTAAATTTATGGTCAGCCATCCGTCGAATTTTCCATTTAGATGATGCTTCCACTGACTTAACCGACCCAGTCTATATACTATTCTTGGCAACCAAAGACCAATTTTCACATCATCTATCACAAGTTTTCAAACATATTGTAGTTTGATCCTTATGCAAAACGGTTATGTTGTATTATTTTTGATAGTATCGATATAAACATGCTGAGTACAAAAATATAATGGAAAAACATCCAATGAAATGAAGAAAAACGTTATGATCCTTAGATGTGTTTTCTTTTATAGATGAAATTAATGTATATTTGTTTAGAAGGTGGAGGTAGATAAATACAAATCTTGGAATACATAGGTAATTATGTAATTTCTATAAATAATTGTTTTTGGAAGGGAAATATTGAATTATATACTTAAAAAATGTAGCATCTCATTCTGAGTTCCACTGATGCAGTTCCCTGAGCTAGTTGGTCACATGGCCTCATGTACACCTCCCCATATGAAAGAGGCTGACTACTAGAACTAAGCTTCTAATGTTGGTATATAGTATAGAATATTCCATTTAGGTCAATAATAAATATATAGGAAGCATAAATGAATATAATAAGATGATAAAGATAATATTATCAAACAATGTGTAAATAATGAAAAATAACCACCCATAAACATGATATAATGTACAAGTAGTAAATAATTTAGTAGGTTATAATAAAATAGTAATATACTGATACAAAAAACAAATAAAAGACTCTGTCTATAGAAGGTGTCCCAAGTAAGTGGTCAACCACTACTCCCAAACTCCTATGTTTAGTCGTAGTCCATAAATTAAGAACAACACGAGTACAATGTAGTTCCTGACCAGCAACATGATGATGTATGTTCATGTACCAAATGATAGTTTTAACCGGGTGTGATATATACTCAGTTGGCCACCACCAACGGAATCTAATGTATAATATATTTCTGGTATATAAAATAAATCAGTGTGTAAGTATATGAAAAGTAAGGGAGTGTAGTAATGATAAACCTAAACAAGTCATACCCAAATTCCTCATGGTAACATGGGTGATTAAACCTTCTTCATCCTTTTCCAAAATGTCTCCAACTAAAAGTCATGGTGAATATATAGAAGTATGTATATATATTAGTGAACTATATACAAGAAATCATATATATACATATATATAGATATATAATACTATTCAGTAACTGAGGAGTAGATCAAGTATCCATGTATAATCATGAGAGTCATAGGCTTTAATAAGATACATCAAACCCGTTGATCTTAAGAAATAAAAAATGGGGTCCATCCTAGAGTATAATAATTAATATATGACATCATTCCAAGTATCATAAGGAATATATGATTCTAGGATGATTATCCTAAATGATAATAAGATGTTTCATGCCCAGTATCTTAATCGGTGGGGCATAGAACATTATGGTTAAAAATCCAAGTGATGTGAATATAAATATCCAATGTCATAGATCAAGGAGATTATGATCACCATTTCAGAAACCCTAAAAAAGGTCCCTATATAATAATATAGTATACGGTAATCCCACCTTTCATATGATCCCATAGAATAGGAATTATGTAATGAATAACCCAACATCGCTCAAGGCATAATGGAATTTCATTATTTGGTTTCTTAATATGTATCACATTCCATAAGTATATTAATTTCCATAATATATAACAAGGACAAGTATCACACCCCAATCCAATATCAATTCATCTAGAAATTTGTCCCATTTTATTTATAAAAAAAGGAGGCCATGGGAAGCACCCATGTCATAACAGAAAACATTTATCTTAAAGCAGTAACACATTTTTCATTAATTAAGTCATCACACCTCAAAGGATGTTTTATTATAAAATGAATCATGATTGACATAACACTATATTATACTCAGTTTAATCATCTCTTACATGACAGATAATTCAACACACCTGAAAAGGTGATTTAAGGTTAAGTAGAGCATTATAATCCGAAGTAAACAAAAATTCTTAATAGAATTTAATTAAAATCACCTTATATGGTGGTTTTGGTTGGGGTCATTAACTGCCAGCCATGTTAAGGGGTTTAAAGAAAATCATGGCCATGGCCTAAGCATTTATTTTAAGACATATTATAATATCATAGGCTTTTCATACATGGATATTACTAAATCACATGAGTTTTTGGGGATAAAGAACCACCCATGTGACAATAACTAAATGGTCTAACGAGAACTGGATAGTTTATCCGTTTTTATTTTCTAAATGAGATGTTGCAGTTAAAAGATTTCTCATTTTTTTCACCACTTTTATTTCATCATAAATATTTTGATAGAGTGGATCGATGTTTTTATTGTCGTTGGATCGATGTCTTTGTAAAATCATTTTATTCAAATATATCAATTTTTAATCCCTAATGGAAACTACCAATATATCCCACATCCATAAATAGATACATAACTGCTTTCCAAAGGTAGGTGGTCCTTTGGGGTTTCAGACCCAATGAGTCATAGAAAGTCACATTGGTCAAGAAGATGGGAGGCTGGGCTCATCAAACCATTTTTTGGGTGAATTTTTTCCCACTTAGGGACTCTCTTAAAGATTTAAGATATGTTTAAGAATCTCTTCTTAATCCCAATACAAGATTAACTAACATAACCAAATTATCATAGGTTAAATATTATTATTTGAATACGGGGGATCTCATTATGAAATCCATCAATATGTATTTGAGGTTCTTCACCCATTCCCCATTAGTGGGTGGCTTCTTATATGTTGAAGACAAATAATCAGAATCTCTTGACTATATTGTCAGGTAGAGAGGGAGTTAATATTTTGGGGATGTGATTGATCCATAATGAGGCTCCCTCCATATCCTATTTTATAATAGAAATCAAAACCCACATAGTTTATTAAACCCTTTCCGTTTAACATCAACAATAAGGAAATATTTAGGGGAACCAAATATTTTAGCGTGAACCTCTAGGAGGCATCCTATGCATCCTGGTTATGGAAGGAATATGAGTAATCTTAGTTCATTCATTCCCATGGGAATTTTACCAATGTATATTACCTTTTATGGGTGGTAGTAATATTATTCCACTGATCATGGCTTACACATTGAGGTTTCCCTGACTGGTGGAGATTCATGATGCCAATGATGTGATCACTGTAACTACTTAAGACCCCATGAGCTATGCTCAGTGTGAGAAACATGTGATTGAATGAAATAAGATACATTTCATATTGGTGCGGGGATTACATGGTGGGACAACATTTTGGATACTTAATATATATATTAGGCCTTAGGAAGGCATCCTACATATCCTAGTTATAGATGGAATCATAGCCATCATAGTTCCATTGAATTCTCAATCCTCTAGTGGATGGGGAAGGATTATCATCCAATGAGAGAGATTGGGTCCCAATGGTTGGAATTTCGAATACATAGAAGGTATTATACTGATGTTGATACCTATTTGAGATAAGGACATAGTATTGTGTCTTATGTATCTTGGTTATGATAGGAATCATAGTTCTCATAGTTTAGTTTCATCATGGATTATACACTGAAAATTTTCTTATATGCGGGATATGTCATATTACATCACTGATCAGGGCTTAGACTCTAAGGATTCCCTATCATGATAGATGCAAAAGATATGATTATTTTAGCGCGGAAAACCCACATGAGCTTTTCTCAGTGTAATAAACAATGGGATAGTAAGTAACTAGTCTCATTGTTTATGGATGCAGGACATATTCACTAGGACAATCCTTTGGTGGTTTGATGTGGAGCTTGGGCCATAGGAAGACATCTAATGTATCCTGGTTATAACAGGTATCAGATCTCACATAGTTTGTTAAGTCAGGTATTACACACTCTGGAAAGCCTTATATGTAGGAAATGTCGTATTATGCCACTAGTTGGGGATTAAACACTATGAATTACCTTATATGAAGTTCATATCATATTATATTGCTAGTTAGGGATTACACATTATGGTTTCCATTTTATGCGCACTGGAAAAAGCCATCATTCCCCAAGACTTCTGTTTGATATGGCTTGGTAGTTTACCTGACATATCTAGTTGGCTTCGGAAAATTCCTAAGGATGTCTGGACATTCCCCAGTTTCATAATGGATTGGTCCAAAGACAATCACATAATTCAGGCTGACATCTCTTGAAGATTTCTCAATATTTGGCCGAGGATGTCAAGAGACAACCATATGATCTGATTTGTAATGCCTAAGGAATGTCGTATGACCTAGCTAACTAGTCAAAATCACATTACATGATCTATATTGAATTTCAAGGGGACATCACATGAATAGAAAGACTTGACTTGGTGATATTTCATGGTTTGAATGAGTTATGCAAAGTGCATGAGGATCAAAAATTAATTCTTCATGTAAGTCTCCCATCTTTAATATTTATTCTAGTTCTTATTATATATGTTAAATACTTTTTTCTAGTGTTATCTTATTTAGATCTCATGTGATCCAGCTGATATATGAAATTTAACTCGCATAACCCACCAGGGGAACTTCATGTGGTCTCACGTGATAATCCTAAGGAACCATGCATTCTTTGTGATCACATAGGTTATTCCCCAAATATTACTTGGTGTAATACCTTTATGATCTTGATATTGGTATCTTAGATAAATACACTCTTGAGATCTCATATAGGATGGATCATCAAGGGGTACTTTTTTTTAGTGCGTAGGGAGGGTTTATAAGCCTCACCATTATAGTTTTATACCACCTTGTGTGGAAGATATCTCACAAATATGGGTTCGAGTCGGTGGAGGACTGATGTGTCACACATTTTTCTAAATCTCGCCATAACTGTCCCTTGACTTTCAGCGATCACAAGACAATCCCGTCAACACCACATTTATTGGATTTCGACCATTCAATGGGGTCCTTATTAATCATGCAGACATGATAATCAGGTTCCAAAACATTAGTAAAATATGTCTATGGAATTTCATGCAATTATTATGCCAATTACAAGGCATTTGTGTGGTCTGAGGTGACATATCCAGGGCCTTCCAAAAGACAAATGTGTCTTGTCTGGTGTGTTTCATGTGACAAAGGTGGATCACCCATGGATCTTCATGATATCGATCTGACATGTCAATATAGGACTCACATGACCAAGGATGGTTGTATGGATTCTGAGAACCCATTCTCATAATATCATCATATCCTCCCCTCATAATAATCTAAAATCATTTCCATTTTTTATTTCCTAATTTCTTTTACATGGGTTGGCGATCCCATGAGTTTGTATGTGTGTTTTCGAAAACAAATAATTTCTCCATTGGTGATGCTTCTTCTGGCCAAACAGGGGTCATGTGGTGAGGTGCACGCAATGTCATGGACAACCCTTCTATTTGTATTTGGAGTTGGAGGGGGAGTTCAAGACCGCCAGCACAAGTCTGAGGATTTTCTCATGATGACGGTGACATGTCAGCGGGCTCTTGCGAAACTAGTTGGACATGTCTCTAGGGATCCGTGAGTGTCTCACTAGAAGTATGGGTGAGTCTCATGAGTCTTATGACCACAACTAGATATCACCTTTTAGATATTATCTCTATATTTCCTAAGTATTTTTGGATGGATTATTAGGCATCTTCTTATTAACAAGTTTCTTGATCCGAAGGATCTTATCTGGTGGTCTTTACATGATCATTGATTTATTGGGATTCATTTTCAAGGAAAAAAACATTTCCAAAGGGGTTTCATTGGTTCGTTTGTTAGGTTATCCATTTTTTGATTGTTCACATGACCTTCCGATGGTCATGAAATCACACATCCTTTGTAGGGTTACATTATCTATTATTTATGGAAACATTAATCTTAAATTTCTTTGTGGTAAAAATAACAATCATATTTGGGTATATCTTCATATTTGAATTTTCAAATTCTCATTATGTGGCCATCAACAAATTCCTCCATCAGGAGTGATGGTCGCATGGATAGGAGCTCTCTTTTGAGGAATGTAAATGCTCGTCAAAGGATTTATCATTGTCCCCAATCAGTGGATTTGGATGACACTTGGTCTCCTGGGTAGTGTTTTTTATTCTATATAATTCCATATAAATAGGGGATTGGAGAGCAGTTCATTCACAAACTACTCAAATCTCAGAGATCATATGCTCTTCCTTTGTCTCATGGACCTTTTGTAAGTCCCTCCCATTAGAACAGATCACGATATCCCTTTCATGGGAACTAATTCACGAGAACCACTTCCCAAGAATTTTAATTTCCCAAGATCTTGTATGAATCAACCATGATCTAAATTTTGGTAATTTTTTTATCTTCATCAATACAGATGCACAGCTGTATTTTATGTTTTTACAAGATTTGATGGCTTGATCGTATGACCACTTTGACTATTATTCAGCTCACATGACCAAGTCTATTTCACTCAATCACGAGTCTTCTTAGGGTTCGTGATGTTACGAATTGTTTTTTATGGTTTATGTGATCTATGAGATCTTCATTATCCAAGATATTTTCAAATCCATTATGTAGTAAAAAATACCTTTGAGGATTCATATGATGCACATGATGCAGTTGTATTTTTATTTCTATCCTTTGATATGATATTTTTTTCATCTATCTGACATCTACCACATACTTTTGTTTTTATTGGTTCTTGATCTCATCATAGTTCCGTATTCATAGCCAACTAGAGGGATAAGATTTTCTAGAATCATATTACTGACCCCCAATATCATGTGATTTCTGATAATGACATTCTAAAATGAATTCTCCCATCGGAGCTCTTGAATTATACATTATCACACTGATGTCCCCTATATGGGGTTATCTACTAGTTGAAATTTTTATTACTTATTCAGACTAAAATTTACCATATTTCTAGGTGTTAAATTCTGTTGAATACAGTAAAATGAAATTTTATGAGGATGTTATACTATTCATAGTTTAGTCTAATGTGTTTTCCTATGTGATGGAGAACACCCTTATATGTTCAGAAAACTATGATTTTTCTCACAATACAATCACTCATAGATACTTGAGCATATATGTTTTTTCTCAAAATAAATTTACTAGTGACTGAAGTTCGAATTGGGATCTTTGGCCTGCTAGAAACTTTTCTGATGAATATTTGTTTCCATTCTGGGTCCGAAAAAATTGCATAGAGTTTATTGACCAGTTTTATGTTTTCCCTATTTATGAAGCTGTATGGATTTCACATTTTATTATTTATAATCAGTCTAATATTTTTTGAGAACTTGTTATTTTTTGGTGTCCTGGCACTAACTCATTCCATTTTTCCCATGATGAGGTAGGAATTAACCTCTAATATATCTATCAACTGGGTTGGATACCCTCTCATGGGGGGATGTATGATGAATTCCATGATACCATAGATGTATGGGATGAAACATTGAAAACTCTTGTATTATAGACAATAATGATAAATATCATAAAGGAAAATTAAGAATGGAGTTGATTATATTTTCCCTCATTTCATTCAAATTTTAGTTCAATATTTACCTTTATCACAATAGTGCTAGGGCAGCTTCTATATGCCTTAATCAGTACCCTTCCAAGTAGTTTTGTGATAGTTATAGTTTTTAATACGACATTGTGGAATCCTATGATCATACTTCATGAGGATAATATGTAAATTGAGATATATAACCAATTATTAGGCTACAGGAATTCATGTCATTTTCCCTGAATGGGTAGAATTTCTCGGCTAGAGATGTACACTCATGAATTTGGGTCAGTACACGGGGGATTGAAGCACAAACAATAGAGGTGTGGCACCTCAATTTTTAGTACTAGTTCATGCACCCCTTTACCAATTCATGGGACACAATCAGTAGGGTAGCATACCCTATAGGTTCGGTGGTCCTTTATAGTTTTTATTTGGATGTATAGGGGATCATTTTCACTTCTACAAAGAAAATAATCCAACCAGGATCCATGTAGCCTTATATTTTCCTAAGTTGATGAACATATCTAGGGTTGAGGCAATGTCGTTAGGCCCTGGTTAGGTTATCTATGTGCTGATATGAACTGATCTCTTTGAATTCATGCCTTACCCTGCATCGATTGGGCCAATCCTTGATAATGGTAGAAACTCTCTTAACAAAGGTTCACACAAGATCTCTCTTTGGGACAAGGTTCTTGTATCCAAGATAGTTGAGATGATCATTTCAGAGATGTATACTCATTATCGGTTTTCTCAATAGTTTAGTTTCATCTAAATGGTATCCCATCTAACTTCATCAAATGTGCTGGGAGAGGGACACCTTGGGATCATCCAGCAGTTCTAACTGAGTTTGGTGTGTCAAGAAAGCAATGCAAAACCATCCTTCTTCATATTGAATCCTCTTCCTTCATTGATTATGATTATGAAAATGCATGGGTAGAAGCATAACTGGGTGGTGTTAAAATATCATTGGTCCTCCATGTGGAAAAACCATTCAACTCACTGACCCCCTATCCATCGTAATGATGGAATTAATTTAGGACTCTGGTGAATTGTTGAATAAGTGTCCTCATACCGGTGACGACGATCCTGATAATGGGGAATAATCTGTGAGCAAATTAACCCTCCTATACATTAAATGGGAGTTGTCCATATTGAGGGAAGAATATATGGTGATTACTCTCCTTATTCCAGGATAGATGAAGCAGGTGTTCCTCCTTTTGGCTTACCAACCCCATCAACCACAAAAACTGAGACACAACCCAGACTGATCTGGTTGTATATTCATTCCCTGATTATCGAGACTTCCCTAGGATTGATTAATGAAAAGGAGGAACGTATTCATCAGATATTTCATGATTTTAGGGAATCATACATTGATCATCAACCATTGTATGAAATTGTGGTACAAGTTATCCTGACACACTGAGAATTGGATGCTAGTGAAATGGACTTGCATGATTTTGATGATGGGACCCCATCTTCCATGTTGATGAAGGATGCTTCAGATGAATTATAATAAATCGACTAATTTATTACTAGGTTGTAGGCCCAAATTTATGTCTTGAACATGAATACGTTACATTATGAGATGATCCTAGATCACTCAATGTCTAATCATTCAGTGTCATCATCCTCACAATAGACTAAAAAAAGTTTTAATGAGTTGTCTACTTTTATCAAGACCCACTATCTTGGGGAATAATCTAAAGAAGTGAGGTGAGAAACACTTCAATGTTAAATCAACTCTTCTTTCTAGACTCTTATTAACTTTTCCATCTCATTTAATAGGATATTGTTATAGATAGATTGTTTACATGTAAATTATTTTGATGAAATCCATAGAGAGACTCTAAAATGTGGAGATTCCTCCTTTATCAATGATTGTATTTGGTAAACATTATAAGTTTTTTTGAATATTCATTCAATCATGTTTTACA
The DNA here is from genome assembly GCA_963277665.1 of Viscum album. NCBI lineage: Eukaryota > Viridiplantae > Streptophyta > Magnoliopsida > Santalales > Viscaceae > Viscum > Viscum album. The sequence goes on from OY728133.1 coordinate 1,713,448,470, forward strand.
TCAACATTCATTGATCTGATGTTGCATGAACATCAATGATACCCACCCTTTGTATAATATCATGTAATCCCAAATTCCTCAATCTAAATGTTTAAATTATAACAGATTATCCTAAGAAATTCTCATGAATTACTACCTACATGATATTCTTTATTTATTTGTCAATTCTAGATATATTGAGACTACCTGATTCACATAAGAATAATTTGGGTAGAATATATGACCAAGAGATAGAGTGCTCTATCTTTTTCTAAAGATCAAAGGCATGGTGAGCTAGCTTGATTTTTCCAAAAGACACATGGTGGACCTCATAAGATTTATATCTTTTCCATTCATTGAAACTAAATTGTTGATGTGTTATAGTTTAAGGCCTTTTATATCAGGCCTTCTATTGCTATAGTTTAGGGTCTTTTAACTCAGAACTTCTATTATTGTATTTTATGCTCTTTTATCTTATAACATATGTTTTTGTAGTTTATAGTCTTTTAACTCAGACATTCTGTTGTTGTAATTTAAGGTCCTTTAGCATTGAACTTATATATCAATAGTTTATGATCTTTTAGCTTGTACTTTTTATTTATTTATTTTAGGGTCTTTTATCTCAGACCATCTATCACTATAGGTTAGGTTTTTTAGCTCAGGCCTTCTATCGTTGTAGTTTAGGGCCTTTTATCTCAGACCCTCTATCTCTGCAGTTTAGGTAATATTAGATTGGACCTTCTATAACTGTAGTTTAGGTTCTTTTACCTTGGAATGTAATTGCGAAAGTTTAGTGTCTTTTAGGTCAGACCTTCTATCACTATTGTTTAGGGTTATAACCTAAAGCAATCTATTATTTAATATGGAATATGGGGTATACATACTAGTTATGACCTAATACACTCTAAGGTTCTGATTTCCATCATGGTGTTTATAGGGCTCATGAGGATTGTTGTTCCTTTATTTCAAGGAGGAGGTTCAATTTATTGGTAGGTTAATCACCTTATGCATCTATAACATGATCAAACATAGTCACCTTCACTCTTATCCAAGGGAAATGGTGGATTTATGAGGATAATATTGGTTGAGGTTGAAATACAAGGGATATTGATTCTACCTGAATAATTGGAATGTGGATGACATAATTCATAACCCAACCATTTGAGTCAATGAGTATGTGATGGGGAAGACATGTTTGGAATGACCCATAAAAACATAAGGTTTTGGGTTCTACCAAAGTGTTATAAGGGATCACAAGGATGTGGTTCATATCTGATAAGAAGGAGATGCTACTAATTGGTAGGTCAAATTGATTATGCATCAGTAGCATGGCCAAACTAAGGTGTCCCCACCCTTTTCTGAGGGCCATGAAATTTTTTTGAAGACTCAAGAATCCAAAATCTGAAGTTGGGTATGGAGGCAAATCTATCAATTAAGTGTTTTGGAACCCTTAAAAAGGTTAGCTCATACATTGTGAAGCTCAGTCCCTAAAACCTATGGTTTGAGTAATGATATGTGGGACATCAAAGGATAAGTAATAGAGTGTCTCATTCCTTCATTAAGAAAGTGTACAAAACACAGAGACGTAACATCCGGGATGTATAATTCTCTCAGATAGTTTGGTATGGGGATTTCAAATCTTGGTCCAAAGTGATCAGGTCATGTGGATGGTATATGAAAATCATACTGGGAATGGCCTAGAACACACAAATGTATCATGTTATTCCATGGTGATGTTAGGGCTCATAAGGATTAGAAATAACTTTTTGTAGAGTGACACATTTGGTTGATGACCATATGCGCATATTCAAGAGCTATATGCATGAATACATTGTCATACAAAAGGGTACCTTGATGTTGAGTATTATTTTCCAAGGGATATGAAAGATTTATGGTGATCTAAGGCACCCAAATCACAAAGTTTAATTTGTGAAAAATGTAATATCCAATAAGTGTTTGAGAACCCTAAACATTGTGTCACTGTCTAGTGAACATATTCTCACATCAAGTTGATGTGAAAAAACATTACTCTAATTCATAGACCATGGGGTCCCGTGATCATAGCATTGATTTTAAGAGGGCTACAAAGTAGGATTATGAGATTTATTACATATTTATGTGTTCCCTAATTTTTTCCTAAAATCTAGAGATAAAGAGTTTAGCGAGGGAAGAAATGAATTTTACTCAGGACACCTTTTGTGGGTGTTAAACCTACTAAGTTTGGTGTCTTTTTTAATATTAGTTTAAGGTATTGTGATTCGGACCATAAAACGCAATAGTTTATGGTCATATAACTTTGACCAAAGTGTAGGTAGTTTAAGGTCATGATGCACATGGAACTTATATAAAGGGTATGTTACACAAAATCTTAATTAAGACACCCATGTTCAAGATCACTCTATCATTATTCAAAGTGGATGATGAAAATGTTGTAAATCCTAGCTCAAGGTTATCAGGTCATGAATAATGATATGAGACAATCATAATGTGGATGGCCCAAAACACCCTCTTGTGTTGTGTTCCACCACGATGACCTCATGTTCACAAGGAATAGAAATCCCTCATTATAGATCCAAGATTTCTCTAGTTGGTAGGTATAATCCCTTATGCACGGATTTCATGGTCATGAAAATAAATGTATTTTCCTTTATAGGTTCCATGAATGGTTTGTGGAAACTTATGGTTCTCAAGACATGAAGTGTGAATTATAAACTGAGGTGCTTGAAAGATAATAGAAGTAGCCCATACCTTGGTTGATCGGGGTAAGGATCTTATGGTTCTCTGAGAAGGGATGATAATGGATGATAGGCTGAAAATTTAAATGTCAAGTAGTGGTGATGAATTTTTTGTATAGTTTCAATGTCATGAGACCATGAATTTTTTCTTGTAGTTTAACATAATGCGACAAGGATGTGGGAACTGACATGAAAATTTATGAAAGATATATTATATGCTCAAGAAATACGTAAACATATATGAATTGTTTGTAGGTAATATAAGCCTGTATGACTCATCCTTTATGCAGTTGGGGTGTATTTATTTCATTGGTTGTTATAGTCGGGCCCATGATTGAGGATTAGTGTGTGACTACATATCATGTGATGATAAGAATCAAGCCACGCGTAGTTATTGGAACGAGAAACTCTCTACACCAGACTAACCCATATTCATAGGTGGGCATTGATTATGTTGATTATTATATTTGGGCCTAAGATTTGAGATATGAGAGTCAGTATTTTTATGTGATGAAAGGAATCAAGCCACATGTTTTTCATGAAGAAATGTGTTGTTCGACATCATGTGGCATGGACGTAGGATCCCTAATGTGAAAATGAAGTATTTTGGATGATCCCAAGGATGGAAATATAGGCGTAACTACATATCATATATTAATAGGAATCAAGACACACGTAGTTCTTCAACAAGATCTTACTACCCAAGTTAGACCTATATGAAGGGAGGGGGAATTTTTATTTTTATTTGTTGTGTTTGGGCATATGGTTATAGATTCTAGCATCACTACATATCTATTTATTTCAGAAATAAAGTCACAGGTAGTTATTGAATATATGTGTAGTGAGAGACCAAAACTAACAATATTGGACCTCTTTTGTATGGTCTAAAGGAATGTGTAGTTTTATGTCATGCCATAGGCATCATTACTGTAGTTTAACTTCATGTGGTGATGACTCATGGTGACCTTTTTTAGGGTTTAGACTCAAAACCATAATGAACATGACCTGAGATATTATGACTTTTTTTCGGGGTAGCCCTTACTAAAATTCCAAATATAATATTAGCTATGCTCAGTGTGATAAACAAGTAATGTAATGGGTTCCCTTTATTTCGAAGAGGAAATTAAGAAGTATGAATAGGAAATTTTGTATCATTTGGTGGATAGACCATGATATTGGATCAAGGAATCCCTACATATCTCATTGGAATGAGAATCAAGACATGTGTAATTTTAGAAACCCAGAGAGTTTAATTTCATGAGACAAGGAGATTAGCCATTTAGTTTAACGACATGTGGTAAAGATGTGGGTGAATCAACATAAAAGAGGAGGACTTTTATGAATGGACCAAATAATGCAGGTTTGTGTGTCACTATGTATCCTGTGATTATTGGTATCAATCCATACATAGTTTTTAGGAACTATTTAGTTTAGTGTCATGTTGATAGAATATTAGATGTGCAGTTTAACATCATATGGTAAGGATGAGGGTCATCTGATACAAAAGTAGATGACATTGGGGATCCCTATAGTTTTACATCATGTGGTATGGATGATGGTCACTTGACATGGGAGAAAAATAATATTTCATATGGGAATAAGACTAGAGGTTTCAGTAACACTACATATCTTGAAATGATAGGAATCAAGCCAATGAATGTTCTCAGATAAACTGTTTCCTTATGTGGTTATGACTGTCACATAGGTACATTGGAATTTCAGATTACATTAGCATAGATCTAGATCGTGTGTAATGAAATAGCAGTGAGAGAATAATTTTCGTGCCGCATAATGTCATGAGGTGAGGACATATTCTATGTAGTTTTAATTTCATATGGTAAGGATGAGTTCCATACAGTTTAAAGTCATTTGTTTCAGACATGAGACACTATTTAGTAAAAAGTCTTTCTATATGGGCTTATTTAATATAGTTTAACATCATGTGATAATGATAATATCTATACATTTTAACATCATGTGTTTAGGACATGATATGATAAATAGTTTAAAGTATCATGGCTAGGATGAGATTTGTACATTTTAATGTCATGTGGTCAGGATGTATAATGTTGTGAAATTTATCATCTTGCTTATAAGATATGTTTTGTACATTTTAACTTCATGTGGTCCAGAAATAGGGTGTTTTAAAGTTTATCTTCTTATATCCAGTATGAGTTTCATATTTTTTAACATCATATTGTCAAGATGTAGGTTGCTACGTAGTTTATCATCTTTTTTTTAGGATGAGTTTCGTACAGTTTAGCATCATGTGATTAAGATGAAGGATGTTGTGCAGTTTATTGTCTTTCTGCCAAGACAAGTTCCATAAAATTTAACTTTATGTAGTTAGGATGTAAGATGTTGTGCAATTTATCATCTTGCTTCCAGGATTTTTTGTGCATGATTATAAATGTGTAAAATATTTCTTGAGAAACCTCACATTGGGGGGGTGCGACACATTCCCCTCCATTGTTTCATGTGATAATACTCCATTATGGTAGACCTTATATATGATACAACGCTCGTTCCATTTGTGTTCTATATTTCTATGTTGATTCCCTAGTATTATTGGGGTTTTGAGAGCCAACACCAGTTCTCCTTGGAGGAATGAACCAAGGAATTCTTTTTTATTGATGGATCATGAGATCTGGTTCTGATGGATTTCTTAGTTGTGCAATGTATGCAACATGTTCTCATAAAGTTTCTCTAGCTCGTATAACTATTTTTCGGGATTACTCATAATTCTAGATTTGTTTACAAATGGCTATTTGATGTGAGGGAAACTATATCTCTATTCGAAATACTACCTCAGTTTCCTAAACCAATGAATATGGTGTTTCTTGTGTAGCAGAAATTGTGGTGGTACTGTAGTCCCATAAAGAATGGAAGAGCTTTTTCATCCAGGAATTCGGGTCTTTATTAACCATATTTTGGGGTATGTTTGAATAGGGTTTGTTGAAGGCATATATTTTTTCATTTTCTATTGTAGGATTTTGTGATGAGTGATTGGACTCTATTTTGTACTCTTAATACAATTTCTACAATTCTATAGAATATAAGTTGGTGTCATTGAAAATCAATATTGTGTGAGGGACCCCAAACTTGGGGGTAAAATGGGACATTAAGAAGTTGATGATATTCGTCATCTGAACATCCTTGATGGGTATTGACTCATCCTATTTGGAGAAGAATTTTGTAGTAGTAAGGATGTACTTGAACTGCTTAGTTGTGGCTAAGGGATATGACCCAACAATATCCATTCCCCTTAGGAAAAATGACCAATAATATTTAGTTGTATATAAAATTTATTGGGTTTGACAAATGATTTTTTCATGGATATTGAATGCATGACATTTCCTAGTGATTTCCACATAGTCCTATAACATGGATTTCTAGTAGTAACCCAACTTCTTGATTTTGTGGGAGATACTAGAACAAGACTAATAAGTATTATAGCTTCGCACATGGAATTATTACATGATTGAGGGAATCTCTCTTTATACTTTTCATATATAACTCCCCGACCCCAGTAACCCAGAGTCAGCACATTATTTTAATACATTGGCATGATTACAAGGAATCAAGTCCCGAAGGACCGATCAGTTTAGCAGTCTTGGAGAAATAGATCACATACATGAATGATACATTTGCACTTTAAGACGTACAAAATGACATAAATAATCTTTATGAATGCCAGTATTCCCTTGGCTTAACCCTGCATATCAATCACAATACACTTCATTGAATCCTGGGAAAAATAAAACATAGAAAGGGGTGAGCTCAAATGCTTAGTAAGGGTAAGCAATATAGCAGAAACTTTCAAAAATAAGTATAAACATTTAAGGAAATGTATAAAACAAAAACAAAAGCCTCTTAAACTTGAACTTTAGCATAATATGGCAGAAATAAAATGAAATAATGCTATTTACTTATTCACATGGATATTAGACTAATCGAATAATCACATGAAATATCACTAATCACTTTCATAATGATGGAATTCATAATGTTAGAGTATCATAACCATGTATCCAAGCCCTCATGCCAAGACTACAAATAAGATTTTTTCAAGGCCTCGTTCTAGGACATTATTTTGTCTCATGAGACCTACCGATGTATCGAGGAGCTACAGGGGCTCCACTCGTCACTTACTAAGTCCAATGCATTCCTCATATGAATAGGTTTAAACATAACATAAACATTCGTATTAAAACTAGCATACTAAATGTCAATACTTTCTCCATAAAGCATAAATGGTATAAAAATAACACATCCATAGTCAAACATATCACAAAACCTTCAATGGAAGTTGTGTATAATAAATCAACTTCAAATGATCTTAAAACCCCTCAAAGGATGTTGACATAGATGAAAATGATGAGTAAAACTTTTTGGGAGAAATATCCTTTTTGTAAAATCATTTAAAAGTCACACATTTATAAAGGAAGTAATTTTGAAAGAGATTTTTGAATCAAAGTTTCTCATACCACTTTGATACTTTTGAAAAGAATTATCATTTCAAAACATTCATTTCCATATAAATAAATCCTTAAAATCATTTCGAAAACATGGACATTAATTAAAAATATTTAGAAAGATAAATCTTTAAAACATTTGAAATACTGATCTTGATAAAGAGTACCTTTCAAAATCCTTAAAATATTCAGTTTGAAATCATTTTTATGAAAAATGGGCATGGATGATAAAAATGTCCCAGTAAATACTTACACATAATCAATCTCAGATAATGATGAGATTGAGTAATTAACCCTTACCAATTTGGTAACTTACAAAACATACAACCCATGGAAGAGGTATCATAAATTGAATTTGTAAATAAACATAAATTAAAGTGTATTACACAAATAATACAATTATGGGAAGTACATACACCACACAAAAGGTAATAGTGGCAATATGGCATGAATCTCATGGGAATAAGGAATGAGATGAAAACCCCTTACCTACCACTTTCCTTTAGTAGAGGGTAAGTTTAACCTTCTATACGAAGATCATAGAATGTTATTAAATTATACCAGAACCATATTAATATTTATGATATCATACATTATTAATTTATGACATTATATTACCGATTTAATAATAATTTCCATGTTAAATTAACATTTCGGGTAATAATCGCTTTCTTTATCATACGTGTTTTATCTTGTTACTCTTGGTTGAATCACTTAGATAATGATTTAAATACATCCATAATATTAAAAATGATAAATATATCATATATATTTAAAATATAAATATGTATAATAGACATATATATGAAATGGAAAACATAGTTTATGGAGACGGTAGTCCGTACGTACGCATAAACGTTGTTTCTGTTTTCATATAGTATTGAACGGAAGTAAGTGAATAAGATAAATGTAAGTACATAAATCATTATATATATAAATATATATATCTACAGTTTCATTATTATCTCCTATATTACAGATTTTTTAGTAATATATATTTTTATAATCGTCGATGAATGGTGAACTTGGAAATGAATCTCATCGCGTCGTGGAGATGGTAATCCGTACGTACGCACGAGTGAAAATATAATTCTTTTGATATTAAAATAATCTATAATTGGATGGTATATAATATATAAAGAATCCTTATAATGTTATATTTATTATTTGCATCAAATACACATCATTATTATATCCATCCAAATAATAAAGTATTGAATAACAATTACACCACGACGTGGAGATGGTATGCCGTACGTACGCACGTATGGTGACATGTCACTCAAAGGATGGATAGATTACTGAATATGGTTGTACCATATTTATAATAACATCACATTATATAGGAGATACTGGAGTTATAATTTTAGAATAGAAATAAAAAAGAAAGAAGAAGTTGAAGAAGAAAGGAACTTGAAAGAGTGTGGTGAAAACATTACCTCTTCTTCGGGTTCTTCCTATTGATTTGATCAAAAGGGCTCCATAAGATGGATTTATAATCGAACTAAGGCCTCTATTATAAATTTAGGTATGTTGAGAAAGTATTTTGGTAGGGTTTGGATGAACCAAAAGGCTTTAAAGCTGTTAATAATTGGTTAGAAGATGGGTCCTTTTATAAGGGGGGGAGGGGCTCTTTAGAAAACACTTAAAGTATTAATTTATAATAAATTAATATTCGGTTTCTAGTGGCTCGAAAGTAGATTATTCAATGCCTAAGGTGGGGATGGGTCTACATACTTTCAACAAATAGATTTTTGATTGGTTTGGGTCATTATATTAACCTTATCATTTAGTTTTAACTCTTTGATAATTAGTTTGACACTTACCATGTCACTTTGTATTTTTATATTATATAGTTAATAAACTTACTATATACCTCCAAAAGGCCCCAAAGTGGTCCATTAATGTTACATATATCATGATAAAAGTCCTTTGTCCGAACCTTATATTTTTAGAAATTTAATATCAATTAATAATATAATATTTGTTTCAAAAACTCTTTTATGTCAATTTTGACACTATTTGGTATTTTGTTTTTTTTTAAGTCATCACAACTTTATTACTTCGAAAAAGATACATTGAATCATCCCTAGCATGTCATATTCACCTAGAAAATTCTTTTATGTCATAAAAACCTTTAAATTATATTTATTTTAATATTTATATTACCATTTATTTGATTCATTCATTAATAAGGTAATTACTGCATCATCATTGTGTCATAGATAAATTTAATTATTTAATGTATAAAAAGTATAATTAAAATACCATTATATAGGAAATATTTTTATCTTTATAATGAATATTTATAATCGAATTTATCTTATGCATAACCCTATATTAAAAATGTTTTAGTTATTAAACATTGATTTTAACTCTTTTAACTCTTCTTTGAATTAAATAATAATAAATGTCCTAATCTAATCCAAGTGTACATAAAGGGTCATATTTTATTTCTAAGTTTGTTTTTGGTCGAATTAAACTTATCCAATAGAATTAGGACATGTTTTAGGGTAATAAAAATATCATTTTTACACTTAATTACCCGATTTACTTTTTACCGTGGTAAATAAAAGTAAATAGTTACTATTCACCAAAAACTATTTTTATCTTATTGAACCACATTTTACTCATTTATATTAATCATGCCTATTGTATTTTCTAAATTCCACTCACAGAAGTGGTAAAATTAAGTTTTATGTGAATTTACAAATTCTCCTAGGAGGTGGGTAAAAGACAGTGAAAAAGTTCAATAAAATTTTTATGTATCTAAAATTATTATAAACATTCTTCAATGAATTACATTGAATTTATATAGTTGTTATGTATCTATTTTGACCTAAAATAAATTTATATAATATAAATAATTATTTAAATAAAAATCCGGTTTTAAACAGTTACTCAGTGTTTTTCACTATTCATCAAAAATTGATGGTTTTCAGAAAAATACCAAAAATTTACCCTAAGATAATTTTGTTATTCAGAATTAAATAATGAAGTATATTTTACCAAATTTAAAACATATAATTTTCATTTATTAATTTAAAATTAATTCCCGTTGTTAAAAGAAAAAGTGTGTTTTTAAGAAACAATAACTATCAAAAGATTGACACTTGTTTATGTCCGGTTTAAATGTGAAATTATGTCCAATGACCAACATTGGATTAAATGGTAAAAATATATTCTAAATATAATTTAAAACCACTAAAATTTAGAATCTATCACTATTAAATATTTAAATTAAAAAAAGTTGTTTTTAATTAAAATTTAGTAATTTTCACTATTCATCAAAATATGAAAGTTATCTGAAAGGTACCAAAATTTCACCCTTGGCTAATTTCGATATTCTGAATCCAAAAATTAAGTCCATTTTTTGAGGTAAAATTTATAAAAACTCAAAAAGTGGGTATTACTATTCATAACGGCTACTTTGATTGGTCGTGGTGTGTGTTAGAACTCGAAGTTGCGTACAACACAAGCTATTGTATTATTCAAAGTGAAGCGTACTGTGGAAGCTCGGTGTGTTACATTCTCCCCTCCATCAATAAATTGCGTCCTCGCAATTTGATATTGTTCTTTGAAAATAAAGGTTGAAAATAGAAAATATCTTTGTCGGAAAACCCTCATCGGAAATTTGGTTAATAAAATTTAGTCTTAATTAGATGAAAAGAGAAATGAAAGGGTCACTAAAAAATTATGATCTCGATTAGGAGGACATTGGTGGAAATTAGAGACATATAATTGGAGGAAAAACTTAAATATTGATAGGTAGTGATTGAGTTCATCAATCACAAACAAGTTTAAAATTGATTTCCTTAAATTCATCAATCTATGATGATTTAAAATACCATCGGTTCAACAAAACATAAGGTATTAGGATAACACAATTTTGACGTTTCAAAATATCATAGATGAAATCCTAGATCGAAAAATGAATTAATTAGGACTCTATTTAAAATAAAGAGTGGTAAGTATAAAGATTACTTAAAATAACAAATACTAGGGTTCCATGTAGGAAATTATAGATATGGAAGAGAAATCTAACCATCAATTATCTGATGGAGAGTGGTAGAGAACATGGCTATGAAAAGGCCAACAATCCCAAAGCCATAAATTAGTGATGATCTAAGGTACCATTTAGGAAAACATTTATGTTATAAGTTTCTTTTCTTAATGTTGAGGAATTTATTTATGAGATTGGCTAAGATCATAAGGGGATATACTTAATTTATAATTAGAGTTTTATCCATTAATAAATTTCTACCACAAATTCATCTTTCACCCCAAAACATAATACAACTAAAAAATACTATACTTATCCCAATCGTATAGGGTACCAAATATAATGAATTTATAATTCACATATCAGACCCTTTATGAAAAGAAACAACATTATACCATCCAGGAACTTCATGTAGAACAATGGTAGGAAATAAATCCCAATTGCACTATGGTTGTGGGTTCGATTCCCGCAGCTCTGTCCGACACGACGGGTCGCCACACGGTCTACGTGTTGTCCTTTTATAAAAATCTAAAAAATCACCTTTCAAACATAATCCATTCCAACCTTTAGACTTATCCAAAATACTATTATCGAAAATCACAGTCCAAAATTTACAAGGAAGTTAAACATAATGAGGTTCTTTTTTCCCAGGTAATAACATGTGAATGCATTCCTCATATATTCATTTACAACACCGCAACATTCTGAATTACCAAAATCAACCATCCCTTATTCCAAAATCACTACCTCAATATTAGGACCATATTAAGGTTTATCTTTCCTTAAACCATGTAGTTTCCAAAAAAAATTAACTCATTGTAGAGTCATTTTTCTTAGTACCATAAAATCTCAAATTCTTAATGAAATAGTACTGATGTACAATACTTATTTATTTCCAAAACTTCATTGATACAACATTTGAATGAAATAATTCTAAAATAACAACATAAGATCACTAGTCATTCCTCTTCATCTGTGGTAGTATCATAACTTGATTATTTTCCAATAGCATCATTTGCAGCATAGTCTGATGACTGGGACATTGGTTCGCGTAGTGTCAAAACTCCTTACAGATGAATCATTTTACATTTGAAACCTTTTTCTTACACTTTAAGTCATGTACTTGGTGTCCTTTTTCTCCACACTTAAAACATACTCCCATTCCCTTAAAGCATTTTCCAAGAAGATTCTTTACACAGTTATCACATATGGGAAAACCCTTCTTTACCATCTTCCTTATATCTGTCCTTCTCTCTACCATCCTTTTCTTCTCTGGATTCCCTTCAAAGCCATAGGACTTCGAGAATTCATTACTCATCATATCAACACATGATACTATTTCTTCATATGGTGATAATACATGGGAGACTATTTCCCTTCTAAATTCTGGCTTAGGAACACGAAATATATGATCCTTATTAATCTTTAGATCATACGTATTACGAGAGTTCACATTACTTCTACTGGGTGCCATTTCTATACAATAGCATAAACAAGGTCAGTTTATGAATTGCGATGAATTATTCACAAACTTGTGAAATACCTAACACAAATTGAATAGTTTATGGATATAATCCATAATCATAAAAATGTTTTCATTGAGTAAGTATATACTCATGAGCCCTTCATAATTGTTTATAAAGAAAATGGGAATTATCCTAAGCATATCCCCCAGGAGTGTCGTAACCAAGAGTGCAGCAAAGCCCGTTGTCATGCACTAGTTCTCGTTCAAGTCTAGCTTAAAGCTTTGTTTTCATGTTTTACCCCTAGGTACATCTATGCCAGAGCCGCCTCTACCTGATCGTATCTAGACAGGGATGTATTTCTCGGAAAACTCAAAAAATCTCTACAATACCAAAATTTTAGGAAGTTATTCTATACTAATCATCAAAGTCTATCTTAGGGCTATGTGCTCTAATCAGAGTTTATCTAAATCTAGTTTCCAAGGTTATTGCTAAACTTCCTCTAATACCAACTGTAACGCCCTGACCCCAGTTACCCAAATTCAGTGAATTATTTTAATACATTGGCATTATTACAAGGAATCGAGTCCTGAAGGACCGATCTGTTTAGCAGTCTTGGAAAATTAGATCACATACATGAATCTTACATTTTCACTTTAAGACATACAAAACAACATAAATAATCTTTATGAACGCCATTTTTCCCTTGGCTTAACCCTGCATATCAATCACAATACACATCTTGGAATCCTAGGAAAAATAAAACATAGAAAGGGGTGAGCTCAAATGCTCAGTAAGGGTAAGAAATACAGCGGAAACTTTCAAAAATAAGCATAAACATTTAAGGCAATGTATAAAACTAAAACAAAAGCATTTTAAACATGAACTTCATCATAATATGGAAGAAATAAAATGAAATAATTTCATTTACTTATTCACATGGATATTCTACTAATTGAATAATCACATGCAATATCACTAACCACTTTCAGAATGATGGAATGCGTAATGCCAGACTATCATAACCACATAGCCAAGCCCTCCTGCCAAGAGTACAAATAATATTTTTTCAAGGCCTCATGCCAAGACACTAGTTTGTCTCATGAGACCTACTGATCTATCGAGGAGCTATAGCGGGCTCCACCCGTCACTTACTATGTCCAATGCATTCCTCATATGAATAGGTTTAAACATAACATAAACATTCATATTTAAACTAGCATACGAAATTTCAATACTTTCCCCATAAACCATTAATGGTATAAAAGTAACACATCCAATGTCAAACAAATCAAAAAACCTTCAATGTAATTTTTGTATAATAAATCAACTTCAAATGAGCTGAAAATCCATTAATGGATGTTGACATAGATGAAAATGAGGAGTAAAACTTTTTGAGAGAAATATCATTTTTGTAAAATCATTTAAAAGTCACACATTTATAAAGGAATTAATTTTGATAGATATTTTTGAATCATAGTATCCCATACCACTTTTTAACATTGGAAAATAATTATCATTTCAAAACATTCTTGTCTATATAAATAAATCCTTAAAATCATTTTGAAAACATTGACATTAATTAAAAAGATTTAGAAAGATAATTATTTAAAACATTTAAAATTATGATCCTCATAAATAGTACCTTTCAAAATCCTTAAAATCTTCATTTTGAAATCATTTTTATGAAAAATTGACATTGATGATAATAATGTCCCAGTAAATACTTACACATAAACAATCTCAGATAATGATGAGATTGAGGAATTAACCCTTACCAATTTGGTAACATAAGAAACATAAAACCCATGAAAGAGGTATCATACAATGAATATGTAAATACACATAAATTAAAGTGTATTACACAATGAATACAATTATGGTCAGTACATACTCCACACAAAAGTTAATAGTGGCAATATGGCATGAATCTCACGGGAATAAGGAGTGAGATGAAAACCCCTTACCTTGCACCTTCCTTTAGTCGAGGGTACGTTTAACCTCCTGTATGAAGATCATGGAATGTTATTAAATTATACCAGACCCATATTAATATTTATGATATCATACATGATTCATTTATGACATTATATTACCCATTTAATAATAATTTCCATGTTAAATTAACATTTCAGGTAATAATCACTTTCTTTATCGTACGTGTTCTAACTTGTTACTACTGGTTGTATCGCTTAGATCATGATTTAAATACTTCCATAATATAAAACATGATAAATACATCATATATATTTAGAATATAAATATGTATAATAGATATATATATGAAATGGAAAACACGGTTTATGGAGACGGTAGTCCGTACGTACGCATAAACGCATTTTCTGTTTTCATATAGTATTGAACAGAAGTAAGTGAATAAGATATATATAAGTACATAAATCCTTATATATATATATATATATATATATATATATCTCCAGTTTCATTATTATGTCATATATTACATATTTATTAGTAATATATATTTTTATAATCGTCGATGAATGGTGAACTTGGAAATGAATCTCATCACGTCGTGGAGATGGTAATCCGTACGTACGCATGAGAAAAAATATCATTCTTTTGATATTAAAATAATATATAATTGGATGGTATATCATATATAAAGAATAATTTTAATGTTATATTTACTATTTACATCAAATACACAGCATTATCATACCCATCCAAATAATTGTGTATTGAATAAAAATTACACCATGACGTGGAGACGGTAAGCCATACGTACACACGTATGGTGACATGTCATTCAAAGGATGGATATAATACTGAATATGGTTGTACCATATTTATAATAACATCAGAGTATATAGGAGATACTGGAGATATTATTTTAGAATAGAAATAACAAAGAAAGAAGAATTTTAAGAAGAAAGGAACTTGAAAGAGTGTGGTGAAAACATTACCTCTTATTCAGGTTCTTCCTTTTGATTTGATCAAAAGGGCTCTTAGGATGGCTTTATGATCAAACTATGGCCTCTATGTTGAATTTAGGGATGTTGAGAGAGTATTTTGGTAGGGTTTGGATGAACCAAAAGGCTTTGAAGGTGTGAATAATTGGTTAGAAGTTGGGTCCTTTTATAAGGGGGGAGGGGCTCTTTAGAAAAAACATAAAGTATTAATTAATAATAAATTCATATTCGGTTTCTAGTGGCTCAAAAGTGGATTATTCAAAGCATAATGTGGGGATGGGTCGAAATCCATTCAACAAATATATTTTAGTCAGGTTTGGGTCATTATATTAACCTTATATTTTAGTTTTAACTCTTGGTTTATTAGTTTGACACTTACCATGTCACTTTGTATTTTTATATTATATAGTTAATAAACATACTATATACCTCCAAGAGACCCCCCAAGTGGTCCATTAATGATAAACCTGTCATGATACAAGTAATTTGGCTAATCATTATATTTTTAGGAATTTTATATCAATTAATAATATAATATTTGTTTTAAAAACTATTTTATTTCAATTTTGACACTATTTGGTATTTTTTTTTTAAGTCATAAAAACATGATTACTTAGAAAAAGATACATTTAATTATCCCTAACATGTCATGTTAACTTATAAAATTTGTGTATGTTATAAAAACTTTGAAATTATATTTATTTTAATATTTATATTACCATTTATTTGATTCTTTCATTAATAAGGTAATTACTGCATCATCATTGTGTCATTAATAAATTAATTTATTTAATGTTCAAAATTTATAATTAAAATAAAATTATGTAGTAAATATTTTTATCTTTCTAATTAATATTTATAATTTGATTTATCTTATGCATAACCCTATATTAAAAATGTTTTAGTTATTAAAATTTGATTTTAACTCTTTTAACTCTTCTTTCAATTAAATAATAATAAATGTCCTAATCTAATCCATGTGGACCTAAAGGGTCTTATTTTATTACTAAGGTTGTTTTGGGTCGAATTAAACTTATCCAAAAGAATTAGGACATGTGTTAGGGTAATAATAATATCATTTTTACCCTTAATTACCCGATTTACTTTTTACCTTGGTAAATAAAAGTAAATAGTACTATTCACCATAAATTATTTATATATTATTGAACAAAATTTTACTCCTTAATATTAACCGTGTCTCTTGGATTTTAGAAATTCCACTCACAAAAGTGGTAAAATTATGTTTTATGTGAATTTACAAATTCTCCTAGGAGGTGGGTAAAAGACAGTGAAAAAGTTCAATAAAATTTTTATGTATCTAAAATTATTATAAACTGCCTCCAATGAATTAAATTGAATATATATATGTGTTATGTATCTATTTTTACATAAAATAAATTTAAATAATATAAATTATTATTTAAATAAAAAGCCGGTTTTAAACAGTAACTCAGTGTTTTTCACTATTAATCAAAAATTGAAGGTTTTCAGAAAAATACCAAAATTTTACCCAAAGATAATTTTGATATTCCAAATTCAATAATGAAGTATATATTACAAAATTCAAAACATAGAAGTTTCATTTATTAATTTAAAATTAATTCCCGTTGTTAAAACAAAAAGCGTGTTTTTAAGAAACAATAACTATCAAAAGATTGACACTTGTTTATGTCCGGTTTAAATGTGAAATTATGTCCAATGACCAACATTGGATTAAATGTTAAAAATATATTATAAATATAATTTAAAACCACTCAAATTAATAATTTATCACTATTAATTATTTCTATTAAAAAAGTTGTTTTTAATTAAAATTTATTAATTTTCACTATTCATCAAAATATGAAAGTTATCCGAAAAGTACCAAAATTTCACCCTAGGCTAATTTTGATATTATGAATCCAAAAATGAAGTCCATTTTGAGAGATAAAATTTATAATATCTCAAACAGTGGGTATTACTATTCATAATGGCTACTTTGATTGGTCGTGGTGTGTGTTAGAACTCAAAGTTGCGTACAACACACGCTGCTGTATTATTCAAAGAGAAGCGTACCGTGGAAGCTCGCGGTGTTACACATATGAGTAAAATTCTATCGAATCTTCACCTGTATAGGGGGTTTTTCTCATTTGGATCATCCCATAGGGTAATGTTCATTGGACGATGCCAATTATATACCCTTCTGTCTTAGTCTATCTAGAGAGTCCCAATTTTGGAGATAAACAATTATGGTCCCAATCCATCCTAGGGTGGATATCATTTTATTCTGTTATGGGATGGTGTTGATCTGATTTATTTCTTCCATATCGTAGATGACGATCGATGATACCATTCTTCGATGCGTGATATGGAAGATCGCTTCCCCCTAATGAGGTTTGGCCAGGACTATGGATGCATTATCCAACACATTAGTACGAGCATTATATGATTTGCGAACGTGATTCCACATGATTTCAAAAGTGAATTATTCCATTATTCCTCTAACATAACTATTTAGAGGGGCCAATTAGACCTTTCTATGGAACATTCACCCCTGATTGGCTTTATCACTAGTTTCAAACCCCCTTTGATATTTATGTAAGCTATTTGTAGCTGTAGGGACTATTTTAACCTAGTGATGAGAGCTTGGTATTATACCTCATTATTCTTTCATCCTATATATTTTGAAAAAGAGTAGGAAAAAATAATTTGTTTGGAGAAAGAAATATAATCCCTAAGCCATCCCAATTGAGTTTTGGATATTTCATCCTTTTAATGATAGTACTTCGGGAGGCACCATGAAAATAAATCTCCCATGTCTAGGGAGTGGCAAGGTAATATAAAACCTACACATCTAGGAGTTAGGTTTCCATTGGTGTAATTTCTTGGGTGTCTTGTGGTGTGGGGAAATCAATGAGTTTTTTCTGTTTCACCATCTTTTGTAACATGAACTTGATGTCATATTATTACAGAATGACATCCCATTAAGCTAGATTCCCAGTCATCATGGGGTGATCAAGGATGTACTTGAGTAGATCAATATGAGAGAACATATGGACATTGCGGTGATGGAAGTAATGCCTCATCTTCTGTATTACAAATATGAGTACAAGGTTGTTCTTCTCAACATCCGGAGGACATCACATGACCAATATGACATGTCACGAGTTTCATCATGATATCTAGCTAAAATTATTAGAGGGTGTAATAATATTTTTTTTCAGTCCAAGAGGGATTCATGATACCTATATGATATACACTAGTGTACTATATATTTGGATGACATGTATAGAGGACATCACATAATTTGGATGGAGAGACTGATGGACTTCATGAGACTTGGACAACATTCCTTGAGGGAACCATGTGACTTTGCATGTCATGTAAAGAGGACATTGGATGATCCAAATAGTATGTGGAGGGGAAGGTTCTTGTCATAAGTGACATGAGAGGGTGTTTTCACATGGTGTGAATGAGTCATGCAAAGAACATAAGGATAAAAAAAATCTTTCTTCGCATATGTATCTCATCTATAGTATTTATTCCATTTTTTATTGAATATGATATTTAGTTTTTCTAGGGTTATATTGATTAGGTATTTTATAATCCCACATATATGTATAATTTTCATTACATTACAAAACAGAGGTCATTTGTGTGATCTCTAGTGATCACATTAAGGGCCTATGCATGCTTTATGGTCACATTATTTTCCATTTGATCTTACATGGAAGAAAACATTTGGGATCATAAGATTGGATGCTCTATGAATTATGATCCCAAGGACCCATACATGATAGATCATAGATGGATTCATATTTTGAGCAGGGTTTGTAGGACTCATTTCCCCAATTATACGTCTCCTTGTTTGGAAAGAATCACGAAGATTCAAGATGGATTCGTTGGATGACTGAAGTGTCAATCATTTTGAGAAACTCTCCATAAGTATTTCATGACTCTCAACAATAGCAAGACCATCCCATTATAAATTAATTTTTGGGATTTTTTCAATTAAAATGGGTCTTTATGAACCATGGGTACATTTCAAGGCGCTTCCACAATTCCATTCAAACATGTCTAAGGATATTCTCAAGATCGTGATTCCTATTAATAGGCCTTCACATGATTTTAGGTGACATGTATGGGGCCTTCCTCAAGCCAAAGGTGCCTTGTTTGGGGTCATTCATGAGAAAAAGGTGGCTCTTATGAGGGTGTTTGGGAAAATGATTGGACTTCCTAAAGGAGGCATCAAGTTATCAAGGATGATTTTCTAGGGTGTGTGACCCTGTTCACATAAGATCGTGGTATCTTCCCCTATCAAGAATCTCATTTTGTTTCCCTTTTTATTTTATTTTTTTATAAGGGTTTTTGATCTTGTGAGTTTGTATGTGTGCTGTCAAAAAGAAATACCCTCCACAATATTGATGCATCATGTGACAAAAAATGGGTCATGTGGTGATGTGCAAGCCATGTCATTACCAACCCTTCTATTTGAATTTGGTTCCGAAGGGGGAGTGAAAGATCTCTTGGACATGTCTGAGGCTTTTCACATGACGAGGGTGACATGTCAACAAGCTCTTTAATGACATGGAAGACATGTATCTAGGGCTCCTGTGTGTGGGTATGGTTTCCAAAACTTCCAATACCCTTTTAGAATCCATATATTTTACGCATGATAGGGAACATGGTAGGCCAATTTATGTGCTCGGATAGTCGAACTACTGCTCTGTGTCACCTGATCTCACCTAGAATTTTTGTTGAAGTGGATGTGTCAAGACCACCAGTGGAGTGGGTTTAGATCATTGATGGGGAAGAAGTTAGATGGAAATAAGAGGTTGTTTTTGAATCCTGGACAGAGTTTTGCTCGACCTGTAATCTCTTAGGACATTCCTACCGATCTTACCGTAGGGGACCCAGGAATCCTCCTGTGCCAGAGGCCCCCTCGGTGAATCATTTGAATAGCATGGAGCCAGTCGATACCATCATACCGAAGGAGTTAAGTCCAACCAATCCTAAGGTGAGAAATATTTTCAATAGGTTGAGGAACGATTTGTCAGGATGTAAACTGGATGAACATGTTGTTCCAGGGTCAGGGGTTACCCCTAATACTGATCCAATGCAATCTGAGTCTGCCAAGCCTTCGTATGAAGATGTTGCTCGGATTGGACATGGCCCCGAAGCAGTGAACAACAAGGAGCTTAATTTCCATACGCAGGAGCTACCAAACAAACCTGGGCAGTGGGTGAATGCTAGGGGAAGGGAAAACTAGAGGTTGATCCTGTCTCTGAATGACATTAACAACCGATTTGACGGGCTAGATTCGGTTACTCCTGATCAAGAGAGAAAGTTCTTAGGGTGATCCTCATGGCCAGAGTTGGGGGGTGGAGAGATTGATGAACAACATTTGCAGGACAGTTCAAAGGGAGGAAGAAGGATCCACAGCCCAAGAAGGAAGAAGGGACAGAAAGAGAACAGGGACCCGGGTAGCTGAATTGTGAGCAAGAAGGGGAAATCCAAAGGTCTCAAGGATTATTCATATCTTCCAAGACCTATGGAGACAAGGTTAGCTAAAAAGGTAGGGCCCAACGTGATGGATGATGAATCTTCCAAAATGGAACAGGTGGAGGAGGGCATCTTGGAAACTGTTAGTGGGAGTGGCACAATTGAAAGCTGCGGCTCTAAAGATAAAGCCCGAGGGAAGGGGGATGGTATGGCCAAAGTTTCTCGGCTCCAAGAAGATGGTATGGCTCCTAATGCCCCCTTAACTGTGGCTTAGGGGTCATCAAGAAATGAGGATAACATTGGGGAAGCTCCATTAATTAATACGGATTGATCGGATCAGGCTGCTGAGACAAAGATTATTGACAACCCATGGGATCTTCTCATGTACTCTGAGGAATATATGTTAGAGAAGAACATTATCATTCTTGCGTCTAAGGAGGACATAGATAGAATAAATATGAGACCGTTCCAAGTGGAGTTAACCATAGATCAAGAAGATTGGATCATCAAGAAACATTTAATCTTGACTAGAGGATTCAATGCTAAGAAGATTACAATGTAAGAATTCATGCAGGTGCGAGACAAGGTGGCAGATCAATTTGAAGATTCCATCAAGGAAGATCATGTTACATAGGTATCATCTCTTTCATAGAAATTATATTGGGCGGATGCATCTACTCATTTTAAGTTGGCCTTTAACAACTTTTTCACCTGTTATGAAGTTTGATGCTCTTGGTTGTACTTCCAGGTTACACACTTTTCCATAAAAGTGTTTTATAATAAAAAATTAACTTTCAGGTCAGGTGTCTCGTGAGATGCACGGTTGTGTTGTATTAGTTTTATGACCGGAATAGTCTCATTCATTTTGGATATTTTCTTCCTATTTTCCAAATATTTTTGGATAGAGTGCTAGGCATCTACCGATTGACAACTCGTGTGATCCGGATGAACATATCTGGAAGAAGATGAATGATCATCGATTGTCTCGGAAGACTTTTCATGGATAAATGGAATTTTTCAAAGGCTATTTGTGGGATATTTTGTAAGTTTATATTCTTCCCATGACCACTCTCATGACCTTATGATGTCCCTGTGATCATGCATAATTTTGATGGTTACGCGATTTGCGAGTTCTAGCCAACTTCATCTTCCTTTTCATTGTGAGGAAAATAATACTCATATTCAGGTATCTATTCCATTGTGTATTATCCTATTCTCATTTGGAGAGCATCAATAATTACATATTTTATGATGAATTTTCATTACATTACACAAACAAATGCCAGATGACAATAATACATTAGTGTCGTTTGAAACATGTAACACAATCATCTAGTTGGGTAAAAGATATTCAATGATTCCCATGAAGAAATTATCTTATATTACTCCTACTTAAAATCATTCTTGATAACATAAGGAAAGTAAAAAATAAGAAAGGGGTGATCTTAGATGCTCGGTATGGGTATACAAGGGAGATACAAAATCATAACATGAACATAAGGGTATGTGAACCTAAACCTAAAATTTGAAGATCATACCCAGCATGCCAAAGATCACATAAATGAGTCATGGAATAAAGATTGGCATTTTATAAGATTTGAATAATAAGTTATTCAAGATAATAATCCTTGAATTCATAAAAAATGAATAAGACATGGAATTGTGGAAGACACATAAACATATTAAATAACATCCATAGTAGTCAATATAACAACTCTACTCTTTATTACATAGTTATACATGATTTATTACATAAACATGCATTTAAGATAACATTGGGGATCGATAGGTCTAGTGTATTGGAAAGTTAGGAACATTAAATGACATGTTAATACATAAAATATAACATCTTTATACAAACTTCTTGTACATGACCACAAAATTCTTTTGTACTTAGCATTGCATTGGATAACCTGAGGACATACATAAGAAAATGGTGATTTATAAATCCCAGTAATGGAGTAAACAAGGTATAAAATTAAGAATAAAATAAATTTTAGGAAATTGACATATCAATGGAGCCTAAGAGAAATGTGAACATAAAGGCATGATATTGAACAATTATGACAACATAGAGATGTGGCGACAACATTTAATATGATATTATCATGATCCTAGGATCATTTCACTTGGAGCACGAGTAAAACCTAATTTCACTTGAATTAGCATGACTAATCGCTCATTTCGCATGATGTTCCATGATACTAATCTTCTTACAATGCCTTGGAGCGCTATCATGGCACAACCTTCTTAATCAATTCATTTCATGTGAAAGTGTGCCCCATAGTTCATTAAACCTAGATTCATTAAATGTAATAATTTATTCCACGAATACGATATGTGTAATAGATAAATTTATGTCCATAATCAACAAGTACATGTTAATAAATGAGAATTACCTTGATAGATAAATGGGTATGTTATTCACTTATACGATGATGTTGGCATTGGAAATATTGGTGTAACTTCTGCAGCATAACGTCGTCGAATAGAAATTGTAAAATCGGTTGATGATAGAGAAAGGGGTATATAATCATTTATACATTAAATTTAATGTAATGGGGTCCTGTAAAATAGTATACCAAAAAATTTAATGGAATTTAGATTCATAATATAAAGAATAATTTCATGAATGTAAATAAGGGGAGAGAAATCTCTTATGGAATTTCAGCATGGTAACAGGTGTACATGGGAGAAATTAATGGGAGAGAAAGGGGTCTCTAATCTTTCGAACATAAGGATGGAAGTATAGGGGAGGTTTTAAATAATACCACAACATTTTTTATTGATAATAAAAGGCTATAACAATATAAGTAAACATGGAAATAAATAAGGAAGGAAGGAAAGTGAGGATCATATACATGAGTGTGTGACTTCAATAGCATGAGGAGGGGAATCATGAGAGCTTGGGGAACATTTGGAGGATTATAGAGAGATTATGGTAGATTAGGGACGTGATCCAAGGGTTTCTAGTGAAAATTGGTGGGAGAATGGGTGTGTTTATAAAGGAACTTATAGGTGAATTGTATAAATTTTCACCAACATAGTTTTTCAAAACTATATAATTAAATAGTCAAAACCACAAACCATCCTATGGTTTTTCCCATGGTTTTTTTCAAAAGGGAGTGTAAAAATTATTTTATAATATTAATAGGGGAATATATTGAAATATTAGGCTTTCTTATGTAGAGGTGAGTCACACTCTAACGGAAATCATTTTAAAATATTGAAAGGTTTTATATGTCTTGGAAGGTCCACTAAGGCATTGAAAAATTAATTAAAATAATCTAAAATCAAATTATTTTAATGTTAAAACATATAATGACTGAATATACCTTTTATAGTATTTTATTACATCACTATTGGATCATTATGATGTCATAAAACACATTATATATTTATATATTATTTAATTATACACAAAACTTCGACTGTATCAGAAAATTATGAAAAATTCACCATTAGATAATTATGAAATCCTAGATCCAAAAATAATATTCATTTTATCTATATAATTTTCTAAATAAAAAAATCAATATTTATTTAAAATTAATGGGTTTTAACAAAAATAGATTTCAAACAATAATAAAAATTACAATTGTTTAAAAATTATAAGATCATTTATATTTAATAAAAAGAAATTTAGTAATAATATTTTATAAAACTATTATTAAATTAAAAAATGTATTAATTCATCAAAATAGATTTCTTAATTGAATATTAACTGAAAATAATATTTTGTCTTTTAAAACCATTTACAAAGTAACAATAATAAAATGAATGTATATTTTTTTTAAAAATAAATCCACATAATCATAGTGCTAGGGTCTTGTTATATAACCCCTTATAACACCCTGATAATACCTTAGGGTAAAGTGTGTGATGGTGACAGACTCTTCGGGTGGCTTAGATAACATCTCTCGAGTGGTAATCTCTATTAACTTCCCCTTCTCCTGTAGGTGGTTCCATTCAAGATTAATGTGTTGATGCTCTGCTTGGGCTTGGTCAAGAGATATGTCCAATGATGCTACCTCCTTTCTAAGCTCTGAAAAATGGGCTGTGTATGGAGAAATTCTACTAGATGAAGACATCACTTCCTTTTTCTGAGTAAATTGGATGTGTTTAATCCATATATTTATACTGATCATGTGATCACTGTTTAATGACAATATTAAAAATGATAATAATTCGTAATGTTATTTTAGAATCCAAAAACATAACACTATGTAATTGAATATATTTTATATAACCATTTACATAATAATACAATTAGTTAGATCAAGAGGAATTTTCATTAATAAAATTTTGGGTCGTTTCAATCTCCCCCCATTAAGACATTTCACCAACGAAAATTCCTTTTTCCACAGTAAAACAGATGTTGGTAACTCCGCCTCATCTCTTCCTCTTGTTCCCACATTACTTCTTTAAACTTGTGATTTCTCCACAACACTTTGATGAGGTGCGTTGTCTTATTTTTTAAAACGTTTCCTTATGATCTATGATTATCACAAGATTATCTTCATTGTGGAAGTCATTCGCTAATGGTACCACCTATGTATTTAGTACATGTGATGGCTCAGGTATGTATTTCCTCCAGAGTGATACATGGAATACATCATGTACTTGAGATAGGTTTGGTGGGAGCTCTAGTAGATTGGCCAATACTCAAATGAGATCAAGGATCTCAAAAGCAACGATGCACATTGGACTAATATTTCCATTCATCCCAAATCTCATTACCCTCTTCCATGGTGATATGTGGAGGAATACCAGGTCTCCAACATCAAACTCTAGGTCTCACCGACGATTATGATCATAGAACTTTTTTCAACTCAGAGAAGCTTCAATGTGTTGCTGAACAATATTAACCTTCTCTACCATTTCTTAAATTATTTCTAGACCTAAGAGTATTCATTCCCCAACTTCTTCCCTACATGATGGTGTTCTGCACCTCTTCCCATATAGGGTTTCATAAGGATCCATTTCGATTCATGAGTGGAAATTATTATTATAAGAGAACTGAACTGGAGGAATATGTTTATCCCATCCTCCTTTGAAGTCCATTCATCATGATCTCAACATGTCTTTATGTTCTTGGATTGTCCGCTCATATTGGAAATCAGTTTGAGGGTGATAAGTCATACTGAACTTTAGCTCAGTATTCAGAGCTTGTTGGAGACTCTTATAGAACATAGAGGTGAATCTTGGATCTTGATAAGAATAATTTTATAGTGGCACCCCCTACTGCTTTTCCTCTTCTCTGATGTATATATGTGCTAGTTTATCCAATGAAAAATTCTCTCGAATTGAAATGACGTGTGCAGTCATTGTAAGACGATCCACAACAACCCAGATAGCATTGTTTCCTTTGGATCTCTTCAAATTTTTGGTGAAAAATTCCATGGTGATTTTCTCTCATTTTCATATTGGTATGGGTAATGGTTCCATCAACCCCTCAGACGTTTTCCTCTCAACCTACACTTTCTGACATACAAGGAACATTGATTTATACTCAACGATCTCCTTCTTCATGTTATCCCACCAATAATTCTCTCGTATATATTTATACATCTTTGTGTTTCTTCAGTGAATGGAAAAAATTGAACTGTTTTCACCATCCAAAAGTTATTTCTTTAACTCTTGATTTGATGAAACGCATAGTCTGGGCCCAAATCCCACAATTCCATCTTCATTAACATTGAACTCCGAGGATTCCCCTTTTCTTATAGTTTCAACATTCTTCTAAATTACGACATCATCCTTTTGAGCATCAATTAACCTTTCCAAAAGAGATGGTTCATAAATAATTTGTTAAAGAATTGATGATGTTCCATTATTTATGATTCCCATGTCCATACTCATCTAATCTAAGAATATTGGATCCTTTTCAATTATCATCAATGAAAGAGTTTCTAGATCCTTTCAACTTAGACCATTATCAAATTTATATGATTTCCATGGATGGTAGTGAATTGAGAAACCATAGTCTTTGATCATCTCTAACCATCTTCATTGACGCATATTCTTCTCTTTCTGTGTGATTATATACCTGATATTTTTTTGATTCATATATATTTCACACTTCTCCCCAAAGAGGTGATGTCACCAAAATTTTAAAGCGAAGATTACTATAGCCATCTCTAGATAATTTTTTGGATAGTTTTTCTATTAAAATTTCAATTTCCTTGAAACATAGGAAATTACTTTCTCATTATTCATCAATACATAGCCCATGCCCTTCTACGAAGCATCACTGAATACCTTGAAATGTTCTCTATTTGTGGGTAATGTCAGCATAGGTGCAGTGATAAGTGTCATTTTCTAATCCTTGAATCTCTCTTCACATTCATCACTCCATGAAAACTAGACTCCCTTCAGATTTAGCTATGTAAGAGGGTTTGACAGTCGTGAGTAATTTATCACAATTTGGTGATAATATCTAGCTAACATGAGGAAGCTACAAATATCTGTCACCAAAGTTGGCCTCAGCCAACCAAAAATTGAATTTTTCATAGAGGGATACATAGATATACTATTGCTTTTGATGATATAAACTAAGAATGAGAATTCCTTCTACTAGAACTCACACATGTAGTAAATTTCATTGTGCTTTTCCATTCACAACATCTTTAGTACAATGATTAGATATTCCTAATGCTCCTCATTGGTTTTAGAGTATATTAGAATATCATCTATAAATACTACCACAAATTTACTGAGGTAATCAATAAATAATATATTAATTATGTCTGTGAATATTGATGGAGAATTAGTGAGTCCGAATGGCATTACTCTGAATTCATAGTGCCCGTACCTAGTACAAAAACCAGTCTTAGGGATAAGCTCCTTATTCACACTTACTTAGTAATATCCTAACAGCAGATCAACCTTATAAAAGTATTGTACTCCATGTAGAAGATTGAAGAAGTCATCAATTCATGGAATTGGATAATTTTTTTTTATCATGATTTTCTTAAGCTCACAATAATAAAAAAAGGTGCATTGACCCATCCTTCTTCTCGATGAGGATGAATGGTGCACCCCATGGTGAAGCACATGGGCATATAAACCCTTTATCTAGATTATCGTGTAATTGTTTATTTGTATCCTCAAGATACACAATATACATTCTTTATGGATTCCTGGATATTGTAAATTCCCCAGGTATAAGATCAACAGAGAATTAAACATCTCTTATAGGAGGAAAACCAGAAAATTCCTTGGAAAACACTTCAACGAATTTCCTCACAACAGGCATGTCTTCAAGGATGATTTCTTCCTTAGACTCAATAATCTGAGAAAGATACCCATGATTATTGGGAATTAATATCCACAATAGAGATTATGGTTCTTATGAAGATTCACCATCCTCCTTTCACTTGTTAAGAATCGGGGGAAAATTCACTATATGGAGAGTGAATTCCCTCTCACAGGAATTCATGTTGGCACTATATAGGGAAATCCAATACATACCCAAAATTTCATCAAATTACACTAGAGGGAGTATGAAGAGGTTCTACGGGATGTTCAATCCACAATTTTTGATAGGGTGGGAGTTATATTCATGGGATGAAATAATTTCCCCATTTTTCATTCTCATTGGCATCTCTACTTACATGATTTTTGGTGGTGTTGGGATTGTTCTAAAAAAACTTTTGGGATATAAAATAATGCATAGAACTAGAATAGAAAAGTATATTCTCTATTATTGAATGAATTACATGAGTATATGTATCCACTTCTCTTTCGGGCTTTGTTTCTATGTTAGTAATGGAAGAAGCTCACCCTAGCTGCCTTGGAGGTTGTAGGTTGCCTTTGAAAACCCTTGTCTTAGGGCACTGGATTGAAAAGTGCCTTGGTTGTTTGTAGTTGAAGCAAAGAACAATTAGTTGAGTGTCTAACGGAGTGTTCCTTTGCAATATCACAATAGTTCTTTTTTCTTCTTAGAAATTAATGTAATGTGCCCTTCTCTTCCACACCTAAAGCATTTCATTTTACCCTTTAGAAAATTTTCGGGGTGCTTCTTTCTGCCCCATTTGCATGTGGGGTGGTATAATTTCATTGCACCATTATATTTATCCATCAGACCTCTAGAATAAATTCCACTTTCCACTTCTTATCCCTATGATATCCTTGATATTCGACGGTCTCCATTATGAATTTTAGGGAACATCAGAAAATTTCCTCCTAGCTATCGAATTCATGGATCGCTAGGGATTTCCGTAGACTAGGATTGATCCCACCAAAGAAGCTATAAACCTTGCATTCAAGTATATTAAAAGAGATGGTGGTGTATTATGGAAACCTTGTGTTGTTTTCCTCATACGCACTAACGGATTCTTCATCATTTTTCATGACGGAAATGAAGTCACTTTCCAACTTACGTCAGAGTGATCAAGGAAAATATTTATCGAAAAACATTTTCGACAAATCCATCCATTACAAGGACTCGATCTCTTCCTCAAGCTTTGTATTATTTGATTAATTTTCACCATTGATGTGCTTCAACCTCCATATGATAAGTAGCCAGAAGAACCTTCTCTTGTTCGAAACATTGAAGGTTGGAGAAGATCTTCTCAATTGAGTTTATCAATTATTTGGAGATTTAGGTATTAGATGATCCATTGAAAATTGGAGACCATTGTATCATGATTCTCTTCATTATGGTTTGATTTTTCATTTGGGGGGGGGGTGAATGTTCCACTTGACCGATATTTTAATTACAAACTTTAGTTAACTGAGAGAGTATTGTGAGAAGTTTTTTATTCCCTCTCCCATTGTATTGGACATTCATTAGAACAGTCATCACATTGATCATCGCATCAGATATTTGCCCAACTCCTCCTATTACTAGCCATTGGCTGGAATAAAAGGAATGATATGGGTAAAACATAAAGGTTAATCCAATGAAAAAATGGGATAACTTATATATATTACCTTTATTTCCATAACTTATGAATTTATAGGCGTTAATCTCTGTTACCGATGATCTACTTCCAAACATATATTCTTAGGGGAATATTTTTTATTCCCTTAAGAATTTTTCATATTATGCTTATGAATTTACAAAATAATATCCCCTAGGAGGGTCAATCCAAGAGTTCAGAATGTCTCATAGTCATGCAGATGTTCCCATTTGAGTCTAGCTCAAAGCATTGTTTTCGTGTTTTACCCCTAGGTACATTTGTGCCAATGCCACATCTACCTGTTCATATCCAGAAAGGGATGTATTTTCCTGATAAACCACTTACTCTATACTCACAAAAATATATGTATGTTTTTGTTATACTTAGTCATATCCCTTAGGTTTTCACTATGGTTTTCTAATCCTAATCCCAAAAATAACAAAACATTTTTTTGAAACCAACTATAATAACTGTACTGTTTATTACATACTTAATCTTGATTATTTTCATGAAAATTCACTTAAGAAAACTCTAAGGATCGATAGGTCTACTATCTTGGGAAATTAAGAAAATTACATGACAACTTGACACATAAAATACAACATATTTATTGAAAACATTTTGACCTGACCACAATATTCTTTCGTACCTAGCATTGCATGGGATAACATGAGGACATACATAAGAAAAGGGTGATATATAAAGCTCAATAAGGGATTTAACAAGGAATAAAATTGTGACTAAAATAAATTTCTTGCAACAGTAATATAAATGGATCATAAGAGAAACATGAACATAAAGGCATGATATAACATGATTATCATAATATTGATATGTGGAAACAAAATTTAACATGATATCAGCATGAGCCAAGGATAATTGAACATAGATCATGAGTAAACCCACATCTAACAAGACATATCATGATACTAATCTTTACAAAATGCATTAGAGAACTATCATGGAACGCCCTTATTTATCATTTCATTTCAAGAATAAATGTGCCACATAGATCGTACAACATGGATTCCTTAAACATTATAATTTATTCCAAGAATAAGAGATGAGGAATAAATAATGTAAGTCACCAATAATAAAGTACATATTCTTAATGATGAATATCCATTACAGAGAAATGGGTATGGTATTCACTTACACAATGATTTTGGCATGGAAAATTTTGGTGTAAGTTCAGCAACATAACGATGTCAAATAGAAATCATAAAATGGGTTGATGATATAGAAAGGGTTATACATTATTTAAAAATGAAATGGATAGTAAGGGGATCATGGAACATAATATCCCAACATATGTAATGGAATTTACATGAATAATATACAATAATTTCTGGAATTTTAATGAGGAGAGACGAATCCCTTACAGAATTTCGGCAAGGTAACAGGTGTACATGGGAGGCATTAATGATAGATAAATGGGTATATTATCATAAAATAAAAATGGGGGTTGTATAGGGGATTTGAGAAATCAAACCCCCATATTTTATTTTAAAATAAAAGGGCATAACAATATAAGGATACATTGACATAAATAAGGAAGGAAGGAAAGTGAAGATCCGTTACTTGAGTGTGTGACATCAAGATCATGAGGAGGGGATTATTTAGATCTTGGAGCACCTTGGGGGGATTATAGAGAGATTAATGAAGAGTAGGTACGTTATCCAAGGGTTTTTAGTGATGATAGGTGAGAACATGAGTGGATTTATATTGAAAATGAGAGGGGAATTCTTTAATATTTTACAAACGTATGTTTTGTAATATATATAATTAAATATTCAAAACCACAAACTATCCCATGGTTTTGGCCCATGGTTATTACAAATGGGGAGTGGAAAACATGATTATAAGTCCAATGGATGAGAATATTAAACTTTTAGGCATTCTTTTGTAATGGTGTGTCAAATTCTCAAGGAAATCATTTTAAAATGTTAAAATATTTTATAAGTCTTTGAGGTTCCACTAATGCATTATAAAATTAATCAAACAAATCTATAATCACATTTTTTAAAAAGAAAAAATATATTGGACTAATATCCTTTATAATGTATTTTATTACAGCACTATTGTGTCATTATGATATCATAAAGCACATTATATATTTATACAGTATTTAATTTTTACCAAAAATTTTGACTGTCTCTGAAAATTATGAAAAATTCTCCATTAGATAATTTCAATGTACTTAATCTAAATATAATATTAATTTAATCTGAATAATATTTGAAATATAAAAATTAACATTTATAAAAAACTCACGGTTTTTGACAAAAATAGCTTTCAATCATTAATAAAAATTACAATTATATAAAAATTATACGATCATTTATATTTAATAAAAAGTAATCTAATAAATATATTTTTTATAAATATTATTTAATTAAAAAATCCATAAATTCCTAAAAATATATTTCTTAATTGAATATTAACTAAAAATTCTATTCTTACATTAAAAACCATTTACTAAATAATAATTATTAAATGAATGTATATTATTTGTACAAAAATAATGCACATAATCATAATTCTAGGGTCTTATTAAAAAACCTCCATAAAACATCCACATAAGACCCAAGGGTAAGATATGAAATAGTGACAGACTATTAGAGTGGTTTGGATAATATCTCTTAGGTGGTAATCTCTATTAACTTCCACTTCTCCCATAGGAGGTTCTATTCAAGCTTAGCATGTTGAAGCTCGGCTTGGTAATGGTCAAGAGGGAAGCCTAGTGACAGTACCACCTTTATGAGATTCCACAAATGGGATTCATTTCGAGAAATTCTACTGGAAGAGGCCATCGCTTCCTTTGTCAGAGTAAATTGGATTTTTTGAAGCCCTATATTTATATTAATCATGTGACCACAGTTCAACGACTATATTTGCAATGATAACAATTCATAAATTAATTTTAAAATCCAAAAACAAAAAACCAAGGAAGTGCATATGTCTTATATAACCATTTTACATAATAAAAAATTTAATTAGATCAATATGAATTTTCATTAAAAAAAATTGGTTCTTTACAGTCAAGGATTAATTCCAAGGCCATATTAGTGGAATGGGATAACACTTTTAACCATCTTAGTAGTCAAGGTTCATCCCCAAGACCATCTTAGTAGAAATATTCCATTACAAAACCATAATCACTCTCCATTTTAGTCATGAATATATCATGAGATATAAATAATTACCCAATGCGTTATAGGGAGATAGAGGTCACACCCATCACATAATAAAAGCATACATATGGGTTCCACAAGATCATTAGAGTTCATCAGATCATAACACCTGAAGTGAAATAGGTGTCACAAACATTTCATAACAAGTTAACCTATGGAAGATATAGAGGTTTCATAATCATAGAATAACCCATTAAAATAATTGTGTTTCCTATGCATATATCATGTGAAATAGAAACTTGTTTCGTAAAAATCAAGCCATCAAAACACAAACCATCCATATAAAGAATATGAATTTTACCCTTGGATCATATCCCATGTAAGGCATGAGTAATACTAACGGATGTTATCGTAGATGGAAAATAATTTTGAAATAAAATTTAAAAACATTTCTTCAGTAAAACACTCTTTTCACTTTAAAAAACCGTTTTTAAATTATAAAACATTTGGAAAACCTTTTTCATTGAAAATAACTTTGAAAACGTATAAAGGAATACTTGAAAACTAATTTAAACACTTTTTATAAAATTTAAAATATTTGAAATCCTTTCCTGAAAAATTATCATAAAAATATAATTTAAAAAAATTGAAAACATGTTTAGAAATCATGGATTTTGAATAAAACATTTTTATGACTACATAGAGAAATAAGGTCAGATTTTCATAAAAACACTTTCTTAATTATATGAAGTACCAAACAGTGGGAAAATGGTACAATTACTTGAATTTATCATTAATATACATATTATAATAAAATTAATGAGGATTATTTAGAGATGGATAATAATATTTCATCAATGTAAACAAAAATATAAACAATCTCGATAAACAATGAGATTATAGAAATAACCTCTTACCACTTAGGTAAATTTGAATCATAATCCCCTTGAAACAGATATCATAAAATGAATATATAAATACCAAAAATATTAGTTATATGGATCATAAAAGACATTAATTGGAATTATATACCCAAAAAAACTTGTATTGAATATGAAATATGTCTCGCAGAAATAAAAGTGAGACTCGAAATCCTGTTACATAATGTCTTGACTTCCATCGTACATGTTAAAATCTCCTATGTAATAAAAATTAATTTATTAATCATAATTCAAAGAATAATATTCATATATATATATATATATATATAATACCATATATTATTTTCTTTAGACATTATATTACACGTTAATAAACAATTCCATTTTGAATTTATGTTTCGGGTAATAACTGATTTGTTTCTCGTACATGTTTTAACATGTTATTCTTGGTCGTATTAATTAGATTAATATTTAATAATACTAATAATTATAAAAATGATATAAATATCATATATATTCATTATTTATGTTTTTATGTGTATTCAAAAAAATTATAGGTAGATAATAAAATACATTGTTCATTGAGATTGTAGGTTGTACATACACATGAACGTTGTTTTCATTATCTTGTTAGATTAGAAAAAGAAAAGTACATGATATATTATCATTAAAAA
This sequence comes from Viscum album, assembly GCA_963277665.1. Taxonomy (NCBI): domain Eukaryota; kingdom Viridiplantae; phylum Streptophyta; class Magnoliopsida; order Santalales; family Viscaceae; genus Viscum; species Viscum album. The sequence goes on from OY728133.1 coordinate 1,713,483,134, forward strand.
ATAATTTTTTTTTGTAATATATACCACATATTTTTATTATATTCATCTTTAATACATTCCATGTTAATCATGAATGAATCACATCGGTTCACAAGGTTTTAGTCCGTCGTACACAGAAATGATGTTATCGTATTCCCACAAAATGGACAGAATGAATGTATCTGTGATTTAAAAATTAAAAAACTATAATAACATAATAAATAATAATATATCATATATATACTATAAATACATCATTATTCCCACCTTTAATGGTGGGAATATAATAACGGATGACATTGGTTTGCGAGGTGATAGCTTGTTGTACACACGAATGATGATTCTGTATCCCATTTTATGGAATTATGTGATGTTTTAGTACATAAACATAAAATAAAAAATATACATATTTTAATTATAAATATTTTAATTTTCTAAACAGAATATAAATACAATTTATGGGTCTTATGTACGAAATAAAAGAAAAATTTTTGTTGATGAACATTATGTCTTCTTCAAGCATCTTCTTTTGGTTTTCACAAACAAAATTACTTGGTTGTGTTTATACTAAAAATAAAGCTTTTAGTATTAATGGAGGTAATTAAAGAGTATGTTTTTATATTTCCTGGCTGACACAACATGGTTATGAAGTGTGAATAAATGAATAAATAAGTGCCCATTTATAAGTTAGGGGAGAGGAAATTTGAAAATTTTTAAAATATTAAATAAATGTAAATTATTTTTCAACTAAAAATGAGTCCAAAGTGAGTGATTTAAAATATAAGATAATAATACATCTAAATAACCACATAAAATAAAATTTATAAATGGTTTTAAAAAAATTATACACTTATCCGATGGTTTTAACACTTATTTATCCTCTTTTACTATTACTGGGACTACATTTATTTTTACACTTTGAGGGTTAATATAGTTAATATAAAAATTAAAAAGACCAATAAATTGATCAAGGATGAAATTTTAAATCATATGAAAACCAGTTTTATGAATTTTATATTTTTAATAATATTATACCATTTAATAAAATATTATTTATTCTAAAATATAATTGATATAAATTCTGACACTATTCATTACTGTGACTTTAAAAAAATATCAAAACAAAAACTAGATAACATCAAATAGAAACATATAACACATCATTAACATGTCAAAAAATTATATAAAATTATTTAATAACCTTAATTAATTCAAATTATTTTTATTTTAATATTTTTAATACCATTTAATTGATTGCTTCATTATTTTAATAATTATAGCATTGTCATTATGAAATTATTTATGGTACTTATTTCCTCCCTAATAATTTAAAATAATATTAAATGATGAGGATAAATACTTTTATATTTATAGAGACTATTTATGGTTGAATATATATTCTAAATAACATTATGTAAGAGATGGTATAGTTATTAAAAACATGATTATGACATCATTGACTTTTCATTAAATAAAATACTATATTGGGCTTAAAGTCATAAAAGTGGCTCCAAAGGGTCATAAATTAGACACATGGACGATTTTTGTCTAAAAATAATCATCCAATAAAATTGGTACAAGTGTTAAGATAATTGGATAATATTTAAAATATTATTTTTACCCTTAATTACCTTATTTAGCCTTAACCGTAGTAATAAAATTACTAAGTTTACTATTCATGTTGACTGAAAATAAAATGGACCTATGGACTAAATTTGAAAATTCAAATTTCAAATATTTAATCCATTTTTAAATTAAAATAATATATGTGTATAAAATTTAATTAAAATTAATCCCATAAATGGGGTGAGTGGGCGAGTTTTTAAAGTGAAAATGTTCAAAAAGTTTACTATGTTTTTGTATCACATTTTAACACTAAATTGATCCCAATACCCTAAATTGTATGAATATATATATAATTAATAATATTTAAAACAAAAAACATTTGAGAATATAATTTAACATTAAAATTTATATAGATTAAAAGATCATTTTTAATTAAACATTAGCATTATCATTATTCATCAAAAGATAAAACAACTTAGATAAAACCCAAATATTCACTCTAAGATAATTGTTTTATTATTCTTTAAAAAATATATTTTTTTAAATAAAATTTATAAATGTGTCAAAATTTAGTTTTAAAATATGTCTTCTATTAAAATATGGCAAAACTACTTTTTATAAAAATATAGTGTTTTATGTTTAAAATTGGATCTGTTATTATTTTTTCCCTATAAAACTTATTGGATGGATTTTAAAACAATAATTTTAATTAAAATAATTCAATAACAGTGATTAATTTAATATATTAATAAAAAAGTGTTTTTTTGGAATATAAAAAATTATAAAAACCATATCCTTTATTTTCAATTAGTTTTTTATCTACACTTATAATTAATTGGTACCCCAAGAATTAATTTAATAATTAAGTTAATCTTATTTATTCCAACCATTCCAATTTATATGTAATAACTATCATAATAAAAATAGTATGTTGTTATCTATTTAGACCTGACCTTATGCATAACATAAGTTATTGAATAAACTCAGTGTTACACGCAACAAAAGATAAACATGGAGTTATATATAATGCAAGATAAAATATAAATTGGTTATAATTCAAGATAAAATATAATTTAAATTATTTAAAAATTTATTTCATGAAAATATCATTTTATTACATTCCATCCCCTTAAAATGAAATTCTCCCTATTAATTCATCTCGGTCTTCAAAGGTTTAACATTTGATAATTCATTCTTAGAAACCTGCATCATAAAAAGGAATACTGAATCTTCATATAATAGGGGAATGTTGGAAACTAAATGGTTACCCAAATTAAATCATAACTAGGTTTTTATATAGGGGAACATAGGTGGAAAATGAAAACATGGACATTGAAGAGAAAACTAACTATCATGTTTTGATGGAGAGTGATACAGAACTGGATCATTATAATGTTAACCATCACATAATGATAAATCTATGATGATCTAATGGACCACTTAATTCATTAGAAATGAAGGTACTTGCATAAAATTATTGTTTGAAGATACTTTTCTTAAATTTTATGAATTTTACTAGAGGATATACTTACATGATTTCATGTCATTTTATAAGCACAATCTCATCCATCTATTATGCCTTGGTCAATTTATTATTCATCTCTTACATCAAGAAATGTATCTAAAATTTAAATGCCTGAAGAACTAATGGATAATAAGATTCATAATGGGATTATAAGTCATTCCTTCTACATCTAGCTATCATCATAAAAAATGGTTAGCTCATGTTATCCAATATGCATAAATCTTTATATTAGGAAACATTAATCTCTAAAACCTCATTCAATAGTCAGCATGAAAGTTTTCATAAGTGGTTAACCGTTTAACCCTTCCAAAATATGAAAACCCAATTTTTTTGGAAAAAGGTCACAAAATTTTTCAAACTCTGCTTAACATTAATCCCCTATATATGATAAAGTACCTCTTGATTGTCAAATACACAATATATGAAGACCATTATCATGTAATCTCTTGAAACACGGTAATAAACTGAATTACCATAAAACCATTGTGAAAACATGCATACTTTAAAAAATTAACTATTTCCTAATACCATAAATCCAACAAAATTATAAACGTATTCAAATTTATCATAAACCACATAGTCATCATATTACTCATCAGTTCCAATCTTATCAATACCATCCCATTTATTTTATCACAATCAAAACATCTATTTTTAATCATTATTATAACTACATCACGGTCATATTAAGGGTTATCTTTCCATTCAAATATCACCTTTCCTCTATAATCACTTTTCATATTTTCCAACACCATTAAAAATATTCAAATTCATAATAAAAAAATATAGTGGAAAAATCCTTAAATGATTCATTATTCTATAATACTATTAAATTACTTCTACAACATTATTATTGAATTATTGTAAATAAACACTCAATAATCACACAACGTCATTGTTATACTCAACATTAAAAATTGTGATTTGATGATATTTCCATGTGTATTTGCCTTTACGAGGTTTCTGAAACTTATCATCATCATTAACCCTTAGATTTGGGTATTGATTAGCATAATGCCCATTTTCCTTACACTTGAATCATTGAAGCGTAGAGGAGGGTCATTTTGTGAAGCCTTATCTCTATTAACATCATTAGTTAACTTCTTCCCACCACATTGTAATTAAATTTCTCTCTGACCTTATTTCCCACACATAAAACATTTTCCATTCCTCTAAAGATTATTTCCTCCATGTTTATTTCCACACATTGAGAATAAAGGAAAGATCATCTTTTTTTCTCCATAGTTTTTTTATTTTCCCTTAAACTTCATCTTATATTTATTTTCTAAATCATGATAGTGATACGTAAATCCAACCACTATTTCTACATTGATGACACATAAGAATATTTCTTCATACCTACTGAAGTCAATTATGGATAACACCTTTGGAGACTTGGATTTTATTCCACTAAAGAATCAATCAACTGTACTTTCAAGTTGGATGATAATTATATAATTGTACCTCATATTTCTTGTTAAATTATATTTATATGTTCCCAAATATTCATAATAACTATTTTAACTCAAGTAATTATTTCCCCATTTTCCTATGAAGAATTTGTGTAAAGTTCGTTTTGAAAAATACGTTTTTAAAATCACCCCCTTCCATGGAGACAATTTCATCTTATTTCCTTTTATTATTCATAAGATTGCACTATTTATCCACATTACATTCCAAATTATATAAAACCTAATTTTTTTATATAGAATCAAAAATATATTTCCAGTGGTACTGATTGATAACACTACAATTTCCAATACATTTTTTACTCTTACACCATTTTGTTAAACTGATTTTGTATTGTAAATTTTAATAATTATAAAATATATAACATCGTTATTGATTAATTAATTTAATATTTACCACTGTTAAAAATGGATATTTCACTTATTTTGATTTTTTCATTGTAGTTTGAGTTGATTTGGAGGATCTAAAATGATGTTTAAGAAATGTGGTGCAAATTGTTCATGAATCCAAGCACATTAGTGGACTCAACCGCATGCATATACTAATATGTGAATTCATATAGGATGAAATATAGTAATATGATCTAAAAATTAGTGGGATACAACTTTCATGATGGAATCTAATCCTAATTATTTCAGGCATCCTATCCAATGGCCCAAAGGCCTTCAAAATTTTTATATTAAATTAAAACAATACCCATTTTATGGGAAGAAGGGGGGAACCCTAACAAACATCATCGACATAAAACATCTCACAACCTGAAGGTTAGGTGAGATAAACCAAACTAACAACATGGAGCTACCCCTCCCTAGCTAATGATTGTGAAAAGCTCTCCACCGGTGCAAGGTTGAATGACAAGCAGTGTCATATGTCAATGCATAGGCCCGATATGATGGCTTACACCATACCCTCTCAAACATACAAATCCATAAAGCATTACAATGATGAATAGTTATCTCTGGAACCTCCTTTAGTCCTACTCTATGTGGTCAAGTTCAGGTGAAACAACATACCAATAGTTCTCACAGAACCTTCCACCGTTCCGAAAATACAAAACCATTGAACCTCAAAAATTGTTCATCTTGGAAAAACCCCACCATTCTGCTCAAAAAACTCCCAACACCATAACCACATAAGTCTGGAAGACAATTAAAAAAACATGAGATCAAACCTTCATCACATGGTATTGGATAAAACAACACCATACTGATTGAACACCACCAATAAGAAAATTTGGGTCTTCATCAAATAGAAACACCACACTAGACATATATCTTCTCTAATCAGAACCATGATGCTCCCTTATCAGGATCTGGAACAAGCCTCACAGTGAAAAGTAGTACAAGGAAGGGATATTGATGTTGAACCCGGACAACCACAAACCAGATCCAGCTAGAGAACAAGATCAAAATATCCCCGAATTAAAAACCTGTCAAAACTCATAGGATTTGAGATTGAACCCCACACTGTAGCATGACAGATTTGGTCCTGATTCGCACACCTGAAAGACCATCGAAGCACCTATTAAACACTGTGACGCTGAACACCGAAACAAGAAACACCAGCCTGACCGTAGAAGCACCATCAAGAAGTGAAGAACTGAACACTGAAGCCCCACCGATAATCAGAGTTGTTGATTGTGGCACGACGTTAGTCCCATATCAACTCGTCCGCCAAAGATCCACTGAGAGCCGCCTTCTCCGCATAAGAAATTAAGCCCTCCTGAATTGGAGATGCTGATTCTGGCACATCGTCAGTCCCATGCCAATTCTTTATCTGAAGCACCACCAAGAGCCGACATAGCCACAAAAGGAATGATGCCCATGCCAAGTTGAACCAAATTCACTACATGAAGATCCCAGCCTGAGAGGGGACGATGGAAAGCACCGATAGAAAACCCTATGTCCTCTTGAGAAGGGGAAGAGTCCCCAACGAACTGATATGTCCAATAAAATGAATTTGCACAGAGTCAGAAGTTTGCCACTATATTTTGGAAATATTTATTATTATATACATTATATGGATTCCAAATTTGACGTGGAGATATATAGGTTTTAGTGTAATAAGTGTGTAGTTGTTTTAAAAGTGAGATAATATTTTCTATTGACCTAAAATCATGGTCCATGTGGTTTCTCAAAATCTGTGTTCCCAAACCCACCTCCAATTTTGTCTATAAAACAAAACCTTGTGAAACATAATTAGGAGTTCGACAAGGAGGTCATGTACTACCATTCAGGGTCCCAAAAGAGTTATATACACAATATTTTTCATTATGGAGGCCATGGTATGTGTTACTTCATCATCATTGTTGTTATCTCCTCCAATGGAGTTCTAAAATCCCTGTGATCATCTAAGAAAAAACAGGATCTAATCATGAGATTCTTCCTTGTAATATTTAAATAATATTTTTAATTATATATTTTTATGTTATTTTTCTTCATATTATCTTCTTGTTTTATGAATTTATGTACTCATATATCATAATCGACACATATTGGTAAATTGAACTCCCATAAAACACTATCATGGACATGTAAATTTATTTCATCGTATCACAAATAAATAACATACTAACCTGTATAACACATAGAATTATTTTTGTGCTGCCTTAGTGAGTTTCAGTTATTAAATCAAACACAAATCATCCAATCATTGATGGTAACTCATGAATCAAATTTTTTTGAATGAACCCTAGGAATTTACCTAGTGTAAACTCAGTAATAACCTAGTTATAGTTTTTATGAACCAGGAATTAAAATATCATAATCCTATCAATTGAAGTAATTAAAGATGAGGATCATGTGATTTTCCTGGGTTGATCCCACTTAATAATTTTCATTAATTTCCACTTTATCTTATAAATTTAACTTTTATGTTGACATCTTAAATTATCAACCCCCAAGTTTTCCGAAATACCATTCCACATTAATTTTAATAATCAAAACCATATGTTTTAATTAAAGAAAAAAGCCTCCATCTAGAGATGTCCTAGGGTTCCTGCTATACTGCAAAAATTCTAGTAAAGCTAAACATTTAATTTGACGTGCTTGAAAATGAGATCAAATTTTGATACTGTTTCTGAGGATCAAATGTCATTTTTTTATTTTTATTACTTCTATTTAATTATTTTACTTTTTATTTATTACTTCTCTCAATTTCCCCCCTCCATTTTATTTTTTTTGTTTTGTCTTATTTTGCCTATTTTTTTCTCTCTTCTGTGTTTTTCTCTCTCTATATCACTCACACTCTCTCATCACTATCTATAATTATATTATATAAAATTATATTTTCTTTTCACCTTTCAGTATTATTAATAGTTTTTATTCTATTCATATTAAAAAAATATGAATAAAAAAACAAACTTCAAAACCAATTCACATGACCCGACCACAAAAACAAACTTCTTGAATTTGAACTAGAAATTGAAAATACACTTCCTCAAAAATTGAGTCATATATATTATGAAAATAATGTTACACTAATTAAAAAAATTTGGAACCTCACGTGGGTCCAACCAAATAAATAATTGAACCAAATCAAACCAATGAAAACATGACTGCACGTAACCAAACATTACAAGAAATAACCACCCTGGATGTGGATTACCTACCTGTGTACATCCAATATCCTAAAGAGGATTCCAACATTGAGGAGATAATGGGCCTAATGAAACTTATTCTTAAAATTCATGGGATTCTCGGTGAAGACCATCCTAATAATATCAAGAAGTTTCATATAATGTGATCCACTGTGAAACCCCAAAATGTTTTTGAGGATCTAATCAGGGTTAGGTCCTTCTTGTTCTCCCTTTATCGTGTAGCCAAAGATTTGATATACTAAATTCCTTGTACAATTAGGGGATGGATTGAAAATAAATGATACATTATAGATACATTCTTCCCTTCCTCCCATACTATATCAATTAGAAGAGGAATTTGTGGCATTAAGCAATCACAAGGTGAGAACCTTCACAAATATTTGGAAGGATTCAATAGACGTTGATCATGTAACCCCCGCCACCAAATAATTGAACAATTTATAATTCCATAATTCTATGAGGGACATATTCCAATGGATCATGTAATGATAGATTTTTTATTTGTATATTCCCTTATTGATAAAAATCCTTCTGTCACTCAATATTTAATAGCCAACATGGCTCAAAATGCCCAAAAATTAGGTGCGTGAGGAATTTCACAAACACAAGGAGTTCATGAGGTAAGTAATTCATCCCTATAATAGGGAAATGGTATGGAACCTTCTAATCCTTTAACATCATGAAGAAATCCTCCTCCTCCCAAATATAAACCAAGCCTTGAGAACATGGTGAAGTAAATGGAAACCCAGAACCTCTAGTTCCAACATACCACACAATCTTCTATTCATGACCTACTAACTGAAGTGGGAAAATTGGAAAACACCATCAATGAGATAAATATGAAAGGGTTTGGAAAACTACCATACCACCCTAGTGCAAATCAAAAAGACAAAGGTATTTTTTGGAAATAACAATTCATACTGGTAAGGAGGTTTCTTCATCTAATGATTCAACCGGATGTGTATATCCTTATCTTGGAAACTATCTTTATCTACCAAAATAAGTTTCAAGAGAATAAAAATAAGAAAAAAAGGGCAAAAAATTATCACTAAGTATTCCCTTGAATAACACATTCGTCTTACTTTACTCCAAATACTCTCTAAGTTGAATAAAATTTCTGATAGTATCTTTGGTAATAAGATAATGGTTAAATTTAAAAATGTATAAGTTAATATTATTTTATTTGATGTAGTTAAAGAGGTCTAAGACTATGAAAAATTTCATTAAGATCCTTGCACACAAAGATGGATATTGAAGGGGAATGATAGAGTCAACCTGGGAAGGAATATCTCATCTTTAATAAAATAAGAAATTCCACCCAAAAGAGTGGATCCTAGCACTATCACGATATCTTTCATCATAGGGGAGACCTTCTTTTTCTAATGAAATTATAGATTTGGATACTTTAATTAATCCGATTCCTTACTTTGTGTACACATCCCTATAGTTTAGAGATATTAAACCATTGTGCATCGACATTCAAATTTCCAACTAGATCATAACACACCCATTAAGAGTTATCGAGGATGTACTTGTAAGAGTGAGAAATATCATCTTCCCTGTAGATTTGGACATTCTTAAGATGAAAGATACTTGAACCCATGGACATGAAGATGTCAATATCTGGTAAGAATTACATAAAACAATCATGATGATCCTCAACGTTCACTATGGAATGTTGTTTATGGAATTCAGTGGATAAAAGGTAAGTTTTAATATGCTTGAATCTATAAAACCCCCATTGAAGAGAACTAATCTCTTACTATCTATTATATGGATGTTATCTCTAACAACACACACACACACACGAAATTCTCTACTTGACCCATACTCTAATTCATTTTCCTCTTATTCACCATTGTGTGGTTTGAGTTTTGATTAATGTTTTGAGCATTGTGCGGGTTCAATGAAGTGTAAACATTGTGCTTTAATTAATGAGTGTGTTCATTATGGGGTTACCATTACCATTAATGATTCTGGAAATTTCAATTCCATATATTATCATTCATTATATAATATACATGAGCATATAGAAAGTTTCATAGACCTCACTCCCCCTATATCCTCTCCCCCAATCCAAAAACCACTGATGTTGGAATTAAAACCAATTCAATCCCATTTAAAATAATTCTATGTTGAGGGTATTTGACCAATTGCTCATCATTATTGCCAATAACCTCTCTCCATGGTAGGAATCAAAATTGATTGATCTATTGAGAGAGGGTAAAAAGGATATAGGATGGACATTGGATAATATTCTCATGGTTATACCATCTCTTTATATACACTATATATTTATAGATAATGAGTATATGTCTGTAATGCAATCTCAACGCAAGTTCAATCACACTCTCCTGGAAGTGGTAAAATTAGAAGTCATAAAATTACTTACTACTGGGATCATTTATCCTATATCAGATACTAAATGTGTTAGAATAGTGAAAATTGTTCCTCAAATAATTGATATAACATTTGTGTCAAATGAAGGGAATGAATTGGTTCCAACACATGTGAAAAACAGTTTGTGAGTGTATATTTACCATCATCGACTAAATCAAGCCATGAAAATACACCAATTTCCTATACCTTTCATTGAACAAATTTTAGAAATATTGGATAGTAAGTCCCAAAATTGTTTCCTTGATGTCTATTCCAGTTATTTCCATATCTATATATCCCCTGAGTATCAATAAAAGTCAACATTTACCTATCCATTCTCCATATTTTCATATATAAGGTATCCTTTTTGATCTATGTAATTCTCTTGGAACGTTTCAGTGATGTATGTTGAGTATTTTTTATGAGTACCTTGAGAATTGTATTTATATTTTATGGATTATTTCAATGTTTATGGAACTTCCTTTGATGGTAGTTTAACACCCCAAGGTTTTATCCTCTATCATTGCATTGAAAAAGAACTTATATTAAATAATCACGAATTCCATTTAATGGTTTAATGAGGGTTAGTTATTGAGAATGTTATTTAAAATGAGGGTATTCAAGTGGATAAATCAAAATTTTAATTAATTTAAAACCTTCAATATCCAAAAATTTGTTCATGAGGCAGTATATTTCCTTGTTCATGTTGGTTTTTACTATAGATTCATTAGAGACATTATAAAGATCACACATCTCTTTTATAGATTATTTCAAAAGGATTCTGAATTTGTTTTTGAGAAAATATTTTAGTATTATTTAAATTCACTAAAAAGGAATCTCATGTTACCTCTCATCATCCAACAACCAAGGTGGGATATCCCCTTTGAACTTATATGTCATGAAACAAACTTTGCATTTGGGTAAATTTTATCACAAATGGATGAGAAGTATCCTCATTTCATTGTGTATGCCTCATGTACCCTTGAACCTACCTAAGAAAATAACACTACCAATGAAAAATAACATCATTCAATTTTGTTTTACTTGAAAAATTTTGTCTATATCTTATTAGGTAAAAATTCATAGTATTTTTAATTATGATGCCCTTCGTTTTCTCCAAAAGAAACCTAAAGATAATCCCTACCTCATTCAGTGGTTGCTCCTCATCCAGGAGTTTGACTTTGAGATTTGAGATAATATAGTATTAGAGAATGTGGTGTCTGACCATATTAGTTGGATTTCCCCACCAGTAGACCATCATGTAGACTCAACCCTCCCCATTGGATAATTCTTACCTCATGTGAACCTCTATGATAATATGGAATTTACCCATGGTATGAAGAAATTTTCCATTTTCTAGTAGCATCATAGGTCCCCATTGATTTCATTAATTCACAGTCCAAACAACATAATCTTGTTTCACACTGATACATTTTGAATGACCCATACTTGTAGAGAATTTGTATTGACCATGTTATTCACAGGTCTGTCCCTGAACATGAGTTCACATCTATTTTGAGCTTCTGCCATACTTTGGTTTATGGGGGCCATGTTGGCATTCAACATACTACTTGAAATGTCCTTTTATTAGGAATTTATTGTCCTACATTGTATAGTGATTCTCATCAATTTTGTATGTAATCTACTTAATTTAAATTCATAAGGAATATCCCCAAGAGGAATAAAATCCCCCAATAGCCCATATTATTTTGTGAGATCTTTGATGCATAAGGCATTTATATCATGTGGACTTTTCAATATTCATTTGTATTTTTTAGATCTTATTAGATGTGGATTATGTCTCTAAAAGGGATGAAGAAAATGACACTAGTTTTGATGACTCTTGAGTGGTTGTTGATTTTATGAGGTCCCATATTTTTAATAGGTTTGGTTTTCCACGATTCATCATTAGTATCTAGGGTTCACATTTTTTCAATAGAAACATGGAAATATTGATTTGAATTTATGTTGTGGTTTATAAATTATCCACTACATATGACCCCCAGACTAATGAAAAGGCATAAATATCAAACTGGTATGTTAAGAGAATCATATAAAATTGGTACAGTATAATAGGGAAGATTAGTTTTTTCACTTTGATGATGCTATTTGGGTGTACAGAACAACTTCTAAAACCCCAATCGGAATGTCACCATACATGATTGTTTTTGGAACATATTTTCACCAACCAATAGAGGTAGAACACCCTACATATTGGGCGGATAAAAATGTCATATGAATCTTTCATATGTAGGTAATAATAAGAAATTATAGATTCAAGAGTTGGAATAAATTAAATATGATGCATATGAGGACTCTTGAATATGTAAAGAGAATAAAAAGGAAATCCATGAGTGGATGATTCATCAGGGGAAGTTTCTGGTTATTGAGAAGTTAATCTTTTATAATTCCAAGCTAAATCTATACCTAGGTAAGCTTCATTCATGATGGATCTGTCTTTATATAGTTACTGATATTTGCCCTTTTGGTGCCATAAAGTTTTTCATGAGAAGAGTTGATGGAGTTTTATGGTCAATGGGCAGAGGCTCAAACACTTCTATGAGGATTTTCCAAATCACCTCGTAGAGGAAATCCAACTAATGGATGTCACATTTGACACCACATAGATTGTTTTCCCTTTTCCCTACCTTTATTTACTTTTCTATTTATTTAAAATACTTCAATTGAGGATAATGTAATTATTAGGTGTCGGGGAGGGTGACATGTCATAGTCAGGATTATAAAAAAATACATTTTAATTTTTTTTTCTTTTTCATTATGTTGAATTCTTAGATAAATATTGATCTTAAAAATAATATCCAAATAATTTTTCATGCTTGAGTCTATTTTGTGGAAAATTTCATTTTTTTTTTTGGAAAAATGATTTTCAATTGAGTGTTAATATATAATCATTTTCTATAATTTTTATTTTCAAATAATTCTTATGTGTTTTATGTATTTTTTAAACCTATTCCTCATAATCACTTTCCAAAATTTTATTCCCTTAGCTGAGAGATATTATAGGTCCTTTACTGCATATTCAAATTTTTAAACACTTTATGGAGAGTCTCAAGCCATGCAGAGAAAATGAAACTTTCTTTTATTCTTTTTGAATCTATAATATTCAAATGTGCTCCATTTTTTATAGGGGACATCATTCATTGAAAATTACTTTATATTATTAACCTCTATCTTTGGCCTCCTTGAAATTTTACCGTTCTTAAACCTAAGACCCAGTGAAATGTCTATTAGGGGGAAACATTGCAAGATAACTTATCCCTACCTATCCATCTCTCGGGTACATTATTGTTTTAATTTAGGCATGTGTGTGGGTGAGGGTGTTTCCCTGGAAATTATTGGGAATGAATTCTTGTTATGGGTTGATTTAAAGAGTTCCTACATTTTACATTGGAAGTGGGATCACAAGGCTTATTTTAACATTTTTTACATATATTTCCCTCGTTATCTCCAATTAAAATTGATAAAATAATATAGTTTTGTACATTAGAAAAATAGAACAAAAGAAAAAAATTAGAGGAAATAGGAAGTTTACTTATTATTATTCATTGATTGGTTGTGACCCACACAAATGGACAATTAGATAGTGATTTTTAATTGAAAAATACTGTGAGGGGTTGAGTGTATACATTCATTTTGAACACTTGATAAATATTTACATATTTTGTTCTTCATATATTAAACACTCCTCTTATGCCTCAGATTTTTATACATTAAATCCTACCAACCCTAGAACCTCAGAACAACCTATTGTAAGTACACTTAATAAGCACACTAGTTCTTGCTGGTAGAGAACATATAATCCTGCAATGAAAATGGTAATTTCAACTAAATTCTGAAAAAATATAATAAATCCAATTTCATTTGTTTCTTTAGAGAAGAGAGAAAATTTTATGTAGGTTAGTTTGTGACATGTTTCATGGGTGAACAAATGTTGTTGAACATATTTGAATGTGAGAAAAGAAAAATGATAGAAAATTTGATTTCATAAAAAATACATGATGAATTTCCGTTCAAAATAATATTGTATTTTTTATCACATTTTATTTAGGTATGATAATTTCTTATGATATAATACGTTTTGTATGAGTGAAATTTTTTAGGTGTGGGGGTGTGATCGCACCAGAGTTTCCTATTCATTTTGACCCATACACCATTGTGTTAAACTGATTTTGTATTTTAAATTTAACATATTATAAGAAATTTCAACTTATTATTGATTAAATAATTTAATATTTATGACTTTTAAAAAGGAATATTTCACTTTTATTTATTTTTTCGTTATAGGTGGAAGTGATTTGGGGGATCCACAATTAAGTTCAAGAAATGTATCTCGAACTGCACATGAATCCAAGCACACCAGTGGACTCAACAACACAATTATACTATTTAGTGAATCTATTCTAGATATGTTTTTTTATCTGATCCAAATATAATTTTTCTACAACTTTCATGAAGTAACCCAATAAAAATTCATTTATTAATATTCCATATCGAACTGATTTATCCAATTAAATGAATCTGCACAATGTCAAAATTCTCTACTGTATTTTAAAAATATAACATAAAATATATATTAACTAGAAGAAAAAATTTACATAGAGATAAAACGTATGTATTCTAATTTTTTTTATATCTTTGAAAATAGAGATAATATTTTATATTGTCCAAAAACCATGGGCCAAGTGGTTCTTCAAAATCAAGGTTCCCAAAACCACCTCTCATTTTGGCTATAAAAGAACACCTTGGGAACCACATTTAGATGTTTGAGCTAGTGGAAAGGTTCTGTAATTTTGGACTCTCAATGTAGTCCTCTACCATATACTATAGTTTATTGAGACCATGATAACTTCTATTTTATCATCATTGTCATTGTCTCCTCCCATGGATTTCTAAACGCCTTGTGATCACATGGGGAGGAACGTAATGTAATCTCGAACTTCATGTTTGTAATATTGGAATGATCCTTTTAATTATATATTTTTATGTTGTTTTTTCTTAATAATATCCCCTTATTTTATTTATTTATGTAATGGTATGTCATAATTGATTCATATAATCATGTTTGGGGGTACCCTTTCATGTGATTTCTTACACACATTTCAACATTTCTTTTTCCAAAATTTAATTGCAGTATTTGGGAGGATCATACTAGTCAATTGAAATATAATATAACTTCTCATGTACATGTACATTTATATCATGATATCATAAATAAATTGCATACAAACCTGGAAAACACATCGAGTTATTCGTGTGTTTTCATGGTGAGTTTCAGTTATAAATTCGAACACAAATCATTCAATCATCAGTGATAACCAGTGAATAATTTTTTGTTTTTGACTGAAACCTAGGAGGTACGCTGGTGTAAAATCAGTAACAAACTAGTTATAGGTGTCAAAAACTAGGTATTAAAATATCATAATCATATCTCTTTAAGCGATGAAGGATTAGAATCATGAGATATCCCCTTGTTGATCACACTTAATCAATTATGTTAATTTCCTCTTGGTTTTATAACATTCATTTTTCTATTCACTTATTAAATTATCAACCCAAAATTTTCCAAAATCCCATTCCCTTTTAATTTTTAAAATAAAAACCATTTTTTGTATTAATAATCTAAGGCTCCATCGAGAGATAACATAGAGTTCCTGTTATACTTCATAAATTCTAGTAAAACTAAACATTTAATTTAATGTTCTCAACAATGAAATCACTGATCCATTTCTCAACCACTTGTGGACTAAAAGACCCATTGAATGTAGGTGGAAACTGACTCATGAAGGACTCAACATAATTTTTTTTCTACATAGTCCATTTTTATGTCCATCATGATTCATATATTCCAAAAGTTGTGTGATCATAACCAGAATATTTCACATTACTACTCCCATAGCACTCGATTACTCATGAGTACAATCATTTCATTTCCCATAACAATAATCATTAAAGTGGTTCCTTTGGGTTCCATACATGAAATAAAACTAGAAATCATAGTTTGAGAAATGCTAATCATATTTATAAAACAATATAATAAAGGTAAATTGATTATAAAATTTCAATCTATGGCACCTAGGGTTTAATCCTTGGTTATTCTTGATTGATACCAAAACATTATTATTTTAACATGTACTTAGACTTATCCTTAGGGATTTTTTTAAAGGTTTTCTTATCCTATATTCCAAATATTGATTAAACCTTTGATATTGTACCTACTATAACAACCCAATCTATTCATACATAGATATTACATCTTTTAATATGAATATTCATTAAAATAAAATAATTCCCAAGGATCGTGATAGTTTATTACCATCGGATACTTGGAACACAATAATCAAATATGGTGAAAGGTCTTATATGTTTACCATGAAGATATTCCCCTTTAGTACTCATATGTAAAACCTTTCTTCATAACCTTGGGAAAGGAAGCCTAAGAATATGGTGATCTCATATGATCAGTAAGAGTAAAAAAGGGAGATATATAAGAATAACATGAACATAATGGCATGATAACATAATAACAATATTTTAAGATCATACCATGCATGAAAAAGATTGTATACATGATTCATGGCATATTGATTAGTAGTTCATAAGACTTGAATAATCAAGAAGCCAATAGCATAAGACATGAAATCATAACATAGGAATAATACATGGAATTTTGGTAGACACGTAAACATGTAAAATTATTTCCATAGTATTCAAGTCTTACTACCAAGTCCATCTTAGTGGAATGACTTCACTCCCCAAACCATATTAGTATTAAAGGTTCACTACATAACCATCTTATCATTAAAAGTTATTTAAAGAACTTGGGTCGCTCCCCATTTCATTCATGTCTATACCATGAGATATAAATCATTACCAAATTCATTTTTTTGGAGATATTGGTTCCACTACTAACATAATTAAATCATTTATACGTGTTCTATAAGATCCCAAATTTCATCATATCATATCCCATGAAATTAGATGGGTGTAATAAACATTTTATCATATTGTAACCGATGGAAAAGATATAGGTTTCATAATCATATCATAACTCATGAAAATAAGTGGGTTTTATAATAATATATCTCATTGATGAGAAAAAAGTTTCATAAGCAACAAGTAATCAAAACACAAGCCATTTAGAGAAATAATATGAATGGTACCATTTTAAAATATCTAAAGTAAGCCATGCGTAACAAGAAAAAATATTATCTTATATGGAAAATAATTTTTAATGATATTTTAAAAACATTTAATAAGGAAAATAAAATATTTTTTTAATTAAAATTCATTTTAAATCATAAAACATTTAAAAAATATTTTTCATTGAAAATTACCTTGAAAACATATAGAAAAAGACTTGAAATCCATTTTAATTTTTTTTTAAAACATAGAAAATATTTTAAAAAACTTTTACTTGAAAATTATCATAAATTTGAAATTTAATTAAAATTAAAACTAATTTATAAAATAAGTTATTTGAACATAACAAATTTATGGCTGAAGAGGAAAATAAGTTTAGATTTTCTTAAAAACATTTTATTAATTTTATTAATTAATACGGAGTGGAAAAATGAAATTATTACATAAATATATCATAAAAAACCACAAGAGAATAATATTTGTAATATTTCATGGGAGATACATCACAAGATTTCATCTATGTAAGCATAAATATATATAATCCTAATAAATGATGAGATTGTAGTAATAACTTATACCACTATGGTAACGTTGAATCATAATAACCATGAAATATTGATTATAAAATGGATATGTAAGTTCCAATAAATTTATGTATAATTAGCATATAATATATTAATGGGAATTATATACACCACACAAAATAAATGAGTGGATAATATGACATAAGTCTGCCAAAAATAAAAGTGAGACTAGAAATCCCATTACCATAAGTCTTGACTTCCATCATACATTTTCACAACTATTTTATAACAAATAAATGTTTATTATAAATCTAAAAAAACTATATTCATATATATAATACCATATATGATGTGATTATGACTTTTTATTACTTTCTTATTAATAATACCATGTTAAACTTATATTTTGGCTAATAAAAACTTTTTTTCATTCATGTTTTGAACTTTTAATCTTAGTCCTACTACATATATCAGGGTTAAATAATCTCTATAATGATAAAAATTGTGTAAATATCATATATATTTAGTAAATATTCATTAAGGATTATTTAACTAAATTTAAAGTTAGAAAATAATATATACGTCTCATGGAGATGGAAGGTCATCCATACACAAGGAGGATGTTTTATTTTTTCATGTTAGATTAAAAGAAATTAAATTATATTATATATTATCATTGAATAATCAATTTTAATTAATATATATCACATATTTTTATTTAAATAATCCTTAATACATTCCATATCTAGCGTGAATGAATCACATCACTTCAGGAGGCTGTAGATCACCGTACACACAAACGACATTATAGTATTTCCACAAAATGGAAAGCATGAATGTATGTGTGATATAACAATTACAGAATCATAATAACATAATAAAAATAATATATTTTATATAAAATATAATTTTTTTTTAATTTTTAACCTTTAAATGTGTTAATGGAAGAACAAACCTCATCAATTTGCCAGGCGGTTGTTCATTGTACACGCGAATGATGATTACGTATCCCATTTGATGGAAGCGTGTGTATTCACAAGTGGTAAAATTAAGATATAAAATCTCAGTATATTTATTATATTTATTTTATTTTAGAAATATTATATTAAAATAATTGAATGGGATTATTAAAGAAATAATATTAAATTTTTCATTGATGAACGTTACATCTTTTTTGGGAATCTCTTTTTCGTTTTCATCAAAGGACTACCTTTGTTGGATTTCATCCCAACAGAAGGATTATAATTTGATGGTATAGAAGTTAGAAGGATATTTTAATAGAGTTAGTTCGAACCAAATTTGTTTTGTATTGTGAAGAAAAGATTAGTTGTGGTTCCCTTTTATAAGATATGGGATGGACACTTTTTGAATTTCTCAAAAATATTAAATTAATGTAAATTAATTTTAAATTACAAATTTCTAAAAAGTGATTTACCTCAATTTTAATATTATTATGTGTAAAAATATTATCATTAAATAAAATTTATATAAGTTTTTACTAAATTTGTACACTTATCTTTGGGTTTTAACCCTTATTTAACCTCTTTAACTCTTACTAGGACCACATGTATTTTTACAACTTAAGGGTTAATATAGTCACTATAAAATAACAAGTGACAAACAAATGGATCGTGGAAGAAATTTTAAACATTATTACAATAATCACGAAATGTTTTATATTTTTAAGAAATTTATATCATTTAATAAAATATTATATATTTTAAAATATCATTAATGTCAATTTGACACTATTCATTACTTCGACTCTTAAAAAATATATAAAAACTTGATTAATTAAAAAAATAAGATCTAAAACATCAATAGAATGTAAATTTAAATTATAAAATTACTTTATCACCTTAAAAATACAATTATCTCCAAATTCTAAGGTAACATCACCCCTAAATCATTTCATTTTTACACGAAAATTTACTACTGTGTTTTTTAAAAGAAAATAAAGCTCATCAATGGTCACGACCCTTAAGATTTATTTGGTGTTCTATGAACTAATTAGATTTCTATATAACCACTCCTTGAGAGAAACAACCAACATGTTTCTTCATCAAATTAGAAAATACTGATAGATAGCTCGAAGTATAGCTGATGCACTTAGGATGATGTCAAGATATTTGGCATGGGCATATCTAACTATGAGTACATAAAGATTCCATCAACATGTGTGTAAAGATATCTTTATCCATGCATGTATAAAATAGAGCTATAGTTTCCTTTACCAACACCAGATGCCTTGTCTCTCAACCATGAGTGTCCAGGACCAACCATATCATGACACTAAGGTAATTCCAATTTTTCCCTTCTAACTTTCTTACACGTTTAATTTACTCCAATGTTCTGGGTCACCATGCATGTAAGAATCACTTCATTTTGAACCACTTGTCCATAACTTACACCTGACCATTCCCCAAAATTCAATTATCAACAGGTCCCATATCCAACCTACATTAGTTGAACATGCCATACACATTGGGTGTATATACTGTACCTCTTATTTCTAAACCCTAATCACACTCTCCCAAGTCATTCATTGATAGGGTCAATCTAATAATTCTACACAACTCATGAGTATTTAAATACACCAAGAGTTCCCTTGTAACTACTCTTAAAAATTGACAATCTCTCATATTCCATAATTTATTTAATTATTACCCACCTCATGACAACTTTTTAGAATGAAAGGAGTCAATGGTGCCACTACTGGTCAACAAGGTTAGACACCCAAAATTTCCCACCCATCAAAGATAGTTATTATATCCAAGCAATCAAGGGGATCATCAGAAGAAAAAAAAGACATCATCATCTTCGAACCAAAATATTCGAGCAGCTCCATGCATCGATCCAAAACTAGAACGAAATGAATCTCATTTTTATTAAAGAAACCTAATCTCAAATAAAAACTCTATCACAAGTTTCCCTTAATCAAATAAAAACCAAATGACCCATAAAAGGTCTGGGTAAAAAATAAGGGCCTCCAGGTGTCCCACCTAACCCTATGTTCTCTATCAAGAGAACCATAACCCACTCACAAAATAAGTTAAATTGCTTCTAAAACTCCTAAAAAATCCATCCAAAATAGTTAAAAATGAAGTGTAAAGGAAATTCATCAACCTAAAAGGTTCATGACATCAAGTCAGGTGATAAATACCCAACACTCGTTGGGTATCTATATATAAGAATGCCTATTTAATGTTCATATACCAGGTAACCAACCATATACATGGGGGTTTAGTCACGTTAACTAGAGTCATACTCGAGACATTTGATACCTGAACGACACCTCACAACTAAAATTTCTCATCACATTTAGAAATAATTTCATTTTGAAGGGTGATACCTACACCCAACCCACCCCTCTATTAACATAGGGTATCAAATTTTAAACCTGAGTCATGCCTAAAAAGTCACTAGGATCTACCACATATCTTTGAGTGCCAATAAAACCTAGACAGAACTCATCAATGATTTACAGACAATGTTTACTTTCCCATCCTAAGGAAACATTTAAATAATACCCTTCATTAAGGGTTTGTGATAAAAACACCTCTAAAAGGTTTAATATTTAAGGAATTTTAATGATGCATATTCATTAAATCATTTTATGCAATTCATATACAATGTATTTCAAGAACTAATTTTCAAAGAAACTATAATATTTACGTAATTTAGCTATCACCACACAATAATTTAGGAAAATTACCTTATAATTTTATTTTTAACTATTAACTCAATTAATATTTATTATCAACTTTCACAATTAAAGAAAATATCATTTCTAAGATATTGATAAAAATAGTCTTTTGGGTGTAATTTTCATTTTAATTAAATGATGCCTAATAATAGTAAATCTCATAGATGATAACCAGGTTTTTTTCTAGTAAAGGGGTTTAGATAAGTAACATGCCCCCCTAAGTTTATATGTAACACCATATAAGAGGCTGAATATGCATTAAAAAATCCTACCATATATCATAAAATTTTCCAAATGGGGTTAAATACCAAAGAATCATTAAAGTTTTGGTGACCTACCACGGCCCCATCATGTCAATATAGGTTTAATTATATGAGAATACCTTACCAATTTATGGATTCAATACTCTATAAATTATAATTTTCTTCCCATTGAAGTGAAACTCAAAAAAACTATTCCAATCAAAATTTAACACACCCTTGATGGGATTATGTCATAAGAAACATGCCCCTATTGTCCTACTTAAGTCTAATTATGAATTTCATAATTTAGTCATATGGGTCATCATACCCAAGAGATAGAGGTATAAGCCTCATAATTCACATTTTACCATACATTAAAAAGAAATCATTTTCTATATGAATTTAAATCTACCCAATATTCATATATAATGATTTAGTTATATGAATTAACATTGCCAAGTTAAAAAGGTACATTCCTTTATAATTTACAATTAACATTCATGTAATTGTAACCAATTATTTATGTTCTGTGTTAGAATATAATGAGTCCACATATGTTGGTTCAATTATATGGTTCAACATTTTATATTTTATAAAGGCCCATAAACTTTATAAAATGAAAAATTGAACAACATTTAATTGATACCAGTAATGTTTCATCCCATGAAATCAATTGTTCATGGATAAAACATGTCATGATTGGTTAATTAAGGTTCCACCATTAATCTATATAGGAAAAAAATTAGGTTAATACGAACACTTTAATAACCAATAATAAATATATCATAAGTATATCAAGACATTCTATAACTATAAAGAGCTACAGGCATGTAAGAAGATAATCATTGAGGCATGTTTTATAGGAAATCATACTGAATAAATTAGGAAAGAAACATGTATCATGAATCTAGCAGTCAAGAAATAAAATCAACATGGAATGGAATATGCATGGTTGGTGAATTATTATGTGCCTATAAGGATGCAAGTAATGATACCTTCATGCCTAACCAGGACAATGTTAAAATCTCATAAATCAGTAACCAATGGAAGTAAAATAGTCACCCAAGGTGAAATAATAATCAACTATAATATAAAAAATTATAAACATCATTCCCAAATCAATAAACATGATATTTCCCTCGTGAATGGTTTAGAAAAACTAAGTCATAATCTATTTACCAAGTGTTGAAATTTCCTTAGTATTCTATTTACCATAGAAAAATAGTAACACAAATGGTAACGAAATTCTATGATAGAACTATGTAATATCATCTCTTATGAGCCACTTAAATGGTGCCCTGAACCAATTGGTCACATGGCCTAAAAAGTGCCTCCCTATCTACAATAGGATTCTGAAAATTAGGAAGGGTTTAATTGTAGTATATGGGTGAGACTATTTCCTTTGGATAATTAATAAATACAATGAAATCGTAAAAGAACAGAATAATAAATAGAATATAATAATATCTGATAAACAATAAATAATTCATAAATAACCATGAATAAACTAGAACAATGTATAAATAGAAAAAAATTCAACAAGAAATAATGCAACATGACCATACTGAAAAAGATAATAAGTTAAGGACTCTTATTCAGTAAGGTATCTAGAGTATATTCTCAACCACTTCTCACAAAATCCCATGTACAGTCCTAGTTCATAAATCATGAACAACACAAGCACATTTCATTCCCTCACCTGCAACATGATCAGTCTATTTGGGTACCAAACAATGTCCCAAATAGATTGGGATATATACCTAGTAGTCCACCACAAAAAATGTTTAATGCATAATACAGTCCTTGAATATAACATGAAACAATATTTATAGTTATATCAAAAGTATTTAAGTGTATTAATGATAAATTTAAACAAGTTGGGTCCAAATTATACAAGGACACCTGACTAGTGATATCTAATTCATCTTGAGTTGGACATCTCTAAATAAAATCCTCCCTATGTATGTATAAGAAAAAATTTATATACATATTATAAACATGAATATATATATATATATAAATATATATAGATATATAATTGATAGGGCTAATATTTTCATTATTTTTCATGAGTATTTCATTGCATCAATCCCTACCAATTTAACTATTTGATCTAATTTTCATAATTTTTTATTGTATTTTTTATAAATTTTGTGCTAAAATGTGAATACAATTTAATTAAGAATTTTAATATCATTTTATTACTTATTTATTTCTATCATAAAATTTTCAATATTTATTTAAATGGGTTTATTGTGTTTTTAGGATTCCTTTTTTAGTGGTATTTAACTTATTCTGATGGACCCCTAGATAATTCGAACATCAACATGCAAAATCAAATTAATAAATTTTAAGAATATTTCTATCTGAATGAATGGACAATACCTCAGTAAACAAGGCATATATTGGCCTACATACTTCCATATGAGATTATTTTAGCTGTGAATGAAATATTACTCAATGTTCTATGTGAATATTAAATTTCATTATGAAATTCTCACCTTAACGAAGCTATTGAATGCACCAAATTGAAAGAATTTGAAATGTCTCTTCATCTTGAGAAAGTGTGATTGACTAAATTGAGAATAAATTTTCATACACATATCCAAATGCATTGAAATTTTTTTGATAGGAAAATAAATTTTGGACAATCTTTAAGAGGAAATATTAGAAATTTTCATCCATCTAGTGGGTATAATATGATTAAAATTATGCCCTTGTGGAGTTGGTGTATTCACTACAACTCTCTCAAACATAGAATGGAACGTATGATGAGATAATATATTGGAATGATTTACTATCACCATCACAATTTTACCAAGGGAGTGAGAGTAAGTGATTGTGGAATCTCACTTTAATCATCTTAGTAGAATAGGATTATATAATTTGTACTAGGATACAAATTACAATTGGAAAACTGAAACTAAACTGATCACCCTTATCATATCACTTTTTTAATAACTTTTTTGGTTAATTTGTTTACAATATTTTTCATTATTGATTTATTTTGTTTTTCTTTCTTACATTTTTCTATCAAAATCAAATAACTAAAAAAATATCAACTTCCTCCTCTGATTCAAAGTGACAAAAGGTATTTTTTCATGCTTCTCTCTCTGGAAAATCTTGACTGGAAACTATACTACATTTTAACATAATAAATAACTGTTTTCACACATATTATGATAGTAACATGTCAAAACATAGCATCATTTTTAGGGAGGTGGTGCCAATAATCTAATTTTCAAATTTCATGACTAAATCCACTAACAATGACCCTTTCCCCATAGATCCTGAAATCGAATGAACCTTATTGAGTAGGATTAAAACTATAATTTCAATCTAAATTTGATGAAATTTATCTTAAATAATATTTTATTTAAACATCAATTTTTCACTCTATGACTATCATCATGGATGTAGATCTCAACCAAACCCTTAGAGTCCTCTATAAACCACTATTCCAAAATCATAACAACCAAATTTCCATTAAAAACTACAAAATAATTTTCATATGAAACCTAACATGACCGCATTACATCCAAAATTTATTGGCATGGCAGAAGAAGACCCAATCAAACATATTAAAGAGTTCACATCAGTCTTCATTACTTTCTATCCCCAAGGAGTAGACAAGGAGTAGGTTAAGTGGAAGGAATTACAATTATCATTGGAAGGACCTACAAAATAATGTTTGAATGTACTAAAAATAAGATATGTGAATGATTGGATTGTATTAATGATATGCTCCATGAAAATATTCTTCCACACATTTAGAATTATATCTATTAGAATGGAAAACTATGTCATTATATAATCACTTAGAGAAACCCTTTTTGAGTAGTGAGAGTGATTTAAGAAGCTATGTGCTATATTCCAACATCAAGTAATTTAGGAAAATAAATTTCTTATTTTAATTTATAAATTATTAATTTAAAATGATTTAATCATTTTAGATGCATCATCTAGAGGTGCATTGATTGAAAAGGTACCAGAAAAAACCAAGGGCATGATTGAGAAGATTTCTCAGAACGTGCAACAGTTTAGTACAAGAGATACTACCATAAAAGGTATTATTGAGGTAAAAAATTTTCATGTATCAACATTATTAGAAACTAATATTAAAATGATAACCATTTTGATGGGATAGAGGGCCTTAAAACAATTTATTAAAAAACAATCACCGGCTATGGTAGGTTGTTTATGGTCACCACCTGATCATTTCACTAACCATTATAATAAAGTATAAGCAATAGAAATTCGTGTAGTATACATTTATATAGGGTACTTCCAAAAAAATCAAGGATGTAGAGATACCAATCAAGTCCAAAATGGATTTGGAAATCCGAATAATCAAGTTATACCTGCGTACTAAAATTAGTTCCAAAACCAACCCCCATTCCACCATAAATTCCAAAATCTACCACCATGTCAAGAAAATAAATATTATAACCAAATTTAGTTCCACTACCCAACCACATTTTAAATACCCAAGGAATAAACATAAACCATTACACAAGATCTTTTTCAAAAATAAATAACATCAATCTGAGTTTGATGGGATTAAAGAAATGAAAAATATTTTTCCAACTAGTTCAGTAGTCTCATAGAATTCCAGACCACAAATCCCAGGAAATTAACATCCTAAATCATCCTAAATCAAATGTATAATGTTGTTATGATAACAAAATGAATTGGAAAAGAAATCCCAACACTAGAAACCCATGAACCTGAAATAAGACCACCTGTGCTGAGGGATAATGAAGTTGGTAATTCTGAAAATTCTATGAAAATTCACCAAGAATATGAAAATAATGAGGTGTAGGATAAGGATTGGTTGAGGAGGAAGATAAAATTATAAACATGAAAATGATGAAAAATGGATAAGAAATAATTACTCTTGAATTAATGAGTTTATAGAAATAAAAAAATTAAAAAGAAAATCTAGACACCTTCCAGAAAGTGGGAATTTATATCCACCTCCTTGAATAACTGAAACAAATTTGATGGTATGTAAATTTTTTTATGTTTATTTTTTCCAATAAAAGGATACTGCAAGGTAATTATAGGATCAAATTTGGAAAAAGTGTCTCATCCCTTATCACAACACATTTTCTAACCAAATATCATTAGCCATGGATGTTTTCAATTCTATGCACCTTTGGATCTTTAATTTTCTCTAAAAATTTATGTGAACCAAGTTCTTCAATTAATGTATTTAATAAATAAATATAAACTTATTTTTATATGGGATACATGAAGACACCCTGATTTCTGGTCCACATTATAAATATATCCACAATTTTCCTGATAAGAGTATTAGAGGATTTCCTTGGGAAAGTAAAAGACATCTTATTCCCAGCTGAATTAAAAGTTCATAATATAAAATAAGATAGGATACCATCACAATCACCCATAATTTTTGGGAGATATTTATTAAAGACAACCAAAACCATCATCAATTTATATAAAGGGATACTCACTATAGAGATTAGAGATAACACTACCCACATTAATATTTTTTACTCCATATGGAACCCATAAGATTATTACCCACTCATTACACTCCCATGAAGATGGTATTGATCCAATTGAGGAATAAGGTATGTTCTATGAATTCTTATACTTAGGATAGAAATTTTCCATTGAAAATATCATTGAACATGTGAGTGACCAAGACTTTATAGATTCATATTTTATCTGGGAAGAAGAGGAAAAATCATATTTTTTTGATGATTTGTTAAATGATGAAGACGATAATATGTTTTATTATGTCCTGAAGGTATATCCCATAGATATTGGGAACCTTAAATTTATTTCATCCCTTATGAAACTCACATATATACAATTAAAACTAATCCCTTCTGATTTAAAATATGTGTAACTTCTGGAGGGATGAAAATTACCAGGGATAATTGATAATAATATATCTTAAACCCAATAAGAATCTTTTATTGACATATTTAAAGAGAATATACATGTAATAGGTTGGATCTTATGTGATATCCTAGGAATAAACCCTAAAATATTCTCACATATATTTCTTCGTGTGGGAGATTCCAAGCCTATCAGACAGTCGGCCCCAAAAAAGGGTGAACCCCATGTTGATAGAGGTCATGAATAAGAAGATTGATAAGATATTAGAATCTAGGGACATTTATTACATTTCATTTTCACAATGCTTTATCCATGTTAATGTAGTTAGAAAAAATATCCTAACCACTCTAAGGAATGAAAAGAATGAATTAATCACTATAAGAATTCAGAATATTTGTATAGTGTGAATAGATTTTAGGAAGTAGAATCAGGTCACTCAGAATGATAATTTCCCTATCCCCTTAATTTAATATATGTTAAATATATTGGAACGGACAAATAATTATTTCTTTTTGGATGTATTTTCAGGTACATATTGCATCTGAGGATCAATAGAAGACTACCTTTATATGTATATTTAACACTTTTTTATGTAAAATGATGCTAATCGGATTATGTAATTATCTAGGTACATTTTAGAGGGTCATGGTAACTATATTTTCTGATAAAATTGAATATTTCATTGACTTTTTTGGATGATTTCATAGTTTTTGGATATTATTTTGTCCATTGTCTGAAAAATCTATAAAATGTTTTGAACACCTACATAGAAAAGAATATTTTCTTAAATTTTTCAAAGAGTTATTTTATTTTTGAAAAAGGAATTGTCCTTTGGAATCTCATTAAAAATTAATTTAACTAGATAAAAAAAATGATGTGATAAATTCATTACCTTAACCAACTTGTATGAAACATGTTAGATCATTTTTTGTACATTTATGATTCTATATGAGGTTTATCAAATATTTTATTTTGATTTATCTCCCTATCCCTAGATTACTTTATAAATATGCTGAAAAAATCAATTTTTTATGTAGTGAATCCCTTGATGTGTATAATATGAGATTGATTGCAACACTAGTGGTACAGCCACCAAATGGGGATGAACTATTCGTGCTTCTTTGGGATGCTTCCAACCAAGAAATTGGAGAAATACTTTCTTTGTGAGTTTAGGGTAGGCCAAAAGTCAT
The DNA here is from genome assembly GCA_963277665.1 of Viscum album. Classification (NCBI taxonomy): domain Eukaryota; kingdom Viridiplantae; phylum Streptophyta; class Magnoliopsida; order Santalales; family Viscaceae; genus Viscum; species Viscum album. The sequence goes on from OY728133.1 coordinate 1,713,512,348, forward strand.
TTCATATGACTAGAGAACCTTAGATAATGTGCAATTCAATTAAAAACCCACAAAAAATATTTTTTAGCAGTCTTATTTGCATTAGAAGGATTAAGATCATATTTTCTTGGAACTAAGGTCACCGTGTTTTATGATCATGAAACTTTTAGGTAATTAATGAATATGGTTGAAGATAAATCAAGTACAATATGATAGATGTTTCTTCTATAATAGTTCATCTTATAAATCAAGGATAATAAGGGTGCTGAGAACCATGTGGTCAATCACATAGGTAGACTTCTCAACACCACTGAAGCTAAAATCCCATAAAAAGAATCACTGAATGATCACATTCTCTGAGATATGTTGTACATTATTGAATGAGAAGTTCCTTGGTATGATAAAATGTTAAATTATATAGTCAAATATTAGGTTATATTTCATTTAAATTCCCAAAAAATTAAAAAATCTAAATCTAAATCTAGATATTACATTTGGGATGATCTATTGGATTTGACGATTTGTAATTATCATGTGATAAGAAAATGTTTTCCAGAAAGTTAAATTTAATATATCTCTTTTATTTTTTTCACACTTTAGCTTATGGAGGCCTATTTTGACATCAAATTATATCATGGATGGTTTTATAATTTTGAATTTGTTATCCCATCCTTTTTAAAAACTCTCATGAATTTTTAAAAAAGTTTTAAAATTTCAATTTAATGGAAATATCTCAAATATATATGAAATTCCACAAAACTGACTTAATTTTTGTGAGATTTTTGAAGTATTGGGGATTTATTTAATGAATATTTACTAATTTAATTTTGAAATTATTATATATTTCTTACAATATATTATGTTTCATAATAGATGGATGTAAAAATCACCAGGGCTCACAATACTAAAGTTGTTTGTGATTTTGTAAGGGCTAAAATATTTTGTAGGTTTGGAGTGACCAAATCTATAATTAATGATAAACGAACTCACATTTTCAATATAATAATATTTTATTTTCTAAAATAGTATAGGGTGAATCAGAAAACCACAAATTCCTATCATCCGTAGACTAATACTCAAGTTGAAGTGTCCAACAAGGAAGTCAATGGAATTTGGGAATTGAATATTAAATCAAACATGACGGATTGGAGCCAATGGTTGGAAGATAAATTATGGTCTTAAAATATATCCTTTAAAACCCATATAGATATGAGTCTATATAGGATGATTTATGGGAAATGTTTTCTCCTACTAATGAAATTAGAGAAAAATGAGTATTGGGATATGATGAAGATAAATATGGATATTAAAAGCACTAGAAAAGAGATAATGTTATAGTGTTAGGATTTAGATGAAATTAGAATAGAAAATTTTGAAGATTTCAAGATTTAAAAGTGATAAATATAGGGTATCATGACAAACTAATCCAACCAAAATATGTCCATCCTAGAGATATATTGTGGTTATTTAACTCAAGACTCGAGTTGATGAAAGGTAAAATTTGTGCCATATGGGAACATCTATTTATAGTAACTTATGAATATTATTTTTATGCTATTAAGATTATAAATGATGAAGATGAAGATCCATTTACTATTAATGTACACAGGCTAAATAAATTCCATGGGACCCAGCTATAAGAGACAATAGAGGAGATCACATTATTCCAACGTATTTTTCAATAAAAGATATCAGGGTGTACCTCTCATTAACACTTAATTTATTTTCGTGATTTAATTTCAAATATTCTTACATGTAAAATTTATTTTAATTCATTGCAGTCAATTCATCATTTATATTTGGAGGAGGGAACCTTTGTAATTTTGATTTTTCAATTTTTTTACTTTTATGTTATTTTTAATAAAAATTTTGTGTGTTTCTCTTTAATATTTTTTGTGTTTTGATACGTTTGTGATCTAATGTTCATCTTTTCCATTTTTTAAAATCATTTAAATGAAATAATAAATTCATACCATGTAATTGAACATAAAATAATACTGAAAATGACATTGATTCAAGTTAAAAACATTTCGAATTTCATGAAAATTCCTCTGAATTTTGAATCCCATACCACATCTCATTGTATTTAGGTTTAAAATTACTTTCTATTATGTCTCATAAACCCTTTTTCATATTACTAAAATTCACCTAATTTCTTGAGAGAACCAAACCATTCTTATTTTTACTATAATTTGATTTATTCCTATCAAAACTTGAGGGTTTGAGGTACTTGTGTTTAAATGTATTGAGGCATTTCTTTAGTTTTAAAGACCCCATTTTCAAGAGAATAATTTTTATTATGACCTTACTTGTAAATTTTATCCTTATAGACCTTATAATCCATGATCAACCTATTAGGTTAGCCCTATTACAAGAAAGTTTTCCCTATTTAACATACTCTTGATGTGAAATTGCATTATATAGTTGAACATAAGTGTGGGAGGAATATTTCTAGTGTTATGGCACGTCATTTGGAAATAATATAGGGGTAGAATCAAATTTTTATGTGATGAGTTAACTGCTGAAAAAAACCATTCTATTTAATTTTTTGAATTTATGTATTTTTCTTGATTAATGAAGTTCTGGCTATCTGGTGCATTGAAGAATAAAAGATAAAATAAATGTTATTTTTGATGAAACATAGATGGCATAGGAATATTATGATATTTTAACAGATATTAATTGCTAATTTTTTCTAAGGGAATTAAGGAGGATACCACACATGAGTGACACTTATAATCATGAAATTTTCCGTCAAAAAGAGACAAACATTCCAAATTCAGTGTCAAAATTTTTTATAGCTAATTCCTACCATCATAAATCTCGAAAACAACCCTTAAAATTCCACAGGATAAACACATGTCCTTTAATAACATTTTGTGGGGAAGAGGGAATTTATCAATCATATTGTGACTGTAGCATGGGTTTCTTTTGAGAAAATACTTGTAGAAAATTGACATTTGTGATATGCAAGAAAATTGATGTGAGGTATGTGTTTTGTGTGGATGGGAGGGTATATTAATTGGAAATTTATTAATTCTATGAATAGATAATGTTAAATAATTATTTTTTAGGAGGCATGATATATTTTGGTTTCTTATTGTAAATTAATGGATCTCATGGTTTGAATTTGCAATGGTTTTATTCTGATAGTTGGTTGTCTAGGACACCAATTACTAAGTGTGGTGGAATTTATAGAGCTAATATTTTCATTATTTTTCATATTTATTTATTTGATTGAATACCTACCAATTTAATAATATAATGTGCATTATTTTTATATTTTTGGTTAATATTTTATTAAAATGAGAAAATATATTATTTCTTGAATTTTAACAGTTTTCTATCACTTCTGTATTTTGATCATAACATTATAAAATTTGATCTAATTGGAGTGATTCTTATTTTTAGGATTCCATTATTCTGGGTATTCAACTTATTATTAAGGATCTAAATCTCATTGGAACTTAAACATTCTCAAACAAATCAATCAAGTTGAAAAATATTTATATCCAATAGGATAGACCCCACATCATTAAATGAGGCATATATCATCCTACAGACTTCCAAGTGAGCTGATTCTTTCTATAAATTAAATAGGGATAGAATTTTCTTATGAGAATTAAACCTGATAGAGGAATTATATTTTTAATGCATCCATTAAGCGTTCTAAAGTGGAGAAAGTTGAAGAGCCTTTTCGTCTAGAAATAGAGTCTTTAAGTAATTCCTTAATAATTTTATTTACAAATTTCAAAATGAATTGAAATTATTTGGTTTAATAATAAATTGGAACTAATTTTAAGAGGAAAACTTGTCAATTTTATTCCTTTTGTTGGTAATAAAAGGAGAAATCATAAGGAAGACATGTTCTTGAGGAGAAATGTTATGCTCTTCTTTTTACAAATTTTATTCTTCTTAGTTTAGTAATTTCTTTTTATTATGACTTATTCTAGTAAACCCTTTACATTGAGGGGTAAAATTATGAGTTGTTGGATAAGGGATAGGTTTTCCCATTTTTAATTCTTGAGTTCTTATATTTTTTTGAATAAAATCTATTTTTATTTTATTTGAAGTTAATTTAAATTTCTTATAGCTATTTTTATTATCATGTATGCCCGTATTTGGTTTTAGATTCTGTAATTGATATATATTTGGTAAATGATTCTTTTCTCCCTTTGTTAGGTTATGGTTTATGTATGATGGAATAGACCATATATTAGTGTTGAAGTACTCATTGATCGTCAGTATGTGTGGGGGTAGTGGATATTCTTGATGGTCTAGGATAAACAAGACCCAATTTAGAATGTCCCAAGTCAATTGGTGGTATTCAATGTAACTCCATCGCACATCGTAAGTAGAGTAGACTTAGATGATATTTGAAAAGCATTACTCCCACCATGACCATTTGAACAAGGGCGTGATAGGAAGTGATCATGGAATCCCACTTTAATCAACTTTGTTGAAGAGGATTGGATAAATTAGAACTAGTATAAAATTTAAATTGGAAAAATGAAACTGACTTGGTCACCCCTACCATATCACAATTATAAATCCATTTTTTCCAAAAAAAAATTAAATATTGGGTGCAATTTATTCTTTTTTTCATTTCTTTATTTTGTTTTCGAAATGAATTATTTTAAATAACCCCATGTTTCCTCTAATTTAAAGGGATATGAATGATTCTTTCATGTTCCTCTCTAGAGACAACCTCAATTGACCAATATATTATATTTTAACTTAGAAAATAATTGTTTTTCCACACACCATGATAAACACGTGTCAGTAATACTAGTCAGGACTTGAGGCGTAACTAAATAATCCCTGAATATTTATCATAGTCATAGGATCAAATAAGGGAACTCATCCCTATTATTCTTACGGAATAAAAATGGGGGGTTTCTCCCAAGTATCATATTTAATATAATACACCATGCTAAGTATCATAAGCAATATAAGACACCATGTAAATTATCATAAATGATAATAAGAATGTTCAAGCCTTGTATCTCAATCGATAGGGCCTAGATTGTCATGTCCAAAAACCCAAGTGATGTGAATCACCATGTAAAACCTAATCAACCATGGGGGTCTGAAACACTATGTACATAACCCTAACTAAGGTCCATCTATAATTATATAGTATAATATAATCCCACATAACGTATGATATCATAGCCTATGAATTCCATAAAGAGGAACCCAACATCAATCAAGGCATAATGGACCTTCATTATTATTTTTCATAATATTTTTCACAATCCATAATAATCATACTTTCCATAAAATACATAAATAACAAGGATAATGCACCAAGTCATTATAAATATAACTAGAATGTCGGCCCAATTAATTTATAATAATAAAAAGTCCATGGTAAGAACCCATGCCATGACACAAAAAAAATCACTTAGAAATCACACATGTTTTGATTAATTAAGACATCACAATTCAAAGGAAATTTTGTTATAAAATGAATCATGATTGAAATACCACTTCATTATATTTAGTTTAATCAAATCTTCCATGTAAGATAATTCAAAACACCTAAAAATGTGATTTAATATTACAAAGAGCATTATAATAATAAGTGAAAAGAAATTTCTCTAAGTCATTAACCAATCCCACATTACGTGGGGGTTCAGGTTGGGGTAACTGACCGCTATCCATGCTAATAGGTCTAAGGAACATCATGATCCTGGTCTTCACATTTATTTTAAGACATTTTTCATTATTGATGTAACACATGGAAAGTATGGCATGAAAAAAAAATAGAAATATCATATAAACATTGAAAATTTATGTAAAATCCATATATAACACCTACCTCATTCTTAGGGTGACTCACACTTCTAATATCAGGCTTTAATTCAAGCCATATTGAGAATAATCAGAATAATCATCAAAATACCTAAAAATAGCTAATTAACATGAATGAAGACAGTACCAATGATGGAAAGGTAAAATTAAAAACGAGGAAATATGAGTCTAAGGCATACCAAGAATATTATGATGAATCTGATGATGAAGGTATCTGGAAAAGAACGAAGTCAATCTACCCATGGAAGAGGAGAGGGAGGATGGCATTTGAGGGACCTACTGGGAGAAATGGGGAAGGAAAAGGGGTGAGAATCCTTAAAGAGTAATAGGTGAAAATTGATCATTTTTTTCAATTAATGAGACACAAGGTTTGCCTGCATGATTTGGTAAACCATGTGTCGACCATGTGGTGCCACTGTCTAAGAACACCCATACCTCACATGGCAAGTGCACTGTTAGAAAAACCATGTCCAGCATATGCAGTTCTCCTATGAATTTTTATGTAGACATGTTACACAATAAAGAAACCTCAAGAACATGGTTAAACAAACCATGTGTCACCCTATGAACCCATGTACCATGCCACACATTTTACCTAAGTAGACCACATTGTTTTAGAAAATCGTACAAAACTTTCTGTTTCTCCAAAAATTGAGTTTTTAGATATCGACACTTCCGAATCATAACCGAACACCCAATACACCTCTTAAGCCTTAAGCCCCATATAAAATAAAAACATTTAAGTGTTCTAATTCTTGAACTTATATCACGAGTTTTAGTTAAATATTTATCTCATCCACCATATAAAAATACTCAAACTCCTTTAAAAAATTAAATTTGATAGAAAACATGAGATTCTATAAAATTACTTTTATAATATATATATATTTATTCAAAATTGATGACATATCATATTTACCTTGTTTTACCTTATTTTCTCTTTTAAAAGTATTTATCACAGTAATGATTTTTTATCACGAATAAAATATTTACCCAATTATCAAATTCGTAATACCAAATATTCTATCCATTTTATTAATTTCAAACTCTTAGAAAGATAAATTTATCTCTTAAATAAAAATGAATTATATTTGGAAAGAATATTAATTTTTAGAATAAAAATAAGTTTTCTATAGTGAATGATCGTATTTTTATTTATTTATTATCATTTACAATTATTTTTTATTTGTTAAATATTCATTTATACTGTTAAATAAATTATTTCAAATACATTAGTCACTTAAAAATAAATATTAAATGCTAGTTATAAGAACATTAATATACCCATTCAATATATGTATACATAATTACCATATAAATCTCACATTACCCTTTCCCATTCCAATATATAATCTCACATACTTATCTAAAATCATTGGTCTATTACTTTGTTTAAAAAATTATACCATATATTTTATATTTTTTAGTATTTATAAATTTATATTCAACAATTTGGTTTTTATGGGACATCGAGTGAAAGAATAAATCAAAATTTTATTTTTTATTTTCATTTATTTATTGACTTTTAATGGATTAATCATAATATTCCATATATTTTTCTTATATTTATTATGAAGTATTCTACCTTAATGAATAAAAAATTATTCATTTAGATCCATATTGTGTGTGATAATAGTTATTTGATAATTAGAAACATAGAATAAAATTATTATTAATGTCCAAAGTGTAATAATAGTTATTAATATCTATGGATGCGAAAGAGTAAACCTCAAATAATGAGTAATCAAAATCAAAATATGTTTATTTATGGATATTAAAATCACAAGATATAAATAAAAAATTATTTTGATTACTTAGGGGAAGGTTATCATATGTTTATAGAAGATGACATGGAAGAAATAAAAATTAATTATGTTTTATAACTCCATTTAATAAAACAAAACTAATTTGGAGGTCTGGAAAAATCTAGAAAATAAAATATGAGGGTTCTATAAAAATGAATCCAACCCTCTTCCTATACATGAGGAAAGTGAAGCATCCTCCACCCCAAATTATAAAAATTTCAAATTATATTTTAATATATAAGGGATATTTGAGGTGTATATAATCCATGAATAATTATTGTTAAATTTTGATATGGATAATTTAAATGAATATTTATAAATATATAAACACTATTAGTAATATATCAAGTATCAACACATACAAGGGTATAAATATACTTGAAAAATAAAGATCATTTTGGGAATTCGATGTTGATATCTATAATTTTTAATAAATATAGATAAATAAATAGGTATTATTCTTTATATTTATTATTTTAAGAAGTTACAATAAGTAAATATACAAATCATATGCCCTTAATATTTTTGAAAGATCACTAGTGAAGATAGAATTCAAATATTTGCATGTTAAGGAAGCGAATAAGAATAAATAGCAAGGGGGACATAGACACAATTCCTTTAAGAGTAAATAAGAGTAAATATACCATAATGAATATGATAAAGAGTGATTCTTAGACTATTAAAATAATGGGAATGATTCTCTATCATTAATAAAATAGTTAGTATTTATTATAATCATTGAATTGGTTGAGGTATATAAATAAATAGATAAATAATTAAACTCATAATTTTTTCACCACTTTCATACATTAATATTTTACTCAGACGTGATTGTATATAATTATAGAGAATCATTTTTAATATTTGGTACAATTTCTTGAGATTGAATGGATGTATTGGAATGCATTATTCATTTATGCTGAAAGGTGAGTATTATTTTGAAAGTGGTTGATAAAAAATATAAAGAGTCATAATTCTAGACTTAATGGATTTTTAGTGTATTATATTTTTTTGTTAAACCATGATGTTAGAAGTGTGGAGGATGAAATAATATTTTTAATGTTATATAAGAAATACAAAAAAATGTTTATAGTTTTTAAGATAAACTCGTGATGTTTGAAGTCTAATCCTTGAAGATGGAATTACAAAATCTCATATAATGAATTTTTTGGTGTTTGAATATTTTTGATATATTGATAAAAGATTGTATTAATAAAGATGAAATAATTGAAAAGTGGATTTACATAATATATAATAATGGTTTCTAATCAATAAAATACATGAGTATGAGATGTGTGAGATATGTTATTTATTTTTTATCAATATAGATAGATATGTGAGTCAAATGCCTTAATGTTAAAGACATAAGAGATATATTGAGAATGTATACTCAATATAGTAAGATTCATGCTTCAAAAAAGGGGTTACTTAATGCAATTGATATGAATGTGATTGGTGTCATGAAGAAACAATGTTGTGTCAAACATATTATATAGGTAATCATTTCAATGTAAAAAAATATCATGTATATATACTAAATTATGACATAAAAGGAACAAATTTTTTTAATGTATCAAAATTTTATGAATGATATTATATGGTTTGTTAGAAAGAAATTTTTTTTAAAAAAAATATGAGATAGAATAATATTCTTCATCAATGTTTGTTCAAAAAAATGGGATTTTATATATCTAAATATATAAATTCAAAGGTAATATGAACCAAAATAAAACATAGGATCATTTTTTCATACCTAAAAATAATTAAATAAATAAAATTGACATTAATATATTGAATAAGGGAGTAATTATTGTTGTCCTAGATTAACATGGAATGTATAATATAGGGGGTGAATTGAAGTGAAAAAGGAATAATTTTTTCTATATTAAGGATTAAGTTGACTGGAAATACGATATTTTGATCAAATACCAATATATTATTATATAAATGTAAATGAATATGGTCGTATATAATAATGTCTCACTAAAACAATTAGTATAATGAAAATTAAAATTTTCTGAAATTAATAATATCTAAAAAATTAAAATAAAATTAGAAATTTAAAAATAAATATATAAAAGGGTAATATTACCAGAACCTTTCAGTTAATCAATGTATTAACATTTATCCTAACCAGCATGGGGATTAATACATTAATCCAGTTATCCTATTTTCCAACATGTAAGTCCCTTGATTATAAACCATTGATAATGTATTATGCTTTCATATCCATTGAATCCCTCAACTATATACCTTTTAGAAGTTTCTCCATATTTCACACACAAAATATATATATCAACCTGCTTGGTAACAAATCAACTGTACTGACCTGAAAATTTTAATAAAAATGATTGGAACAATCTCTATTTACCTTACAAAAACCCACTAACATAATATTCAAAAATAATAATATTACCACCATAAAACTTAAAGAAATTACAATGAAATACTCAAAAATGTATGTTATAATATGAAATAATTCGAAAAATAATAATAAAATCTTAATAACAATTAATATAACAAAATTTCAAGCCTTAAAATGACATATAGTAATTTATAACTTTTGTTTTGTGTGATTCGTACTTCTGTTACTTGATATAGTGAGTCTATTTATATATACACCACCAATAAAATAATTCTGAACACGCTGGGTTCAGTTGTAATGACATCAGAAGGAGTAATATCTATCTTTTTATGACTCAAATTTAGGATTTATATTTTGATAAAATAAACTATTACTACTACAATTCATAGACATCCAGTAAAATTAATATGACATAAACCTTAAATTCTTTTAAATTTAATACACTTCAACAAAAAATTATATTATTTAGAAATAAGGTTAAAAAATTTTCATCTTGTATAAAAAAAAACTAAAACCAAAACATCTAGTCAAGTAAAATTATTATTAATTTTATTGTGATTTTCCAAAAAATAAGGAAAGGACTCATAGACTAAATAATCTCCCCCTTTTGAGAAATACAACACATAGAAAAATTCATATGTTTCACTAAATTTTTTAAATAAATATTTACTATAACTGACTAAATTACTCTCTTATTTCGGTAATTCATTAAAAATGAATTAATTAGTTTAATAAAAAATAAGAAAATAGTTTTATAAAGTCTATCACACTTCATTGAATATGAAATAAAATTTAGACCCCATTAAAAATGACAATTTTTGACGAAGTTATCACCCTTTTTTTTATAAATAAACAAAATATTAAAGGGAAACCCCAAATTTCAATAATAAAATAACTCCCTTTATAAAACATTAAATCTATTAAATAACATAACAATGTTAAAATTTTGATAAAATTTCTTGTAATAAAAAAAAACCTTTCTATTTATTTTAGATAAAGAAAATTATATTTTATGATAATATCCATAAAAGAATTTAAATCACAAAAGAATAATAATACAAGAAAATTAAATATAATTCTCTCCCTTGAAAAAATATTCACTGTTAAAATTAAAATTTTCATATATTAAAACTTTAATTTTTCATTAAATTTTTTCCAATAATATGATTTAACTTATTGATAAGAATTTTTTTTTGAACAAACATCTCATCTTGGGGATCTATATTTAGATTATAATATTTCATCCACTGAAACTACAATACAACCAAATTATTTATATCCTCATTATATTTGTAATACTAATCTCACTACTCACCTTGATCCTTAATAGATATTTCAATTAAATATAAATATCAAATAATACATGGGTAAAAAACTCATTTTATTTATTCAATAGAATAAATGACTCATGTCTTTAAAATATGACTACTTCCTCCAAAAATGACTCATACATTTAATACCGCTTATCATTGGAAAAACACTCTAAAATGATCTCCTTGGAAGAAATTTATTTATAAGATTCCTTTTATTAAATTAAAATTGATCACAAAAATAAAAAATATATTTTTCATCACTTTAACAATGAACGAACCAAATTAAATTTTAGTCCACCACTCTTTTATATAGGAATGTCGGGAATTCATTCATCTTCCATGATCAAATAGTCAATAATTAATCCCATTAAAATATATGCAATAACTCTTAAATAATTAAATTTCCAATTTCATTAATATTAGAGATTAAATTATATTGAAATTAAAAAAATATAGAACAATACGAATTAAAATTCCATAAAAATAGAAAAATAGTTCAAAAAATATTTTATGATTAAAAAAATACATAATTCTTTAGGTATTATCTTCTGATAAATATAATTGATCTTCTTCCTTAGGGGATTGTTCTAGATATATTAATTCCGAATAACTTATATACTATCATAAATTTAAATTTCTAAGAAAATTTACTAAAAAACATGTAAAAATAATCCCCTAAGAAAGGATATTTATTAAAAACATTAAGAAAATTTTAATGATTTCTTTATAATGTAGATATTTACATAGAAAAGTGAATGTTATCAGTTACTAGTGATAGGTATTGAAAAAAAACTACATAAGAACTTAAAATATTTAGAAATAAGTTCATAGAAGATCAAACTTATAAGGTTTAAAATAACGCACAAATAGAACTTTTGGCGCTGTGTCTTGCCTTGTTTTATGATACTTATAAGAATCACATTTTGATGAAATAAATTCATGAGTTATTCCAAAATATTGAATTTTATTTAGGGGGAAATATTTCTGCAAATTTACTCTTAACTGACATATGGTTATAGACATTTTTTTATTTGGAATATAGTAATTTTACCAATAGGTTTATCTATAGACGGTTTTACAACCATGTCCATAATCAATCCTGTCAGATATTATTTGACCATCCATATTGTCAAACTATTTTTTTGTTAGTGTAGATTGTAAAAAAATTATTTAAACTCCCCACCAAAAAATCTCAACTTAAAAACATCCTCCTTATCTTTTAAAAATTTCATATACTTTGATTTATTCTAAAAAATATATATGTTATTTTTGTGTCTAATTTTTGTCAACATTCTAATTAAATGACAATAATTTTTTAATTATTTTCCACAATCAACATTGAAATGTCATATCTTTACTTACCCAACTTTAAAAAAAACTTTTTATTTTAATTATTAATTTTTTCTATACAATTTTACATCGATATAACATAATAATTATTCCCTCCTAACTGAAAAGCGAGTTTTCCAACTTCACACTTAGACTTTAAAATCATAGCATCCTTAAAACTCAACTCAAAATTTATCACTGAAATTTTATTTTTATATTTACATATCTTGGTGATTATCACCTATTGTGATGCATGGAAAAATAAAATTATTTTCCTAATACAACATTGTGCATGACCAAGGTTATATCACATTAAGAGATTCTCATTTTTTCCACTAACTTATTCTATATTACCTAAACTATTTTTTATTATTATTTTATAAAAATAATGATAAATATTTTCTTGGTTTTTGATTACTTTTATAAATATTTTAATGACATGAAACATGGAAATTATAATTAAAACCAACATGAAATGATAAATATAATGAGTTATGGAATAAAAAACTTGGATTTGGGTTGAGTTTTGTGTTCAATCATTATTCTATTTTATTTGTTTGATTTATGTTTGATAATAAAATCATTAAAAATCATGATGAATTACTATTATTTTTATTAGAAATTGTTAGATATTTGAATGCCTAAGAAAACTCAATTTTATCTCCTCCTGTAATCAAGGTTGATGAAACCCCTTGGTCTAGGGTGTGCTATCTTCAAGGAGCCGACTATATCGATGATCTTTCATTCATTGATTGACTAAAATCCATCGTATAAAGAGTAAAAATTTTGAGAAGGAAAAAATAATAGATAAAATAATATAAATAGATTGAGTTTGATGTCATGGGGTACAATCAACACACTTGGGAAATTCGTGTCACCCATGCTTGCAACTCAAATATGCCACAAACGTAAAATAAAAAATTCGAAAAATTCATGAACACCTGGAACACCCCTAGTCTAGTACTTGGTCTATTCTCCCATTATAGAGAGTAAAATATCATTGGTGGAATGAGAGATAAGAAATGTCGAAATGAAAATAAAAATAATAATAATGATAATAAAAATAAAAAGAATAATGGTGGATGAGATGAATAAAATAAAAAGAATTAGGATGCGAGAGAGAGAGAGAGAGATAAAAAATAGATATATTTTAAATTAAATAGAGAAAAAATATGAAGATAGGAATAAAATATAAAATTAAATAAAATAAAAAATAATTTTAAAATAATAATAATAATATTTATTATTATTATTTTATGAATAAGAAGAAAAAGAATAATAATTAAAAATAAGAGAAAAGTGTGTGGGTGGAAAGCACATAAACTTGAAATGCATGAATTTATTTTTTAAACAAAAAACTAAATTACATTGAATTTAAAATAAAAAGACAAAAGGATGAAATGAAAATGAAATCTAGAAGATGGCGTAATGGTAGAGCTAGTGATGAAAAGAGAGCTCACGGCCACCGGGCTTTGCGAGTATGCGGTGGATATTGGGCAGGGCGGGCCTAAAATTGTTTATCGTTTAGAGTGAGGGACAATGTGAATTGTTCCCACATGGGTGCGGGCCATTGTGGGTTGGGCCCATGCAGGTGCGGGCTTTCCCGCGGGCCTGATTTGAAAAAATATATATTATTTTTACAATATATGTTTCTTTAACATTTTAGTTTTTTAAATAAAAAAATCATGGTTAAACGGTGACATATGATTTCTCACCATAATCGTCATATTAATTCACCATTTATTCACATGTGAATTTTAAATAGTCCTATATTTATTTATTTAATATGATATTATATTATTTATATAGTAATTATTAACCATATTCACATTGTGTGTAAACCCATCTCTCGAAAAATGTAACTCATCACCCCTGAGCATGGTTTCAATTATATAAGAGTTATTATAATCAAATTATTTTTTAGGATGATTTAATTTTGTTACTATTTAATTTTATATTTTTATTAAGAGAATTGGATAGAACCGCATGAAAACACTAATAGCTTCCTCTGAAACTGATCGTTACTTGGATAGACTTCATTCATTCACAGGTTTATTTGTTCACATCACCACACAACCAACATTCTCATTCATCTCCCATCACCGATCACTCACCTACTTTCAATCGCAACAGTTGGACACCACATCGGTGTTACCGCATGCCACAATTAACCAAAATAAATGATCTATCACATTTTTTAGAACTCTAGTTATTGTTAATTCATACTTCTTACCACAAATACCTTTAAGAATGATAAAAAATATAGTATTTAAATGATTAGAAATATTATTTTTTTGGTAAAGGTGGGTAAGCCCGCGAGCAACCAGTGGGAAACCTGTGGGATTATGAGGGGCAGGGTGGGCATGATATTCTTTGTTCACATTATATATGGGTTTTTGTGGACAAAACCGCGTGGGCTCAAACCCGTGCTGTCTTGGCCCGCCCCGCCCCGCCCTGCCCATTTTGCATTACTAGGTAGAGCATCCTTAGTGAGGCATTCTCCTCCCTCGTCGGTGTCCCTCCTTGTGGGTTCTCACCTCCCTTCATCAGTGGGTGAGGGATTCAATTTATAGGCCGAGAGGAGGAGCCCTCAACACTCATAGCTTCCTTTAGTCCTGAGGTTTTTAGATTTTAAAACCCCAAGGATATCTATTGTTTGAATAATCTTTGTGGAATAAATTCATGTGGGGTAGTGTCCATGGAATGAAGTAGCGGCTTTGGGGTGTGGTAGACAGCTTATTCAGGGTGCAAAATGGACGCATGAATGGAAGTAAGAATGCATGACATGGTTCATGGTAGTGGTGAAATTGGAGTCGTGGGTGACGGAGCTCAACAATAGCACTCCTCTTTTCATCTGTTCTTCATAGTGGTCATGGGAGGTTTGAATTTGGGTTCATGGGTGTCATTTGAGAGTGCCCCAGTGGTGCATGGTGGTTCTGGAATTCAGAAGTTGATAAGGGGGATTAGTCCTAGCTCATGCATGTGGTGAAATGGCATTCATGGCGTTCTTAGGTGATAGGATCGACAACAGGTGTTGAAAAAGATGATAGATGGAAGCAGATGCGAGCGGAAGTTGTGGAGAGAAGCGGTGGAGCATGATGAAGCTCATATATCACATCGAAATGGTCATATTTTGGGTGAGAGTTTATATATATTTATACGGGAGCATGGTCCAGATCTCCTGATATGTAGATAGGCTCTCGTATAACACCCCCACACACATACGTGTGGGTCACAACACACGGGACCCATGCATGCTTCATCCTAATACTACTTGAAAAGGGGTTCACAACCTGCAGTACACATCTATATGAGGCTTCATCACCCTTGGTCAACTGGCTTGAGCTGTATCTCCCTAGGCAGCATGGCTGGCTAGATCTCCTTTACCCTAGCTATGTGGCGAGCTTGCCTAGGATTGAGGGCTCACATGGGTCCAAAATAAATATTTGGACAATGTACATAAAATTAGTTAACAAGATTTCATGAGTTTCATAAAAATTTCATAACATCCATAAATAGAATTTTCATATTCAAAATGAACCTTATTTTAATATTTTGACCCATTTTTTATTCCTTTAAATATAAATTCCATCATTTAATTAAAAAACTAAAATATCTATAATTAAACATTAAAAATCAATTTCAAAGCATTGAAAATTGATTAAAAATATTCATAAAAATGAGCCTACCAAATAGCACTACACTTAAACAAAGATTGTCTTTACGAATAAAATGTCAGCATTAAATTAAAGAGGGAACCAGTGTTATGAATATTAAAATTTCAAGGTAATTGAATAAAAAAATCAATGTTAAATCAAATTTTCAAATTCCAAAAAAATATCAATTTAATATATTAATTTGTTAAGAAAAAAAATTGAAATCAATCCTTTTACCATTCCCCATTTTGAAAATAGTGGTACTTCTCTTCTCATTTATTAAAGTTCCTCAATTCATTATTATTCAGACATGCTAAATCATGATTTACCGCACTTTATAATCTTGTCACTCATCACTCATGATACATATTCAAGTATATATATACTCATATCATGAATACAAGCTCCTTATCCATAGGCTTGTAAATAAACTACATTATCTAATTTGTAAAGAAAATAGACACACAAATTCATGTGGTCTTATAATTAAGGTTCTAAAGAATCTGAGGCTTTAGGTTGGTAGGATTTGATGTTTTAAAATTATGACTCAATGAGGATGTTTATCTCTTAAAGTATAAAGTATGGTATAAAAAATAAAAGTGTAATGGCATTCTCCATTTTAAAAAGTAATAAATGAAATCATCCCCATAATTGAAAGTAAATATCATGATCTGTACTGACCCTAACTTTTCAATTATATTTGTTTCCTAATTTTGTGTGTTATTTTATTTTATACTCAACAAAAATATATACTTCAATTAATGAAGTGTGTATAATTAAAATGATACCGTTGGGTTTCGACTGTTCTATGACTATTGGAAATTATAATCTTAACGTTTTGTTTTTATAAACAAGATTATGATGGTTAATACAGAATGAAGATTTAATGGACTCATCCAGTAGACTCAAGCCATATAATGCCCATCTGTCAGAGTTTGGGAAGGAGGTATCATCACTAGGCATTGCTCTGGACCAAGCCCCACCCCAACTTCAACATATAAACCTTGAACAGAATCACCTAAAGGAGAATTTCAATCTGATAAAAATCACCACTCGAGCAATGTTGTCCGAGCCACCCCAATACTTCATCACCATAGCACACCTTACACATAGGTCCTATGCTAGTGTTATAAGGGGCTATGTAACGAGACCTAAGCTACTTTGTGTAATCATTTTATATAAATAAATTCTTTATTTCTTCTTATAGAAATGTTTGTGAGTTTCAAATATCCGACTTAATATAGGATGTGCATTATTGATGAATTTAGGAAAAAAGGGTATTTTAAAATATTTTAGTATTCTTTAAATAATTAATAATATGAAATGATTTTCAAAAAATTGTCTTATATAGTTGTGATCAATAATAAATTTAGAGTCTAATAAGATCAACTTGTTTTTTAGAGAATAGTAAATTGGGATTAGTGACATACCCAAATGAATAGTAATGAATTGTAATGAATTGTAATGCGACCCAAAAAATTAGAAACTTCACCCATGAATGTATAAATACATTTTAGACATCGTAAATGTGAAAAAATGATCATCATTTAAGTATTGGAATTTTTGTAGGCCATAAATATTTTATTTACAATTATATAATTAAATAAGTAATTTAAAATGGAAATGTATTTTCATAAAATTTAATCATAAATTATTACCTGGTTGTCATTTAGGTATAGGATATTTTTATGGGAACTTGATTACTTTTTTAAGGTGATACAAAATGAGTTATAGTATTAAAGTTGTATTTTTAGAATAAATAATGATTTTATTTAAAAAAATAAATTAAAAATATTTAAAAAATCATTTTCATATAATGGACTATATTTTTGAATTCAGAGTATCGATAATAGGTTTGGGTGTATTTTTTGGGTTTTTCTGAAAAATTTGAATTATCGGTGAATAGTAAAAATGCAGTTTTGAGTTTTGGGTGTTTGATGACATTATAAATGATGTAATAATGATGTAATATTTCTAGTCGAATAATGAATATCTAGGTATTCTATGAGTTGTCCCAAGTGGCTTATACGATGGGAAAATATAATGGGCAAGCCCATGGTTTTGCAAATACCACCGATGAGGTGTCCCTTGGAAATTTATAATTTATTCACTCACTTTCCTATAAATACCAAGTAATTTCCCACATTCATTTCATTCCAAAATCATCCTCAACGATTTTCTGGTCTCCTTACCTCCCTAGTAGTCTTCTAAGGGTTCCCTAAAGCTTCCAAAGGTCCTGATCTTCACGCATTCGAAGATACTCTTCAAGGTAAGGGATCCTTTCACCCTCCTCTTTTATGTCATGAATTCCTTTATGTTGTGTATTATAGTATCCATATATTTATGTTGAAGGTATGTTATTATATGTTACCATTACTTTCCATGTCAGTTATAATTGTTGAGATACCCTTTCCTATCTCATAAATTTGTTTTCTGAATTATTGAGTGACGTTGTTAGGCTGCCAAATTTCTCGTAAAAGAAATCACATCTTCTCTTTGCTTTCAGGTTTTTTTCTTATGGTATGTCATTCAAATATCCATAGAAAGTTATTATCTCCATGTTATTATGTATTTATATTTAAATATGAGTTATTTATTAGTGGGTTCCCCTTGTACCATCTATTTTTATTATTATATAAAACAATTTTATATAACTATTATGCTGTATAAATTTCACCTCAAACTTTCTGTCTCTTTCTCTCAAGAAATTATCTTGTTTATTTATGTCAATAACCAGACCTATTTCGTTTCTATGGGTGTCCAAAAATATATAAAAAGGATATATTTTATTCTGTAATGGTCATACATATAGCCCTCACTCCCTTTCCATGGGTTATAAAAGATATAATGATCTTATTTTTATGAACTTTTAAAACGTTATGATTTTGAAATGAAACCAATTTATTTTATTCTATATGGGTTATTTATGAAAATTTTGCTTGTGATCAATGTGTTTTAGATGAAACTAAATACATATTAAGGGTTCACCCTAATATCACTCTAATGCATTGGGTAGAGAATTAATCTCTAGAGATGACAAGTTTCACATACATTGGTGAAAAACATTGGTAATTTTTTATGACACCTCAAGGATAAACCATGGTGATAAGTTCATGAATTTCCAAATGAAATGTTGTATCCACATATTCAAGTTATGATTCAAGTTATTTTTATTATGATATTTCTATTATTCCTTTTCTCATGTCTTTATGACTTTTAACATGTTCATATTAATATTTCTCAAGATCACATGTCAACAGTTTGACTTATTTTCCTTACTAAGCCTTTTTCTCACCCTTTTCTCTGATGTATGACTCCAGGATATGAGATGCAGTAATTGTATATAGGATGAACCTATGATGAATCCTTATGAGTGGTTTAGAAGAATTTTTTTTGTTTTTATCATGAATAATGTTCCTGATTTCCAAGAGACTAGACTTTAAATATCCTCTATTTGTAAAATGTAATGAAAAGTTATGTAATAAAAAAGTGGGATTCCATAGTTGGTATTAAAGGATAGTTTATTTATTTATAGAAATTAGGCTATAAAATCATTAGGAATAATCCATTATAAATTTTTAAATATAGGATAACTTCCTTCTTTTTGGTGAGTATTAAGTAAGTGGTTTATCAAGAAAATAAATCCCTGTCTGGATACGAGTAGGTAGAACCGGATCTGGCACAAATGTACATAGGGGAAATATATGAAAACACCTCTTTGATATAGACTCGAATGGGAACTGGTGCACAAAAATGATCCTTGTTGAAATCATGGTTATGAAACTCCCGGGGGATATGTTTGGTTAATCATAAGCTTTTTCTGTATCATTGTGAAGGAATTATGGAGAAATGTAATTGTTTAAAAAGTTTTAAGGCATAAATACTTTATAGTTAAAAGATTCATATATGAAATAAGTTTCTCATTATGGTTTTATTCTTTTAAAAAATGGTAGGCAATAGGAGGAACTGTGAAAATGGTGACCGCAAAGGACCATGTGCTCACGAACCTCTGATGGAAGCCAGAATGGAAACATTCATGCAAATGATGAAATTACTAACTCAAGTTATGGGAAATAAAATGAATCAAGTTGAGAGAAAGATCTCACCATAAAGGGAACAACATTCTGTTGAGTCCCTTATGCGTCAACGACCACCGAATTTTAGTGGATTGACTAACCCATTGATTGCTGAGCAATGGATCAGCTCTATCAAGAAGATATTTTTTGTGCTCCGCTATTTAGAGGAAGAGAAGTTCAGCCTGGCTACCTATCACTTAGAAAAATAGGCCGATCAAGTGGTCGTAGTAGATTAAAAACACGAGGCAAAGAGTGGAGGTCAAAGATTTGGAGTGTGAGGAGTACAGAGAGATTTAATTCAGTTATTATTTCCCTCATTCCATGAGAATAAGAATAGAGAAGGAGTTTCTCGAGATGAAGCAGAAGGAGAATGAATCTGTCAGAAGCTATGAGGTGAACTTCACCCTATATTCACGATATAACGCTTTCTTTTTCATGGATCCAAATTTTATGGTTGATAGATTCTTTGGTGGACTGAGACCTCATCTGCAGAAGAATCTAGCCAACCGAGACTTTGATATCTACGAGGAGATCGTGCAGAGTGTGATGAAGGTCGAACTGGATTTTGGTGAGACATAGTGGTCTCATAAATCCAATGACAAAAAGAGATCGATGGAGCCCATCATATGGAGGAAATTTGATAATGGAAGTGTATGCAAGAAAGTTCAACATCCCACATTTAATAAATGTGGGACAAAGAATTCGGGGAACTGCATGCTCGGGGGTGGGAAATTCTACAAGTGTGGAAGAGATGGCCATATTGCGAGAATTGTCTTAGTGTGGTGAATCCTCAACTTCCAGACACTAATGACATGGGAAAGATGGTGTAGGCCCTACCTTATGTCTAGTTCATTAAGTGTGGAAAACATGGGCACTTTTCCAATCATTGTCCAAATCTGAGGGTAGTAGAGGGGAACCACCATCAGCCTCAACAAAGGCCAAGGGAGAAAGGTCATGAATTTTCTATCACGACAACTGAAGTTGAAGCTCTAAATGATGTGGTATCAGGTACTCTTGTTGTTCTATCAAAGCTAGCAAGTACATTATTTTATTCTTGTTTTACGCATTACTTTATTTCCTCCAAGATTTCAAAGAATTTAGAATCAACCCCCAATTTGCTAAAAGTAGAGTTATTAGTAAAGACTCCTTGTGGGATTATCCAAGCATCATTAGTGTTTAGAAACTCTAGTATTTACATTGGTGAGCATAATATTATCACAAATCTAGTAGTCATTCCAATGATGTAATTCGACATTATACTAGGGATGGACCGGCTCTCAAAGTATAATGCTAAGAACAGACGGAGAAGTAAGAAAATCTCAGTAGTCTTGAATGGAAAACCTACCGTTATCTTCCAAGGAGAGATATCTCAACATGATCTTTTTCTAGAAGAACCTCTTATATCTTTCTTTATGGAATTTATTGGTGAAGAAGAAGAAGGAAATGAGAGTTTGAGGATAGAAAATGTACCCATTGTCCAGGAATACATTGACGTATTTCCTAAGGAGTTCCCTGGACCTCCCCCAGAAAGGGAGGTAGAGTTATCCATTGAACTCATACCTGGATCTCATCCAATATCAAAGACCCCATATAGGATGTCAAATGTGGAGCTGGAGGAATTAAAGAAACAACTACAAGATCTTTTGGAGAAGGGGTTTACCTAACCAAGTGTGTCTCCTTGGGGATAACCTATTCACTTTTTATAGAAGAAGGATGGATTGATGAGGCTATGCATTGATCATAGAGAACTGAACGGAATCACAGTAAAGAAATAATACCTTGTTCGAAGAAATGATGACTTTTTTTACCAACATCGTGGGGCTCAATTATTCTCTGAGATTGATCTTCGATCTCATTATCATCAATTCAGTGTGAAGAAAGAAGGTTTTCCAAAAACTTTCTTCCGATCAAGATATAAGCATTATGAGTTTGTTGTTATGCCTTTTGGACTGACTAATGCACCTGCTATTTTGATGGATTTGATGAACACAATCTTTAAATACTACCTTGATAACTTTTTGATAGTTTTTATTAATAATAATATGATATATTCCAAAAGTCGCGAGGAGCAAGAGGATCATCGAAGGGTTATTTGGAAAACTCAAAGGAGGGAGAAACTTTTTGGAAAGTTCAGTTAATGTGAATTCTGGTTACAACAATTTTCTTTCGTGGGGCACATTGTAACCAATGAAGGAATCACAATTGAACCTGCAAAGACAAAACTTGTAGAGGAGTGGCCACATCCTATAACAATAACTGAGATTCATTGTTTCCTTGGATTAACGGGATATTATAGGAGGTTTGTGAAAAACTTTTCACGACATTATAATCCATTTACCAAGTTAACTCCCAAATGGGTAAAGTTCATCCGGACAAAGGAGTGTGACGAAAGTTTCCAAGAGTTGAAGAAAAGATTGGTTACTGCACCTATATTAACTCTACCCTCAAGTAAAGAAGGATTTGTTAGTTTTAGCGATGGATCTATAAAAGGTCTTGGGTGTGTCCTCATAAAAAATGACAAGGTCATTGCTTATACATCTCGACAACTGAAGACTCAAGAGAAGAACTATCCTACGCATGATCTGGAGATGACAAAAGTAGTTTTTCCTCTGATAATATGGAGGCACTAACATTTTGAGGATAAATGTGATATATACATAGACCATCAAATATTGAAGTATATTTTCACACAAAAATGAATTGAACATGAGGAAAATGAGATGTTTGGAACTCCTTAAACACTATGATTGTCCAATTCATTATCATCCCGGAATAGGAATCAAAGTCGTTGACGCATTAAGAAGGAATGACCCAGTTGTTCTATCCATTATAAGGATTCAAATAGATCCTTTGATCAATGAACTACTAAAACTCTACATTGGAATTATAAAGGAAGGGAAATCATCAACCTTAACCCAAATGATTTCTCAAATGTCACTACTAGAGAAGATCAAGAAATATCAAAAACAAGATCCTTTGTTACATAAGAAGTTTGATGTTGTGAAGGATGGTATGTTTCCTGAGATCAATACTAATCAGGAAGGTGTACTAAAATTTCATACAATACTATGTGTTCCATCTATTATAGAAATAAAGAAGGAGTTGATGGATGAATCTCATAGCAATGATTTCTCTATACATCCGGGTAGCACAACAATGTATAGGGACATTCATGGTCATTATTGGTGGGATAATATGAAAAGGGAGATTGCTGACTACACTTCAAGGTGCTTGGTATGTCATCAAGTGAAGGCAGAGAAATAGCATCTTAAAGGGGTATTGCAACAACTACCCATACTAGCAAGGAAGTAGGACAATATCACTATGGACTTTGTCACTAGTCTCCTGATAAAATCCAAAGGAAATAATGCGATATGGGTTATTGTGGTCCATCTCAACAAGACTACCCATTTTATCTCTATTCAGGAAGATTTACCTCTTGATCAACTTGTTAGGATTTATGTGAAAGAATTGGTAAGCCTGCATGGAGTTCCACTTTCTATCGTATCTAATCGTGATCCATGGTTCACATCAAAATTCTGGAGAAGTCTTCAACAATCTATGAGCACTGAATTGAATTTCAGTATGGCCTATCACCCCCAAACAGAATGGCCAATCTGAAAAAACTATTCAAACTCTCGAGGAAATGTTGAGAACTAGCTCAATGGAATTCAATGGTGGATTGGATCAAAATCTCTATTTTGATGAGTTCTCTTACAACAACAGATTCTACTAGAGCATTCAAATAGAACCCTATGATTCTCTATATGGGAAGCGATGTAGAACTCCTACATGTTGGGATAAATCTGGTGAGAGAAATATTCTTGGGCCTGATCTAGTGCAAGAGATGACAGAAAAGGTCCATGCCATCCAAAAACACATTAAGGCTGCTCAGAGTCAGCAAAAGAGCTATGCTGACAACCATCGAAGGGACTTGGAGTTTGATGTTGATGACAAAGTCTTTCTTCCGATTTCACATTGGAAGAGAGTCACAAGGTTTGGGAAGAAAGGAATGCTAAGCCCTAGGTTCATTTTCCCCTATGAAATCCTTGATCGTGTGGGAGTAGTGGCATATTACCTTGCACTTCCTCTAAATTTAGCACATTTTCATGATGTCTTCCAGGTATCCCTCTTGAGGATGTACATACCTGACCCTTCACATGTACTAAATCCAGAGGTGGTACAACTAGAACATGCCCTCCCTTATGAGGAGAAGCTGGTGGAGATCTTGGATCGTAGATACAAGGTTATACAAAACTAGAATACCCACCTTTTTAAGGTGTTGTGGAGGAACCACAAATGTGAAGAAGCCACGTGGGAGCCGGAGGAGTCCTTGTGATAGAAGTACCCACACCTCTTCCCATCATAGGGTATGAGATAAAATTTCGGGGACCAATTTTCTTAATGGGAGAAGAATGTAACAGTCCGAACTTTTCAATTATATTTGTTTCCTAATTTTGTGTGTTATTTTATTTTATACTCAACAAAACTATATCCTTCAATTAATGAAGTCTGTATAATTAAAATGAGACCGTTGGTTTTCGACTGTTATATGACCGTTGGAAATTATAATCTTAACATTGTGTATTTATAAATATGGTTATCTTGGTTAATACAGAAAGAAGATTGAATGGTCTCATCTAGTAGACTCGAGCCATATGAAGCCCATCAGTTAGAGGTTGGGAAAGAGGTAGCATCACTAGGCTTCGCTCTGGACCAATCCCAAACCGAACTTAAACGTATGAAGCTTGAATGGAATCACCTAAGGGAGAAGTTCAATTTTATAGAAATCACCACTCGGGCAATGTTGTTTAAGCCACCCCAAGATTCCATCGCCATAGCACACCCTCACACTTAGGTCCTATGCTATTGTTATAAGGGGCTATGTAACGAGACCTTAGTTGATTTGGGAAATCATTATATATATATATATATAAAATTTTTATTTCATCTTATGAAAAAAAAAAAAATTTCAAATATCTAGCTAAATATAGGATGTGTATTATTGATGAATTTAGGAAAAAGGGAATTTTAAAATATTTTTCTATTCTTTAAATAATTAATAATGTGAAATGATTTTCAAAAAATGGTCTTCAACAGCTGTGATCAGTAAGAACTTTAGAGTCTAATAAGATCAACCTGGTTTTCAGTGTATAGTAAAGTTGGAATTGTAACATACCAATATGAATAGTAATGAATAGTAATTTGACCCCATGAAATAGAAACATCACCCATAAATTTATAAATACATTTTAAACATATTTAAAGTGAAAAACGATCATAGTTTATATTTTGGTATTTTTGTACACGATAAATATTTTATTTACAATTTTATAATTAATTTAATAATTTAAAATGGAAATGTATTATAATAAAATTTAATCATAAATCGTTACTTTATTGTTTTATTGGTATACGATATTTTTAGGGGACCTTGATTACATTTTTTAAGTGTTACAAAATGAGTTACAGTTTTAAAGTTGTATTTTTGGAAGAAATAATGATTTTATTTAAAAATTAAATTAAAATTATTTGGAAAATTATTTTCATAAAATGGACTTAATTTTTGAATTTAGAACATCGATATTAGTTCAGGGTGTATTTTTGGGATTTTTCTGAAACAATTGAATTATCAGTGAATAGTAAAAATGTTGTTTTCAGTTTTGGGTGTTTAATGACATCATAAATGATGTAATAATGATATAAAATTTTTGTTAGAATTATTAATAATGAGATATTCTATGAGGTGTCCCAAGTGGGCAATACCATGGGCAAGACCATGGTTTTTCAAATACCACTGATGAGTTGTCCCTTGAAAATTATTAATTTATTCACTCACATTCCCAATAAATACCAAGCCATATCCCTAATTCATTTCATTCCAAAATCATCCTCAACCAATTTCTAGTCTCCTTACCTCCCAAAGAGTCTTCCCAAGGTGCCCTCAAGCCACCCAAGGTCCCAACCTTCATGATTTAGAAGTAACTCTTCGAGGTAAGGTATCATTTTACCCTCCTCTTTGAAGTCATGAATTCTTTTATGTTCTGTCTTCTAGTTTCCATTTTATTATGTTGAGGATATGTTCATATATGTTAACATTACTTTCCATTTAATGTATAATTGTTGAGAGACCTTTTCCCCTCTCATCAATTTGTTTTCTGTGTATTAAGTGACATCGTTAGGCTGCCGAATTTCTCATAAAAGAAATTTCATCTTCTCTTTTAAGTTTATTTTTCTTATGGAATGTCATTAAAATATCCATACCATGTTCTTATATCCATGTTATTCTGTATTTATATTGAAATATGATTTATTTATGAGTGGGTTCCCCTTGAACCCTCTCTTTCTATTATTTTCTAAAACCATGTTATATAGTTGTTATGCTGCAGAAGTTTCACCTCAAAATTTCAATCTCTTTCTATCAGGAAATTATCTTGTATATTTATGTGAATACCCAGAACTATATCATTTCTATGGGTGTTCATAAATATATAAAAAGGATATATTTTATTCTTTAATGGACATTCATATAACCCTCACTCCCTTTCCATGGGTTATAAATGATATAATGATCTTATTTTTTTGAACTTTTAAAACGTCACAATTTTGAAATGAAACCCATTTATTTTATTTTCTATGGGTTATTAATGAAAAATTTTCTTATGATCTATGTGAATAACATCAAAAATAAGTAAATATTAAGGGTTCACCCATATAGTGCTCTAATTCATTGGTAAATAATTAATTTGTAGAGATGAAATGTTTCACGATACCTTGGTGAATAACCTTGGTAATTATTTATGAATCCTCAGGGATAAAGCTTGTTGATATGTTCATGAATGTCTAAATGAAATGTTGTATCCAAATATTGATGTTATAATTCATGTTCTTTTTATTATTATATTCATATTCTTCCTTTTTTCATTCCTTTCTTACTTTTATAATGTTCTTATTAATATTTCACAGGATCACATGTCAACTGTTTCACTTGTTTTCCTTACTGAGCCTTTTTCTCACCCTATTTTTTGATGTATGTCTCCAGGTTATGCAATGTGGTAATTGTACATAGGATGAACTGATTATGAAGCCTTATGAGTGATTTAGAAGAATGTTTTATGTTTCTTTAAGGTATTATGATCATGATTTCTAAGACAATAGACTTTAAACATCCTCTGTTTGTAAAATGTAATGAAAAGTTATGTAATAAAAAGCCAGAATGCCATATGATCAAATTAAGAAAAATCAATGATTTTGTGCACCCTAATAAAATTTTCTCTCTCTATATATATATATATTCAAAGAACCATTTCATTTTCCCGTCAAATTAATGCTTAGAATAAACCTCATATCTACCAGCTAACCACATATAATAAAAATCATAGTTCTAGTAATAGTTATTTTTGGTTTTTTGAAATCAAACCCCATTTTTTTATTTTTTTGGTACATTTTTTCCTTTTTTAATCGAGGGGGAATAATAAATAATAATTGATGATTTAAAAACCATTCTCAATAACCATAAATAGCACCCCCACACTTTTCCTTATTTTGTATTTCATATCATTCTTCATGAATCCCTTCACCACCATAATTTAACTATAAAATATCATGAAAAAATTATGTGGAGGGTAGGAGTCGAAAAAAATGTCTTGAAACATGGTTCAACCCTAATAAGGTTATTCATGGTTTCTATGAGCTAAGAAAGGATTAATGTTCAGGTGGTATTTTTAGAATAAGATCTTTTAAAATGATTCCTTAATTATTTTAAATGTGTTTTTCCATAGTTATAGCTTTGAAATGTTCATATTCAAGATCTCCTTAGTGAAATATCTCAATATCACTAAAGAAATATACTCAAGAATAAATAAAAAGTACTCTGTGTAGAAATCCATTTGGGAATGGAACAAATAATTTTGGACAGTCACTCAATGCTTGATTAAAAACAACAAAACAATTCACATGAATTTCAGAAATTAAAAGCATAAAAATGATTGTGAAATTTCATTCACATGAATCAACTAATTCCCTTCATTCACACGTCCTCATTTTAATATCCATGATTCACATTAATCGTCCAATTATTCATTATACTCATTTAATATCATTAAAATTTAAATATAAAACATGGCATCAGAGGATTCTTAAGAAACTAATGTCTCCTAGATGGAGAGACTCTCCCTCTTGCATCTCATGGCCATGATTGGGCATTTATCTGTACTGATGATTCTATTGTTAGTCACATTCAAATTTTTGCCACATGCGTAAAAACAAGTAATGTTTCTGATGATGGAATTAGGGGGGGGGGGATCTCCTCAAATCTCAAGAATGATGTCAGGATGGTTGCCTCCGGCGAAGGCGGCTCATTGGAGAAAGAATTGAGATAAGCGATTGTGACTTCAAGGCGGTGGCGGATGACGTGCACCACCGTAAATATCTGTTTTGTCTGCATTTTTTACGGCATCAGTTGGCGAGGGGGTGACGCAAGGGATGCAGGGAATATCCTCGGTGGCGATGGATCTGAGATCCAGGTGTGCCTCGATGGTGGTGTTCCCTTCTTGGGGCGACTTCTACCTTTTTTTTCTTTTTTCAAAAGGACAGTTCAGGTGCTCAGGCTTGGAGTTGCAAGGCGACGGCGTTGCGACAGATCTGGGATCCCGGGGCTACGGAGCAGTCCGGTGTGTCGCGCAAGGCGCTTGACCGTTCAATGGCGGTGATCAGCGATTGTGGTTGCGTGATTGAGAATGTTCAACGGTCGTGGAGCGACTCTCAACGTTGGATGGATGCGACCGACGTCGGTTTTGAGGGAGGCTTCTGGGTTTTTCCAGGCTGGCGTTGCTGCTGGAGAAAATTGCGGTAAGACAGGACTTTGGTGGATAGACGGATTTTGGATGGCATCATGGAGATGCGGGGAGGACCTTGGGATCATCGTGATTGGTTTGGGTGAACTCGAGTGACTGGTCGGTGGCGACTGGTGATGATCTCGCTTGTAGAATAGGCCGACGATAGACAATTGTGGGCGATAATTGCGGCAATCGACATGACTTCAGGAGGCAGAGGTGTGCCTTGGGATGCGGGGTGAAATACGATTCCACTGGCTGGACT
Source organism: Viscum album (assembly GCA_963277665.1). NCBI lineage: Eukaryota > Viridiplantae > Streptophyta > Magnoliopsida > Santalales > Viscaceae > Viscum > Viscum album. Next base: position 1,713,541,787 of record OY728133.1, read on the forward strand.
TGACTTTTGGGGGGATTTAGTTTGATTCTCCCTCGGACAGCGCATAATTGGGCATGAGTTGGGTTATATGTCGGTCATGATGGGGCCTACTACGTTTTTCCAGCATGGAATTGGGCTTGATAAAATAGTTCTAGGGTATTTGGGTCTTTATTTTTATTAGGTTATTGAATATTGTGTGTCTTTGGAAAATTTGGGTCTTGAACTGTTTTATTTTGTTTGGGATTTTTCTCTGGTTTCGAATGGGTGGTGTTGGAATGCCAATGTGTGTTTCCTGACGCTTGTTCTACATTCTTATATCGTTGTATCTGCTTTAATTTTCTTAATAAATTTTTGGGATCGAGTATGCTCAGATCCCGAACATTCCTGGTAATGTCTCCAAGAAAAGTCAAGTAAAGCATAATTCAAGCATGATAATTCAATTTCAATTTAAATCTCAAAACATGTTTTGGAAAAAAAATTATTGAGTTAATAAGATGATAATAAATGTGAACTCCCTTTTGAAATGAATCTTTATTTCTTTTTCCTCATTGGTTGTTCTAGGGGTGTCATTTCCATCATGAACCCAAAAAAGTAAATTACTCAATTAAGCACAAGGTTTATGTTATAAAATATTAAATTGATAAGAGGGAGTGGGTTGTGTGTTGAACTACTTCCTATGAATGAAATGGAAATCTAAATTCCTAGAATGTAATTAGAAAGGGATAAGTTCTAGTATGATACCCCAAGTAGGACCAGAATTTGTACCGCCTCAAGAGGGACGTACCGGCTATTATATCAAGATTGATGGTAGATGAATCTTCATTGATTTAAACCATTGCATGTGGATTTTCCCAGATTTTGAATCTTTTTTTGGTTAATAATGATCCGTGGATAGAGTATATTGGATCCTCACCCTTCACAATAAGCTATATCTTGTATGGAGGGAGTAAGATGAAGTATAAATCATCATCCTTCTTGGTTTCTAATTGTGCAACCTCCTCTTGCTCTTCTAGTGATAGGTTCACATAGGCTACATGAAATCAATGATCAAAGGGAGAGTAAATAGGTATTTTCACTTGAATATAATTTTAATTTTAATTTTTAATAAGTAATTATTTTCCTTTCAATGTGTAGAGCCTCTATCTGAAATACCTCAAGCTCTAAAACATGGATTTTCTCATAGACTTCATCAAATTCATGTTCATTGAAATTAGGGAGATCCATTTATTCTATAACATGTACATTTTTTTTGTTTCTTCACCCTTTTATAAGGCATAACAAAGATTTTACAAATATGAAAATTGAATGAAATGGGAGTTAATAATCAATTCAGATTGAATAAAATCAAATAAAATTGAGTTATAGAAAAGATCAAATCCCATAGTTGGTTCATCTAAAATATCCTCTTCATTGGTGACTATATCATTGAGTTTCCTATTACTATATGTTTTCAGGTAGTTAGTCTCCCCCATTTTTACATCAAATGACACAACTAGGGTGATGTCTTCCTTCAATGATTCTGGCTCTTACTCCTTTGAAGGAATGTGGATATCAAGAAGTTCCTCAAATTCATTCTATAATTCATCCATTTATTGTTGATCTCCTATACGTAGCTCAGCAGACAAGTCTTCCTCCTTCTCATCGTATACTAAATCATAGAAGACAAGTGGAACATCTCTTATTTTATGTTCGGATTTATCTGATGGCTCTTGGCCCGAATGTCCCGAAGGCCTTCTTTTTTTATTTTATTATGGATAATCCCCCATCTAAGGGTGTCTGATGGTTCTTGGACATATTCAATTATCAAATCTATTTTCCCTTGTATATCATGAACCATCTATAAAATCATTTGAATATCATATTTGAATTTGTGTCCAGACGCATTTTTCATAAATATTATAGAGTTAATTCTTCAAAAATGTTGTTAGAAAGCAAGGAATACTCTTCTTGTGTCATGGTTACTTGTTGATAAGGTTCCGGGAAGTACTCCAGAATTTAGTTAGCTCTCGTGCCAATGCTTCAACCAATGGTTGATTGATGGTCTCTTTTAGATGATGGATATGGTCCTTGAATTCCCCCTCAGTGTTTATTTGGATCTTGGATCCCTGAATCTATCTAGAAAATATGGAAAAAATTTCTTTTATAGACCACATTTATTCAACTATGGGTCCCTACACTTATGAATAATTTTCAGTTCATATAGAATAATAGTCATTTTAATTCTTCATTGAATGATATTTCTTTTTGATTTTTTATTTTTGTTAAATAAATTAAAAACCATCTATAATGTGAAAATAAAAAAGTAATGCAAATTAATGACTATATTCCAAATAAAGGTACTAGTTTTAACACAGGCCTATGACAGGTCTGGGAAAAAGGTGATTATTTTCCTAATACAATATAGTGTCTAACTAGATTCATCTCACGTGATTATTTTCCCATTTTATAACTCACATATTATAAATAACCTAATGAATTTATTTTTTTGTTTTTATTATTTTTGAGGACAATGATAAATCATTTTTTTTATTTTTGATTACTTTTCAAAATATTGGAATGATATGTAATAGGGAAATTAAAATTTAAACATACCTGAATTGTTAAACGGAATGATTTAAGAAAGAATGACCATGGTTTTGGGATTAGTTTTGGGTTTAATCCTTATTATCCATTATTTTTTTATTTCAGTTTAATGATATAATCATGAAATATCATATTGAATTACTATTCTATTTATTTGAAATTGCGGAATCCTTGAATGCTTAAGAAATATCAATTCCACCACCACCTCTAATCAAGGATGATGACACCCCTTGGTCTATGGTGTTCAATCTGTTAGGAACCGGCTCCATCGATGCCATTTTATAAACTGATAGGATAAACTCCATAATTTGAAGAGCTAGCCAATGGAGAGAGGAAAAATATTAGATAAATGAAAATAAATAGATTGAGTTTCTTATCCTGGGAGGTATTCCTCTCACTGAGGACATTCCTCTCACCCATGCATGCTATTTTAATCTCCAAAAAATGTAAAATAAGCATTAAAAAAATCAAGAACACATTGAAATCTCCCAAGATAATCCTCGGGTTACCCAACCATTACTGGGAGTAAGATATCACTTGGTGGAATTGGAGAAAATATATGTAGAAACAAAAATAAAATAAAAAGAATAAAGATGAGAGAGAGAAAGAGATAAATTTAATAATATATAATAATAAAAATAAGAGAGGAATAAAATAAAAATTTTAAATTAATAATAAAAAGTATAAATATAATTATAATAAGAATAACAATTAAAAATGTAATAATTTAAACAATTGAAAAGGGTGTCAGTGGAAAACATATAAATTTAATGAGAATGAATTTATTTAATAACAGTAAGGTAAATAAAATTAAATAGAAAATAGAAAATAACAAAAATACAAATAAAATAAAATTATAACAAGAAGAAGATTCAATAGTGTCTGAGACTCCTTGGTGAGGCATTCTCCTCCCTCATCAGTTTCCCTATTCTTGGGTGCACATTGCCCTTTATATGTGGGTGAGGACTTATTTTTATAGGCTAATGGTAGGATCCATTATCCTTTATAGCTTCCCCAGAACCTAGGATTTTGAGATTCAAAATCCTTGAGGATCTCATGTGTTTGCATAATCATAGTGGAATAAATCCATGTGGGGTAATGACTATGGCGAGCAATAGGGGCTTGGTGGCATGGTAGTTGGATTTTTTGGGGTGAATTAGGGTTTTATGCATGGCACTAGGGATGCAAAACATGTTGCATGGAAATGATTCAATTGGGGTAGTGGGCGATAGAGCTCAACAACAGGGCTCCTCCTCTTCTTCGGCCTTCATAGTGGGTGAAGGAGGCTCGAAATTTGGTTCATGGGTGTCGGCTAAGAGTTCCCATGTGGTCCACGGTGGTTTTAACCCTTATTAGTATATAAGAGAGCTCGAGTTGAGCTTGCGTGTGGGATGAAATGACATTTATAGTGTTCATGGGTGACTAGAGTGATGGTGGGTGTTGAATATGAAGGTGGCATGTGGTAGATTCAAGCTGCAATGGAAGAGAGCCACACCAGAGCATTGGTACCACATCCAAAGAACAATAGTTTGGGATAGTGTTTATAAATATCAATGCATGAGCATGATCCAGATTTCCTACTATGAGGAAAAGTTCCTACATAACACCCTCACACACATACCCGGGGCCATGACATACGTGGACTTTGTAGGATTTAGCCTACCACTACTCACTGTGAGGTTCACCACCAGCAGCCAGTCCTGCATGAGGTGACATCCCCCATGCCTAGCTGGCTCAAGATGGATCATCCTGGGTAGCTCGGATGGATAGGCCTCCTTTGGCTTGCCTATGTTGCGATCTTTCCTAGGTTTGAGGGATGGCATGGGTCCATCATAAATTTTTTCACAAAGTACCTAAAAAGAGTTAAAAAATTCCCTGAGTTTCATAAAAATTTCATAACATTCATAAATAAGAATTTCAAATTCAAAATTAACCTTATAATAATATTTTAGCACCATTATTACTATTTTAAATATAAATTCCATAATTTTATTAAAACATTGAAATTTATGGAATTTATCATTAAAAACATTTTAAAAACCATCAAAAATTGACCAAAAGTATACACAAAAAATGAGACTTTTAGTTGGTTTTATTTTCATCCAATTATTCTTTATGTCCTTTATAAGTTGTATATATCTTCCTGTGGATTACCTCAACTGTATCAATATATTCCTCCAACTCATATCATGAAGGTTTTATATTCTTTTATAATTAGATAAAAAATTCATCATCATTGTTATAATCATCACATAAATATTTTTCATTTTCTAATAAAACTAGGTAACCACATATTAAATCTATATTATACAACACTTCAAAACATATATCTATTAAATATTTATGTTCTTTTCGTATTATAAATAAAAAAAATATAATCATTTTACTATTATTTCTAGTATCGTTATTATAAGATGAAAAATCATATGTAGAATCTCCACCACTTTCACTATATGTATCTAAATATTTCAAGATCACCTTTCTGTTCTTCTTAAAAGGTTTCTAAGAGGACATTATTTCCCTTATTTTTATATCTAGACAACCAAATCTTATGTTACATTCAAAAAATATATAATAACATTAGAAGAATTATATTTCATTCAGGCTTTGTATTCCTTTTATTTTTATCCTTCCTGTAACCTCTATAAAAATTACTACATCTTAACCTATTCTTTACTATATGAAGAAACCCATCTTCATTAATTTTTAGAAAAATATTATATGAATATATTTTAGAAATTATGATAGATGTACCATATTTAGAAATATTACCTCAAGAATTTTCTGTTCTGAAATTCCATTTTACTTTCATTATTTTCAATATATATTTTAAATATGAAATTATACAACATAATAATTCCATTGGTATCATTAAGATAAATCGTTTCTACATTTTTAGTATCATCAATAATTATTCGCTTTGATTCCTATTCTTTTGGTAAAATTTCAATCACATTATCCATAAGTTGATCTTCTGAAAATTATCTTTGAATAAGATACTGTAACATGATAATAATCATCATCAATCACTGATTCATTTGGGAAATATTATCTACAGGTAAAAATCAAAAATTTAATAATAATATTTGACCATAGAATGTTTAGTATTAAAAAAAATAAAAGTTCCAATGTCTGTTACCTATATCATTATCTATACATCATTGGTTTTAATATAACAGGAAACCCGGATTTAGATGTAACAACCCTAGTTGTGGGGTTTAAAAACTTTGAACATTTTTATGAATGCCGTAAATTATTAATTTGGAGATTGCATGATCCTAGGATGTTATTTGAATTCAGTGCTCATTTTTTAAATTTATTTAGTTATTTATTTTTATCACACATGAATTATTCCATATCTAATAAAAATATTCTTGGATAAAGAAAACATAACAATATTTCTGTTAAAAACATGGGGTTTACCCTAGGTGTGACCTGATTTTCATTCACGTTAGGTTCTTGGATGATGCGCAGTTGTAAATTTAATTTATTATTTATTCCAGTTGACCTAGAATTTCCCTATTTATATATTTCTATGAATGATCCTATGTGTTATCTAATTAACACTAGAGACTGTGGGAGAGGTATAAATAGATATTTCTATAGGAATTGATGTTAGAGGATGACTTGGGATCATAGAATAACCATTAAAGACAATTTTAGGAACTCTTGTTCACCAATCAATCATGGATCTTTATGAAGTGAATGAACAATGCATTGGATTATTGGGAAACATCACTAGAAAATTTGTTCAAAACTAATGATAATTATTTTCTAGATTTATGGATTTTTTGTTGGATTTTTCTTTATCATATTGTTTTGTCAAATAATAATAATTCTTATTTATTTAATTTAGTTTTTATCTTGTAATAACTCTATTAAATTGTAATTTATTCCTAGATTAGAAATTTTGGATTCTTTTATCTTAATTATTTTGATCCATCTTTATATATTCAATTTTCTTCAATGATGTCTCCCAAGACAAAACATGACATTTTTCCCTTTTTTGTTTTTTGGATTTCCCCCCATTCTACATGCATTCATAACTGATGTTCAATCGGTCGGTGGTTCTACCATTATCAAAAAACTAATTCATTGTGTGATAAATTATAAGTTCTTCATATCACTGTTGATAGTTTAATATTAAGATTTTGGAATGATGGAGGTCTGATGTTGATGACGGAAATCCATAGGTCATTCAAATGATGGTGGATACATATGGCAGTGTATACAGGATGATAGTCCATTTATGGGAGGCGATTCCAGTTCAATTTCATAAAAAAATGTGTCCAAAATTACACATATGGCGAGGAATTGATAATGATTTATTTTTTTAGATATTGTTTCAGGTATGATTTATGAAATATTTGGTAGATGATTCCTAAAGATTGGTGATTCATTGAATGGTCAGAGTTTATGGAAATTTCACAACTACACATAGTGTGTTCTGGAAGAACATGCATCATTTAAAACATTATTATGATGCTTTAGGGTTTCAATTGGAGCAAAGAATCACACAATTGGGTGACTAATTCATATGCTATATGACCCCTACTTGACCAGGTTGGCATATTATAGGAGTACATGCCTAGGGACCCATGAATTCCCTCACCATGTATACCTTTGGAGGTACAAGTCTTAGGAAGATGAGGTACACACCATGTACGCCCAATGACATGACATGTCGTGCAACCCTCAACATGCCATGTATTCGGTCTGAAACAATCCATATGAAATGATAAAACACAGCTAGGTGGATGACTTGGGACAACAAGTCCTGTGCACCCCTTGACCTTTTATACTTCACCCAGACATATATTTTCCTCTTATTATTCCAATGTTGAGTTGGTATCTCACCTGTTGAGCTAGGATCCTTCTGGGGACTTGGTATTTTACCCATGTGGGTGTGAGGTTGGAATTCACTACCTCGAGAATCCAACAGATTCATTATTTCACCAAAATTTACAGATCATGGATCCTCTATCTATACAGTGGTATTTCTCCCTTCTATAGAGATCAGATAAGATAGGTATCCTCCAATGGAGTAGTAATTTCACCCATATAAATGGGGAATGAATCCTTCAATATCATATCGGGGAATGATCATATGATTTTCTTGAGACTTTTAAATTGGAAGATGAAAATTATGAATTTTCTAGTTGACTATGAGTGTAAGGATCCACTCTTGGGAATGTATCCTTCTATGATCATATTTTAGTTTGCATTTTTAATTTCCCTCCTTATTATGGTCTTGATCTGAATCTTCCATTTTTTATTCATCACTTTTTGGTGATTTTAGGGTGTCCTACTGGGTATGTACATACTCAAACCTTCATGATCTCTACCAATGCATGTTGTGTCTTATGTAGATGATAGAATTTCTAATGGATATCATATAAGACTTGGTGCGGGTGGTTATTAAAGAAGCTTGGTGGATGAATTAGTACGATTATTGATATACTAGTGGTTTCATGCTATGATTTCTTTCCCAATTTTTGTCAGGTTAGAACTATTATCTGGTTGTTGGGCCTGTAATTTTCCTATTCAATTTGATGGTGTATTATTGTACGTGGTTGTGGGATATTTGAGGTTGTGGTTGAATTTATTTATTCTTATTTATTACATTTAGCATTACTCTAGTGTGTATTTAGATACGTGTGCATGTTTATAAGATTATTAGGTTACGACCTCCCATATATATGATATTAATTTTCAATGTTAGTCATTTTCCTGTGGCCTATTGGAGGCACCCATGGGGTGTCACTTTTGGCATGATGCCGATCTAGGTGGGGCTCCTATTTTTAGGGATGTCACAAAGGTGTATGCACTAAAGTTAGGTTTTACTTAGATTGAGTTTGGAGTCATAATAGTCTCAAGGATTGGTTTGGGATTCAAGGAAATAATTTTTAAGGGACTCGAGTTTGGATTTTGGGCTAGAGACACTAGTGATGGCACAGTGGCTAGTGTATCTAGTCACACATATTTTGATAACCCAATTTTCAACAGGATATAATTAAAAATTTGTTATTGGGAAAATAATGGTACATTAATCATATAGAAATGGGTTGTGGTATCCTTATCCTTCTCGGGTCAACTTCTTAGATATGATTTTTTGAACATGAAACATCTTGAATATTTCAAGATTGTTCCACATAGACAACCATCCAAGATTCCATGATAGGTTCATGAGGAGGATCATCTCAATCTTGAGGCCTCATTGAAAGGTCTCATTCATGAGGTGTCCCCTTTAGGTGGATAATGAGAAAAACTTACACCGATCATGTAGGTAGGTTACCTACCTCTGGTATCCTAGAAAATTGATTTACATCTTTTTTGGACAACAGATCATTCATGATGTTTAGGTTGATGATGTGACAAATCTCAACACACTTCGTGATATTAAAGGGTAGTTAACTTCTAGTTTCTATGGAGTTCTAGACCTGCAGGTTGTAGAGGACTGGTGAGAGTCCATAGTCTAAGTACTCCCTCTTATCTAGGACCCACTAGATCACATGGTGGTTATTATGGTGAGCCATCTTCATGTATAATGAGATAATGGTGTATCATGATGACATAAACCCATGGTGGAGATACTCTTATCTGGATTGAGTTTGACACCCTTTTTTCGGAGGAGTAATTTCTGGTGACTCTATAATTAATGTGCTCCCAGAGGATTCTTGAGATTTAGTAGGGAAGAATGTTAGTGGTTGTGTATGAATCAAGGTTTATTGACATCATGAGATACTATTAAGGAAAGTTTTTTATATGTATTTCTTGGAATGTATAACTGATTGGGGGGTTAAAAGAGAAATTCTAGCAGTATTTTGGCCCATTTTCATCCCTTCATGTAATGGGGAGCTGGAACATTCCATTATATTAAATGGCCTTTTAGAGGAGTATAAGAAACTATTGTGTGTTGACAATAGTCACCATGGAGAAAGGTGTTAAATAGTTAGTAGAGGATAGTGGTATTTGGGGCCACGAAACTTGAAACGTCAATGTATACAATCTCATAATAGAGGGTTCCGAACCTATGGATTATAGAGAGGTTCTAATCATCCAAGGGAGAGATGATGTTTTTCCAATGATGGGAGAGGTGATATCTAATAAGATTGATCGATCCAATAGGTGGTAGTAAATAGACATACATTGGATTATCCATCGAAGAAGATGCTACAATATGAGTAGGAGGAACCATGAAAAGGTGTTTTTGGTAAATGAGTTGGGAGAGTTTTAGGAGGTGGTCAAGATATGATTCGATACCACCACCATAAAATATAGGCTTAGGGAGAAGGTGGGTAAAGGCATGGTCAATTATAGGATGTTGATCCTCATGACCCTGAGGTTCTGAATATGATTCTAGATACTATCTACACCTTTATACCCATGATTTAGTTTGATAAATATATTCATGATCTATTATTTTATGGTCTTATCACTTATTTGAGAACTGGAGATTCTAGAAGAGCATCTAGCATTGTCTTTTAAGATTAAAATGCATACTAGATGAGATTCTTCTATCACACTCTTATATTGGTAGTATTATTTGATGCGTGGTGGGGATAATTTTTCATGGGAAATTTTTGTGGGTATGATGAGACTATATGATTTCATTATCATCTTGAACAATATATCCACCATCCTTACCTAGATTGATTATTTACATTGGAGAATACAGTGTACCCAAGAAAAAGAGAACATGTTTTCCTTCACTATAAAGAAAGAGTTATAAGTACACTAGGTTGGTCTTTTATGAAGTATATTGTAGTTAACTTTCCATAAGTTGGATAGCTTGACCTTTGGTGTAATAAACATAGTTGTTGTTCAATTACCTACAATATTAGAAGAGTACCCAAAAATGTCTTTCCTGAGGATGTACCTGGGTTACCTCATCCACAAGAGGTCAAATTTTGTATCGACCTAGATCCCATTATATCATTTATATCTTCAATGGAATATTATATAGCTACCATAGAGCTTTAAGATCTAAGGTTTATATTGAATAACCTTTAGATTAAAGACATTATTCCATATATTGTGTTCCCCTAAGAATCATTGATATTATTCACTAAGAAGATGGATAAGAGAATAAGGATTTGTGTGGATTACAATTTCCTAGACTAGGTTAATTTCAAACATATGTATCAACTACTAGTAATAAATAACCTCTTTATAAGTTGAAAGGGGAAACTCTACTAGAAATAGTATATTTCCCAACAGTTCAGAACTGTTGGGATAGGCTGCAGAACCATTGGTATATCTTATACCAATGGTTCTGCCAACCGTAGGGAATTAACCCATTGGGAAAATGTTTTCCCAATGGTTTATGTAGAACCTTTGGGATAGGTTAGTTACAGTAACCTATCCCAACGGTTTGGTTGAACCATTGGTATAAGTTTTTCCAACGGTTCAACCAAACTGTTTGTAAAAACCTCTACTATGAACCTTTACCAACGGTTTACAAAACCGTTGGGAAAGGGGTTTTACGAATGGTTCTCATAGAACTGTTAAGAAAGGGTTATTGCCAATAGTTCTCATATAACAGTTGGTAAAACCTTCCTATATATTTTATGCCAACAGTTTGAAACCGTTGGCATAGGCTCTGCTGTGCAAATTGCACAGCCGCCTGCAATTTTCATAGCAGGGTCTGAAATCACATTCATGCATGCCCCTACATGCTGTAATTCTGTCCATTGTGCTCTAATTATCCATTCCCTCTCCTTTCCTATTATTTAACATATAATTCATACACATTTAACATTGCACCCTGGAAATATACACATCCATAATTAAATCATAATTCATAACGTAATTATAAACATACATAATTGATTTAGAATTCAATTTAAAACATAGATGACAATTATATGTCAAATACAGAATTAAATTCATAATTGAATACATACATAATTTAATTATCAATTATCAATAAAATAAAATAAAAGTAAATAAGTAATTATGTGTGTTAGACACATTTAAGAATATATACAAGTGGTTTTTACTAAAAATGATGTCCATTTTAAACATTATACATACACTTGGAGTGATACTAGCCACAAAGTGTCTCAGATTGAGGAGGGGTTGACTTTTACATGTCACATGTGACCCATGGATCATTTTCCTAAAGTATCAACATATTCTGAAAGCGTTTGGTCAGTTTTCTGTATGCCCGTTGTACTTTTCACTTAAAATGTTGTCCATTTCAAATAAAACTGAGACACTTCGAGTTGTGATGGCCACACTGCACCTCATATTTAGGCGAGGTTGACTCATAAACACCAAATATGACCCATGGATATTTTTCCTAAAGTTTCAATGGAATCCGAATGTGTTTGGTCAGTCTTCCGTAAATCAGTTGTTGTTTTCACTCAAAATGATGTCCATTTTAATCAAAAGAGAGACACTTTGAGTGGTTTTGGCCACACCACACCTCGGATTGAGGTGGGGTTGACATTTACACATCACATATGACCCATGTATCATTTTTATAATGCATCAACACATTCAGAATGCATTTGGTATGTTTTCTGTATGCTAGTTGTTATTTTCACTTAAAATGTTTTTTCATTTCAAAAAAAAATTGAGACACTTTCAGTGGTTTCCATCACACCATGCCTCAGATTAAGGAAGGGTAGACTCGTAAACATCACATATGACCCATTGATAGTTGTTCTAATCTTTCAACACATTATGAATGCGTTTGATCAGTTTTCTGTATGCCAGTAGTTGTTTTCAATTAAAATGTTGTCCATTTCAAATAAATGTGAGACACATTGAGTGGAGCCAGCCACATAAGGCCTCTGATTGAGACAGAGTTGACTCTTACACATCACATATGACCCATGTATCATTTTACTAATGTTTCAATGGAATCTGAATGCATTTGGTTGGTTTTCCGTATGTCAATTATTAATTTCACTTAAAATGAAGTATATTTTAAACGAAAGAGAGACAATTTGAGTGGTTCTAGCCACACTGTGCCTCGGACTGAGGCGATGATGACTCTTTGACGTCAAAAATTACTCATGGATCATTTAACTACAGGTTAAATAGAATCCAAATTCGTTTGGTCGGTTTTCTGTATGTCAGTTGTTGTTTTCACTTAAAATGAAGTACATTTTAAACTAAAAAGAGACACTTGGAGTTGTGTCGGCCACACCGCACCTCGGATTAAGGCGGGGTTGACTTGTGCATGTTTTATATGACCTATGATTCATTGTTCTAAAGTATCAACACAATAAAAATACATTTGGTCGGTTTTCTGTATGTACTTAAAATGTTGTCCATTTTAAACAAAAGAGAGACACTTAGTGTGATCTCGGGCACACTGAGACTCGGATTGAGGCACAGTTGATTTGAACACATCACATGTGACCCCATGGATCGTTGTCCTAAAGTTTCAACAGAATCTGAATGCGTTTGGTTAGTTTACCGTATGTCTATTGTTGTTTTCAATTAAAATTAAGTCCATTTTAAACTATAGAGAGACACTTAGAGTGGTTCCAGAAACTCCACACCTTGGATTGACACTGGGTTGACACGTACACGTCACAAATGACCCATGTATCATTTTCCTAAAGTTTCAACAGAATCCAAATTCGTTTAGATGGTTTTTCATATGTCAGTTTTTGTTTTCATTTAAAATGAGTTCTATTTCAAATAAACCTGAGACACTTTGAGTGGTTCCAGCCACAAATGGCCCATGATTGTGGTGAGGTTGACTCGTAAACGTCAAAAATGACTCAAGGAACGTTTTCCTAAAGTTTCAACAGAATCTGAATGTGTTTGGTCTGTTTTTTGTATGTCAGTTGTTGTTTTCAATTAAAATGAAGTACATTTTAAACTATAGAGAGACACATTCAATGGTGCCAGCCACAGAAGGCCTCAGATTGAGGTGGGGTTGACTCGTACACATCACATATGACCCATGGATCGTTGTCCTAAATTTTCAATGGAATTTGAATGCATTTGGTCGGTTTTCCGTATGACATTTATTGTTTTCACTTAAAATTAAGTCTATTTTAAAAGAAAGAGAGACAATTTCAGTGGTTCCAGCCACACCATGACTTGGATTGAGGCAAGGATGACTCATACATGTCACAAATGACCCATGGATCGTTTTACTAACAGTTAAATAGAATATGAATGCATTTGGTCAGTTTTCCGTATGTCAGTTGTTGTTTTCACTTAAAATTAATTCCATTTTAAAATAAAGAGAGACACTTTGAGTGGTGTTGGCCACTCCGCGACTTGGATTGAGGTGGGGTTGAATCGTTCACGTCATATATGAACCATGGATCTTTTTTCTAAAGTATCAACACAATCAAAATCCATTTGGTCGGTTTTCTGTATGTACTTGCAATGTTGTCAATTTTAAACATAAGAGAGACACTTAGAGTGATCTCGGGCACACTGCGACTCGTATTGAGGAAAAGTTGACTTGAACACGTCACATATGACCAATGGATCATTGTCCTAATGCTTCAACAGAATCCGAATGTTTTTGGTCGGTTTACCATATTTGAGTTGTTGTTTTCAATTAAAATGAAGTCCATTTTAAACTATAGAGATACACTTCGAGTGGTGCCGGCCACTCCACACATTGTATTGACACTGGGTTGACACGTACACATCACAAATGACCCATGTATCGTTTTCCTAATGTTTCAACTGAATCCGAATTCGTTTAGTTGGTTTTCCATTTGTCAGTTTTTGTTTTCATTTAAAATGAGTTCTATTTCAAAAAAACATGAGACACATTGAGTGCTGCCAGCCACAATTGGCCTTGGATTGAGGTGGGGTTGACTTGTACATGTCAAAAATGACTCAAGGAACATTGTCCTAAATTTTCAATAGAATCTGAATGTGTTTGTTCAATTTTTAGTATGTCAGTTGTTGTTTTCAATTAAAATGAAGTCTATTTTAAACTACATAGAGACACTTTTAGTGGTGCCATCTACAAAAGGCCTTGGATTGAGGCGGGGTTTACTCATACACGTTACATATGATCCATGGATCATTGTCCTAAATTTTCATTGGAATCTTGATCCATTTGGTTGGTTTTCCATATGTCATTTACTGTTTTCACTTAAAATGAAGTCTATTTTAAACGAAAGAGGGACAATTTGAGTGGTTCTGGCCACACTGTGCCTCGGATTGTGGTGAGGTTGACTCGTACATGTCACAAATGACCCATGGATCATTTTACTAAAGGTTCAATAGAATATGAATTCATTTGGCAGTTTTTCGTATGTCAGTAGTTGTTTTCACTTAAAATGAATTCCATTTTAAACTAAAGAGAGACACTTTGAGTGGTTCTGAACACTCCGCGCCTCAGATTGATCCGGGGTTGAATCATGCACATCATATATGACCCATGGATAATTGTTCTAATGTATCAACACAATTAGAATCCATTTGGTCAGTTTTCCGTATGTACTTAAAATGTTGTCCATTTTAAACAAATGAGAGACACTTTAATACCGGACACACTGTGAATCAGATTGAGGCACGGTTGACTCGAACATGTCACATATAACCCACGGATAATTTTCCTAATGCTTCAACAAAATCCTAATGTGTTTGGTCAGTTTACCGTATGTTAGTTGTTGTTTTCAATTAAAATGAAGTCCATTTTAAACTATAGAGAGACACTTTGAGTGGTGCCTGCCACTCCACACCTCGGATTGAGGCTGGGTTGACACATACATGTCACATATGACCCATGGATCGTTTTCCTAAAGTTACAACTGAATCTGAATGTGATTTGTCAGTTTTCCGTATGTCAGTTTTTGTTTTCATTTAAAATGTTCCCTATTTCAAATAAACCTGAGACACTTTGAGTGGTGCTGTATACACCTGGCCTCAGATTGCGGCAGAGTTGACTCTTACACGTCAAAAATGACTCATGGAATGTTGTCCTAAAGTTTCAATAGAATCTGAATGTGTTTGGTCGGTTTTCCGTGTGTCAGTTGTTGTTTTCAATTAAAATGAAGACCAATTTATACTATAAAGAGACACTTTGATTGGTGGTGGCCACACTAGGCCTTGGATTGATGATGGGTTGACTCTTACATGTCACATATGTACCATGGATCGTTTTTCTAATGTTTCAACGGAATCTGAATGCATTTTGTCGGTATTCAATATGTCATTTATTGTTTTCACTTAAAATGAAGTCTATTTTAAACGAAAGAGAGACATTTTGAGTGGATCCAGCCACACTGTGCCTTGTGTTGAGATGAGGTTGACTCGTACACGTCAAAAATGTCCAATGGATCATTGTAATAAAGGTTTAATAGAATCCGAATGCGTTTG
This sequence comes from Viscum album, assembly GCA_963277665.1. Classification (NCBI taxonomy): domain Eukaryota; kingdom Viridiplantae; phylum Streptophyta; class Magnoliopsida; order Santalales; family Viscaceae; genus Viscum; species Viscum album. Next base: position 1,713,557,666 of record OY728133.1, read on the forward strand.
GTTGGTTTTTCGTATGTCAGTGGTTGTTTTCACTTAAAATGAAATCCATTTTAAACTAAAGAGAGACACTTTGAGTGGTGTCGGCCACACTGCGCCTCTAATTGAGGCAGGGTTGACTCATGCACATCATATATGATCCATGGATCATTTTTCTAAAGTATCAACACAATCAGAATCCGTTTGGTTTGTTTTCCGTATGTACTTAAAATGTTGTCCATTTTAAACAAAAGAGAGACACTTAGAGTGATCTAGGCCACAATGTGACTTGGATTGAAGTTAGGTTGACTCATAGACGTCACATATGACCCATGGATCATTGTCTTAATCTTTCAATAGAATCTGAATGCGTTTGGTCGGTTTTCTGTATGTTATTTGTTGTTTTCACTTAAAATGAAGTCCATTTTAAACTAAAGAGAGACACTTTGAGTGGTTCCGGCCACATCGCACCTTAGATTGAGGTGGGTTTGACTCGTGCACATCATATATGACCCATGGATCTTTGTGGTAAAGAATCAACACAATCAGAATCCATTTGGTCAGTTTTTCGTATGTACTTAAAATGTTGTCCATTTTAAACAAAAGAGTTACACTTAGAGTGATCCCGGCCACACTACGACTCAGATTGAGGCGCAGTTTACTCGTAAACATCACATATGACTCAAGGATCGTTTTCATAAAGTTTCAATAGAATCAGAATGCGTTTGGTCTGTTTACCGTATGTCAGTTGTTGTTTTCAATTAGAATTAAGATCATTTTAAACTATAGAGAGACACTTCATGTGGTGATGGCCACTCCGCACATCAGATTGATGTTGGGTTTACACGTACATGTCACATATGACCCATGGATCGTTTTCCTAAAGTATCAACTAAATCTGAATGTGTTTAGTCAGTTTTCCATATGTCAGTTGTTGTTTTCATTTAAAATAATGTCTATTTCAAATAAACCTGAGGCACTTTGAGTGGTTCTGGCCACACCTAGCCTTGGATTGAGGCAGGGTTGACTCGTACACATCACAAATTATTCATGGAAAATTGTCCTAAAGTTTCAATAGAATATGAATACGTTTGGTCAGTTTTCCGTATGTCAGTTGTTGTTTTCAATTAAAATGAAGTCCATCTTAAACTATAGAGAGAAACTTCGATTGTTGCCGGATACACCAAGCCTCGAATTGAGGCGGGGTTGACTCGTACACGTCACATATGTCCCATGGATCGTTGTCCTTATGTTTCAACAAAATTGGAATGCATTTGGTCAGTTTTCCATATGTCATTTATTTTTTTCACTTAAAATGAAGTCTATTTTAAATGAAAGATAGACAATTTGAGTGCTTCCAGCCACACCGTGCCTCTAATTGAGGCGAGGATGACTTGTATATGTCACAAATTACCCATGGATCGTTTTACTAAAGGGTTAACAAAATATGAATTCGTTTGGTTGGTTTTCCATATGTCAGTTGTTGTTTTCAAAAAAATGAAGTCCATTTTAAACTAAAGAGAGATACTTTGAGTGGCTCCAACCACACCACTCCTCGGATTGAGGCAAGGTTGACTTGTGAACATCATATATGACCCATGGATCGTTGTGCAAAAGTATCAACACAATCAGAATCTGTTTGGTCAGTTTTCCGTATGTACTTAAAATGTTGTCAATTTTAAACAAAAGAGAGACACTTAGAGTGATCCCAGCCAAACTGCAACTCGGATTGAGGCATTGTTGACTCATACATGTAACGTATGAACCATGGATAACTCTCCTAAGGTTTCAACATAATCCAAATGCGTTTGTTCTGTTTTCTGTATGTCAGTTGTTGTTTTCACTTAAAATAAAGTCCATTTTAAACTAAAGAGAGACACTTTGAGTAGTGCCGGCCACACCGCGCCTCAGATTGAGGCGGGGTTTACTATTTCACATTATATATGACCCATGTATCACTATTATAAAGTATAAACACAATCAAAATCCGTTTGGTCGTTTTTCCGTATGTACTTAAAATGTTGTCCATTTTAAACAAAAGAGAGACACTTAGAGCGATCCCGACCACACCGCGACTTGGATTGAGGAACGGTTGAAGAGTACATGTCAAATATGACCCATGTATCATTGTGCTAATGTTTCAATAGAATCAAAATGTGTTTGGTCATTTTACCGTATGCCAATTATTGTTTTCAATTAAAATGAAGTCCATTTTAAACTATAGAGAGACACTTCAAGTTGTGTCGGCCACTCCATCTATTTGAATGAGTCTGGGTTGACACTTACACATCACATATGACCCATGGAACATTTTCTTAAAGTTTCAACTGAATCTGAATGCGTTTAGTTGATTTTTCATATTTCAGTGTTTGTTTTCATTAAAAATGTTGTCTATTTCAAATAAACCTGAGACACTTTGAGTGGTAATGGCCACACCTAGCCTTGGATTGAGGAAGGTTTTACTTGTACACGTTACATATGACCCATGAATCGTTTTACTAAAGTATCAACATATTCTGAAAGTGTTTGGTCAGTTTTCCATATGGCAGTTAATTTTTTCAATTAAAATGTTGTTCATTTAAAAAAAAATGACACATTGAGTGGTGCTGGCCAGAACATGCCTCATATTCTGGTGGGGATAACTCGTACACGTCGTATATGACTCATTGATCATTGTGCTAAGGTTTCACCAAATTTAGAATGCATTTAGTCTGTTTTCCATATGCCAGTAGCTGTTTTCAATTTAAATGTTGTCCATTTCAAATAAACGTGAGACACATTGAGTGGTGCAGGCCTCATTGGGCCTCATATTGTGACGGTGTTGACTTGTACACATCACATATGACTCTTGTATTATTTTACTATAGTTTCAATGGAATCTGAATATGTTTTGTCAGTTTTCCATATGGCAGTTGTTGTTTTCACTTAAAATGATGTCCTTTTGAAATAAAAGAGAGACACTTTGAGTGGTTCCGGCCACACCGCACCTCATATTGAGGCGAGGTTGACTCGTACACATCACATATGACCCATGAATTGTTTTCCTAAATTTTCAATAGAATACGAAAGCATTTGGTCGATTTTCCGTATGCCAGTTGTACTTTTCACTTAAAATGTTTTCCATTTCAAATAAAACTGAGACACTTCAAGTTGTGACGGCCACACTGCGCCTCGAATTTAGGCAAGGTTGACTCTTAAACATCAAATATAACCCATGGATCATTGTCCTAATGTTTCATTGGAATCTGAATGCGTTTGGATGGTTTTCCGTATATCAGTTGTTGTTTTCACTTAAAACGATGTCCATTTTAAACAAAAGTGAGACACATTGAGTGGTGCCGGCCACACTACTCCTAGGATTGAGGTGGGGTTGACTTTTACATGTCACATATGATCCAGGTATTGTTGTTCTAATGAATCAACACAATAAGAATCCATTTGGTCGGTTTTCCTTATGTACTTAAAATATTGTCCATTTCAATGATAAGAGAGACACTTAGAGTGATCCCGACCACACTGCGACTCAGATTGAGCTGGGGTTGACTCGTACAAATCACATTTGACACATGGATCGTTGTGATAATGTATCAATAGAATATGATGTGTTTGGTCCATTTTTCGTTTGTCAGTTGTTCTTTTCACTTAAAATCTCATCCATTTTAAACAATAGAGACACAGTTAGAGTGATACCGGGTCTAGATACACTGTAACCACTAAAAGAAATCAATAAACACGTAATATCCCCCATGATCACTGTAAGAAATAACACCAATAGGTAAATATCTCAAAATATCTTTAAAACAACTCATTAATAGGCTCAAAACGTAAATATAATCATAAATCGACCATGGAATCACTTTCACAACACATTCTCACACACATTCTCGCACACATTCTCACACAATGGTTATCTCATGTTTTACAAAATACCAAACATAGTCACATAAAAAGTGTACTATAAAAAATTACATTACACAAGCCTTATTAAAATAATTCCCATTTTAATAAAACAATTTACTCATGATTAAAGCATTTCTGAAATATCTTTCGAACCCCATTTTAAATAATAAAATCCCTTTGAACATTTTTAAAAAATATTTGGAGTATTCTCAAGGAACCCCCATTTTGAAAAGTCACATTAAATGCCCAATTTCCATGCCAAACCATTGAAAACAATTAACATGGGACAATCATCGACCACAAATAAATTAACTGGAAATTAAAAAAACACAAACCAAATGTGATGTAGAATTTAATGTTACGTTAGGGGAAATGAGATTAAATAGAGACAACAACATCATAAATGTTTCCAACATCATAACTTTGGATTAAAACCACACATAATAGGAATGGAAATGCCTCATACACCTAATCCCTAATAAATCAAACCAAATCTCCAATTAAAACATTGAATTTAGGGTTTCCACCTTCAATAAAAATCAATAAATATGTATGATAAGTGGAAAATGATCAATAAGACATGCAGATTTGGAATTATCCCATCTAACCTCATGGGGTAGTGTCACCGGATTTGACGGATTTCACCTAGGGGAACATGTGAGGGTTCTACATGTCAGGGGGATAAGGGTTCTGGAAATTCGGGGAGAAACGCGACTAGAGGACCGACTGCCCGATTGAGTATATCTGGACATCATTTCCCAATAGGTTTTAAAAACCATTGGGAAAAGTATGATTTCCCAATGGTTACCAAACTGGTGGGAAAGCATTGGGAAAGGCAATATTTACCAACAGTTTTCTTAAACAGTTGGGAAATCATCATCCTTTCCCAACGGTTTCATCAAACCATTGGGAAAGGTAGCATAAGTGGCAGATTTTCCAACGGTTTGATAAAACCATTAGGAAATCAGGCCAAAATACTCCTATACCAACTGTTCAATGGAACCATTGGTATAATAGCGTAGGTAAAAACAATATTCCCAGTAGTGAAAAGAAATTTTCAATGATCGGTCTCAAATCAGGGTATCACTATTTAGGGGTATGCATGGAGTATATACCTCTGATGAAATTTCGATATCTCTATGATCATTAAGAGTACCTGGTGATGACCTTTTTCATGGATAACACCCAATTCATGTTCATATGACTCATTAATAATATAAACCATCCAATCCTAGACCAGTTCCTGGTTGTCCTTATCTGTAACAATCTCATTTACTTTACATCAGAGGGTGATCATATAGGGCATTTGAGGATGGTACTAAATGTACTTCAAGAGAATAAATTGTATGAAAAAATCATTAAGTGTCAGTTCTATATTTGAGTGGTCTAAATTTTGGTACATTTCATCTTATAAGAGGGTGTAGCTATAGACATAGTGACTATTGAGGCAGTATTAGCTTCTGATCCACTGAAGAGAATGGCATAGGTGCCTCGATTTCTTAGTTTAGATGGGTATTACCAAATATTTGTGCTAGAATTATCTAGAATTATGACCCCTTTTTCTCCCTTGAACTGAAATGGGATGCTTTCTATCTAGTCAGATAAGTGAAAAGAGGCCTTTAAGGAGTTGTGCCATAGGTTGATGAGATGTCCCACTCTATGGTTTCTAGAAAAGGGGGTTAAGAAGGTAGTGTTGTATGATGCCTCTAGAGCTAATCTTAGGTGAGTGTTGATGTAGTGGTAGGTTGTTATTGCCTATACATCTTGTAAATTTGGATCCTTTGAGAAAACTAAGAAACCAATGACTTAGAACTCACAATTGGGGTATTCGACCTAAAAACATAGTAACACTACCATCCCAATGAGTAGTTTGTTTTGTATTCTAACCAAAGGAGTCTCAATTATATCTTCCTATATAAAGATATCAACTTGAGATAGAAATTATGGCTAGAGTTAGTGCATTATTATAACTTAAATTTATTATATACTCCTATAAAGCGGAATGTGGTGGAATATGCTCTCAGTATGAATTATAGTTACCATATACTCTGTGAGGTGTTAGAGAATACAACCTCACTTCATTTATCCTTGGTGGATTGGGAATCGGAAAAAACCTTCATCAAACGAGTGTAACCCTCAAACATCTTTTACATGTGAGGGAAGCATAACTTTGGGATGATTATTGTGAGGTCTTTCATGATAAAATATTTATAGGTCATGCTCCTAATGTATTTTATAAATATGGTGAGAATGCTATCCTCTTCCAAGGGTGTAATGTTGTCCTATTCTCTTTTAATAGAGGTGTTAAGAGAGTTTCATATATATCTATTATCAGTACATTTCAGTGTGGTAAATATATACCATGATCTTCAATGATATTTTTTGTGCACAAAGTTGAAGGGGAGTGTTTCTATGTTAATATTAGGATTCATTACCAGTAATTAGGTAATTTTGGAGATTTAGGTTCCTATATGTTTGATTCAATCCCTCAAAAATTTGGAGTGGAAATGAGATATAATATCAATGGATTTTATGAGAGAAATTTGATGATAATAAAGGGTTCATGATGATATATATGTGATTTTTGATTAACTCACCATTTTGGAGCACTTTATAGACAACAAAGATAAGGGTTTGGTGGAAATAATGTGACAATTGTATATACAAGAGGACATCAAACTTCATAGAGTATCCTCAATGATTTTCTCTGACCACAATTCTCAATTTACAACCTTCTTGTAGAGATATTTGAAAGAGGTTTTTGGGAATTAGTTCCAGAAGAGTATGACTCTTCACCCTTTGAATGATAGCTACACTATGCAGACCATCTAGATCCTATAGGGTATATTGAGAGAACATTTTTTGAATTTTGGCTAGAGTTAGGAGGACTATTTTCTATTCGCTATTTTGTGTATGAAAATATCTATCAATTCATGGTTGGAATAGTTCTATTTTAGGCCCTTTATGGGAGACCATAGTAGTCACGTTTGTGCAGGTTAGTGTTAGGAGAGTCAATACCCATTTGAATACAGTTGGAATAGGTGATGACTGAGAAAGATAAGGTTATGCAGGAGTGGATAATGATTTTGCAGAGCCATAAAAAGAGTCATGATGGTGATCAATGGAGAACCTTATAGTTCAAGGAGGGTGATAATGTGTTTTAATGGGTTCACCTTGGTATAGATTACAAATATTTAACAGAGGTAGTAAGCTATCTCTAAGGTACATCAATCCATTCTAGATTATATAGAAGGTGGGAAAGGTTGCATATTATCTTTCTTTACATCCATATCGAGATTGAGTCTATGAAATCTTCCATGTTTCTCATATGAGGAGATATGAGTATGATTTGATGAATTTTATTTACAAGGGAAAGCCTAATGTTGATGACAAAGGAACCTTTTTGGAGTACCCTGTGGTGATTGAGGATTATTAACAGAGGATTCTTTATGAGAGAGTGATTCCACTAGTGAGTGTCTTATGTAAGCATAAGAATATTTGGGAGTGACTGTGGGATCATGAGAACTAGATGTCATTTCAATACGCTATTTTTTTTAGAGATGTGTTCTTTCAAGGATGAAATTTATAAAGGAGGGGAGAACATAACCACCACATTTGTTGGGTTTATACCCTTTAGTTTTTTTATAAATTCCCACACTTTTTTATATTGTGGATAGAGTGATCATTACGGTCATTTGATCCCATCATTAATTTTTAAGATTAATTAAAATATTTAACATTATTTAACCAAATTAATGTCATATCTAATAAAAAGAATCTTGAATTGAGAAACTAGGATCAAGGTTGTGTTTGGAATGTGGGATTTACCTAAGGTACACCATTTATTTCATTTGCCTTAGGTATTGTCTTGATTCGTAGTCATTTGATGGGGTAAAAATAATAAAAATAATAATTTATATAATTTTTTCTTTATTATATTTTACCTTGATTTTCCTATTTCTACCTCTTTATAATAGAGTCACTGGGATTACTGCCTATCCTTGGAGATTTTTTGATAGAGATAAATAGATATTTTAGTGGGTTTTGACATTGGGAGATGACTTGGGATTGAGGAATCATCAATGGTGACATCACATGTATCTCTTCTTCACTAATTGATCATCTATCTCTATAGAGAGAATGAAAAACACAATTTATGCTTTAATATCTTCACTAGTGAACATGTTATTCAATAATGGAACATCTATTATTGATGTATATATTTGTTTTATTAGATTTATTAACATTCTAATTTTTTTTAAACATGGAATACATCCTCTTTAATTAATTCAATGTTCGTCTTGGCATACCTGTATTAAATTGTATTTTATTCCAAGAATAGGAATTGAGGAATATTTTATCTTTATTATTATGATTATTATTTGTATCTAAAATTTCCATCAGTGGTGTTGGAAAATATGTACATAATATTTTTTTATTTCTTCACTTATGTTTTTTGTGGATTCCAATATTCATTCTACATGAATTCATCACCAATGTTTGATTGGCCAATGATTCCAGCATTACCGCTAAACCAATTCACAGTGTGGCTGATTCTCAGTTCCACAGATCATTCAAGATGGTTTAATAACATTGATTACATCATGATAGAGGATTACTTATGATGATAAAAATACACATGATATTCAAATGATGGGGGATTCATTAGGCGGTATATGTAGTATAATGATCCTTAATTGGGAGGTGATAATTGTTTTATTTTAGGAAAAATGGTGTCTAGAATCCAATATATATTGAGACATTGATAACTATCAATTCATATAGAGAACATTTTGAATGTGATTCATATAATATTTAGTGGAGGAGCCCTGATTATTGGAGGCACATTGAAAGCTCAGATTTTAAGGAAATTTATCGACTATACGCTATGTGTTTCAGAAGAAAATATTTTATGTAACCCCTTATTATGTGGTACTAAGGTTTCAGTGGAATTTAATGATCACACAAACTTATAACTAATGAACACACTTTGTAACTACTACCAAAACAGGTCGACATGTATCAGGAGTACACACCCAGGGAAACATGTCACCACACACGCCATGTGTGTTGGGCCACACCCTAGGTACCATTGAAGGTACTGGGCTTCAAAAAACATGGTAAAAACTGATTACCCCTAAATAAATTTTACACCATCTAATCCATAAACATGTTTCTCAATTGGGATGAGACACTCCATGTGAAACAATAGAACATATCTAGGTGGTCGACTTGGAACAACACACCGTATACCTGTAGGAAACGTCGTGTACATCCCCTATGCAATGGATACATTTTTCAGACAATGTTATTTTCTCTAATTATACCCAGGCATAGTGGGAATCTCACTATATTGGACTGAGATCCTTCTAGGGAGTTAGTTCTCACCCAAGTGGTCATAATGATAGGATCCTTTACCTATGGAATCAGATAGGGTCAATATTTCATTTGAATTTATGGTGAAAGGGACCTATATATATTGAGTGGTATTTAACACATCTATAGAGCTCATAAGGGATATGTATCATCTAGTAGAATGATTAAATAACCATATCAATGAGAAAATATCTAAAAAATTGTACAAGGGAATAAAGACATGTTTTTCTTGATAATTATGAACTATAAGATTGAATTTATAAGTTGATTGGTAGGATGTGAGTGTGAGAATTTACCCAGGAAAGTGTATCATTATATGAGAATATATGGGTTTCTCCTTTAATTTTCCCTCTTGATATGATTTCATTCTGACTCATCCATTTTTTATTCCTTACTTATTGGTGATTTTATGGTGTTCTACTAGGTATCTATATACTCACTCCTGCATGGGTTCTTCCCACCTGAAACATGTCTTAGGTAGAAACTAATATTTTCGATGGATATCTTGGGGGCATGGTATAGGTAGATCATAAAGTTTCTTCGTAGGTTAATGGTTTCATACTGATATCACTTTCCCTATTTTTTAGGTTAGACCGACTTAACTATTGTTGGGATATCATTTTTCTTCATTACATTGACTATGTATTTTTGTACTAAATTGTGGGATATTAAAGGTTTTATATACTTTTATTTGTTCTATTTGATCACTTTATTAATTACTTTAGAATGTATAGAGAAACCTTTTTTTATATACAAATCCTTAGGCTAAGGCCTCCCATATGAGTGATATGCCTATTAGTGCTAGTCAGTAGAGCCTATCTAATTAGAAGAGGGATTGGGGTGTCACATTCCACATGCTGGTGACATAGGAAGGCCCCTAGTATGTCGGGATGTGATAATATATTTTCTATTGAATTAAACACAATAGAGTATTAATAACTCAAAAAATAATCTGGAACTGAACTCTTTCATCTTTAGTAAAACATGAAACTTCCTTCTACAAAATTTTGTAACTTTCAGTTAGTATAAGAATTTTTTTTACTCTGTTATTAATAATAAACATAAATATATTATCACATGAGTATTTATTTCCTCCACAATCAATGATAATTGGTATATTAAAATTTAAATTATCAGTAGATCCCACTGGTAGTCCTACCAACATTAAAACAAAATCCTTTCTCTACAACTTAGTTAACATAAGGAGACTAAAATTAAAATTCAAATAAATTATCGAAAATAAGAAATAAGAATCTCAATATCAGTGTCAACATTAGTGGCCTACTCTCATAAAGAAATTGTCCCAAAAATTAATGTAGGTAAAATAATGGGGGTGAATTATAGTAAAAACATGACTTAAAATTTCCAACAACCTCAAGGTGTATATTGATTCGAAATGAAATCCTCAAATCAAATAAAAATATTACACAATATAAATGTAAATATAGACTATCTAAAGTTAATAATATTTGACTCAAATAGTAAGAGCAATAGAAAATGAACTTATCATAAATGCACAATATCAAAAAAAAAAATTAAAACATGCTGGAAATTTAAACATACATTAATAATTATAAAATAACGCATGGAGTAAGGATTATAATTATTAAACTCTAAAGGTTATTATCACGCACGCCTTCCAGCCAATGGTAGTATTCACTTTTATATTATGTTTCTAGAGTATCACAAACCTATTTTATGTATCCTACATCCAATATATAATTCCTTTTAATGTAAACCTATTAGAGGGTATTATTTCATCATATCCAAAAAATCCCTATAGTATAGAATTGTTGAAATTTTCACTGTCTTCCACACATGGAATCCCACGATTAACTTGATTGATAGTAGAACTATCTTTATTAATGGAATTCCTTGTTCAAAAATATTAAAACATGATATGCTTTCTTCACTAGAATCCATTGACACAGAAGTGAGTAACATAATGATTAAAACTATTAAACATTGATCACATACAATGAAATCTTCATAAATTTATTCTCTAAGTAGAAACAATAAAAAATAAAACTACAATAATCAAAATTGTACTTGGTAACTAGATGTTTCATGATTTAAAATAACAAGAAACTCTTTCACATCAACATTCTAAGTGTTTTTAAATTATGTTCCTCAAAGTAGCTGGCTTATTTATAGATGAAAATATAATGGTTTGATTTAAAAACATTGGGTACAGTTTTAATGACATAAAAATAAATAAAATTTATGTTCTAATATACTTTCCATCAACCTACATCTTATAATGATATCAACTGATATCGATTCAATGCTTTTGAATATGTTAAGAAGTATATGATATAAACCATTTGTTCTATGAAATTCCATATAAATCTATTTATATTTAAAAGTTATTGAAATAAATCTACTGTTTTTCATCCTAAATTCTAAAAAAATATAGAAATAAAACATAAAGTAAAATAAAATTCTTATTATGTAAATTTCGATTTTGTAAATAGAAGAATAAAAGAAGGTTTAAACTCATGAATGGCATCTTTGGAAGAGATATCTATTGAATGTGGTTTTCATGTTCTAGGGAAATAATTTTAATGTGGTCAAAGATAAATTTATTTAATGAATTTAAAAAAATATTTAGTATATAAAATAAAGGTTTAGAATGTTAGAGGTACTTTAAAAAGCAAGGAATAAGTCATGAAGAAGTGATGATAAGATATAAATTCGTCAAAAATAAAAGATAATTACTAAAAAGTAAAAGGACTATACTAAACTCAAGAAATTATTTGAGATAGAATTTGATGATGTACATATTCATAGAAGTAGAGGTGTTTTCTCTTTGAAGTAAAAAATGAAAGAAGAAAATCCTTCACATCTATCTAGAGGAGAATAATTAAGCACATTAAAAAAATATAAATTTTCATATCAACCCTAACATACTAGCGGTGTAATAATTTATCTCTGAGATAGTATAATTTAATGATTTGGAATCCTATAAACTAAATTTTTTCATTTCTTGAAATAGTGTATAGAAATAAAGGAGGTGGGAATGAACCATGTGATGTAGTGATTTGTCCCTAGAATTGTTTAAAGATTTTATGCATTGGTAGAGTTACCATACATAAAACCCATCACAAAATAGTTATTTTAGTGGTTCATGCATTATAACAATGAGTTGTTTATATTCCTTTAATAAACATAACTATACTGTACGGTGAACCAAGTAAATTCAGGTATTTTAATGTGACTATTTTAATTTTATATACTAGATAATGTGGTATTTAGAGAAAGAGAGTCCTCTTAATTGAGGTGAATGATCTATAGAGGGAATGCAGTTTAATGTTTTAATAACACCTATTCACCACCTCATTTAGGGTAATCTATTTATAGTGCAAATAATTGGTATTAAAGTAGATGTTTTTTAAGATTATTATATCTCTTAGAATAGTTTATTAGAGAATATAATTTTAAAGGTCTTAGAATTCATAGTTTTATAGTTTGAGAATTTAAAATAGTTTTATAGTATTTTTAAACCCTATGAATTAATTGGTAATTTTAACCAAGTAAATGAATTTGAAAAAATGTTTTTGGGCATATAAATCTCAAAATTTGGTTTTAACCATTGGATGAATATTCATTTTGAATCGGATTAGTTTGGTAATTTAGAAATAAAATTAAATTAACAACTAAATTAATTAAAGGTCACATATATTTTTTTAAAATACTTTCTGAAAAATAATTATATCATGCAATATTTTGTTTCATTTTTTATTATGGAACTATTGTATTTCATTAGGAATGATTTTTTAAGGATGATATAAAGTGATAATAAGAATAAATCCTATCACTATTTTTGATTAAAAAATATCAAATGATAATATTTCCTAGTGATTTTACTTATAGGTTTAAGAAATGGTAACCCCATTTATAAAAATCTATCCATTCCATTATTTTATTCCTCTTCCTCTCTATGAATCATTTCTTGATCTCCCCAACCCAAATTTCTACAGTACGTCTATTTTCTTTCCCACATCAAAACAATCCCTTATATTTGAATATCATTTGTTTTTTTAATCATAGTTCATCATCGTTTAGGAGTTTTAATTGTTTTTTATGAATTTTCATGATTTTTATTTGGTTTCATAAATCATTTATATATTATTGATATGTATATATGTGTGTGAATTTGTTTGTGTGTTCATTATATATATATATATATGTATTCATATTTATATATCAATTAAGAAATATGTATATATATTCATATATCTATATATTTCAGCATATCGTGTAGCTTTTTCTGCATACTGATGTTGTTTCTGCATACCATGCAACTGTTTCCATATACCGTGGTTGTTTTTGCATATCGTGTAGCTGTTTCCACATACCATGAAGCTGTTTCTATGTATTGCTATTGTTTTTACATATCATTCGGAAGTTTCCACGTACAGTGTAGCTGTTTCTTCATACTGCTATTGTTTTCATGTACAACTGTTGTTTTCACATATCACTGTTGTTATTGCATACTCTCTTTCTCGGCTACATACTATGCAAGCTTCCTATGTGATCCATGCTTTCTTCTTCGAACTATTTTCATTACGTGGATGAATCTCTCTGTGTACCATCTTATCCTCCGCGTACCACTTCAAACATCACTAATTTCTTCTGGAAAATTTAATCTTCAATCTCATCAATTAACAAAGGGGATTACTTCTCTTTAAATAGGCACATATCTCTATAAATTTTGGTAATCCGATTTATATAAATTTTTATTATAAGGCAATCTGTAAACTGAAATCCATCTATGTACTATTAGCATCCACAACGTACTATTATTCTCTTCCACGTACTGTTTGTCTCGTACATGTACCGTATGGTTGTCAGTCTACGTACTGTAACTCATCACCACATATAGTCACTGTGATCCATTTTTGGTAGCATTTCGCGTACCACACACCTTCACTACATAATGTCGCAGTGAATTATTTTCAATTCTACTCCACATTCCTTGTTCCACACTCCTTCACCACATACCTTTGTTATGAACCATTTCAACCGCATTCCATATACCACATTCCTTCACCACATACCACACTGCAAAATACTTTTGACAACATTCCACGTACCACATGCTTTCACAGCATATTCCTCCACATACATCATGCCTTCACAGAGTACCTTTCTGTGTAACCAGCCCCCTGTTTACTAAAACGCACTTATCTTTGAAATCGTACGTCTGATTAATGAGTCATTTGTGGCGTTGGGACCGTATTAATTAGGAGGATGTTTTGGTATCCTTTGTGGTTAATTCAATGAATGTTTTGATGTGAAGAATATCATGAGGAAAAGTGACCTTTAATACTGCTTTCAATCTCAAACGCATGACCCATTTCTTTTCAATCTCCCTTGTCATCCACATGTAGATTGAAAACAAACATGAAAACTCCATGTGAATATTGAAAAAAAACACAAACCAAACTCCAATATTATCAACAAACAGCCTTGGATCTAACAATATCCCCCTTTGGTTTTGTTGTCAATCTTCAGATAAATTCAATGATGCGCCAGCCACCATCAAAACTTTAATCTTTAAGAAACAACTCGTTCATCCCTCTAAGTCTACAAGGGAAATGATCAGTTTTGAATACAATATATAAGACAAGAATCGAGTTATAATTCTTTTATTTTCTCCAACTTTCATTAAAATTTAATTTATCCATTCTGCCTCATTGAGAATAAACTCGAAGACCGGTAATTTAACATTGTAGAGCTCAGAACATACTCTACTTAGATCATATCTCCCCTATAAACCTGAAAAACTTCCAAAAACATATCAACATAATTAAAAAATAGGTAAAGGGGAATTTCATAACAACTTTAGGAACTGGGAGGTGGTTTAACACCGATATTCAACCGATGTTTCTCCAACACAGCTGTTGACAGTGGCTTGGTCCAAATGTCAGACACTTGCTCATCAGTTCCCACATGGTCCATTTTGATCACGCTTTGCTCAACATTTTCTTTTATGAGTTGATATATGATCTCAATATGTTTCATTCGAGAATGTTGAACATGATTCTTTGTAAGATCAATTGCACTCTTTTTTATCATAGTACATCTTAATTAGCTGTTTCACCTCATCCCATATGTCAGTCAGTTGTTGCTTCATCCAATGTAACTAAGAGCATGCCTTGGTAGTAGATATATAATCATCTTGGGTAGAACTAAGAGTAGTACATTCCTATTTCTTGGTTAACCATCCCACACTTTTCATCCCAATATAGAATGACCCACCACCGATAGACTTTCTATCCACTACATCTCCAACCCATTCAGCCTCAGAAAAATAGAATAGTTCACTACCTCTTCCTGCAACAATGTATAACACATAATTATGTGTACCATGAATGTATCGAATGATTCATTTCACTGCCACCATATGTTCTTCCTTCATATTAATCTTAAATAAGGTCACAAGGAAAGTATCTGGATGTCCCACTTTCAGGTATAGTAGGCTTCCAATGATTCTTTTATACATGGTGGGATCCATAGAAGTGTCGTACCCATGCTTCCAAAGATTTGTTCCAACACGAATCAATGTAGACATTAGTTGGGAATCATTCATATTGAATTTCATCAGCATCACTCTTCCATAAGTTTCTTGAGAAATGAATGTTTAATTATTCTTCTGAATCACCTACAACACTAAAAAGTATGTGAGTTCACCAATCTTGGACATTTCAAATTCTTATTTCATGTGATTGGGAAATCAATCCAGTAATCCATGCTAGAATCCAATAAAAATAATATCATCCACGTATAAAAATACTATGAATTTATTCTTTTTGGAATTCTTGACATAGAGATTATGATCCACTCCTCCCCTTTTAAACTGAAAATTGCTCAGATAGGAGTCCAAAAATGGGTACCACAATCTTGGGGATTATTTCAGGCCATAGAGAGATTTCTTTAATTTATAAAACTTCAGTTCATTATTTCAAAGAAATAACCCTATAGGTTGTTCATTGTAGACTTCTTCTTCAAATATTCCATTTTTAGAATGTTGTCTTGACATCCATTTGATAGACTTTATATCCCCTTTGTATTTTCGTGTTAAGAAATAGCATGATTGAATCACGTCTTGCTATAGGAGAAAATGTCTCATAAACATCAACACCTTCTATTTGTGAATATCTTTTACAGACGAAGAATTCTATATTTATGATCACATTTCCTTTCTCATCAAATTTGATCTTCATAAATCACTTTGTAAAAATCACATTATGACCTTCAGGTATTTTTACAAGATACCAAGTCTTATATTTTCCAATCTGATCTAACTCTTCATTAATTACTTTAACCAATGACTCATCCTTTGTAGCCTCTTCAAATTAAGATTATTACACAACTGATATAAATTTAGAATGTACGTTATTCCTCATTCTCCTTGCTTCTGTAGGTGTATTACGATCCTCAATAATGTTGGAATGATCAAACATCGCTCTTCTATTTCTCCTTAATGGTTCAACCAAATTCCCTATAGCTATAGATTCCACTTCAAAAACTTCTTTAGTGTCATCATCATGATGTGACTCCTATGAGTTTTTCACACCTTCTACCTCTATATTAAATTTTTCCATGTTCACATCCTTCCTCATATTCTATCACATCAGTATAAGAATTCCACGAATCCTTTATGTTTTTCAATTTAATGATCTTTACATCACTACATTCAACAATTCTTCCCAAGCACTTATTGTAAAATTTATAGGATTTCCTATTCATGGAGTATCCCAAAAAAAATTCTTCATCTTAATTATCTCCATACTTCCCTTGGTTTCCTTCATTGTTTTGAATAAAACATTTCAATCTGAAAACATGAAAATATTTCAATGAGGGATTACTTCAATGAAACAATTCATATGCTGTCTTTATCGCACCCATATATATCCCTGTTCGATTTTGAATATACATTGTTTTTTGTAATGCATCTTTCCAGTAATGTTGAGGAATACAACACTCAATCAGCATAGTTCTGGCCATGTTGTTTACTTGTCAATTCCTACGCTCAACTAATTTTTTTTGGATTTTTCACAGCAACCACCTCATATTGTATTCCATGATTTTATAGGTAATTTTCTTATTTAATGGATCTGTATTCCGCTCCATTGTCAGAACACAGGACATTGATCTTCCATCCAGTATTATTATCAGCGATTCGACAATAGGTTTTCATGAAATCAAGCATTTGTTTCTTCTTATGTATAACGATAGCACTTAACATTATACTGTAATCATCTTTGAAATGATCAATGTACTTGTATCCATGTGTTCCAGAAAAATATATAAGGCCACATACATCTGTATGGTTGAGGTCAAGTATATTTGATGCTTTGTTCTTCTTTGGCATGTAGGAACTGCAGACCCGTTTCCATCACATACACCAATCATAGATATTTTATTGTTCAAACTTCAGATTAGAGATATCCATGACTATATTTATCTTAGATATCTCTTCCATGTGATGCTGATTGATGTACCTCAATATCTGATGCCATAAGTAGTTTTCTTCTTAAAATGTTAGGTAGAAAATTTTATCTTTTCCATCAACCAGATATTAGTTATCATCTATTTTGTAGCCTTTCATGAGAGAATTATCATAAATTCCTTTTATTGTACAACCATTCTAATTTAATGTCATAATAAGACCTGAGTCACAGAGTTGACTCATGCTAAGAATATTTTGATGTAGACCATCCACATAAAGGACTTCAGTTTTTTTAGCTCTGCATTAGCTAGCATAGTACTTCCACTTCCTTTTATCATCAAAGCACCATCATTATCGAACATCACTATTATATTGAAATTTTTTCTCAATATTCGTAAAAGGTCTGCATTACCTATCATGTGGGATGAACATCTGCAATCAAGAATCCATGTTCTGTTCTTTGTATCTTTGATAGATACTTTTGAAAAATTGGATTTTTCAATTTTCCTTTTTTCTTTCCATGAGATATTGGATTGAGTGTAAGACGCTCTTGGTCTTTAGATTATATCTTTTATGTACATGGGTTATTCATATTCAAATTCTTATTATAGAAGAGAAAACCTATTTGAAATGGAAACACCATGTGGATGATGAGTTTTGACTCTTCTCTGAGCATTAAAAGAATTTTTCATGTCATAACTTGACCTGCAATACACAGGATTATGGCCAAAGATATAACAATGAAAACAATATCCATATAAATTATTTATTATATAAGAAGTAGGATATGAATAATTTCTCAGTTTTTTAACTCCTAAATCTTCCCCAATCATATACCTCCATGCCTCTTCATAGTATGGGCCCAGATAGCCACAAAACTGACACTTTTGGAAAGGAAGATTCTTCTCGCTTCTATTTCTCCTCACGATTTCTTCCTTGGGAAAATAGTTTGACATCCTATTTTGTTTTGGAAACATGGGTAATATTTTTAGTTCTCCATTCTGTTTGATTTTAGGGATTCTTTTTTAGCACTTCTAGTGGATTTTCAACATTATCTACTTTCTACATGCCTTTATTCTGGTTCACTTTATATATATAATTTAAAGTTTCCTCATCACAACCAATTCCACTATTTCCCATGTATGTGTGTCTATGATCACTAAAGATCATTTCAACCCCAACAGGACCACATTATTCTATCTCTATCAGCTCAGCATTCGAGAACCTTCTAAATTGTATTTTCTTCTTTGCTTCTTTTGAACTTGATTCACTTTTGTGTATAGTTATCTGAGTTATAGCTTCTTCTTCGAGTCTCTCAATGGTCTTGGAGTTCTCATCCAGTCATGAGGTAAGGTCATTGATATCCTTTTCTTGTTCTTAAAATAAAATTTTATGTTCGACAACATCATCTGTGATTTCAATAATTGATGACTGAACTTTCACAGTTCTTCTAGTAATTCAATTTCTACTTCCATCTAATCAACATATTCTGATGATTCCACCACCATTATTTTCCACTTATTTCATCACTTAAATTTATTTTCAAGAATACAAAAATCATCTTTAATTTCCAACTTGTAATAAATATTAGTAGTCAACATATTATATCTAGCTTTATCTGTTAACAGTTCTAACTTTTCAATGGTAACCATCATGGAGGCATGGTTTCTAGTCTTAAATTATGGTTCTTCTTCTTCATAGAATTCATTATCATCATATTCCACCTCAATGAAAAATATCTTCTTCTATACCTTATTTTCAAATTTTATGTTTCCCTTTTTGATGAATCATTTCTGAGGAATTTACATGTTTTCAAATTCGCCCTCTTCATCAATAAATATTCCTGAGCATCAAGAGGAAATGTTCCAAACTCATCCATAGTGAAAACAAGACAGTGGAAGCTTTCCATCAAATTTACTGATTCCTTTGATGAACTTATTCGAAATGAGGGAATGATTTGTGTTTTCCTCATCACCTTCATCACTACAATCTCCTAAAAATTTCAGTTTTTTCATGGCATTGAATACCATTTCATTTCTCACATGATTCGTAGCTTCTTTTGTTTTGATTCTCATTTTATAAGCTGATTGATTTCTCCTAAGATCATCCGCTAAGAGTTCTGAGAGATCACTTTCTTCATGGACTAACACCTTTGCATTATAAAAGGGTTTAAGTCTTCTCAATATTTTCATCACTATGTTAATATCTTTGATTTATTCACCTATACCTCAGATTGATCCAACAACATCACAAATTTGATTGAAAAAGGAGTATTCATTCTCATCAGGATGAATCTACATATCATCAAACCAGTTTTATAATACATGAAGTTTTGAATCCCTTACATTTCAATCCCCTTCATTAATATTCACCACTTTATCCAACATTGACTTAGAATATGTGAAACTCATTACCTTTAGATAAGTATGAACAGAAATGGATACAAGGAGGTCATTCTTTGGTTTTTTATCAGCATCAAGCAATTTATAGTCTGTAACTGTCATTGAAAGTCCTGTAGGATCAGTGACTTATATTCCCTATGATGTAGAAAATAATACTTCCATTCCAACAGATCGTAGGTGAGATCTTATCTGGTTTTTCCAAATTTGAAAATTACTTCCATCGAAGAGGGGAACACCTTTAACAATGACTAGATTCTCCATGACAAACAGATTCAACACTAGCAACCGTTACACTCTGATACCTCTTAATGGACCCCGAAAGACCCTAAGAGGGGAGGGGTGAATCAGGGTGTCAAAATTTCCTTTTAAATAGATGGATCTTGTTCACACGTTGGTAGGAACCTATTAAACCTGACTGAAGAGGTAGTGTAGAAATAAAAAACAGTCTCATGCAAAGCAATGACAACCCAATTCTACTTGGTTCACCACTATGGGCTACGTGCAAGGATCATATGATGAAAGTGTGTTGGTCATAACAAAACAACTAATCATCACAAGTTATTCATTATAATAGATTATAATTGTCACTCTATGCTAGGTGTACAAACTTTAAATTTTTTAGGGATAACACAATGAATCTCTCACACCACTTCTGCAGGCTTCCCCTTGCCCACTACATTGGAAGAATATTCACTCAGTTTATCGACATGAATGTTTCCTCAATGGATTCACATTACATCATGCATCCTCAAATGTAAATGGATACTCTGTTGAAGTCCAGTAATCATCCATAACTAAAATTTATTTTTCTGTACACTAATATATTATAGACATTAATTTTAAAAATTGATTTGGTCAATTTTCAGGCTTCCTTGGGTGTTCTGCGTACTGCTTTTTGTTTCCACATATTGATACTATTTCTACGTGCCGTTGATATTTCGCATATTGTGGAGCTATTTCCGTATACCATGCAGCTGTTTCTACGTACTAATGCTATTTATGTGTATCATACACCTGTATCCACGTACCGCTACTGTTTCTGCGTACCACTTTTGATTCTGCGTACTGTTTTTATTTCTACATATCGTGTAGTTTTTTATACATACTTCTACTGTTCTTTCATACTATGCTACTGTTTCTACGTATCACTATTGTTTCCATATACTTATGTTGTTTCTTTGTACTGCGCAACTATTTCCGCATATTGTGCATTTGTTTTTACGTACTCCTGCTATTTATGCGTACCGTGCAGCTGTTTCCGCATACTATGCAACTATTTTCTTCATATTGCTGCTATTTTTGCATACCACTTCTATATTCACATACCGCATCTGTTTCCACGTACTGCCTTTCTCTGCCGCATAATATGTGAGCTTCTAGTGTGAACCATGCTTTCTTATATGAACTGATTTCCTTAAATGGATGATTCTCTCCGCGTACCGTCTTATCATCTGCGTACCACTTCAGACTTCTCCAAATTTATTCTCGAAAATTTAATCTTTAATCTCATCAATTAATATAAGGGATTACTTCTCCTTAAATAGGCACATATCTCCTCAAATTTTGGTAATCCGATTTACCTATATTTTCAATATGGGACAATATATAAATTGAATTCCATCGGTGTACTGTTATCCTCCACCACGCAGTGTTAGTCTCTTACACATACTATTAATCTCTTCCACATACCGTATGGTTGTTGGTCTGCATACTACAACTCATCACTGTGAACCATCACTGCGAACAGTTTTCAGCAACATTTCACGTATCACACACCTTCATCGCGTTTTGTCACTTCGAACTATTTTCAGTTCTATGCACCATTCCACATACAGCACGCATTCACCGTGTACCATTGTTGCGAACAATTTAGACATCATTCTGTGTACTATGCGCCTTCACTGCATACCGCGCTGTGAATAGTTTTCGACAATATTCTGCATACATCATGCTTTCACTGTGTACCAATCCACGTACCGCTCCATTTACCACATCCCTTCATCGCATAGTGTTTTGTGTAACTAACCCCCTATTTACTAAAATGCATGTATTTATCAAACCACACGTCTGATTGATAAGCTGTTTGTGGCATTTGGACCCTATTGATGATTTAGATCTTTTGTTATGCATTGTGGTGACTTTCAAAAAAGTTTTGATGTAAAGAATAGTTTGAAGTGTAGTGTCCTTTAATACTATTTTCTGTCTCAAACATATGACCCCATTCTTTTCAAACTCCCCAGTCATCCATGTGCATATTGACAACAAACATGTAAAATCCTGGTGCAGATTCATAACAAACACAAACCAAACTCCATTATTATCAAAAAAACATTCTTGGTTTCAACAGTGTGGGTGTGTGTTATTTTTATTTTTTCCAGTGCCACAATTGAGTGGTACTCATCCACTCACCTCCACATCCATGAGTCCTTGGTTTAATGTCTTGATGGGAAAAATTACTATTACAATACTATGCAGACAGTTATGTAGACAATGACACAAGAAGGTAGTGGCGCAGACATGATGCATGATTCAGGAAGGCTATAATGTGGGAATAACATAGGCCTAGTGGAGAATACATGATGTTGTAGGAATGACATTACATTAAGCCTTTAGGCCAGAAAATGAGCCTTTGGTCAATGTAATGGGTTTCATACCCAATGAGCCTTCGCTCCAGAATAACACTGTAATAAAGCAACTGGTTGGATGAGTTATTCATTGGGGCAATTACCTCACCTTCCAGCTCGTGAGTGTGTATGCGTGTGTTTCTTTGTATTGTAACCTACAAAAATCTACATAATATAGATATTATTATTATAATATAAATATATATCTCTCTGTGTGTGTGTGTTAGTATTTTTAATGTAAATATATTATTCATATAATATGTTTGTATATGTTATAAATATATATATGTGATTCTATATTGTGTTTATAATATATATATATATACATATAAGCATTGTATATTTATATTAATATAAATGAATTTGAATATATATATATATATATGTGTGTGTGTTTGTTTTATTTCATATATATATTTATATATGTGAGTGTGTGTGTGTGGTTTTATATTATATATATATTATTTATGTATATATAATATGAATATGTTATATTTACACATGTTTTTTTCTTTGACTGTGAATGTGTGTATAAGATTATGTTTAATTATAGATAGAAATATATGTTAGATGTATTAATATGTTTTATGCATTTTTGACTAAAATAAGATGAATATGAATAAAAAATCAATGAATGGTAATCATATAAATAGAGAGTATGAAGAAGGTGTCATAGAGTTCATCAAATTAATAATAAACGATGTGAATGAACCTTCATGAATCATGTGTCTATGCCTACATTGTTGTTATTCAAAGAAATATTGTCCAACTAAACTGAAAGAACATTTTTTCTATTATATATTTTATTGATTTTTTAAATGTTGGACTAATCATGAAGAGGTCATAAATGTATCTATAATTTTATATGACAATATAGTTTATGAATAATCAAATATATCCACATGTGTATATTATGATATAGATATTATTAATGAAATGAAAATGATGGTTGAAGTTAAACTTAGAGATTTTCAAAAAATGTTTTAGAAATGGAATAATTGTGTAGTAATTCCCTTTTTAAAATCTATTAAAAATATAAAATACTTTCAACAGTATTAATAATACATAACATGAAAGTGGGAAATGGATGGAGTTATTCTAGTTTCATAGAATTTCAATATATATTGAAGGGTATGCTTCAATATAAGAATGAGCTTCCTTATTAAACATTCATAGCTAAATGAGCGTTTTTTCAATGTGTATGAGCTATGAAATAAATAAATTCTTTCCCTAGAAACTATATATCATTTTATAAAAGAGTAAAAAACTCTATATAAATGTTCCATGTGTGATGAATCATGGAACAACGAAACGAAACCAATTTTGTAAAATGTTTTATATTACTTTCAGGTGATTTATATTTTTTTCTACATTATTAAATTTTATAGACAATAATTTTGTTGGTATAGAACATGTAGGTTCCCGGCCAAGTGGAAGCGTTTGATAGGTCATGCCCAATAGTGTTTTTCCATGATATATTATCAATATGAGATTAACACAATGGAAAAAATCATGATCTGTGGAATTGAATCAAACAATATAAACATGGGATTGAATTATAGATCCAAGAGAGGATCGTCACATATTATCTATAATCAGTTTAATTAAATAAATAATTTCCTTAAATTAAAATTTTCTTCATTGATGAATCTGACAACAAATATTCACTGTACCTTTATTGCATTGTAGTAATCAAAGAATATTCCCTTTAGTGGTGACCCACACATGTTCCAAAAATATCTAAACATCTTTGTAGGAATCTCTGGCTGCTAGCATGATAGATCCAGTCACTTGCATCTTCTACCTTTGACCGCCTCGATAATGTCTTCCAAATCATTCTCATGGATCTCTCTTAAATTGAGTGTTGGAGGGGGATGAATATTTCTCTATGTTCGTGGGATCATTCTTGGAGAAGGGATATCTAGAAGGCTTTGAAGGATTTTCCAAGTCCATTTTGCACAACCAACACAAATGAAATGGATCTAATAGAAAATAACATAATTGGATTTGTATATTGCTAGGATTAAAAAAAATTAATTGCACAAGTACCCTTTATTATATATTTAATTTAAATAGAACCGCATGTCAAATAATAATAATAATAATATTTATCGATATGTGCTTACATTAGAAATTAAATTAAATATTATTTAATCAAATAACATTAAATATTTATTATTTCTCACTGGACCATGAAACTCGATCCTAAATTCCCCCAAAATATTTATCAAGCCTTGAATAATGAAAATTTATTTATTAAATAAATCTCATTACATTATTCACCAATAAATAAATAAATATTATATTTACTAAATAGAAAATAAGTATTTATTTAATATTTGGCTCTGATTATATTCTCCTGAATAACTTGTGAAAAAATACATGCAATTAAGAAAACATGAATAATTATTAAACCATGTGTAGGAATAATATTTATTCAACTTATTAAATAGTAATTAATAATATATTATTTAAATGAGATTCTGTATAAGCATAGCATGTGACCCTTTTGGCCTTTTTCTATTTAGAATTAAGTGAAGCTGCCTAAAGTCCAAGGCTAGAATCTACCAACCCACCAAGAAACCCATAGAGAATGAAGTTAATGATGAAAAGAAATTATACCTCATATGAACACTTAATTTGTAATATAATCCCATTATCATGACATCTGAAATCAAATAGGTTTCATGCTAGTGCCATCAACATATGTACTCGATGCCTCTTTCTCTGACTTCCCAGAAATTGAACTTTCCTATTGAAAAACACCAGATGAATTTATTAGGATATATAATTTCTATAAAATGGACTAAGGTATAAAATTGTATTAAATAACAGAAGGGAAAATCATTCCTTTCATTATTCATTATTGCGATATTACTCGCAATGCACCCAATGTATCCTACCTCACCAAAAATATCTTTCATATTGATTTTCATCAATACATCAATGTACATGACATGTAATACTCATGAATAATAATCATAATGTCTAAGGACCAATAAACATGTATGTATATATTTATATCCAATGAAACATGTAAATATATATTTCCTACTGGCGAGTCTCATTCTAATAATATCCTACTAGATATTACCATTGGGGTACACAATGTGAATGTATATTAAAGTCCCATGACTCCCAACCCCTAATAGCCTATAGCGTTTTTTCCCTTAAATGAAATCATTTGGAAATAGAACATATATTTAAAAATACCATTATAACACTTATATGTTCACATCATAACAGGGAACTACTCTGACCTTTTAGTGCGACAAATACTCTTGGGACATTATCACATACTATGTTACATAGAAAAAAATAATGATGTGATAAGAATATTATTAATATTAAAAAAAATATAAATACAGTTTATTATAAATTACAAAGAAGTTTTTTCTAGGGAACTAACTCCAACAGACTCCCATGTTTACTAGATTCAACTACTAAGAGCCTTTTGTCCACTATCTCTCACATGATACTCATGCTTCTACTAAGATGGGAATTTATTCAAGGGTTACTCCACATTCTCTTTCATGGGCACTCTACTCACTGTTAATTCACCCCTTTGACAAAAATATCATAAAAGCTGATACTTCTGGAGTATGCACTTTGTCCATTGGTGTGAACATGGTAATTTTTTCAAGAGACAATGATTCAGTATTATCACAATACAATGTGATATATTATTTAATACTAGGTACCACATCATGCTCCTAGAAGAAGCTCCAAATCCAAATGACTTTATTGGATACATTATAATCAACTATATATTTGAACTCCACTGTAGAATAAATGAAAACTGGATTCTTTGAACTCTTCCTTCTCACATCTCCTCCATTTAGATAGAAAAGATATCCTAACTATGACATCAGAGCATCTTGATCTGCATAAAACCTATAATAACTATAAATCTTGATGACCACCTCCTCATCTCCTCCATACACTAGGAAGATACCCATATTTATTCTCAGATACTTAAGGATAGCCTTAACAATAGTCCAATGATGTTCTCTGGGATCATCTTGGTATGTGCCTATAGTTTTCAGTGTATTGGAAACATCATATACAGTATATAACATGACATACATGATTGATCTTATTGCTGAAGAGTATGTGATATTAATAATTATATCATTCTCATGTTATGTCTGAGGATACATTTTCCTAGAAATATGTAAACCATGTTTCACCAGAAGGAATCCCATATTGGATTGTTCCATAAAAAATATCTTCAGTATCTATTCCACATATGAATATTGAATTAGTCCAAGAATCAACTTTTATCTATGATAAATTATCTTGATCCCCAGATTGTAGGTTGCTTTCCCTAATTCCTTCATGGAGAAACACTTGCTTAACCAATCCTTAACCTAGTGTATGAGTGGTAGTTCATTTCCAATAAGTAATATGTCATCAACATATACTACTAGAATAACAAACACCTTCCCATTAAACCTCATGTAAACACAAATATCACATTCATTCTTCATAGAACCAAATTATATTATGGATTCATTGAGTTGAATGTTCCATGACCTCAATTCTTACATAAATCCATAAAATGATCTCTACAAATTTCAAATCCTTTTGATATCACCTGGATTGAAAAAAACCTTCTAGTTTTTTCCTTTAGACATCTTCCTAAAGGTTCCTATTAGGGAATGTAGTTTTGACATCCATCTTCCAAATCTCATAGACATGGTAAGATGCTATAACATGTAGAATTTTTATATATTTAAACATGGAATCTAGTGGAATGGTTTCATCATATTATTCCTATAAAACAATTCTAGTGTATAAAGGTTTCATCATATTCAATTCGATGAGACTATTTAAACACTTTATACACTAGAATTTTTTTTATAGGCATTTAATTCACCATCCATGTATAGTTTCCTCCTTAATATCCATCTGCATCCAATAGTCTTCACATCAACTGGTGCATCGAAAAAAACACAGACTTGGTTTCGATACATGGAATCCATTTCAAAATTCATGTCTTCATTACATCTTTCAGCTTCTAGGATTTCTACTACCTCCTTGTAGGAGAGAGGTTCATCATGGTCAACTAATAATTATTCAGCATCATAAGTGACTAAAAAACCATTTCTTTGTGGCTATCTTGCCTCTCTCACACTCATATTAAATACTAGTGTTTTATGAACAAATTTATCGATGGGGACCCATGGAATCAGTTCCTGTGAAAAACGTTGTTTATCATGAGCCTAAAATTTATCAAATCCAATCTTTCATTCACTACCCTTTTTGAGGATGTGTTCCCTCTAATGAAAAACGGCTTGTATGGTGACACTAACATTCTTGTCTAAGGGTTTGTATAGGTAGTATCCATTTGATTCCTTAGGATACCCTATAAAGATACACTTTGTTCCCTAAGGGGCTAGTTTTTTTATTGATAATCCATTAACAAATTCTTCACAACACCATACATGTGTATGCAAAAAGAAAGTTTCATTCCACTCTATAACTAAAAGTGAATTCCATTTACATCTTTAGTTTTACTCAGCTTAATTTTCATGCCACAGTTTGTAATCCATCAAGATTAATGGAATATTTTCAGGAATCATTATCGACCTTACCATGTATAAAAAGGTATGATTCCTCTTTGTACTAACAACATTCCCCTATGGTGTGTAAGGTGTAGTTAGTTGAGATAGAATTCCAAACTCCCATAGAAAGACAATAAACTCATGGTTGAGATATTCTACACCTTGAATCGATCAAAGATTACTTATCTTCTAAACAAGTTCATCCTCTACTTAATTATTGAATTTCTTGAATTTATAAGAGGACTCAAACATATACCTCATAAATTATACATGTCCATATCAACTCATGTCATCAGTAAAAGTTATTAAGTAATAATATCCATCTCTAGATTCTACTAGAAGTGGTCCACACACATCAATGTGTACCAATCCAAGAAGCTTGGTCAAAATTTCTCCCTATCCACTAAATGGTGGTTTATTTATTTTTCCTTATAAAAAAGCATGACATCATTCAAGTAGTTTTTTCTTTGAAGAGTCTAAAAAACCATCTTGATAGAGATTTGTTAAAGGCTTTTTATTTTCTTGACCAAGACAGTGATTCCTAATTTGGGTGATACATAAGCTGTGTGATCATGATTCATTATCAATTACCAATAATTGGTTTTCATAATTTAATTCATAAAGACCATTATTTAAATGTTCCATACAATAAAATATATTTTATTTATAAAAAAAATAAACTTTTATTTCCATACATGAAAATAAACCCATCTGTATCCATGAATTATACATAAATTGTGTTATTGATAACATGGTACATAATAACATTCTTTAAAAAAAAATGATTCACATTTTCAATAAAATTTGGTAGTCACCATTATCTAGAGCATCCATCCTCACACTACTAGTAGATCATAGATCCACCTCTCCTCTAGAAATATTTTAGAATATACATGGTTCTTTCTTTTAGATACATGTAAGCACAATAAGCTATATCTAATACCCAATATATTGATATTGAATGATTTAAATAGATAATGTAGACACATTTAGCTTCCCCTTACTTCTGGGTGTAGTTCCTCTTCAAGTTTCCTAATATTCCACATGTAAAACATACAACCTCGTTTTCCATTCCCTATTTCTGGACCTTCCTCTTCATTGAATGATGGTGCTCAGGATCTTTTAATTGTTATAAGTCTTGGGATCCTTTTTGTTTTTCTGCCTTTTCTTATCCACCATAAGGACAATGGGTTTATCATGCTCGGTGTCCTTATCTACATGTAGAATCAATGTAGGTAGTTCACAAGACTCTTCTCATTATTTATTATATTGTAATTAAAAATAAAATAAGAAAATATATTGGGTATTGATGAAAGTATGAGATATGCATACAACTCATTTGAGAATTTAATCCCTAAGATGTCCAAGTGTTCAATCTTTCCAATAATATTGTCTACATGAGTCCAGTCTGGTGCATAATCCATAATATTATTTGTAAACAAATCATTGGACATCTCGTATATCTCTTGTCACTCATTATTTTGGTGGATATCCCGAGGGTGAGACATCATTCTATATGAATCCATGTCCTCATGTTGCTTCAAATTCTCATTTGGACATGGATTATATAATGAATCATTGAAAATCTATAGAATCATTCAAATTTTTCTCACTGAGAGGTAGCTCTTCATCCCTTGCCTCATTACCAAGCACAACTGGAATATGTTCTTCTAGAACATACAATTTTCTTTCTTGGAGATGGATAATGTGTAAGTGCCTTTTACACTATTAGAAATTTGTACCAGTGATAATGTTATCCTTCTCAATTATAGATCACAGTAATATGTCTGAATTCATTTTAATGTGGTTTCTACAAAATAAGATGAGCAGAATTTTAGTACATTATTTTATAAAATTTAGAAAAATAAATATGATTTATATTTATTAGACTCCTAATTTATTATAGAAACACAAAATTCCTCACCACTAGCTTCAAAATATCTTGTTTCTTGGTTGTTCTAGTTGAAATTATCTATATTACCATTCTCATTCCCCCAAATTGGGTTGGTCAAGAAACTCTATTTGTTTTAGGTAGGCATTCCAACAGAAAAATACAATAACTCATAGTTCCTTGATCTATTGTGTGGACTCCCCAATCTAGAAATCCTTAAATTTGATTTCCTCAACCTTTTAATCTCATTTACAACATTTTATTCTGTGACTCCATCCCCTTGACATGAAATAAGTTAAGTCAAACCAAATTTTCAAGTTAGAATTCTATGATAATTGAAAGCATCCCAACTTTGGCCAGTCAAGTAAATTAAACTATGTTTTAATTTTAACTGAATTAGTGGAAATATATACAAACATAATATATATAATTAGTGGATTTTATCCGTTTATGTGTAAATTTCCAATTATTATCTATATTACATGCTTGTCAATATTAAGTGTATTTACATAAGTGATTAACCATGTCATAGATAATATTTATACATAATCCAATTTATTTAATTTCTATCTATCATGATCATTAATTTCATTAATTATTTTGATCACGAAAAATCAAACATATTGAAATAACCATGAAACATTAAGGAAATAAAATAATAATGTAGTATAATCTTGAAATTTTATTAATGGATAGTTTATCTAGGGGTTGATAAACTAACCATTGACCTAATGGTAAATACATTGAACCAAATAAGCTTCATGTTACAGCTTTCCATATATCCCTCAATATATCTTTCATAGATTGGTTTTACCTCAGATCCAAATGTGAACCACCACCACTATCTTGGGAGCTCCATCCATTACACATTTTTTTAATAATAGGGAGGTGAGGGGAAAAGGTTTTTCATGAAAGAAACAATGGGCATAATGACCCTAACATAATAAGAGGAGAGAAGGAACATAGACCCACAATTTAATTTAATAATAAATTAAATGAAACCAATTTCAAAAAAAGGTTTGGTCTAGGCTCGTGATCACCCAAATGTATGCAACAAAATACAAATTTAATCTAACTTACATTCAATTATTAATAGCTTTTATTTAAGACAAATCTCTCTAGAATCAATTAATTATCTTCTTTAATTAAATAATTATTTTATATTAATTCTCATCTAAATTTTCATAGGATACTCATGCACTATAATTTTAATAAAATTAAATAAACTTTTTTAAAATTAATTGTATACATAATTGTACCTTGGAGGTAACATGGTGAATCCCCATATGATTCTACCCAACTTATATTATACATATACAATGTTTACTCTTGTAACATATGGCATGAATGAATTATAAAATACTTTTATAACGTGTATTTCATGAATGATTACATTAATTACACAACTTTTTAGCAATGTATCATGATACAATGCACATAGACTGACAACTTGTAATTTGACACATACATAATATGTAGATCTAGAAATTATGAAGATATTAATTAAAAATTTATATAATATATATATATATATATATTAAAACCTATCACATAGTGTTTTTTACATTTATGACCAAATGCAAGTAAATGTATCAATATTTACATATTAAAACAAATATTATTTAAATCCATGTAATTTGGTATAATTACACAGTGTGTGTAGCCAAGCTACACGATGTCTGCAACTAAGCTACATGTTTTGTACATCTCTCACTTTATATTTGTGGTAAACACAAGGGGACTCTTCATGTAAATTTCACCTCAGAAAAATGGAGTACATATAAGGCCTAATCCTTAAACATTACATCATCTTGATCTAAGTCAAGAATTCACATTGATGGTCTTTTCAGGTTTAACTTTTTAGAGAAGTTGTCCATAAAAATTAGATTACATCTCAAATATTACAAAGTAGATAGGTCTACTCAGTATCAATTTTTTTTAAAAATAAAAACACTTAAAATAAAACAATAATTATTTTCTAGATATAAATCTTCTTGAATTATTCCTTTCTTTTACCTGGCCTTCTACCTTGTGAAAAAAATTTCTAAAACATGGGATGAGCATAAAAAGATCTGTAAGGGTTATAAAATTAAGAAATAAATAATTATTCCATTAATAAATAACAAAACATAAACTCTTTAATAGACCCCATGAAATCATATGATTTATTAATAACACATATGAATCATAAATCATAATGGTAACTTGTGGCATCCATAACATACTTATGTTGTATATTTCACAGCTACGTAGGGAGTTATGTTCGGAATAATCATCAGAGTATATTCCATAAAGAGCTTATTAGAAACATTATCATTTACCTTCTTCACATTTCCCAATGAATTGGAAAGCTATCTCTAGCTCACCCACCATATGTTTATCATGGAACCACCTGTATACCTAAACAATGCCCAAGAACCATAACATAATCATTAGACATAACACATGGACAAAGGAAAGATAACAATTACACCTTGAAATCACAATATATCATTTCAACATATTGACATGATCAATCAATTCTAAAAAACCTTTTCAATACCAAAATTTGTAAACAGAGTATATGGTATTTATTTTTCTTTTAAAACATTACCGCTTCTTAAGGAAGCCAAATATGAAAAAATGCCCGCGGCGGCGGAAATGTCACTATCACCGCATATGTTAAAAATAAACATTGTTTTTTCATTTAGTAAAACAGTTTATAGAAAAAATATTACCTTTTAATGAAATTAATAGTCAAATAGTTATATACTACATATAAAATAATGTCCTGTATAAATATAAATATGCCTCAATGAAAGGAGATTGAGACAAATTACTTTACCTCGTGTTTGACATGACTCTTTCGTTATTTAATAACCTAAATAATAAACTAAATTTAATTTCAAGTTGATTAAGATACTTTTTCAGGTTTATTATTAATTTTATATCACGTTTTACCATGATATAAACAATACTTAATCATTTATGTAAATAATAGTTGTTTTGTCGATATTTGGAACTTGAGTAAAAAATGAACTTCTTATAATTAAAAGTTGTCCATGTGGTAAAAATTCCATTATATCTAGAATTAAATTCATGATTTATATATCATATAAATAATTTTTATCCTATATATATATATATATGTATTTATAATAGTATATAACATCTTCAGATAAGAAATTATATGCACCAATCATGGAGATGGTAAGTCGTACGTACACATGAATGCAACTTTCATTTCTATTTCATATTTAATGGAATTAAAAAATAATTATACATTGATATATTATAATTCTAGTGTAATATCATATATAATTTCATTAAATCCATCCATTATATATTCCATGTATGTAATGAACGAGATATATCACTTTCATGGGGCAGTAGTCCGCACTTCCTCAAATGAAATTATCGTATGTAAACATTATGAAAACCATAATGTTATGATATAAATTAAATATAAAGAATCTTATACAGAATATAAATATAATATATTTCACATATAAATATAATTCTATCATATTGGATATCATGATAGGCGGTAGGAGATAATTGAACTATAATCATTTTGTGAGGCAGTAATTCACCGTCCAGAGAAACAATATGTTTGTATTTATAAGATGGAGTTGTGTGGATTTGTAGTTATAATACTTCTCAAAAAAACATACTAGTATATATATGAAACTGTTATTGTAATAAAATAATGGAATAAAGAAATTTTAGGGGGTTGGAGAAGGAAAATAAAAGAAAATAATTTGAGAGAAGGTGTTACCTTCAAATCGGGTAAGTCCCTTTGGATTGAACCAATAGGCTTTATTGAATTTTTTTATGCCCAATGTAAGGCTTATATGCATAATATAGGAATTATGGGAGCTCATTGAAGTATATTTTGGATGATCCAAGGGGCATGAGAGGTGTTAATAATGAGTTTGATGTGGTGGCCTTTTATAAGAGGCAGGAGAGGCTCTTTTGGAATGATTCAAAGTATTATTTTTTAATAAAATTATTTTCAGATTCAAAAGATCAAAAACTAAATAAATTTGAATATAGGATGAATATATATCGAAATACAAACATCCAATTATAATTGTACAGGTTATGGATATTTTTTAATCCCTATCTTTCTTATTTAAATCTTTTTTAATCTTACCGTTTATCAACCATTTAACACATTGTGAAACAAAATTGATACCAAAACATGATAAATAAATAATTAAAGTGTAAATAATAAAATTTAAGAATTATTACAACTATTTTAATAAATCGTATATTTTTTCTAAAATTTTATAATATTTAATAAAATATTTTATATTTTTAAATATGAATTATGCCAATTTTGATACTATTCATATCATGACTTTTTAAAAATCCAAAAAACAAGATTGATTCGAAAAAAATTCATTAATACAAAGATAACATGTAACTAGCTTCCAAAAAATTCATGGATGATATCAAAATAATCAAATTAAATTTATTTTAACTTTTATAAAATCATTTATTTGAATCATTTATTAATGAAATAATCACGCCATCACTATTATGTCAAAATTAAATTTATTTATCTAATTTCAAAATATTATAAATAAAATACCATGATTAAAGAAATATTTTTATAATTCGAATGAATATTTATATTCTAAATGATAACATATATAACCCCATATAAAAATTCTTTTTCTAAAAGATATATGTTTATGTTACATTTTCCTTCACTTTTATTGAATTTTTATAAAATGTCATTTACAATTACATGTAGCACCATGGGGTCCCAAAATTGATGCAAGGATGAAAATTGTCATAAATTTTTCATCCAATTGGGTTAAGACATGGGTTAGGTTAATTTAATATTATTATTTAACCTTATTTAACAGATTTACTCTTTAACCATGGTAAATATAATATTTAATGAAGTTACTATTCATAATGTATAAATAAATGATAACTATTTACACAATTTGGATATCCTAATTCCAAACATGGAATCCATTTTTTTAATTTTAAAAAATAGAAGAATCATAAATTAATTTAAAATTAATTATCGTTGTCAATACTAAAAATCGTGATTTTAAGATATAAAAACTATCAAAATATTGTCCTGTGTTAATGTCTAATTAAAAAGTAAAATTACTTCCAATGAACAAAATATGATTAAATTTTAAAAATATAAGTATATTACACTTTAAAAGAAATTAAAAATATGATATATCTATATAAATAAATCATATGAAAAGATAGTTTGGACTTAAAATGTATTATTTTTCACTATTCATTAAAAAATATACTTTAATAAAAACTACCAAAAATATACCCAATGTAAATTTTGATATCTCCATTCTAAAGAAGAAGTTTATTTTATCAAATGTAACATATAAAAGTGAAAAAAAACAAGATTTAAAATGGGTTCTCCTTCAATAGGCTGCAAAACAACCATTTAAAAATATTAGAGTTTTTCATGTTGAAATTTGGATTCATTTTTATTTTAAGAATCTAAATTTTATTGGATAAATAAAAAAACATTTAACAATAATGTATAATAATATTATTGTTAGTTCTATTAATTCTCACCAATAAAACAGCAAGGCGTTAACTATAATTTAAAATATTTTTATAATATTATTTTTTAGTATGAATCGGCCTTGTGTGCAACATGAGATTTCAGAGAAACCCATTATTGCATTTCGGGTATGCATTCGAACATATCATCGTTTTTAAAGTAAAATTAAAATTTAATTAAAAAATATTAATAAATATGAAAATATCGTATCTTTTATTTACCTTGGATGTTACATCCTTCCCTGCTTTTGGAAACTGCATCCTCACAATTTTTATTTAATTATCAAATAAGAGTGGGTATTTATCTCTCATTGAATTCTCATATTCCCATGTTTCCTCATCATCCATATGGTTTTTGCAAAAAAAAATTACATGATTAATTTCCTTATTTCACAACAATTACTCTCTTCGGTCAAAAATATGGACTGGTTGTTCGTGATAAAAAAGATTCTCTTCTAACTAAACCACTTTTGGAATCAAAAGATAAGATGGATCAGGCATATAATTTCTCAACATTGAAACATGAAAAACAAAGTGTACCTGGGATAAACATAGAGGTAAAGCCACTCTGTATGCAACTGATCCATCATTATCTAGGATTTTACAGGGTCTAATGAACCTCAATACCCAACTTTACCTTCTTACCAAAACGCATCACACTATGCCCCAAAGAAACATTGAGAAAGACATGATCACCTACCTCAAAAGAAAGATACTTCCTCCTATTATCCGCATTACTTTTTTTCCTACTATGAGGTCTTCTCATGTGTTTCAATATCAAATGAACTTTCACTACCATCTCTTCTACCAATTTTGGTCCCATCAACTTCCATTCACCTACTTCATCCCAAAAAGATGCAGTTCGACACCGCTTTCCATATAATGCCTCAAATGGAGCCATCTGTATATTGGAATGAAAACTTTTATTATAAGAAAATTCAACCAAATAAATAGGTTTGTCCCAACTTCCCTCGTAATATATTGGTAAAACACATAGCATATCTTCCAATGTATAAATTGTATGTTCTGCCTGCCCATCTGATTGAGGATGAAAAGCTATAATAAAATTTAATTCAGTACCCAATGACTTCTGAAGGCCTTTAAAAAAGTAATAAGTAATCCTGAAATCATGAACAGATACAATAGATAGGGTTACTCCATTAAACATGATTTTCTCTTTAACATATAACAAATAATGTTGATCTAGAGATAGAGTACATCAAATAGGAAGGAAATGAGCAGATTTTGTCAATCGGTCAATGATAACCCAGATTGTATTATTACGTCCAGATGTCTTTGGTAATACCACAACAAAGTCCATGGATATATTTTCAATTTTCGACTCTGGCACTGATAAAGGCTGAAGCATCCCTTTCGGTAACTGCTTCTCTGATTTAACCTATTGACAAGTCAAACAGTTCACACTAAAGTTATCAATATCTATTTTCATTCCATCCCAGCAGTAATACTCCCGAAGATTTTTGAATATCATAGTATAGCCAGGATGAAATTGAAACAAAGAACTATAAGCTTCACATAACAACTCTTTCTGTATCTTTGAATCACACGGAACACATAATCTCTTCCCAAATACCCTCTTACAACCATTATCAATGTTAAATTAAGGAAACATACCCTTCTAAACCAACTCTACCTTTTTCTGCAACTCACTTTCTTCCTTCTGTGCTTTCTTAATTCTGTCTGATAGAGATTGTTTCACTAACACATGAAATAAAATAGAGTAATTTCTTGCACCAAAAATATTTATGCCAATATTTATCAAATATCTAATCAAATGATCTTGTTCCAAATTTAACAGAGTTAATGTAGCATTACATTTTGTACTCAAAGTGTTAGCCACATTATTATCCTTTACATAATTGTAATGAATCCTACCATCATAATCTTTGATTAATTCTATCCATCTCCTCTGTCTCATGTTCAATTCTTTCTGAGTGAATATATACATAATTTTTTTTTGGTTATTATATATGTATCATTTTACTCCATACACATGATGCCTCAAAATTATTAAAGAAAAAACATTAGAAGATAATTCCAAATCATGTGTAGGGTAATTTAACACATGAGGTTTTAACTGACATGAAGCATAAGAAATTACCTGATCATTCTACATAAGGACACTGCCATGTTCTTTCAACAAAGAATCACTATAGATAAAAAATTCACCATATCTGGAAGGTAATGCCAAATCTAGAGCATTCACCAATATTCTTTTAAATTCCTAAAAATAATCATCACATTCATTTGTCCAAATTAACTTCACACCTTTTCAAGTTAACTTAGTCAGTCAGATATATAACCCTGAAAAATTCTCAACAAAACTTCTGTAATAGCCTTCCAAACTAAGAAAACTACGAATCTTGGTTAAATTTGTTGTGCTTTTCCATTATTAAACAACTTCTATTATAGAAAGATCAATAGTTATGACATTTTTAAACAATGTGACCAAGGAATTAAATTTATTGTAACTGAAACTCACACTTTGGGAATTTACTATATAATTTATTTTCATTTAAGGTTTCCAAGACAACCCTTAAATGAATATCATGCTCCAATTTTTTTATAATAAACCAAAATGTCATCAATAAACACAACCACAAACATATCCAAGAACTCACAAGAAATTATATTCCTAAGATCCATGAATACAATAGGTTCATTGGTTAAACCAAAAGAAGTAACTACATATTCATAATGGACATATTTAGCACAAAACATGGTCTTCGGAATGTCGGCACCCTTTCCTTTCAACTGATGGTACCCCAACCACAAGTCAATCTTCGAAAAATACTGATCTCCCTCGAGCTGATAAATCAAATCATCAATATGAGGCAAATGAAACATTTTCTTAATAGTGATGTTATTCAATGCTCTATAATCAATTCAATGTCTCATGGAACCATCATTCTTTTAAAAAAAAATTAGACAGGATCACCCCATGGTGATGTGCTAGGTCCAATGAAATATTAATCTAATAACTCATGCAATGGATTTATTAACTCCAAATGTTCAATTTGATCCATTCAATAAGTGGTTTTGAAATTAGCATAGCATCAAAAGCAAATTCAATAGTAAATTTAACATATTGATTAGGTATTATATCCGGAAACTCATCAGGAAATACATCATGATACTCATTTAACACTGGCACATCATTAATCTGAACAGTTCCATTGTTATCGACAATATGTCCAAGGTAACATTAATTTCCAAATTTTACTAGTTTCTCATATTCTTGATATGTTATCAAAATTAAGGGTTCATTATTATACACAAAGTAAATTTTTTTCTAAAAAGAAACCTCTTTAACTCTGTAGTGAATCATAGCATGATAAACAGAAATCCAATCTATACCCAAAATAACATCAAACTCTACTAATGGAAAAACAATATGTTTTTTGGTATATTTTTACCTAACATAAGGATAAGAAGGTTCTTATAATTTATTTTTGTATCAACATTTTCTCCTGGTATTTTTACCATAAGTTCCAAATTCATATCTTGATATAGAATTCCCAATTTACTAGAAACTTTAATAGAAATGAATGAATGTGAAGACCTTGAATCAAAAAACACATCAGAATAATATGAATAAAAAAACAATGTACCTGATACTACTTCATTTGGTGGCCCAACATATACTAAATTAGATGCAAAGGATTTCACCACCCCTTTCCGCTTGTAGTCTAGTGGATTTCTTCCAGTTGATTCCTTTTTTGGACACTCATTATCATAATTACACATTTCATTCCACTTAAAATATTTTACTAACTATAAATCATATTTTTCTCTTACCATTACCTTGATATTTTTTAGTGCAATTACGAGCCTTATGCCCTATTTTACCGCATCAGAAGTAGTAAACTTTATTCAAAAGGCATTCCCCAATGTTCCTTTTACCAAAATTTTCACAAACAATAAACTTACGTTTCTTCCCACTAGTCTTTTTTGAAGAGTTCTTCCCTTTCATCTGTGACCTCGACCTCTTATTCTGTTGTTTGTCAAAGAACACCTGATCATCTCCAAACTCTATTTCCACATTCTCCACACATCAAATTACTTTTTCATAACTATTCAACTCACGAGAAGATAATCACCTTAGATAATTTTTCTTTAATCCTATTTAAAAATGATTTATTTTACTATGAACATATCGTATGAAATTTGGAACATACCTTTACAGTAAAGTGAATTTTCTATCATAAGCATTCACTGAGTCATCCTCCTACATTAATTCTAGGAATTTTTTTCCGTCCTAAGGAGAACCACCTTAGGAAAATATTTCTCAAGAAAGATAACTTTGAATTAATTCCAATCAAGTGTATCAATCTTATCACTATCCCAGAAATTTTTCACCATCGACCACCACTGATCAGCCTCACCTTCAAAACTGTAAACAAAAACACTAACCGTTTGATGTTTTGAACACCCCATGAAATCAAAAATATTCATCAGATCTTTAATCCAGCCTTTATCTAGCACATGGTCAATTGAACCACCAAATGATGCAGGATGTTTCCTCATGAAATGATCCACTATTGACACGTTCCTCCATGGTTAATATGGATGATCTCATGCATGGATACCACTACCATTTATAGCCTGATTAAACTGTTCCATCACTGTAACAAATATTTCAGTTCTGATTCCGTTCAACTTTGGATGATGATTTGGAAAGTTGTTTTCCTCTTGATGAGATCCCATCATTGCTTCCATGTTTCTTATATGGAAAAAAATTCTGAACACTTAAATATTTTAGGTGAAGCTACATGGTAATCTAAAAATTCTATATCATTTCAATATTACGATAAATTAATTTTTGGATATAAATTTAATAATATCCTAGCTCCTAAAGTTTTCTAAATCGATCTTTGATACCAAATCTAAGGCCCCAACCTTAAACATTACACAATATTGAGTTAAGTCAGAATTTCACATTAATGATCTTTTCAGGTTTAGAGTTTTATGGAATTAGGCCATAACTATTACATTACATCTCAAATATTACAAAGTAGACACTCCTAATTAGTATAAATTTTTCTCATAAAATAAAATTCTTAATAGATAATAATAATTATCTTCTATATTTAAATCTTCTTGAATTCTTCATTTCTCTTACCCTTC
This sequence comes from Viscum album, assembly GCA_963277665.1. Lineage (NCBI taxonomy): Eukaryota > Viridiplantae > Streptophyta > Magnoliopsida > Santalales > Viscaceae > Viscum > Viscum album. The sequence goes on from OY728133.1 coordinate 1,713,598,546, forward strand.
CTTATTCTCTTTGGAAAACATTTCAAAAACATGGAATGATCATAAAAACTCTGTATGTGTTATAAAATAAATAAAGAAATCATTAGACCATAAATAATTAAAAAATATAAGATATTGAGCACACCTCATGAAATAATAAAATTTATGTGTAACTCATAGAAATCATAAATCATAAAGGTAACATATGGAATATATAACATACTTACGTTGTAGCTTTCACAACTACATAGGGAGTTACATTGGGAATACCCATCATAGTATATTCCAAAAATCAATTAAGGAGAAACATTAATGTTTACCTCTGTCACATTACCCAATCCATTGGAGAGCAATCTCAGGCTCATCCACCCAATTTTTATCATGGAATCCCCCATATACATAAATGATTCCCAAGAACCATAACATAATCTTAAAACATAACACAATGATAATGTAAAGAAAACATTTTCACATAGAAATCACAATATATCATTTCAATATAATGAAATTATAATTCTATTCTCAAAACCATTTTCAGCAACAAGATATGATAAAAGTGTATATGGTATTTATTTTCCTTTTAAAAACATTATATCTTGTTATAGAAGTCAAATATGAAATAATGCTCACAGCGGTGCAAATGTTGTTGTCCCCACGTAAATTAAAATGAAACATTATTTTTGAAGTTTAGTAAAATATTTCATAGAAAAAATATTCCCTTTAAATGAAAATAAAATTCAATGTTGTTTATACACCGTATAAAAGAAAGTCATGTAAAAATAAAAATATGCCTCAATGAAAGGAGATTGAGACGAATTCCTTACCTTGTGTCCGACTTGACTCATTAATTATTTAATATCCTTAATAATAATCTAAAGCTAAATTATAAATGATTGAGAAAATTTTTCAAGAATATTATTCCATTTATATTACATATTAAAATTTTATAAACATTACATAATCATTTATGTTAATAACGGTCGTCTTGTTGATATTTGGTACTTGAGTCAAAAATGAACTTCTTATAATTACTAGTTGTCCATGTGGGAAAAATTCCATTATATCTAGAATGATATTCATGATTTATATATCATATATATCATATATATATATCAAGTATATATATATATATATATATATATGAATTTATAATAGTATATAACATTTGGAGATAATAAATGAAATGCATCGTTCATTGAGACGATAAGTTGTACGTACGCATGAACACTACTTTCATTTCTATTTCATATTTAATTAAATTAAAACATAATGACACATTAGTATATTATAATTCTAGTATAACATAATATATAATTTTATTAATTACATCCATTATATGTTCCACATATGGCATGAATGAGTCGTGTCGCTTTGAGGGGGTGGTAGTCCGCACTTCCTCAAATGAAATTATCATTTTAACAATTATGGAAACCATAAAGGTATAATATAAATCAAAAATAAATAATTATATTTAAAATATAAATATAATATATATCACATATAAATATAGTTCCATCATAATGACCAACATGAGAGGCAGTATAAGATAATTGAACAATCATCGTTTCGTGAGGCAGTAGTTCATCGTCCACAAAAACAGTATATTCGTATCCATTGTTTGGAGGTGTGTGGAAGTGTATTCTGAATCCATATCATTAAAACATATAATTATATTTATGATACTGGTTTTTATTTAAAATAATTGAATTAATATAGTTTAGGGGTTTGGAGAAGGAAAATAAAAGAAAAGAACTTGAGAGAAGTTGTTACTTTTAAATCGGGTAACTCCCATTGGTTTGATCTAAAAGGCTTTATTGAATTTCCTTATACCCAAAGTAAAGATTCTAGTTTAAAGATAGATATTTTTTATGCTTATTGGATCTGAGTTTTGACGATCAAATGGGCTTGAGATGTGTGAGTTATGGGATAGAGTTGGTGGCCTTTTATAAGAGTTGGGAGGGGCTCTTTAGGAACATTTGAAATTATTATTTTATAATAAACATATTTTCGGTTTTAAAAGGTCCAAAACGAATTAAATTAAAAGGTAATATGAATATAATTCTAAATAAAATCATCCAATAAGAATTGGTCAGATTTTGGATATTTTTTAATACTTATATTTTTTATTTAAATCTTTTTTACTCTTACCATTTTGTCAAGCATTTAAAACTTTGAGAATAAAAATAGTTACTAAAACTTGAAAAATAAACAATTAAGAAGTCAATAATAACATTTTAGACTTATTATAACTATTTAGATGAATTTCATATTTTGTTGGAATTTGAAAATATTTTATAAAATATTTTATATTTTAAAATACGAATTATATCCATTTTGAACTATTCATATCATGAATTTTTAAAAAACCATTACAACATGATTAATTAAAAAGAACGTCATTAATAAAAATATAAAAAGTAAATATATTCCAAAATATTCATGGATGATATCAAAATAACAAAATTAAGTTTATTTAAAAATTTATAATATCATTTATTCGAATACTTTATTAATGAAGCAATCATTGCATCACTATTGTGTCATAATTAGATTTATTTATTTAATGCCTAAAAAATTATAAATAAAATACAAGGATTTAATAAATATATTTATCTTTATAATGAATATTTATAGTAAAAAGTATGACTTATATAACCCCATATAAATTTTTTTTACTAAAAGATATATGTTTTAGTTATATTTTCATTAATTTTATATAAATTTTTATAAAATGTCATTTTCATTTACCAGTGGCTCCATGGGGTCCCAAAATCGACCCAAGGATTCCCATGGTCAGATTTTTATCATCCAATAGGTTTATCAAATGTGTTAGAGTAAATAAATATTATTATAATATTATTTTTTACCCTTATTTACCAGATTTACCATTTAACCATGGTAAATAAAATATTTACTGAAGTTACTAATCATAATGTCTAAAAATAAAAGATACCTATTTATAAAATTTGGACATCCTTATTTTAAATATGTAACCATTTTTCCAAATTCAAAACACATAAGTTGCGGAAATTAATTTAAAATTAATTCTTGTTTTCAAATCCAAAAAATGTGTTTTTAAGTAATAATAACTATCAAAAGATAGACTTGTGTTTATGTCTAATTAAAAAGATAAATTACATAAAAAGACAAAAATTGGATTAAATTTTAAAAATATAATACAATTAAACTTCAAATCCAAATAAAAGGGAAATCTAACTAAATAAATAAATCAAATGAAATGGAAGTTTTGACTTAAATTGCATAATTTTTCACTATACGTTAAAAAATGAACTTTATCAAAAAAATACCAAAATTAAACCCAAAGTAATTTTTATGTCCCGATTCTAAATAAGAAGTTTATTTTTTCAAATGTATCATATAAAAGTGAGAAAAACTAGATTTTAAAGGGGTTCCCCATCAAAAGGTTATAAAACTAACTTTTAAAAATATTAATGGTTTTCATGCTTAAAATCATATTCATTCTTATTTTATGCATCTAAATTTTATTGGATAAATGTAAACACATTTAAAAAATATGTATAATAATATTTTAATTATTTATGTTCATTCACACGAATAAAATAGCTAGGCATTGGCTAATATTTAAAATAGTATTATATTATTATTTTTCAGTATGACTCAGCCTAGTGTGAAACATGAGATTTCAAAGAAAGTCATTATTACTTTTGGGTAATTCATCAAACATAGAATACCCTTTAATGTAAAATTAATATTTAATTCAAAAATATTTATAAAGATGAAAATATCATATCCTTTATTTACCTAGGATTTTACAGTACATGGATTGTACAATGGGATACATAGTGTGTTATCTTCAAGTTACATGGTCACCAATCAGGTAGACCATGTATTGAAATAGAAAACCCATTTGTAACTCAAAGGGACTACAAATCATGTACGTGGGCTACACAGTCTGTACTCCAGCAGACCATGAGCCACCCTATCCCAGTCAACACATGGTGTAACAATTAAATTAACTACATGTCATCAATGCACCAAGTTTGAATTAATTTCAGAATTAATTCTTGATGCATTGAACACAAGTATATTATGCATAACTAAGGTTACAGGTAATTTACTTCTATGTTACTAGGATATAATTTTTGGCACATATGGATGAGTTCCATGATTTTATTTCATTCATAAAATTAATCATATTTATTATATCTATAGGAAAAGAATGAGGAAGAAGAATATATCACAATTCAGATTAAAATATTTATTAAACATTCATTAAAACTAAATCAAAAATGTGTAAATCATAAATGATCTATAAATAATTATAAATAATTATATTAATTCTCTAATTACACTTGTAGGTTCAGGGCGTAGTGGAAGCTGCGATGGGTCAAAAAACATTGATTTTTTCAACGATCAATGATCAATATGAGGTTAGCACAACAATAAACGTCATGATCTACAGAATTTAATCAAAGAATTTAGAAAAGGGATGGAACACTAGAACCAGGATAGGATCATCACATATTATTTATAATCAATTTAATTAAATATTGAATTTCATTTATGGAATTATTTTTTCATTGATGAATTTAAAAATTGATCTGTATTATACTTTCATTGCATTATAGGAATAAAAGAAGATTCCATATTATGGTAATTCACACGTGTTACAAAATTCATTGAATGACGTTGTAGGAATATTTGGGTGCTATCATGACAGATCCTATTGCCTTCATAATCAACCTTTGATCGCCTCGAGAACCACTTCCAAATCAATCTCTGGGAACTCTATTGAATTGAGAGTGTGAGGCTGTGGAAGATCAATCCCCGTTCTTAGGAGAGTTATTGGTGAAGAGAGATATATAGGTCTTAAGAGGATTATCCAAATTCGTTGTGCAAAAGAAACACAAATGAGTTGGATCTAAGAAAAAATAACATGGTTTATATATAACTAGGTTTAAAATAAAATAATTATACAAGTGACCTTTATTATTTATTTAATCCCAATGGAACCCAATATCAAATAATAATATTGTTATTATATTTATAAACATGTACTTAACTTGTGAATTAAAATTAAAATTATTTTATCAAATAATATTAAATATTTATTATGTCTCATCAGACCATTAAAATCGGTCTTCCATTCCGCCAAAGTATTTATGAGGCCTTGAATAATGACTATTTATTTATAAGATAAATATCACTGAATTATTCTCAAATAAATAAATAAATATTATCTTCACCAAATAATAATTAAATATTTATTAGATATTATAATCACATTATATTCTCTCGAATAATTGGTGACCAAATATATACGATAAAGAAAACATGAATATTTATGAAACCACATGTGAGAATAATATTTTTTCAACTAGTTAAATAATAAATAAAAATATATTGTTTAACTGAGATTCTGGATACACATATTGTATGACCCTCTAGGATTTTTTCTCAGTGACATTAAGTGAAGAAGCCTATAGTTAAAGGTTATAATCTAACAACATGTCATGGAATCCATCGAAAAAGAAGTTAAAACCAAAACAACATGATACCTCATATGATTTCATACTATGTAATATCATCAAATTATCATGACATCTCAAATCAAGAAAGTTTCATTTTGGTGTCAACAAACCTATGTTCTTGATGTCTCTTTCATAGACTTCTTGAAAATTTAACTTTCCAATAGATCATCATGGGCACGGATTTATTTTGGCAATATAATTTCCAAAAAAGGTATCAAGATAACAACTTTATTTAAACAACATATTGAAAAAATCCATTCTCACATTATTCATTAATCCAATATTACTCATAACACACCAAACATATCCTACTTCACCACGAACATCAGTCATCATGGTTTTCATCAATAAATCAATGTACAAGACTCATAATACTCAGTAATAATATTATTAATGTATAAGTACCAATACACACATCTTCAAATAAGAATATCCAATTACACATGTAAATGTGGATTTTCTTCTGGTGGATCTCAATATCATAATATCCTTCTAGACATTACAAAGGGAATACGCCATGAGAAGGTGCCTCAAAGTCCTATGAGCCACTACCGCTAATAAAACATATAATTTATATCCCTTAAATGATATCATCTGTCTATAGAACATATATTTAAGGATTGTGTCATAACACCTTCGGCACATGATCCTTAGCCCAATTGGTAAGGACTCCTTATGTGCATCCAAATGACCAGGGATCAAATCCAGGTAGAGGAAGATTTCCGGGATACTATAGCAGTATTGTAGCAGGTACTGTAGCAGTACTGTAGCAGGTACTGTAGCAGGAACAGTGTAGTACTATAGAAGTTACTGTAGTGGGAACTGTAGTAGCCACTCTTTGGCACTGTAGCAGCCGGGAATATGCCTCTGTTTGGGCCTTCGGGCCACCAATTTGGTCCCTGAGTCCTATAAGGCCTTCGGGCCACCCAGGCCTTCGGGTCAGTAAGGCTTTTGGGCCACCTCAAGGCCTTCGGGCCACCTTAGTGCAGATGCAAACCAGACAACCTACAAGGAACAAGCTCTACAAGGATGATGAGCAAGGAGATTTCACCACAGTAGAAGCTAAAAGGATTGCAAGAATGAAAGGGTATGGCACCTGCCATCGGGACAAGACTGTGCACGCATGAGAATGCCAAGTCGAACAGCCTTGTGATTGTGGAGAGCTGATTTCACGATGAAGATGTTGGGAAGGAGAAGTTCCAAGTAGTTAGTGTGGGATGTATGTAATGTTTGAAGCCTATGGGAAATAAATTTCTCTAAGGCCTACGGGCCATGTAATACTTACGCCTATGGGACTTATAAGGGTTCCACCTCACCCCTTTAAAGGTGGGTTATCAAAAAATCAATAAAAAATGAAGGCCTTCGGGCCATTGGAGGAGGTCAGAACACCTTCGGGTTCTCATCATAGCAGTGAACTGCTACGACCTTTTAGTGTGAATGCTACTCTTTATACATTATCACATCCTATGTTATGAAGAATAAAAATCATTATGTGATAAGAATTTTATTAATATTCAAAAACAATGAATATGGTTTATCATAAAGTACAAATAATATGGTTCTAGGGAACAAACTAAAAAACATGCATAGAATAAGTCAAGATGGTAAACTAAGACAACCATCAGAAGATCCTTAATGGTTTAAAATTGACAATTAGTATCCGATATTTTCAAATATTGCATTAACCTTTTTTATTATGTAACTATGGGTATAATATAACCACATAGTTTAGGGAGAAACATTCATAAACATGGATGATTATATTGCTAAATTATAATTTACCACCATGGATATGCAAAAAGATAGAGTGAATTATGTTCTAATTTCTTATATTAGGACTGTCAAATCATGGAAATGATATTTAAATTTATTTAGATCAACTTATGGAAGATTTTATGTTGTTGTGGGACACATGAGTTAAAATAAATTATACTCACAATATTGAATAATATTTATTGAGATATATGTTATTTGGTTTGATAAATGACTAACCTTCTCATAGTAATTTGTCAGGGTGAAACTATAAAATTGTTTCAGGGTGTTATATATGTGGATAAGGTACACACACTCTTAGATTGAAATTTATATTAATGACCTTGTACATTGTATATCAACAGTTTTTTCCTCAAAGATACCAAAATTGATCACGGATTAAAACATTTAATGGGAACTCACAAAAAAGGTTTGTTACCTTATCTACTAAGAGGAATATAACTACTCAATAGGTTAAAGGAACTAATTAGTTTATTTTTTGAAATGTTTTATAAATTTTTTTTGATTATGGGTTGGAAAATGAAATCAATTTTTAAATTTCCTTACATATTGTGTTTGTATGCTTACCATTTTCTTGATGTCATGCATATAGAAAAAAATGTTTGTGTCATAATAATCAACATGTTACAAAATTCACAAGGTAAGTCGAAATATAGATTTAATTATAGGTTAGACCCAATTGATGGGGGAATCATAAAAGATTTTGTGTTCGTGAATTAGGTGAAGTTCACATTTCTTCCTATTGTAAATCACATTCTTTCAAAGAAATAGATATTTCATTTTTGTAAAATTTCAAATGGTGTACAAGTACCTAATCGATATTTATAAAATATTAAAAACATTATATCAATGAATGAACTAAAGATAGTAGGATTAAAATTACTTGACTATTGTGTTTTAATTTATGATTTTGTTCCTATGGAAACATGATTCATATTTCTAACTAATGTTAATCACACAATATAAAATCTATTTTTTCCAATAAATATCTAGAAAATTTATTTACACTATGAAGTTACAAAAAATGGAAAAATGTATTTTTGTCATTTTTTTGAATTATATATGGTCTTACCACCATAATCCATTGATATCATGGTTCACCTGATGGATCATTTAGTAATGGAGATGTGAATTTCTATCCCTAAACATTTTAGATATTTGTATCATATTAAACACTACCTAAACATATATAAATGGAATGTCAAAAATTGTTTTCAAACAAAATTATGTATTGTAGGGTGCTATATTGTAGATGAAGCTATTGAAATTAGTAATGAATTATTATTTGACATGACTAACATTGGTCTTCAATAATCTCACTATGACTGGTGCATCTAAGTAGAAGTACTTTTAGGAATAAATGAAATGATAATATCCACCACATATTCGAAATAGGCTAACCTATTTGATTTCCATAGCATTGTGATTTTTGTTCCCAATTTTCAAATCCATAATGAAATTCTTAAAAATTTGAATCCAAAAGGGGTAATTTTTGGATAAAAAATAAATATTAAAAATCGTTTATGACTTGGTATCATGACCACATTTATAACGATTTTTCCACAAATCCCAAATCCATCCATGGAAGATTGTGATGGTTTGTTAAAGGACCATGTTTTCATGTAATATATTATAATTGATACTAAATTAATTGTTATATGTTCTAAAAAAGGTTCAATTTAAATTTAAGATAGTTAAAAATAGTTGAGTCACTGTTTTGGATGAATCGATGCATGTATTTGGTGTAAAAAATAACTAATTTATAAATTTTTTTTAATTTTTTATTATAAATAATGTAATCTTGAATATATGTTATTTTGTGTGCTCATTTTCTAATGTATATGAGTTTAAAACAAGATAAATTTAAAATTTAATAAAAAAGGATTTGAAAAAGTGAATATCTATTAGGAATTAAAAAAAGATGATTCCATTATAATGGAATTCTAAGAAATTCATATTTTTTACACCTATGATCCTACAAAGGAAAATGTATACATTGTAAATTTGGAAAGGAATGAAAGTACACAATCAAGTGACAATTGATTAGAGGAAGACTTTATCCTTGGGATTTTATAAGAATTTAATGTTGTAACTAGTAGATATGATGTCATGTATATTTAAGGAGACCATAAATAGAGAATTTGGATTATTGATAAATGGGGAGAACACATTAACAATTAAATAAAAAATTAATTTTATAAAATAGTGACATTTTATTACTTGAGTTACTTATATATTTCTTGTATTCTATTTACATGATTTGGATTTAATTAGATTCTTATGTCTTTTAATTTATTTATCTAACTTTTGATGCAGGAAATATCTTCTTTAGTTTAAGATGATACTAACCCAAATGCGGGGAAATATTGAAAAGGGATTAATATAAAATATATTTTTTCCTATCTGAGATACAAATATTCTAAAAAAGTAAATATGTAATCATGTTGGTATCAGATTTTAAATAATTAGATGACTTTTTTCAAAATCCAACCACTACATCAATAAACATGAGTTTTTTCTTGAGAAAAAAGTGATATTGTTTAAAAAAATAAAAAAAATTGTGTTTCTTGTTATGGTGGTTGGATTTTATAAAACCCACCATCACCATGCAACTTTAGATCCATTTTTTATTAAATAAATAGATTTTTTCTTACCAAAATAAACTCAGGATTCTTGGTGTGGTAGTTCAATTTGACAATAAAAAATATATAGTTATTTATAATTTAATACTTACATTGATGGTTAAGAGACTCCTCTATAATTGAATATATATTGTCCAATAATAACTTTTCTATTTTTAAATATTGATGTATGTTTTCTATTACAATATGAATGGTCTTATTTTATTTCTACATACTTATATGAAAATTATGATGTTGGTGGAAAAGTTGACACTCATTTTTAAATTTCAAAGTCTCCAAAATTATTCCTAAAAATATATTTATATATTGTTTATTATTTTATTTCCATGGATTGAAATTTCATATTTTCGGAATAATGTTGTATTTTACTTTTTTCAGCTGCTCAAAACCAAGAAAATGACCATTGATTCATTTTTTAACTATAGGAATGAACTACACATCACGCCGACTAGTGGTGTATTCGGAATGACCAGAAGATTATTTTTATTAATTTAATTATTAGAGAAGTTCAAAATGCATGTCATATACTGAAAAATGGAAAAAACATTTTAATTTTATGAAACTATATAGAAACTACATACAAGCCATTTATAAGTTATAGGTATGAACTAAATATCATTCCAATATGAAAGGTGGAAGGTATGACTGGAGGTTCTTTTTTTATAAAAAATCATATTTTAGATTAAAATCTGATTAATTTACATAAAATCTAGTAGAATATAAAAAAAATTCTTTAAAATCTAGGAAAATTTTCATTGATTCATTTGTAACCCATATTAATAGTTTCCACAACATTCTGATGTGTGGTGTATTTGGAATTACCTAAAGTTTATTTTTTCATTTTAAGTGTCATTTAATTTCAAAATAAAAAATCACGTACTCAACACTATGAAAACATAATCTAATTATCCCAAAACACTATAAAAACTATTTATGAATAATTTGTGATATTTAAGAATTAATATTAAATCATTCGGATGTGTGGGATGAAAAATTTGCACATTTTTAATAAAAAATGATATTTTAGTTCAAAACAAGTGTTACATGCTCAAAACCAAGAAAATGATCTTTTATTGTCATGAAAATATAGGAAAATTATCATCAATTAATTATTAAATAGATAAGAATAAAATAAATATAATTTCTTTATGCGATATATTTTGAGTGACCTAAGTGTGTTTTTCCATTCTAATAATTTGAGAAGCTAAAAACACATGTCACATACTCAAAACTAAGATAATTAACTCATATTATTGGGAAAATTCATGACACTATTTATTTATTCATTTGAGACATGTAGGAAATAACCACATTCCATTCCAAAATGTAGTGTTCTTTAAATGAACAATTGATTATTTTTAAATTTTATTAGTTTTAAATTTTTTAAATATTATTGATAAAAAAATATTTATTATCATTTCATATATGTATACACAAATTGTTTCAATTACCGGTACATTTTAAGGATTGCTTAAAATTAAAAATATTTTTTATTCCTTAACACAGTCTAGAAATTTTTTTTGTTTACATAAATTATAACAAAAACATTATATTGTATAGACTCGAGTCGAATTAGGTGCCATTGAGGGGGTGGGTGAATCAATGGTACAACAATTTTATTAATTATTTTAATGTATGAAATCATACTCTTGATCTTTATATTGTTATGGATCTACTCATTTATTCTCACAATATCACCTCATACGTAGAAATGATAAGAGGGATCCCAACACAATATATTTACAAGGTCCAGTACGAAGAGATACCCCATTCCATGTTAGTAATACCCCCAACTTGGATTCTCTAATGTAAAATTTTTATCAATTTTAATGTTATAGGATGAAAATGGTTATATAACCTAGTTATAAATACTAAAAATGATTTTGGGTATACCCCCAACAATCCAACTCTCCGGCCTTAGTTGGTTATTCCCTATACAATCTTACCCTACTCCCAAATCCAACTATGAGACTTCTGCTTCCAGATCTGACTAAAATAATTCCTATTCCTCTTACTCTAACCAAGAGACTTTTACATTTTCTTAAGGCATGATCCACTAAAGAATGATATTTTTATCTTCCTCCATGATTTTTCTGAATAAAACTTTCTATGGTACCTATTCAAGTGCCTTTTCAACTTAATAGTCCTGCTCAAATATCCTTGATCACCTATATTTGACTAGTTTCTTCAATGAAACTATGCTCAAGTAATTATTCCTTCTATTATCGAATTATCAACCTCAATTAATTTTTGAAAGTGTTTTACACAAGTTCTTCATTATATAATTCAATAATAATACTTTCAGAATATAATTCATCTTCCTTTTTGAATTCTTATTTCAAATACCTCTCTTGTACTTCCTGAAAAATTTACACGGGGTTCTCAGATGCATAAAACCAAGTACATAATAATTTACTATTGTTATCATATTATTTGATTTTATTCATATTCCATATGTTTTATTTTTTATCAATTCATGTGTATGTAATTTTTGGTTACATGTATGCACTTTCACCTTCCTTATTTGTTCTAGTTAACTTCTCATGTGCATATGTATTCACATATGCATGTATGCATGCACTATTTCGATCACAGAATAGTAATCTTGGTACAGAACATATGTTCTGCTTCTCCTTAGAAAAATATAGTATAGGTGTATACATTGTATCCATGAAAAACCATTGTGCAAGTGAAGATCACGCACATAGTTTTTTCCTTTCTCCTTTGTGAAGAATAGTGATGTTATGCATTGTCTTTCGCTGTCTCTAAATGTTCACAAAAATAGTGTATGTGGTATCAAAATGACCTAATACAAACAATAAAGGCTTCATGAGACTATTTCTAGTTTAGTCATGAAATAATTTAATTTTTTTTATCACAAGAAGATAGTATGTGGGATTCTTATTCTCTATCAATATAAGGCCCCAACCTTAAACCTTACTTAATCTTGAGTTATTACAAGATTACACATTGAGAATATTTTTAGGTTTAGAGTTCTAGAGAATTAGATTATGAAACTTGGATTACATTCCACATCTAAACAAAGTGGTTACATAAAAGACAATATTCATTCTTCCCATCAACGGAAACATAATTAAAATAAAACACGGATTCTTTCTTGACACATCCTTGACACTATCATCACATCATGTACATTTCCCTTGACCTGTGAAAAACATTTCAAAAACTTGGGATGAGCATAAAAAGCTCAGTAAGGGTTATAAAAATATGGAAAGGAAACATGAGTTCATATATACATAAGAATGAAATCATACTTTACCCATAAAAATAGGCACTTTAACATACCTCATCAAACCATGAATAAATCATAGAAATCATAAGACATAAAGGTAACTTGAGGCATTCATAACATTCTTACGTAGGGAGTAACCCTCTTGGTTATGTTTGGAATACCCATCACAGTATATTCCCTAAATCTCTTCGGAGAAACCTTAACGTTTCACTCCTTCGCGTTACCCAATGCATTGGAGAGCTATATCGGGCTCACCCGCCCTTAGTCTATCACAGAACCACCCATCTTCATAATAATTCCCAAGAACCTCATCATAATCGTATCACATAAAACATGCATAAAGGAAACATAACATTTCCACTTTTCAATCACAAGATATCAATACAACACATTGATATAAAAACATTATGAAAAAAATTTTCAATACCAAAATAAAAGAAAAGTAAAACATGGTATTTATTTTTCTTTTTAAAAAAAGGTATGGCTTGTAGAGGAAGCCGACACTCAAATAATGGTCACGGCGGCGGAGAAGTCATTGTCACCGCATACGTACGACAAAAACATTCCCTTTTGTCGTTTAGTAAACGCTCTGTATAAAAAAGATTCCTTTTGAATAAACGTAAAAGTCAAAGGGGTTTATACATCATATAAAATAAGGTTGTGTATAAAACAAAATATGCCTCAATGAAAGGAGATTGAGACGAAGTCCCATACAAAGACGGTATCCTTGGATTAAGGATAAATCAGTTACATAACTATGTGTGACAAACGAATACATGAAATATAAGTGGGTATTAAGTGTAAAAAAATCAGAGGACATTCACACAAAATCATAGAACGACATATTCAAGGTGTACTAGTTTATCCCAAAGAATCGAAATTGGGTTAAGAGGTTCCCTTGCAATAATTAGACAGCCTAACGGCGTCACTTCAAAATTCAGAAAAAGAGTTGATGAGAGATAAAAAGGTTATCTCATCACTTGGACATAAAATTTACATCAATAAGGATATATAAGAACATATCCAAAAAAAAAATTATTTGAATTAAAAGACATAACAAAATAAGTCTTTTAAAAAGAGGAGGGTGAAAGGTTCCCTTACCGACATGGGTATCTTTCGAAACATACACCCCATGAAAGAAGGACAATACAACATTGATGTAAATACTCATAAATGAAATAATATTACAAAATGAGTAAAATAATGTTTAGTACATACACCACTCAAAGGAAATTGTGGCAAATGTAGCATAAATCTCACGGGAATAAAAGTGAGATGAAAAATCGCTTACGAAAACTCGGCAGCCTAACGGCGCCACTTAAAACTTCCAAAAATGGATTGATGAGATCAAATAGGGTATCTCATCACATTACAATAAACTGTTCATCAAGAGGAATATTAAATAACATCCCCCATCATAACAAAGAGGAGCTTAAAAGAAGTGACATAAAGAGAGTACTTAAAGAGAAAGAGAGAGGTTAGATCTCTTATGAAAATTTGGCAGCCTAACGGTGCCACTCAAAACATCCAAAATGGATTGATGAGAGAGAATAGGGTCTATCATCATATGAACATAAAAATTACAGTAATATTAATATAAAATAACACCCCAATAACAATAAAGATGAGATTATAAGGAATGACATAAAAGAGTGTACTTAAAAAGAAAGAGAGGAGTAGGATCCCTTACCTCGGGTCCGATTTGACTCGATCATTCCTTAACGTCCTGAATAATAAACTTGAGTTAATTTCCACTTTATTAAGAACCTTTTTCTAGTTCATTATTCCTTTTATATCACTTATTGCCATGTTATAAACATTATGTAATCATTTATGTTAATAATGTTTGTTTTGTCGATATTTGGTTCTTAAGTCGAAAGTGGACTTCTTACAATTACATGTTGTTCGTGTGGTCAAATGTTCATTGTATCCAGAATTATATTCATGATTTGGATATCATATATATAATATATATCCATAATATACATGTATTTATAATATTACATAATCATTTAGAAGTAAGAAATTAAATGCACCGTTCATGGAGACGGTAATCTGTACGTATGCATGAACGCTACTTTCATTTCTATGTCATATTAATGGAATTAAAACAAAATGAGAGGTATGTATACTTTAATTCTAGAATTATATTCATCATTTACATGTATCATTAATCATATATATCCATTATATACATGTACTTATAATAGTACATTACATTTGGGGATAAGAAATGAAATGCACCGTTCATGGAGACGGTAAGCCGTACGTACGCATGAATGCTACTTTCATTTCTATTTCATATTTTTATGGAATGGAATAATAATTATATAGAGGTATATTATAATTCCAGTATAAAATCATTTATAATAACTTTAAATCCATCCTTTATACTTCCCACATATGGCATTAACGAATCACATCACTTTGAGGGGGCGGTAGTCCGCACTTCCTTAAATGAAGATATCACGTTTACCCATAATGGAAACCATAAAGGTATGCCGAAAATGAAAAATACAGAAGCCTAAGGAAAAAATAAAAAAATTTTATATCATATATAAATATAGTGTCATCTTAATGGCCACCTTTTAAGGTGTTAAAAGAATGTTGAACAATCATCGTTTCAGGAGGCCGAAATTCGCTATCCACGGAAACAGTATGTTCTTTAACCATTAGATGTAGGTGTGTGAAAGTGTAGCTAGAATCCTTATTATAACAAAATCCTAGTATATTTATGATACTTAAGTTGTTACAAAATAAATTAATAAAAAGAGTTTAGGGGGTTGGAGAAGCAAAATAAAACAAAAGGACTCAAGTGAAGACATTACCTTAAAATCGGGTAACTCCCTTTGGTTTGAGATCAAAGGCTTCCTTGGGAAGACTTCTCCCCAAAGTGAGGCTTCAAGGAGTAATAGAGGGAATTGGAGAGACAAAATTGTCAGAGGTTGGCCGAGCCAAAGGCTTTGTGAGTGTGGGTAAGGAGGTAGAGGTGGGGGCCTTTTATAAGAGGAGAGGAGGGGCACTCTTGGAAGGTAAAGAAAATTCACTTTATTTTAAAATGGTATTCGGATTTAAGAGGTCCCACATTGATGTGTTTCTAGGATAAGGTGATAAGGGTTTGAAATACACTCATACAATTGGTTTTGGACATGTGTAGGTCATAGATATTACATTATCTTTCAATTTTATTTAAATCGTTAAATAATGGGGTTATCGCTGCACCATCATGATGTCATAAATAATTTAATTTATTTAATGTCTAAAAATTATAATAAAAATACTATGACGTAGGAAATCTTTTTATATTTCCAATTAATATTTATAGTCAAATATACGATTTCTATAACCCCATGTAAAAATTGGTTTAGTAAAACATTTCATGTTTGGCTCATTTTTACTTTAACTTTAAATAAAAAGATATTAATGTCATTTTCCAACCAAATTGGCTTCATGGGGTCCCCAAGTTGACCCATGGGTTGTATTGGTCGTCCATGACACATACAATGAGGTTAGGACATGTGTCAAGTTCATTTCATATTATTAAAACATTATTTTTACCTTAAACTACACTAATTACCTCTAATCACGATTAAAAACTTAATAAGTTACTATTCAACAAAAAATTATTTTTATCCCATTGAACCACATTTTACATCTTAATGAAAACCATGTATGTCGGATTTTTGAAATTCAAAACACAAAGATGGCAAAATTTCATTTAAACGGAAAAATCAGTTTTTATAAGTACCACTTAGTAGTTTCACTATTCATCAAAAATTGAAGTGTTTCAGAAAAATCCCAAAAATTCACCCTAAGCTATATTTGATATTACGAATTCAAAAATGAAGTCTATTTTAAAAAATTCAAAACATATTAGTCACATTAATTAATTTAATAATTAATTCCCGCTGTCAGAGCAAATAGCGTGTTTTTATGAAACAATAAGTATCAAAAGATTAACACTAGTTTAAGTCTGATTTCAAAGTGAAATTAATTCCAACGACCACTATTGGATTTAATGGTAAAAATATATTCTAGTTTCACTTTAAAACCAATTCAAAAGATAATATAATCATATAAATAAATTAAATTAAAAAGAGGTTTTGAATTAAAATACAACATTTTACACTATTTATTAAAAAAATGAACTTTATCAGAAAGATACCAAAAATTTACAAAAAGTAAATTTTGATGTCCCAATTCTTAAGAAGAGTTTTATTTTGTCCAAAAGGATGTATAAGAGTGAACAATACTATATTTGATGACGGTTCTTCATCAAAAGGCGATAAGTGAACCTTTAGTGAAAACTAGGGCATATACGCCTAAAATTGAATTCTTTCCATATTTTATGCCGTTGTATTTTATTGGATAAATATAAAAATATTTAAAAACATATATAATAATATTTTAGTTATTTCTATCCATTACCGCCAATACAACGGCTACATGTTAACTACAATTTAAAATAATATTATTTTATTATTAGAGTGCAACGTAAGATTCCCAAGAAACACGTTGTTGCGTGTTGGGTATGCCATCGAGCATAGAGTCCCCTTTAAAGTCATATTAATATTTTATTCACAAATATGGATAAATATGAAAATGTAATATTCTTTATTTACCTGGGGTGTTACATCCTTCCCCCCTTTTGGGAATTGCGTCCTCGCAATTTTTAAAATTGAGCTTGGAAACATCCTTGAAAGTCCCACATCGGAACAAGAGTCGGTAAACCAATCACATTAAAATAAAGAAAGATAATTACAGAGGTCACCCGAGTTAACCCATACTAGGATTCAATGTAGGAAAACATGGACATAGAGGAGAAAACATAGGGACATGTTCTGATGGAGAGTGATAGAAAACATGTTTCGGAGAAAGTTGACCACAAGAAAATCACAAACTTTTGATGGGTTAAACGGTATTCGATTACCCGGTAGGAAAAGTAAATAGAAAACATTTTTGTTTTAAGTTACTTTTTATTGAGGAATTTATTCATAAGGAAACATAATCACTTATCATGTTGACTTTCAACTTTTATTAGATTCCTTACACAAACTCATATTTTCTCCAAAAGATGAGTATTTAGGAAGACTTGTTCACATTAAGAGTACTATAATCAACTTCTTGAGAATCACCTAATCCACCAAAGAGAACTATATACATCCCATGTATTTAGGCTTTAACCAAAAACAAAACCAAAAAGGTTAGTACAAGTTTATATAATCCTGAAAAGGATAACCCATTAAAAAGAAAATCTATGCTTAATCTCCAAAATTTTTCCAACAAAACCCAAAGTTCAACGAGGACCATCCGATAAACAATTTGTCCATAAAATTCTTCAAAGTAAACCAATCTATGATTGAAAACCAAATATTTGAAGGATTTAGTCACATAGTCTTTCAAGTTAAATTGTAACATTTATCTCCAAACAACTTCAGTTGCTCCTAAAGTCTCGTATTGAAAAGTAATTAACCTAATCACATATCCTCCATGATAGGTTAATCATTTTCATAAATAACCCAAAATCAACATACTCTTAATTCATAAAATCATATAACAAAAAAGAATCAGTCAAACTAACTAGGGACTTCACGTAGTCCATTGGTAGGCGATAAATACCAGTCGCACTTTGGTTGTGGGTTCGATTCCCGCAGCTTTGTCTGACGCGACAGGTTGTCACAAGGTCTGTGTGTTGTCCTTTTTCCAAAACTATATAATTCTTAAATAATTCCCCAAAAAGAGATAAAATCATGAAAAATTATCATACCATATTTTAACCTCAAGTTTATCTCATGCCTTTCATTTTCCAGCATATCATATAATAACCCATAATTACCTCAAAAGTAAGGATCATATAAACTCTAATGGTTACCTTTATAATTATTACCTGAACTTCCACATCGATTGGTCATCTCGTACATGATGCATTACAGAACATACCAAGGTTCAAGTGGTTGATCATGACTCCTTGATATTTGGTTTAGAACAACCACGAGTTTCCTCATTGAATCCTCCATTTTATCTAGTATCTTAATCAGATAACCACCACAGTTTCCTTCAAACCTGTTGTCCCTTTGGTGCCTGCTAGATCCATCCATTCAATAAAAACAGAAATGTTAGTGTGAGTATATCAACAAAACCATCATGTACTAATGAGGAAGGTAAACACTAAGATACACTTACTCATTCACTTTATCTAAAACTAGGACTCTTTCTGAAATCCTAACCATTATGGTAATGTCATTTATACTTAAAGAATACCCTAACCTCTAAAGTTATCTAAAACGACCTCTGATACCAACTATAAAGCCCCAGCCTTAAACCTTACTTAATCCTGAGTTATTGCAAGATTACACATTGAGGATCTTTTTAGCTTTAGAGTTTTAGAGAATTAGATCATGAAACTTGCATTACATTCCACATCTAAACAAAGTGGTTACATAAAAGACAATATTCATTCTTCCCATCAACGTCAACATAATTAAAATAAAACACAGATTCTTTCTTGACACATCCTTGACACTATCATCACATCATGTACCTTTCCCTTGACCTATGAAAAACATTTCAAAAACTTGGGATGAGCATAAAAAGCCCAGTAAGGGTTATAAAAATATGGAAAGGAAACATGAGTTCATATATACATAAGAATGAAATCATACTTTACCCATAAAACATAGGCACTTTAACATACCTCATCAAACCATGAATAAATCATAGAAATCATATGACATAAAGGTAACTTGAGGCATTCATAACATTCTTACGTAGGGAGTAACCCTCTTGGTTACGTTTGGAATACCCATCACAGTATATTCCCTAAATCTCTTCGGAGAAACCTTAACGTTTCACTCCTTCGCTTTACCCAATTCATTGGAGAGCTATATCGGGCTCACCCGCCCTTATTCTATCATGGAACCACCCGTCTTCATAATAATTCCCAAGAACCTCATCATAATCATATCACATAAAACATGCATAAATGAAAACATAACATTTCCACCTTTTAATCACAAGATATCAATAAAACACATTGATATAAAAACATTATGAAAAAAATTTTCAATACCAAAATAAAAGAAAAGTAAAACATGGTATTTATTTTTCTTTTTTAAAAAAAGGTATGGCTTGTAGAGGAAGCCGAAACTCAAATAATGGTCACGGCGGCGGAGAAGTCGTTGTCACCGCATCCGTACGACAAAAACATTCCCTTTTGTCGTTTAGTAAACACTTCGTATAAAAAAGATTCCTTTTGAATAAACGTAAAAGTCAAAGGGGTTTATACACCGTATAAAAGAAGGTTGTGTATAAAACAAAATATGCCTCAATTAAAGGAGATTGAGACGAAGTCCCATACAAAGACGGTATCCTTGGATTAAGGATAAATCAGTTACATAACTATGTGTGACAAACGAATACACGAAATATAAGTGGGTATTAAGTGTAAAACAATCTGAGGAAATTCACACATAATCATAGAACAACATATTCAAGGTGTACAAGTTTATCCCAAAGAATCTAAATTGGGTTAAGAGGTTCCCTTGCAATAATTAGACAGCCTAACAGCGTCACTTCAAAATTCAAAAAAAGAGTTGATGAGAGATAAAAAGGGTATCTCATCACTTGGAAATAAAATTTACATCAATAATGATATATAAGAACATATCCCAAAATAAAATTATGTGAATTAAAAGACATATCAAAATAAGTCTTTTAAAAAGAGGAGGGTGAAAGGTTCCCTTACCGACATGGGTATCTTTCGAAACATATGCCCCGTGAAAGAAAGACAATACAACATTGATGTAAATACTCATAAATGAAAGAATATTACACAATGAGTAAAATAATGGTCAGTACATACACCACTCAATGTAAATTGTGGCAAATGTAGCATAAATCTCACGGGAATAAAAGTGAGATGAAAAATCGCTTACGAAAACTCGGCAGCCTAACGGCGCCACTTAAAACTTCCAAAAAATGGATTGATGAGATCAACTAGGGTATCTCGTCACATTAAAATAAAATGTAAAGAAAGAGGAATATAAAATAACATCCCCCATCATAACAAAGAGGAGATTAAAAGAAGTGACATAAAGGAGAGTACTTAAAGAGAAAGAGAGAGGTTAGATCTCTTACGAAAATTCGGCAGCCTAACGGCGCCACTCAAAACATCCAAAACGGATTGATGAGAGAGAATAGGGTCTCTCATCATATGAACATAAAAATTACAGTAATAGTAATATAAAATAACATCCCAATAACAATAAATATGATATTAGAAGGAATTACATAAAAGAGTGAACTTAAAAAGAAAGAGAGGAGTAGGATCCCTTACCTCGGGTCCGATTTGACTCGATCGTTCTTTAACGTCCTGAATAATAAACTTGAGTTAATTTCCACATTATTAAGAAACTTTTTCTAGTTCATTATTCCTTTTAGATCACTTATTTCCATGTTATAAACTTTATGTAATCATTTATGTTAATAATGTCCGTTTTGTCGATATTTGGTTCATAAGTCGAAAGTGGACTTCTTACAATTACATGTTGTTCGTGTGGTCAAATGTTCATTGTATCTAGAATTATATTAATGATTTGTATATCATATATATAATATATATCCAGAATATACATGTATTTATAATATTACATAATCATTTAGAGGTAAGAAATGAAATGCACCGTTCATGGAGACGATAATCCGTACGTACGCATGAATGCTACTTTCATTTCTATGTCATATTAATGGAATTAAAACTAAATGAGAGGTATGTATATTTTAATTCCAGAATTATATTCATCATTTAGATATATAATTCATCATATATATCCATTATATACATGTACTTATAATAGTACATTACATTTGGGGATAAGAAATGAAATGCACCTTTCATGGAAACGGAAAGTCGTACGTACGCTTGAACGCTACTTTCATTTCTATTTCATATTTTTATGGAACGAAATAATAATGATGTAGAGGTATATTATAATTACAGTATAAAATCATATATAATAACTTTAAATCCATCCTTTATACGTCCCACATATGGCATTAACGAATCACATCACTTTAAGGGGGCGGTAGTCCGCACTTTCTTAAATGAAGATATCACGTTTACCATAATGGAAACCATAAAGGTATGCCCAAAATGAAAAATATATAAGCTTACGGAAAACATAAACATATTATATATCATATATAAATATAGTGTAATCTTAATGGACACCTTTGAAGGTGTTAAAAGAATGTTGAACAATCATCGTTTCGGGAGGCCAAAATTCGCCATCCACGGAAACAGTATGTTCTTTAACCATTAGATGTAGGTGTGTGAAAGTGTAGCTCGAATCCTTATTATAACAAAATCCTAGTATATTGATGATACTGGAGTTGTTACAAAAGAAATGAATAAAAAGAGTTTAGGTGGTTGGAGAAGCAAAATAAAACAAAAGGACTCAAGTGAAGACATTACCTTAAAATCGGGTAACTCCCTTTGGTTTGAGCTCAAAGGCTTCCTTGGGAAGACTTCTGCCCAAAGGGAGGATTCAAGGAGCAATAGAGGGAAGTTTAGAGACAAAATGGTCAGAGTTTGGCCGAGCCAAAGGCTTTGTGAGTGTGGGTAAGGAGGTAGAGGTGGGGGCCTTTTATAAGAGGAGTAGAGGGGCACTCTTGGAAGGTAAAGAAAATTCACTTTATTTTAAAATGGTATTCGGATTTAAGAGGTCCCACATTGATGTGTTTCGAGGATAAGGTGATAAGGGTTCAAAATCCACTCATCCAATCGGTTTTGGACATGTTTAGGTCTTAGATATTACATTATCTTTCCATTTTATTTAAATCGTTAAATAATGGGGTCATCGCTGCATCATCATGATGTCATAAATAATTTAATTTATTTAATGTCTAAAAATTATAATAGAAATACTATGATGTAGGAAATCTTTTTATATTTCCAATGAATATTTATAGTCAAAAATCCGATTTGTATAATCCCATGTAAAAATTGTTTTAGTAAAACATTTCATGTTTGTCTCATTTTTACTTTAACATTAAATAAAATGATATTAATGTCATTTTCCTCCCAAAGTGGCTTCATGGGGTCCCCAAGTTGACCCATCGGTTTTCTTGGTCGGCTGTGACACATAAAATGAGGTTAGGACATGTTTCAAGTTCATTTCATATTATTAAAACATTATTTTTACCTCAAACTAGACTAATTACCTCTAATCGCGATTAAAAACTTAATAAGTTACTATTCACCAAAAATTATTTTTATCATATTGAACCACATTTTACTTCTTAATGACAACCATGTATGTCAGATTTTTTAAATTCAAAACACAAAGATGACAAAATTTCATTTAAACGGAAAAATCAGTTTTTATAAGTACCACTTAGTGGTTTCACTATTCATAAAAAATTGAAATTTTTCAGAAAAATCCCAAAAATTCACCCTAAGCTATATTTGATATTCCAAATTCAAAAATGAAGTCTATTTTACAAAATTCAAAACATATTAGTCATATTAATTAATTTAATAATTAATTCCCTCTGTCAGAGCAAATAGCGTGTTTTTATGAAACAATAAGTATCAAAAGATTGACACTAGTTTAAGTCTGATTTCAAAGTGAAATTAATTCCAACGACCACTATTGGATTTAATGGTAAAAATATATTCTAATTTCACTTTAAAACCAATTCAAAAGATAATCTAATCATATAAATAAATTATATTAAAAAGAGGTTTTGAATTAAAATACAACATTTTACACTTCATTTAAAAAATGAACTTTATCAGAAAGATACCAAAAATTTACACAAAGTAAATTTTGATGTCCCAATTCTTAAGAAGAGTTTTATTTGTTCCAAAAGTATGTATAAGAGTGAACAAAACTATATTTGATGATGGTTCTCCATCAAAAGGCGATAAGTGAACCTTTAGTGAAAAATATGGCATATGGGCCTAAAATTGAATTCTTTCCGTATTTTATGCCTTTATCTTTTATTGGATAAATGTAAAAACATTTAAAAACATATATAATCATATTTTAGTTATTTCTATCCATTCCCTCCAATACAACGGCTACATGTTAACTATAATTTAAATTAATATTATTTTATTATTAGAGTGTAATGTAAGATTTCCAAGAAACTCGTTGTTGCGTGTTGGGTACGCCATCGAGCATAGCATCCCCTTTAAAGTCATGTTAATATTTTATTCACAAATATGGATAAATATGAAAATTTCATATTCTTTATTTACCTTGGGTGTTACATCCTTCCCCCCTTTTGGGAATTGCGTCCTAGCAATTTTTAAAATTGAGCTTGGAAACATCTTTGAAAGTCCCACATCGGAACAAGAGTCAGTAAAACAATCACTTTAAAATAAAGAAAGATAAGTATAGAGGTCACCCAAGTTAACCCATTCTATGATTCCATGTAGGAAAATATGGACATGGAGGAGAAAACATAGGGTCATGTTCTGATGGAGAGTGATAGAAAACATGTTTAGGAGAAATTTGACCACAAGAAAATCACAAACTAGTGATGGGTTAAACGGTATTCGATTCCCCAGTAGGAAAAGTTAATAGACAACATTTTTGTTTTAAGTTACTTTTTATTGAGGAATTTGTTCATAATGAAACATAATCACTTATCATGTTGACTTTGAACTTTTATTAGATTCCTTACACAAACTCATATTTTCTCTAAAAGACGAGTATTTAGGAAGACTTGTTCACATTAAGAGTATTATAATAAAATTCTTGAGAATCACCTAATCCTACAAAGAGAACTATATACATCCCATGTCTTTAGGCTTTAACCAAAACCAAAACAAAAAAGGTTAGTACAAGGTCAAATAATCTAGAAAAGGATAACCCATTAAAAAGAAAATCTATGCTTAATCTCCAAAATTTGTCCAACAAAACCCAAAGTTCAACAAGGACCATCCGATAAACAATTTGTCCATAAAATTCTTCAAAGTAAAACAATCTATGATTGAAACCCAAATATTTGAATGATTTAGTCACATAGTCTTCCAAGTTAAATCGTAACATTTATCTCCAAACAACATCAGTTGCTCCTAAAGTCTCGTATTGAAAAGTAATTAACCTAATCACATATCCTCCATGATAGGTTAATCATTTTCATAAATAAACCAAAATCAACTTACTCTTAATTCATAAAATCATATAACTAAAAAGAATCAGTCAAACTAACCAGGGAATTCACGTAGTCCAGTGGTTGGTGATAAATACCAGTCACACTTTGGTTGTGGGTTCGATTCCCGCAGCTTTGTCTGACGCGACAGGTTGTCACACGGTCTGCGTGTTGTCCTTTTTCCAAAACTATATAATTCTTAAATAATTCCACAAAAAGAGATAAAATCATCAAAAATGATCATAACATATTTTAACCTCAAGTTTATCTCATGCCTTTCATTTTCCAGCATATCATATAATTACCCATAATTACCTCAAAAGTAATGATCATATAAACTCTAATGGTTACCTTTATAATTATTACCCGAACTTCCACATCGATTGGTCATCTCGTACATGATGCATTACAGAACATACCAAGGTTCAAGTGGTTGATCATGACTCCTTGATATTTGGTTTAGAACAACCACGAGTTTCCTCATTGAATCCTCCATTTTATCTAGTATCTTAATCAGATAACCACCACAATTTCCTTCAAACCTGTTGTCCCTTTGGTGCCTTCTAGATCCATCCATTCACTAAAAACAGAAATGTCAGTGTGAGTATATCAACAAAACCATCATGTACTAATGAGGAAGGTAAACACTAAGATATACTTACTCATTCACTTTATCTAAAACTAGGACTCTTTCTGAAATCCTAACCATTATGGTAATGTCACTTATGCTTAAGGAATACCTTAACCTCTAAAGTTATCTAAACCGACCTCTGATACCAAATATAAGGCCCCAACCTTAAACCTTACTTAATCTTGAGTTATTACAAGATTACACATTGAGGATCTTTTTAGGTTTAGAGATATAGAGAATTAGATCATGAAACTTGAATTACATTCCATATCTAAACAAAGTGGTTACATAAAAGACAATATTCGTTCTTCCCATCAACAGAAACATAATTAAAATAAAACACGGATTCTTTCTTGACACATCCTTGACACTATCATCACGTCATGTACCTTTCCCTTGACCTTTGAAAAACATTTCAAAAACTTGGGATGAGCATAAAAAGCTCAGTAAGGGTTATAAAAATATGGAAAGGAAACATGAGTTCATATATACATAAGAATGAAATCATACTTTACCCATAAAACATAGGCACTTTAACATACCTCATCAAACCATGAATAAATCACAGAAATCATAATACATAAAGGTAACTTGAGGCATTCATAACATTCTTACATAGGGAGTAACCCTTTTGGTTACGTTTGGAATACCCATCATAGTATATTCCCTAAATCTCTTCGGAGAAACCTTAACGTTTCACTCCTTCACTTTACCCAATGCATTTGAGAGCTATATCGGGCTCACCCTCCCTTAGTCTATCACGGAACCACCCGTCTTCATAATAATGCCCAAGAACCTCATCATAATCGTATCATATAAAACATGTATAAAGGAAACATAACATTTCGACCTTTCAATCACAAGATATTAATAAAACACATTGATATAAAAACATTATGAAAACAATTTTCAATACCAAAATAAAAGAAAAGTAAAAAATGGTATTTATTTTTCTTTTTTAAAAAAAGGTATGGCTTGTAGAGGAATCCGAAACTCAAATAATGGTCACGACGGCGGAGAAGTCGTTGTCGCCGCATATGTAGGACAAAAACATTCCGTTTTGTCGTTTAGTAAACGCTTCGTATAAAAAATATTCCTTTTTAATAAACGTAAAAGTCAAAGGGGTTTATAAACCGTATAAAAGAAGGTTGTGTATAAAACAAAATATGCCTCAATGAAAGGAGATTGAGACGAAGTCCCATACAAAGACGATATCTTTGGATTAAGGATAAATCAGTTACATAACTATGTGTGAAAAACGAATACACGAAATATAAGTGGGTATTAAGTGTAAAACAATCAGAGGACATTCACACATAATCATAGAACGACATATTCAAGGTGTACAAGTTTATCCCAAAGAATCGAAATTGGGTTAAGAGGTTCCCTTGCAATAATTAGACAGCCTAACGACGTCACTTCAAAATTCAGAAAAAGAGTTGATGAGAGATAAAAAGGGTATCTCATCACTTGGACATAAAATTTACATCAATAAGGATATAGAAGAACATATCCCAAAATAAAATTATGTGAATTAAAAGACATAACAAAATAAGTCTTTTAAAAAGAGGAGGGTGAAAGGTTCCCTTACCGACATGGGTGTCTTTCGAAACATACGCCCCATGAAAGAAGGACAATACAACATTGATGTAAATACTCATAAATGAAATAATATTACACAATGAGTAAAATAATGGTCAGTACATACACCACTCAAAGGAAATTGTGGCAAATTTAGCATAAATCTCACGGGAATAAATGTGAGATGAAAAATCGCTTACGAAAACTCGGCAGCCTAACGACACCACTTAAAACTTCCAAAAATGGATTGATGAGATCAATTAGGGTATCTCATCACATTAAAATAAGATGTACAACAAGAGGAATATAAAATAACATCCCCCATCATAACAAAGAGGATCTTAAAAGAAGTGACATAAAGGAGAGTACTTAAAGAGAAAGAGAGAGGTTAGATCTCTTACAAACATTCGGCAGCCTAACAGCGCCACTCAAAACTTCCAAAATGGATTAATGATAGAGAATAGGGTCTATCATCATATGAACATAAAAATTACAGTAAGAGTAATATAAAATAACAACCCAATGACAAGAAATATGAGATTATAAGGAATAACATAAAAGAGTGTACTTAAAAAGAAAGAGAGGAGTAGGATCCCTTACCTCGGGTCCGATTTGACTCGATCGTTCTTTAACATCCTGAATAATAAACTTGAGTTAATTTCCACTTTATTAAGAACCTTTTTCTAGTTAATTATTCATTTTAGATTACTTATTGACATGTTATAAACATTATGTAATCATTTATGTTAATAATGTCTGTTTTGTCGATATTTGGTTCTTAAGTCGAAAGTGGACTTCTTACAATTACATGTTGTTTGTGTGGTCAAATGTTCATTGTATCCAGAATTATATTCATGATTTGGATATCATATATATCATATATATCCAGAATATACATGTATTTATAATATTACATAATCATTTAGTGGTAAGAAATGAAATGCACCGTTCATGGAGACGGTAATCCGTACATACGCATGAACGCTACATTCATTTCTATGTCATATTAATGGAATTAAAACTAAATGAGAGGTATGTATATTTTAATTCCAGAATTATATTCATCATTTAGATGTATCATTCATCATATATATCCATTATATACATGTACTTATAATAGTACATTACATTTGGGGATAAGAAATGAAATGCACCGTTCATGGAGACGGTAAGCCGTACGTACGCATGAACGCTACTTTCCTTTCTATTTCATATTTTTATGGAATGGAATAATAATGATATAGAGGTATATTATAATTCCAGTATAACATCATATATAATAACTTTAAATCCATCCTTTATACGTCCCACATATGGCATTAACGAATCACATCACTTTGAGGGGGCGGTAGTCTGCACTTCCTTAAATGAAGATATCATGTTTACCCATAATGGAAAGCATAAAAATATGCCCAAAATGAAAAATACAGAAGCTTAAGGAAAACATAAACATATTATATATCATATATAAATATAGTGTCATCTTAATGGCCACCTTTGAAGGTGTTAAAAGAATGTTGAACAATCATCGTTTCGGGAGGCCGAAATTTTCCATCCACGGAAACAGTATGTTCTTTAACCATTAGATGTAGGTGTGAGAAAGTGTCGCTCTAATACTTATTATAACAACATCCTAGTATATTTATGATAATGGAGTTGTTACAAAAGAAATGAATAAAAAGAGTTTAGGGGGTTGGAGAAGAAAAATAAAACAAAAGGACTCAAGTGAAGACATTACCTTAAAATCGGGTAACTCCCTTTGGTTTGAGCTCAAAGGCTTCCTTGGGAAGACTTCTGCCCAAAGTGTGGCTTCAAGGAGTAAGAGAGCGAAGTGGAGAGACAAAATGGGCAGAGGTTGGCTGGTCCAAAGGCTTTGTGAGTGTGGTTAAGTAGGTAGATGTGGGGACCTTTTATAAGAGGAGAGGAGGGGCACTCTTGGAAGGTAAAGAAAATTCACTTTATTTTAAAATGGTATTCGGATTTAAGAGGTCCCACATTGATGTGTTTCGAGGATAAGGTGATAAGGGTTCGAAATACACTCATCCAATAGGTTTTGGACATGTGTAGGTCTTAGATATTACATTATCTTTCCATTTTATTTAAATCGTTAAATAATGGGGTCATCACTGCATCATCATGATGTCATAAATAATTTAATATATTTAATGTCTAAAAATTATAATAAAAATTCTATGATGTATGAAATCGTTTTATCTTTCAAATGAATATTTATAGTCAAAAATATGATTTGAATAACCCTATGTAAAAATTGTTTTAGTAAAACATTTCATGTTTGTCTCATTTTTACTTTAACTTTAAATAAAAAGATATTAATGTCAATTTCCAACCAAAGTGGCTTCATGGAGTCCCCAAGTTGACCCATGGGTTTTCTTGGTCGGCCATGACACATCCAATGAGGTTAGGACATGTTTCAAGTTCATTTCATATTATTATAACATTATTTTTACCTTAAACTACACTAATTATCTCTAATCGCGATTAAAAACTTAATAAGTTACTATTCACCAAAAAATTATTTTTATCCCATTGAACCACATTTTACTTCTTAATGACAACCATGTATGTCGGATTTTTTAAATTCAAAACACAAAGATGGAAAAATTTCATTTAAACGGAAAAATCAGTTTTTATAAGTACCACTTAGTGGTTTCACTATTCATCAAAAATTGAAGTTTTTTCAGAAAAATCCCAAAAATTCACCCTAAGCTATATTTGATATTCCGAATTCAAAAATGAAGTCTATTTTACAAAATTCAAAACATATTAGTCACATTAATTAATTTAAAAATTAATTCCCGCTGTCAGAGCAAATAGCGTGTTTTTATGAAACAAGAAGTATCAAAAGATTGACACTAGTTTAAGTCTGATTTCAAAGTGAAATTAATTCCAACGACCACTATTGGATTTAATGGTAAAAATATATTCTAATTTCAATTTAAAACCAATTAAAAAGATAATCTAATCATATAAAAAAATTATATTAAAAAGAGGTTTTGAATTAAAATACAACATTTTACACTATTCATTAAAAAAATGAACTTTATCAGAAAGACACCAAAAATTTACACAAAGTAAATTTTGATGTCCCAATTCTTAAGAATAGTTTTATTTGGTCCAAAAGGATGTATAAGAGTGAAAAAAACTATATTTGATGACGGTTCTCCATCAAAAGGCGATAAGTGAACCTTTAGTGAAAACTAGGGCATATATGCCTAAAATTGAATTCTTTCCGTATTTTATGCCTTTATCTTTTATTGGATAAATGTAAAAACATTTAAAAACATATATAATAATATTTTAGTTATTTGTATCCATTACCACCAATACAACGACTACATGTTAACTACAATTTAAAATAATTTTATTTTATTATTAGAGTGCAACGTAAGATTCCCAAGAAACTCGTTGTTTCGTGTTGGGTACGCCATCGAGCATAGCATCCCCTTTAAAGTCATATTAATATTTTATTCACAAATATGGATAAATATGAAAATTTAATATTCTTTATTTACCTGGGGTGTTACAATCATGTAAGAGTATCATGGGAGGGATTCTTCTTAGCAGAATAGGTAGCTTCACGACACTCTATTTTTCTAGAATCCAGAGACTCTTATTGTGTGGCAGTGACTTCTCTTGGCCTCAATATTTCTTATTTATAGGTGAGTCCAACTTCCTCTCTTCTACTCTTAACTAACTTAGAATCCCAATTTTACGTCATCTCAATATCGATATTAAAATCCGAAAAAAATCCCAACTTTTAAAATATTTCCACGATGTGGGTTTCTTTATTATGTGATACTAGAAATCAAGGAATCACTTCCATCATGAATAGAATCTCTTCACGGTGTGAATCTTCGGTGCATGCAAAAATAATCACATTCCCCTTTTATCCATGTGGTCGGAATGTCCCGAAGGCCTTCATTTATTTATTTATTTTTTCTAATCCACCTTTAAAGGGATGAGGTTGAACCCTTACAAGTCCCAAAGGCTCAGAGACAATTACATGACTCGTAGGTCTTAGAGAGAATCACCCAGACAAGACAACTTGGGAACTACTCCTCCCTATAATGTGTGAGGATATCAGCACTCCAACTTTAGAGGGACGGTCAACTAGATGTCCTATACAAAGCTGCACAGGCCCGGTACCGATGAAAAAACCATACCCTCTTATTCTTCGAATTCTAGTTTGCTTTGCTCTAGTGGATGTGTCTTCCTGGAATCCTCCTCTGAAGTCTTTTCCCTTATAGTCTTACTAGTACATATTCATTCATGTGGCCCGAAGGCCTTGGGGTGGCCCAAAGGCCTTAAGGTGGCCCGAAGGCCTTAAGAATCAACTTGACTGAAGGCCTTTGGTGGCCTAAAAGCCTTATTGGACCCAAGGACCAAACTAGTAGCACAAAAGACCATATGGATTAATAGTTTCGGTAGCTACACTACCAAACATGGCCTGCTATAGTACCCACTACAGTACTGAACTATAACTATTACATTACCTGCTATAGTACTATTATAGTGCTACTACGATACCCATAAATATGCCTCCACCCAGATTTGATCTCGAGTCTCCTGGATTCACTAACCAAGACCACACAAACCGGGCTGAGGCTCATGTGCAGAAAAATTTCTTTTATCCATGCATTGTGGATTCTTGAACAACATTATGTTTCTTCGAATTGTCCTTAATAGTGGTCATAAACCTCAAATTATCTCATTCATGAAAAATGTAGATTGCATACATTATGAAGAGATGATTAAGATAGGCATATTCCATCATAACCCTAGAAATTAAGATCTTGTATTAATCACTAAATTATCATTCCATGAATTATGTAATACAGAAACTCCTTGAGTGTTGGGCGGTTGACGATGAACCCTCGGCATTTTCGGACTATCTAGATGAATTAGATCATATGGATGTTTTTATATGTATCTTTTTAAAGGAGGGGGAATAGTACAGTCGTTAAAATTTCCCATATAAATAGTGACTTTGGTTAAGATATCATTTATAAACAATCTCATGCCATTAGTGCTTTGAGACATCAATGGGGTTCGACAACCATAACACCATTCTCTCATAGGATTCATGGGATGTGCCTCATATATGTTGCCTCTCTGACCCATTCAGCCCACTTTCATCTGTATACTCACCTTTGCATCACAATGTGCTCTATGCCAGATCACACTCCTACTGTGACACAGGTTGGCCAAACTAGATCCAATGCAATGCTGAACTTTTTCTCCAACAATAAAATTGTTATGTTTTCCAAGATGTCTTGTGGGTAGACCATATTTTTTTGTAAGTCCAACAAAAGAACAAAGTAAAAAATAATTCTACGAACTTATAAAAACAATCCATTGTCAACATTTTTCTTCAAAACTTATTCAAGAAAGTAATTTCTTTTGAATGGCTCTTGACTTCTTCTTCTTCTTCTTCCATCATTGATGTAAACAATGTGTCACACCA
Source organism: Viscum album (assembly GCA_963277665.1). NCBI lineage: Eukaryota > Viridiplantae > Streptophyta > Magnoliopsida > Santalales > Viscaceae > Viscum > Viscum album. Next base: position 1,713,631,565 of record OY728133.1, read on the forward strand.
TATTAACACATGTATTTGAACATAATACTAGTTCAAAAATCATCACAATTGAAGGATAATTGCTTAAACGTGACATCCAATGTCATTCTCTAAGTCCATAATAATCTTCTAAGCATCACCACTTCATAGAACCAACTAACCAAAACATATTGACGCATCATTGTAAAAAAATGCACTAATTGGTCCAACAATTCCCCCTCTAACTACTATAAAATGCACAATATAAAACGCTAGAAAAAAGTTCCGACAAAGGATGCCTTTTTCAGAGCTAAAAAAGAACTGATAAAGGGTAATTTTTTCAGCGCTAATAAAAGGAACCCTTTATGAGTGCTTTATTTTTAGCACAAACAGGGGTCCTGATCTCGCACGCCAGTACAACATCAGAATTCGGCAGGTTAGGGCCTCCTTTATAAATCATTTGACCGCATCATATGCTTTACAGCCCAATGCGAGGATTATCTCCCACATACAAATTACACGCACTTCAATATGGGCACCCTCACAGGCCCGAAAGAGAAAAGGTCTACTCTATGCTCCCCTAAAGAGATAACCCACCCTCATACACATGGGCATGTCCTACCCGACCTGACCCACCTACCCAATGACCCTATATATTGCAGAACCCCCATTTATTCAACTAATAAAAAAATACAAGTATTAAAAATATTAAAAGAATGAAATAATTATAAAATAAAAAATTAAAACGAATATATTAGAAAAAAATTTAATTAAATAATTATTAATAAATTATATATATATATATATATTTATTTATCATAAATATTAATATATATTATAAATTAAATATAGATATATAAAATAAATAAATTTAAATAATTAAATAAAACAAATTAAAAATGTCAAAATTAAAAAAAATGAAAAATATTGTTATTTAAATAATTATTAATAAAAATGAATAATTTTAATATATATATATATATATATATATTAGAAATATTAATAAATATTATATAGAAAATATAGATATATAAAATTGATAACTTATAATAATTAAACAAAATAAATTAAAATTGAATAAATTGTATTATACAAAAAAATGAATATATTTTAAAAAAATTAAAAATATTTATTAATGAAATAATTATTAATAAAAATGAATAAATCTAAAATATATAAATATATACGATAATTATAAATAGTAATAAATAATATATTTTATATGTAAATATTGAAAATGAATAAAATATAACAATTAAAAAGATATTAATTGGTTATTCATTTTTAATGGTTTTCATAGATATTTATTCATTACTAATTTTAATAATGAAATATATTCATCTATGTATATTTAAATATGTAGAATTTCTTAAAATATGATTTATATAATACAAAATATTTATGAATACATTAAATAAGTCATATATTTAGTAAAGAATTGTTTATAATTAAAAATTAATATTAATTAAAAATATTGATTAATTGTATCGAGTAATGAATATTAATTGAATCTCATTTGATTTTTCAATGTAACACATATAAAACATGTGTTACAATTATTTCACTCATACATATATTTTAATAATGAAATATATTCATCTATGTATATTATATATATATATATATATATATTTCGTAAATATACAGATATCAATATTAATATATATAATGATACAAAAATATTTATAATTATGAATAAATAAATGTAAATAAAAAGTTATAAATATATTTAAAAATGTATTTATAATTATAAATATATAATTATAAATATATTTATTTCTAAATATATTAATAAATGTATATTTACTATATTTATGAAATTATAAATTTAAATTTTTTAATAAATAGTTATAAATTTTTTTAAAAAATTAAATCATTATAAATAAATAATTATAAATTTAAATAATAAAAAATTATAATTAAAATAATTTAATAATGAATATATTAATTATATATATTATATATATATATAATTAGATAAATATATAAAATTATATAAATAAATTTATAATTGTATACAAATATTTATTAATATATTTACAAATATAATTTATTATAGTTTCAGTTATAATTATAAATCATCTATCAGAACTAATTTTTTAACATTGATAAAGATACATTTTTTATAGTTTTTAATACTGATAAAGATGATTTTTATCATTGTTTCTTTGACGCTGATAAAGATATATTTTATCAACGCTTATTATTTTATTGTTGATAAAGGGTATCTTTATCAGCATTTTTTGGAAGAACTAATAAAACCATCCTTAATCTATTTAAAAGAACCCTAACAGAACCGATTTCAGTCACACATATTAATCTCTCATGGAACTTCACTGCTTATGTCTCTCCATCCCGACATTCTCTTAGATGAATCAAGCCTAAAATCTAAAGTATGTTATTTTTTATCCTCCCCTCTCATTCCTTGCCTTCTTAATTTCCACAGTGTGCATTTCTGCGGTGTGTTCTTGGCTTGATGCAATCATGGGTTCTATGTTTAGAGTTATGCACCTTCTCATTCGACTCTTATTAATTTCACAAGCCTGAATGATAAAAAACTCACCCATTGAGTTCAACGTGCCCGCTGTAATTGGTTTGGGTTCCTTCCTTAAGAATTTTTGGTCTGCAATTGGTTTCTTCTTCTTCTTTTTTCTATTTTTGAATTGTTATTTTTGGTAAGAGGGATATCTTATGTATGAACCCTATTATTCCATTGATGTACATGTTTTGGTTTTGGGGTTGTTTTTTAGCAAAAGGGGAATAATAGGGTTATTGCTAGATTCAGGCATGTTACTTGTAATAACTTGGGATTACACGTTGTTTATCCTAAGTACACGTTGTGTAATGTCTAGTCGTGTAATGGTTATACATGGAACATTGGGATATCAAAAAGTAAGAGATGATCATCCATGTACATGATATGTAATTATTAGTAGTTCCATGTAATCATTTCAGCAAGACATTTTAATGACCTAGAAGAGAAGTCGAATTTTTTTTCCAAACCAACCGAATACATGGCGTGTATAATTTAGTATATGTTGTGTACTTTAGTTTTTACATTAAAATGGTATGTTGCCTCATTTTTTCAAATTCACATTTTGGGTCACCGGCTTCATGATCTAAGAGTGCTGAAGGAATAAGTTCTTCTCGATTCGTCATCTAAACACGTATTTAAACACCATTAGAGGTGTTGGAACCCAATCAGTAAGCTCTCGATTCCACTTTATCTATTGTTCTTGATTTATTTTATAGACCATGTTATTGAGGGTAGAGGGTTTTTTGGTTGTTTTTTATATGTACCCTTTTCTTGGACAAATTCTTGGAAAACATTGGACGAGGAGTGTCATACGTGTAATGGGTAGGTGGTGCATACCATGTTTTGTGCTTTTGCAAGCTTTTGGGTGGTGTGACATTTGGCATGTCTTTGGTTTTTTTATCAAGACCCCATTATAACCGATGTTGCATATTGAATTGATTGTTAGAACTATGGGATTCCATTTGGCTGGCCCCATACATGAATTTATTGAGCATGGTTGGGCAATAGGCCGTTTCTCATTGGGTTATTTTGATCAAGGGTGCCAAAATCATTATAATTTATTTGTTTAGTTTTAAACTAGTATATTGAAGTTGTTTAACCATGATTAAGATGGTTAAGGTCATTCAAGACCTCAGTGCTTCTATGTTATACCTGATAGCTAGTGTAATTCAATCTATTTAAATTGAAATATTTATTTACAAGGGTTTCAATGTGATAATGAATATGCAATTGCTGAATTGCATGTAATGAGACCCTTTGGGTTGTGACGAGTTTGACATAAGGTTAGGATGGCATGGCCATCAGGATTGGGTGATGTTTATCACTAGTTGGATGTGGAATGTATTTTCTTGGGTGGTTTTGACCACAGGATCGGGCGTCATGGACATCAGTTTGAGGTAGTGTGATTGTCAGGTTGGGCAAGGCCCGAGATACTTGGATGGAATGACCAGCAGATTGGAGTTACATGGTTTTAGGTGAATGAGGTGCCAGAGATGTGATGTCTTAGGTTCTATTTTGTGATTGTCGATCACTGGCGATGGAAGAAGCATCGATTGAGTCTTGTTCACAAAGGTAGACTCCATTATGACGTGTTTTTGACCACTCGTATCGGTAGAAGCTGACTGATTGATATTTTTTTAGGTATTTATATTTTGGGGTTCTTTTAATTGAAATAAATTTGAAGTAGAGGATCCTATAGTTGATAGAGATGTGGTTGTCAATTTGGTGGATGAGGCTTTCATTTTTGGGGTTCAGGATTTTGGATTTTTATTTGAGGACAAGAATCATTGTTCCTTTAATTTTCTTGCCATGCGCCAACATGAGCCTATGATTCGGGATCCTAGGGATTGGTATAATGTTGTTTGGAATACCTTCAAGATGTCGGTACGTTGAGACAAGAGGTGTGAGGAGCCACATAGTGTCAGGCTATGTGATTGAGGTATAACCTGAGGGACTACCTAGGCTTTGTGAATACAAGAGTACCATGCCCCATGGTCCAATGTCTCTATTTGCATTTGAGATTCTAGCATTGGCCGAAGTAGGTGACACTCTCTTCTGGTTAATGAGAACCAGTAGAGATTATGTTTTTTATTGCATCATATTGTTTACTATACTTAGAGATGCACATCTACTAAATTACATATACTTGGTATGCACTATTAGGTGGTATCCTACTGAGATTCATATCACACCCAACATGAACCCTTTGGGATCTGTATAGACTTTATGGTTTTACATTTAAGTAAATGATTAGCATTAGGACTTGGATCGTAGTACTTTTTGGCATGGATATTTTTAATGACCTTGATGTCATTCCTAGATAACATTTTACATTTTTTAGATTTCATTCCTGTATTGGAATTATTATTATTATATGTATCAATAGTGGTTAGCCACGAGATCCATTTTTGATATTAACATGTATGAACTACTATGGATGCATGACTTTTTTGTTTTAGTAATGGTTACATGCTGTGTTTAGAATGTCTTGTTTACATTCTATTGTAGTTGTTTCTACATTTATTCCACTATATATCCTCTTTTTTCTATGATTTTTCTCCACCGGTCTAGATCCATTATCCTTAGTCATTAATTGTTATTGCATGTTATATTATTTTTCTCAAAACAGTACCTTACCTTCTTCCCAAAGGGTATATCCTGCCCACTATACTAGTTTACACCCTCACTACTAGTCGAAAGCCATTTTTGTTTATAGAGGTGTGCCGAAGTTTAGTAACACCAGACCCAATAACACAGTTTGAGTAGTTGTTCCGGTTTGGGACATAACAATGTGGTATCAGAGTAGGTTGTTCTTGACTAAGATTTATTAACAGTTTTTCCCTAACTACTATTGAGATTGAGTCTACCTTTCTTTTCTGCTGGTTCACTATTTGGGATATGGTAGACTGGAGATAGGTTGTCATTGGAATAAGATTTCAAACTCGTTCTTGGGTTCCTACAGCCCCATGTACAAGGGATTTGTTGACTTACCTTCAGAGGGTTATGCTATTTTTCATTTTTTCAGATTACATTTTATATGATTTCCATATTAGTGGCTCACTTGGTTTGCGATGGTTATTGATTGTGGAATGTAACCCTTGACCTGATGCGGTAAGGGAGAATTGGACCTTGTCCCAGTATGGATAGCCATGGTTGTTTTTGGGTTTTGATAGGCACATTTTTAGGGTATTTCAATTTCATATATTCATGTATGCTCTGTAAAGCCACAATACCATGTGATATACGTCCATCTCCATGTGAAAAGGTGAAATAAATGATATAAATGATTGTTTTATGCAATGTGATATTCCATGATATAAATTTATGTAAAAATTGAATGTAGCATGGGAACAGACATGGCTCGTTAGGATTAGTTGGGTATTATGGTTGACGTGAATTTGATCAGTAGTATTGGGTGAATTTTTCATCTAATTGAGGCAATGATGGATGTCAGGATGGGTGTGGCCAGTGAATATTAGGATACTTGGCTCTATTAAGGGTGGGTAAAGAGGCCATGAGGATGGGATGTCATGGGCATGGTTCTGAAGGGGGAGAGTAAGGGTAGATGTTGTGTTCTACCTCTTTACTGCTTTCCCTATCTACCACTACAAAATACTTTTCCTTTTTCAACATGCACATATTTTTTGGTAAAAGTATGTTTTCTGTAGGTAAAACGTTTTACCCATACATATGTCTTCATCACTAAACTGTTGGTAAAAACTCTATCGCTAAATGTTTTTGTGATAGATAAAACAGTTCTGTTATAATCATAATAATACCAATAAATAATATATGTGTTCATTAAAGTGTTTAGAAACAAATTCATCTGACAGATTTTTATGTTGGTACTAATATTACTGACATATAATGTCTATTTATAAATAAAATTTTAATATAAATTATTAATATTTTAAATAATAAAATTTCATAAAATATATATAAATTTATCGTATATGATTCATTTGTTATAAGTATGAAACATAAGATGATTTATATGAATGTTAAAACTTTGAAATAATAAATTATATTAATAATGAAATTTAATAAAAATTAAATCAATACAAAAAATGAAATATTCATCCCCCAACAGGATCCATCACAACCCCCACACCCCCACCCTAAGATCCATCAAACCCACACCAAAAGTAAGAGAAACCCATCTATGCCCATGACCCATCTATGCCCCAGTACCAGCGAGCCATCACCAGAACCAATGACTCATCCATGTCCTAGGACTAGCGAGACAGTTGCAGCTATACAACAACCTTGAATGTCACATCACTAGTGACACATCCAAGCCCCAAGACCAGCGAGTCAGCTCCAACACCAGTGAGAAACATCAAGTAGTTTTTATACCACAAACATCAGCTCTAATATATTTAGCACACACAACCCAAGAGAATACTAAAAATTTGCCTACTCCAGTACCATTGGGATACAAATCTACTCATCTTCAATACCAAAAAAATCAACAAGTCTCTTTATGCAACACCCTTCAACTCTAATATTTACATCATAATCAACCTAAAAACACACAAAAATTAGTGAAAAATATCTGCATTAATTGAAAACAAATTTGTAATAAATAGAAGTATAAAAAATTATTTGATTGGTGATCATTTTTTATCATCACCTAGTATAACTCCTTTTTCAAATGTTATTTGAACTTTGTAGTTCCTAAAACTGAAATATCTTGGTAATGGGGTTATTTATGAGTTTCTAGGATGGTATGACTCAACCAATGGGTCACTAATATATTGTTCAAAGGTGTTTAGATTCAATTTTAATGATACATAAGATCATATACATCTCTCATCACAAAAACTAATGACAAAGAGAGGCCAAAATCAAGAAATCATGAACTAGTTCTGACCTTTAGTTTCCAAATTGATCAATGCATAAAAGAGATTTCCAGCAAACAAAAAACAAAATGTTGTTATGATATACAGAATATAAGTGTTTTCCAAATCCTAATATATGATTAAATATTGAAAATCATCAACATATAAATGAACTATAAACTATAAATTTAATATAAAGAGATAAAAAATTAAGGCTAATCATGCATGTGAAAAATCATGAAAAACCCACCGATTGAAATATATTAAAAAATTTGAAAATTCTTATTTAATACATTTGAAAAATATATGAAATCATATATATAAAATTGATAAAATTGAAGTAGGTAAATCTAAATGAAATTATAAATGATGGGTTAGAACCACTTAACATAAAATATCTTGAATGTGTATTCTGGTGTAATCCAACAATAACATAAAATCCCTAATAAATCACAAATTCATATTGTGTAATTATTTAAAAATAATTTCCCATGTAACTGAAACTGCTATATTGAGTATAGAAAGAAAATACAGTTAAATATCACTATGATCATTTTAACTATCAATTGATTGAAATCCATAATTTAAAGAGCACTAATGAGGCCAAAATCCAAGCCCCAATTCAAGAAATATATTATAAAATTACTATAATATCTCATCAAAGAAGTAAAAAATAGTTTTAAATAATAAGACCCCACTAGTCTTTATCATCCTAAAAATATTAGAACCCAAGAAATTAAGATGATTTCACTATGAATTTGGTGATTTCCAAATTATTGTACACACTAATAAAAAATAAATTAAGAGAAGATTAAAATAATTTTAGATAGGAAGTGAAAGTGTAGCGTACAATGGCATTTAGAATTTAAGAACAACATATTAAGTCATTATCATAGAGGAAGGAAGATCCTAAAGTAGAAAGAGAAGTTGATCCATAGGGATCATTCAATTGACTAATGGAATGTGTAGCATTATCCTGTAAATTTGGGACTTAATATTTGAAGAGAGAAATTAAAAGTCATCCGCTTTAGTAATAATATTTTTTAAATAAAAATATTCCATGCACACACGAACCTGACAAAAATTCCAGTTTCCACCTCACTAATAATTCTCAATATTTACTTTGTGTTTCCCCACAAATTACTTTTGTACAATACAATCCTATAATTATTTGAAGTGCAACATATTAACCAACCTAAACCCCTAAAACTGCTACCAAAATGCAATCCATTTCAAAAAACACAAAAAATATCATCTTAAAACATCAATTTCAATGATTTGATTCCTATTGAAATTTTTTTTATCCTTCTCTAGAACAAAAAAAATCATATTCATTCTTAAATTCCGAAATTATTATTTTTATATATAATGACCAAGGTGAGAGTTGTTAAAAAACCTACACCAAATTATTTTTCATCCCCCCAAACGTAAAATATTTCACCAACAAATAATCTTCAATATCTATAACAAATTGAGTTCACTGTGCCCTCGGTAATCTAAAAACTCATGTACTCATGAAAACTCAATGATTTTATTCCAAAATCGAGACATAAATAAGAATCACCAAACCATTATAATAAAATTAGTTAACCAAAATACCTCATGTTATTTGAATAACCATTCTTCAAATTCCCAAAATTCAACAACTGAAAGACATCTCACATTAGAATATAAATATATAAAAATAAAGATCTATAAGAAATTACATGTAACCTAAATAGCCTATAATAACATAAAATTCTATACATCATAGAACTCTAAAGTTTCCAACACTCAAAGTATTCTTCATATTGTGTTTCTCCCAATAATAATCCTTAACTAGGATTTTCTTGTATTTATTTTTCACAATTACTGTTAATCAAAACTATTTAATAACAATTCTAGTTTTCAAATTCCAATTAAAAACTCAATTTAGGATACATCTGCATTTATAAAGATATTATTATTATTATATGTTCAAATTAAAAAATTTATCTATTCTAAAGTAAATCCTACTTCAATTAAATTTGTATAAAACTTTATTATGATATCAATTCCCATTAGTTATTTTGAAAACAACATCAACAATTTCATTTAATCATCCCAGTGAAATGATAACATTATGTATTATTTTTTATATCAACTATAACTATATATCAAAGAAAACATATCACTGTATTAAAAAATGCTCTTTTCAGTCATTATACTCATCATTCCAATAAACACTTGTAATTTATTAGAAGCATTATTAGGTAACCAATAACTATCACCATGATATCTATATGCCAATAATGGGAGAAAATATTGCTTTAATCATCATTAGAACATAGTAAAGAATCACTATATTTATATATCAAGAAGTTATAATGTCTTATTTGATCTATTATTAATTTTTGGAATTGATATCTTATATCAATGAGTAATAGAGGAGTAATCTCAAATTAATAACACTATCATGGAATATAAATAACATGAAACCAATTTTAAAAGTTTTAATAAATTAATAAATGAATAATACAATTATACTTTGTAATGAAATATTTAAAAAAAGATAAGATATTAATATAAACTAGTATAATTTTTTCAATAAAAAATAATTACTGATTCATATAAACATAATAATCACCAATAAGTGTATATAAAAAAACCATTATGTATATGAATCCCATGTTTTTACAACATTATCCAATTAAAATGTTTTAGAGGCTCATATTATACATGAAACTGAATAAGCTTACATGAAACTAAAAGACCATTCGAACTAAAAAAAATATCTTACACATGATGTTTCGATTTTCTAATTTTCTAACTCATACAAATCTTGTGTGAATCCCCAAATGTCCTACATGGTTTTCATGTAGATGAAATGTCATACGGGCTCAAAAATTCGTTATATGGGTTCCGTATAGATAAAAATATCCTAATAATACTAAAAAAGGAAATTTCCCCACAATTTCTCCCATTTTGCTAAAGTGTTTCAAGAATCAATTCAAATCTATCTAGAATCGTTTGAATTCAAATCCCAACTTTCAAAATCACCTTTGGAAATTCAAAGAAAAAAGTCAGAATCATCTACCTTGTATTCAGACTGGTGATTTTCCAACCATGTGTGACTTCAACCCTCAATAACTTGATTGAGGACAGTTTCTTCAACAACATTCTCTTAGAGACACTATGTGTGGAGAGAGATTTAGAGTTCTTAAGCCTTCAATAATGTGACATGTCCATCATGAACTATGCAGTTAACTTCATTGATATGTATCACTTTGCACCAGGTATGATAAGCTCTGACACCGTCAGGGGGAGGTTCTTCGAAGATATATTATAACACTCCATATGAGTATAGGGAAACATATTTAGGATAACCTCATTCTAAGAGGTGGTGAATCAGGTGATCATATCCAAGGGAAACCTAACAGACAGATCTCACTTCGGTCGGCAGGCAGATTCATGTGATGGTTCATATGGGGGGAAACGAGGTAGAGATGAGTTCCAATAGGATGGTTAGGCCAATGAATCAGCTAGACCACCTTATGGAAGCTTATTATTGGTTTAGATTTATTATGGGAAGCCAAGGAATGTCCAGACGTAGTACGATAGGAGTCCAAAGGAGTGTCAGGCATGTTGATAGATTAGGAAACTTGAGAGGTTATGTAGGCCGCCTTCTAGTAGGCAAGGACCAATGTAGTCAGATGCTTCATAAATTGGTTCAAGATAGATATTAGGTGAGGGTAGACTAGGTTCATCTTCATGCAGAAGATGTGGCCGAGATAGTGGGACCCTACCTTGGGGTCAGTGGCCGATGACTGGTGCTACACAACAGGGAGGTCAATCTTTAGGTAGTCGTGTGTTAGGCTTAGTTCATGTCATGGAGCTTCCAGGGGATGAGCGGGATGGTGAGATGATGGTGGTTAGAGGTACACTACCAGCATGGATATGATTTTCATTTTGTTTAAGTTTTTCATTGCCTATTGAGGCATGCCTTTTTTGAGAACACTAGGTGCCCTTGATTTTTATGGACTAACCTGATTCTAGTCAGTGGTTCGGCACCATCTCAGATGTGTTATTATATATATGAGATATGTATCATTTGGAGCACCATTTGATGTGTTTCATAGGGTGCTAAGGCATTAGGGCATCTAGGTATGCAGGTTATATGAGGTGCTATGGAATCGAGGCATCTGTGGGATGTGGTATAATTGAGGTGCTCCAGAATTGGGCATTGAGGATGTAGTTGTGATTGATGTGCAAGGAACCAGGTAGTTTTGAACAACCATGTGATGTGTGACCTCATTGTTCCATGGGTTCCATGGGCTCGAGGAAGACACCAATGCGGTGAGAGATATGACTGGGTGTCAGAAGCGACACAAGATCACCTAATGACGTAAATGGATGACAATGATTTATGGTCCAACCATTGGTTCAGAAATAGGTTGACAGACCTTTTTTTATATTTGGGGTAGAGTTACATTGGAATGCTTCTTCACCAACCTTGGAAGGGTAATCTGGGGACTAATTACTTTAAGAGGATGTTTGTTAGAATTCAGTTGTTCCATTGATGTACGAGTTTCTTTTTTTTTGGTTTTTTTAGAAAATGGTAAAAATAGGTTTAGTAATAGCTTTCGGCTTACTACATGGCATAACTTGAGATTACACACTGTGTAATCTTAAGTAAACATCATGTATTTTCTATCCATGAAATGGATATACATTGCGTGTAGGGATGTCAGTATGGAAAAGAGAGTCATCCATGTATACACGGTGAACATATCAGTACATGTCATTTTATCATGTCGGCAAGACATTTTAATGACCCAGAAAGGATGAGGGACAATTTGGCCAAACCATCCATATACATGGCATTGATATTTAATTACACAATTTTTTCATCATTTTTTCCACAAAACTAGATAGTAGACATATTTTTTTATTAAAATGGGTTGTAGGGGTCATCGGTTTCATGAACGAGTAGCTCCATATAAGTTCTTCTTGCTTCATCATCTAAACCCCAATTCAAACTCCATCGAATGAATTGGAACCAAATATGTAAACTCAGGATTCTTCTTAAGATGTTCTATATGATTTCTTCTCTCAATCAGGTTATTGAGGATTGATCATTTTCATGGTTTTTTGTAGATCTATCACATTCAAGGAAGAATTAGAGGCTGACACTAGATGTGTAGTGTCGTAGGGGTATAATGTAGGTGGTTCATACATTATTTTGTTTTTTTTCAGGACTTTGGGTGGCATAGCCTTTGGTGAATCTTTAGGAATTTTAAGTGAGACCCATTTATAACTTCTATTGAATATTTAATTGGTTATTAGACCTGTGGGATGTTCTTCGGCAATCCCCAGAAATGAATTTCTTGAGCGAGGGTGGAAATGATGTTATTTCTCATAGGGTTATTTTGATTTGGGGTGAAAAAATGGATAAAATTGATTTTTTAGTATTAAACAGGTATATTGAAGTTTTTAAAACTAGTTTATTATTTTTAGAGGCATTCAAGACCTCAGTGATACTATGTTATAGTTGATAGCTACTATAATTCAATCTGTTTAGATTTAATTATTTTTTACAGGTGTTTTAATTTGATAATGAATATTTAATTGTTGAATTTCATGTGCTGAGACCCTATGGGGTTGTGATGGGATTGACCTGGGGTTGTGATGGCATGACCATTATGATTGAGTGATGTTGATCACTGGTTGGGCGTGGACCAAATTATTTTAGTTGGTTTTGACCATGGGATCTGGCATAATGGACATCGGTTTGAGGTAGTGTGTCTAACAGGTTGGGAAGGCCCAGGATACTTGGAAAAAATTGACATCATATTTGAGCGACATGGAAACAGTGGTAAAAGGTGGCAGAGATGTTGTGGCTTAGGTTCTATTAATGATTTCTGCTAAACTGTGATGGACAAAGCACTAATTGAGTTTTGTAGACATAGATAGAGTCTGTGCTGAAGTCATTTTGATAGCTTTTAGTGGTACATTCCCCCGGATAGTTTTGGTTTAAGTATTTTTGGTTTGGGGATGCTTGTTGTAGAAAGAAAATGGATGGTGAGGAGCATTTAGTTGATAGTGATGAACCTATCAGGTTGGGGGCAGAGGATCAATGTGATTGAGGTTATGGGGCTGGATATTTTGTTGAGTACGAGCATAGTTTTTCCTCTGGTTTTCATACCTTGCACCGATGAGAGATTAAAATCTAGGGAACTATTTATTGGGATAATATTGGTTAGCATGACTTCCGTACTTCAGAACATTGAGACACAAGGTGTCAGGAGGCCCATCATTTCGGGCTATGTGATTGAAGTTGAACCTGAGTTACTACCTGGTCTTTGTGACTATAGGATTACCATAGGACCTAGGCCAAGGACTCTATTTGATTCTTAGATTCTATCATTGGGTAAAGTAGGTGACACTCCCTGGTGGCTACTAATCACCAGTGAAGTTTTTTTATTGCATCATATTCCTTACCTTACATAGAGATGCACATCTTCTTAAACAAATATTCTAGGTATGCACCCTTGGGTGCTATCCTAATGAGATCTGTATCACACCCTAAACAGGCCATTCGAGAGGCATGTAGACTTTATGGTTTTAAGTATAGCTAAAGGATCATCCTTAGGAGCTGGATCGTAGTATTGTTTGGTGTAAAGATTGGTATGGACCATGAGGTTATGCCTAGCTAGAGTTTTACTTTTTTTTAGATTTCATTCCTATATTATCATGCTTATTATTATATGTAGCTATAGTGGTCATCCATCGGAACCCTATTTATATTGACATGTATGACCTACTACGGATGCATGCCTTGTTGGTTTTAGTAGTGTTTACAAGTAATGCATATAATGTTATTCTATTTACTTCCCATGATAATTGTTTCTATATTCCATCTGTTTTTTATCTACTATTTTCTATGCATCCAGTCTGAAGGTATAGTTTGGGTCTATGGAGTCATTTTCTACTTCATGTTATATTATTATGCTCAGGTAGGTGCCTCACATTCCTCTCAGTGGGTATATCCACCCCAATATACTTCTTTACACCCTCACTACTAGTCAGCAACCTTTGGTGTTCAAGGAGGTGTGCCTATGGTCTGTAACACTCAGACCGACAACACTGTTGGGGTGACTGTTTGGGTTTGGGATCTTAAAAAGTGGTATTAGAGCAGGTTATTCTCGACTGGGATTTAGTAGAACTGTTTCATTGGTGACTTTTGAGATCAAGACTGCCTTTCTCTTTAGCTGATTTACTATTTGGGATATGGTAAACTGGATATAGGTTTTCGTTTGAACTAGATTTTGAACTCCTAATTGGGTGCCTGCTGCCCCATGTACGAGGGATGAATTGAGTTACCTTGTGAGGGTTATGTTGTTTTTCTTGTTTTCATTATATAGTTCATATGATTTCCACCTTGGTGTCTCACTTGGTTTTTTAATGTTATTGATTGTGTTATGTGACCCTTAACTAAGCGCAATAAGGGAGAATTGGACCGTAACCCAGAAATTCAAGGTGTGGTTTTTTGGATTTTGATAGGCACATATTTATTGTATTTCAATTTAATATATGCATGTATTATCTGTGAAGTAATAATACTATGTGATATAAGTTAATTTCCATGTGAAAAGGTGAAACTCCTGATTTAATTTCTTGATTTTTACAATGTTATATTCAATGATCTAAATTTATTTAAAAATGTCATGTGGCATGTGAATAGGACTAGCTCTTTAGGTGTAGGTAGGTACTATGGTTGTGGTGATTTTGATCATTAGTGTCGAATGACTAGGTCGTTAGATAGAGGTAATGATGGTTGTCAGGAAGGATATGGCATGGGGATATGGTGATACACCGCTCTATTGAGGAAGGGTATGGAGGGCATGAGTTCGGGATGTCGTGGGAGTGGTTACGATGTGGGAGAGTAAGGGTGTTTGTTATGAACATCCTATTTACTACATTACCTAAAATTTATATATATATATTTTTATATATGTGAGTTGTCTCACCCTTTATGGTATTCATTAGGACCCTCCTAGAATATTCGATGGAGGGTCAGGCGGGTGATGGTATAGTTCCACGGTAACATAATCAGGTTTAGACCCCAAAGGGTGAGGAATAGAATGAGCTACAGGTATAGAATTCGGGACATGATCAAGTTCAGGATCTAGTGCAGGTAGTGCATCTTATGGGTTTGATAGCATTCATTTTGTGGCTCGACGAGATGCTCCGATCTATCCTACTATGTGTTTTATAGGGGATTGATATAGGTGGTCAAGGAACTGATCCCACTATGGATTACCTTACTTGGGAGTTCCAGTCACAGCACCCACCTCTTTTTCAGGGTGAGGGTGGTCCACAGGTAGCTAAGAACAAGATATAAAGAATGTAGATGATCTTTTAGATCCTGGAGATTCCTCTAGGTAGTAGGGTCTAACTATAATCATATACTATCATAAGAATAGTGAGGTGATGGTGGGATGTGTAGGTTTAGGTTCACAGACAAGAGGGACTGGCCTTAATGGGCTTCAAGGACAGGTTCTTCAAGCACTTTTTCCTGGAGACGCTGAGGGAAAAGGAATCTTAGGAGTTCATAAGACTTCAGTAGGGTGAAATGTCCATCATATAATATGCATCTAGATTCATAGAGTTGTCCCTCGTTGCACCAGGTATGGTAATCCAAGACACATCGAGGGTGGGGTTCTCTGAATTTGGCTTACAAAACACCATACAGGTGCATGTAATCATCTATAGGCTGGCTTCACTCTCATATGAGGTGAATCCGATTCTCAATGGTAATTCGATGGACATGTCTCACTTGGATCAGGAGGGGGAATCATGTGGTGGTTCATATGTCTAGAAATGCGGTAAAGATGAGTTCCAATAGGGCGGTACGACCAAGGACTCAACTAGACCACCTCATAGAAGATCATTTGGGGTTTGCTTTCAGTGTGGGAAACCAGGTCATGTACATACTCAGTGAAATAGGCCTCTAAAGTATTGTTGGGCTTGTGGATAGGTTGGGAACCTTGAGAGGTTCTGTTGGTATCCTTTCTAGACATCTATCAATTAGGGACCGAGGTAAGAACATGCTTCATAAATCGGCTCAGGATAGGTACCGGGTGAGGGTAGTCAAGGATCTGATCCATGTGGAGGACATGGAAGAGATAGTGGGACCAGAAATTTGGGACAGTGTTTGGTGAATGGTGAGCACTGTAGGGAGGTCAGGCTTCAGGTAGTCGTGTGTCAGGACAGGTGCACGTCCTGGAGCTGCCAGGTGCTGAGCAGGCTGGTGAGCTAGTGATGTTTATAGGTACGCCAAGGGAATGATGTGATTTTTTTGTTTGGTATGTCTTTTTGAGGCATTCCTTTTTTGACTGTGAATAGTGCACCTAATTTATATGGACTGACCAAACATTGTTCAGGGGGTTATCACTATATCGGGTGAATGATTATAAATATATATATCTGAGATGATTAGAATTAGGAGCATCATTGGATTCATGTTTGAGGTGATGAGGTATAGGGGTATCCAAGGGATGTTGGTTACTTTAGGTGATAAGGCATCAAGGCCTTCTTGGGATTCGAGTTAATTGAGGTGCTTAGGCATTGGGGAATCAAGGATGCAATTGTGATTTAGGTGAAAGGCACCCGGTTTTTTTGAGAATCCATGGAATGTGGTACCTCATTGTTCAATGGGTTCCATGGGCACTAGGTGGACAACAATGCATGGAGGGATATCATGTGGGTGTCGAATGATACAAAAGAGAACCTAATAAGTTTCATTGGTGACAATATGTAATGGTAAAACCATGGGTCCATAAATAAGTTGATGGACCTCTGTTTGATTTGAGATTTGGGCCAGAGTTATTCTGAAATGTTTCCTCACCACCCTTGGAAGGGAAATTCGGGTTAAATTTTCTTTATGATGGGAATTTTGTAAGAACCCAGTTCTTCATATGAGGTACGGGTTTCCTTTTTCGGGTTGCTTTTTATTAGAAAGGGAAAACATGGTTAGTACTAGATTTTGGATTGTTAATTGGCATAACATGGGATTACACATTGTGTAATCCTATGTACATGCCATGTAATGTCTATCTGGTTAATGGCTATACATGGAATTTTAGGATATCATCAAGTAAGAGTGGATCATCCAAGAATATGATGTGTGCTTATGATTACATTCCATGCAATCATGTGAGCATGGAATTTTAATGACCTGGAAAAGAGTTCAGTAAATTTGTCCTAACAAACCATATACATGACAAGTATATTTAAGTACACGTGTACATAATTTTTTTATTAAAATGGGCAATAGCATTATTTTTTTTAAAATGGGTAGTAGAGATGGTTGGGTACATGAACCAGCAACACCGGAAGAATAATTTCTTCCCGAATTGTCATCCGAACCCTGATTCAAACATCATCAGATGAGTTGGAACCGAATTGGTAAGCTCTCAATTACTCTTGATACATTCTTCTTAATTTCTTCTCTCGACCATGTTATCAAGGGTTGATTGTGTTTTTTTCATTTTTTAGATCCAACCCATTATAGGATGAATTAGAGGCGAACACTGGATGAGGAGTGATGTACATGTATGAGGTAGGTGGTGTGTACCATGTTTTGTGTTTTAATGGGATTTTTTATGGCGCATCCTTTGGCGCATCTTCAATTGTTTTGAGAGAGACCCCGTTATAACTGCTTTTGTATATTGAATTTTTCGTTAGACCTTTGGGATGTCGTTGTGCATGCCTCATACATGAATTTCTTGAGCAAGTCTAGGCGAGAGGTCATTGCCCATGGGTTATTTTGGCCGAGGGTACCAAAATTGTAATAATTGATTTTTTTAGTTTTAAACTAGTGTATTGAAGTTTCTTAAACTTGTTTGAGATGTTTATAGGCATTCAAGAACTCACTACTACTATGTTATAGCTAATATCTAGAGTAATTATATAAATTTAAATTGAATTAATTTTTTATAAGTGTATTAATGTTAAAAGGAATATTTAATTTCCAAATTACATGTGTAGAGACCCTTGGGGGTTGTGACGAACTTAACCTGAGGTTGGGATGGAATGTCAACAGGGATTGAGTGATGTAGATCACTTTTTGGGCATGGACTAGATTTTCAGGGGTGGTTTTGACCACGAGATCAAGCACCATGGGTGTCAGTTTAAGGCATTGTAACTGTCAGGTTGGGAAAGTCCTACGATACTTGGATAGAATGGCCATTAGATTTGAGATACATTGTAGTAGGAGATTGAGGTTCAAGAGATTCTATGGCGTATTTTCTTTTTGGTGATAGCCGCTAACCTATTATGGCCAAAGCACAAATTGAGATGTGTGCACATAGGTGCACTCTCTAATGTGGCGGTTTTGACTGCTCTTGTGGGAAGATTCCCCCTAATAGTTGTTGTTTAGGTATTTTTGGTTTGATGGTGATTTCTATAGAAAGATAGTGGACGGTGAGGTGTCTTTGGTGGATAGAGATGAGTCTTTCTTATTGGGGGCTGAGGATCTCCATGATTAATTCCATGAGCCTATATATTTATTTCAAGACATACATCGTTGTTCCTTCTATTTTTGTGCCATGCGCTGATTTGACCTTACAGTAAGGTGTCCTAGGGACCAAGATAATATTGTTTAGTGTGCCTTCTTGATGTTGGTACACTGAGACACAAGGTTTCGTGATGCACATGGTTTTGGGATATGTGGTTGAGGTGGAACCTAAGGGATTTCTTGGGCTTTGTGACTATAGGAGTACCTTGGGCCATGGGCCAATGACTCTTTTTTTTTCTGGGATACTATCGTTCGCCGAAGAAGGTGACACTCCGTGGTGGCGGTTGATCACCAGTGGAGATTATTTTTTATTATTTCTCGTATTCATTATCTTACATATAGATACGCATCTACATAAAAACATATACTTGGTATGCACTATTGGGTGGTATCCCACTGAGAGTTGTCTCACACCCTACACTAGCCATTTGGGACGCATGTAGACTTTATGGTTTTACGTATAAGTAAAGGATCTGCCTCCGGATATGGATCACAATACCATTTGGCATGGAGATTGGTATGGACATTAAGTTCATTCCTAGTTAGAGTATTACTTTTTATTCTTTCATTTATCTATCATCATTATTATTATTATATGTAGCTATAATGGTCATCCATGGGAACTATTTTTATATTGACATGTATGGCCTACTAAGGATGCATGCCTTATTGGTTTTAGTAGTGATCACAAGTGGTTTTTATCATGTAATTCTTTTTTAGTTTATGCTATATTTGTTTCTATATTGCTTCTATTGTTTATCTTCTATTTGTTATGCATCTGATCTACAGGCCTGGTAAGAGTCTACCGAGTCATTTATTTCCATTGCATGTTATATTATTATTCTCATACATGTTCCTTACCTTCCTTATAGAGGGTATAATCTCCCCACTATACATGTTTACACCCTCTCTACTAGTCGAAAGACTTAGGTGTTCAGTGAGTTGCACCTGTGGTCAGTAACACTAGTCCTGATAGCACTGTTTTGTGTTTTTTTGGGTTTGGGATGTTACACCTTATATATGGAACATGCTCTATGATAAATGAAATTATCATTGTTTCACGTAGTTGAATGTAAAATCTCTTCATGCCAATGGATTGCTAGGAGTTTCAAAAAAATAGATCATTTATATGCCAAAAATATTATAATTACAATTTGGGTCATTTTTATTGGAGATGTTAAATGAATATTATGATTATTATGTTAGGTATTGATGACACATCTAAATAGGAAATGTTTATACTTTATTGAATCCATTAAATTTTGAAAACTCAAAGGTGAATCTGATCTTTTACTATATTAGTGGATAATCTATGAGTAGTTTTGTTCTTATGTTTTTATATAAATGACGATTATATATAAAATTGATGATGCTTTGGTTCCTGATACTTTTTATATTCATATCTAAAAACAGTTTTTTGATGATTTGTTAGACATTATAATTTTTGTATAAAATTTATTTTTTAATGATAAAAGTCTATCATAAGTTTTGAGATTCTTATTTGTGAAAATAATTTCATGGTTTATTTTATTTTTATTATTCAATATCATTATAAAATAATTATATATTGATTTATTATAAATAAGGATTTAAATATATAATGATTTTTTTTTGGAATGATTTGATGAACAAAATGTGTAGTGGATATGATTTTTATGAAATTATTTAATATAATGTTTCTGGTTTTGGAATACTAATTTGAAAAATGATTTCAAAATGATGTTTTTAGAAAGAATCTTAACTCAAATCTAGTATATTCTATATTTAGAATGAGGGAAAAAGTCCCCACATTTTTTTTGTATATTCTATGTTTTTATGGAGGGTCTAAAACTCTAATTTTACCATGAGCATTATATATTCTATGTTTATACAATGGTCTTAGAGTATATTTTCACTATGGATTACAATATCTTTTGTAGAGGTCATTGTTCATCTGAAAATGTGATCTTTATTAGAGTTTTAATTATATTTGTAATGAACATTATTGTGAAATATGGTTATGTAATAAAGGTATACTCACCAAGAAGCCAAATATTCCACATTCCTTTTCCAACATAGGATGATAAATCCATTACATGTCCACTGATTTCCAACATCAACTTCATTGTTATTTAAAACACATTTAATTTCTCTTACATTGATAATTAATGCAAAAAAAACTTAAAACCATGGTAAATTCAACAATAAATTTAATTTATTATGTTTAAAATTACCAATATGTAATATTTATTTTATGTTCAATACCAAAATGATGACATTCAATTAATGTTTGTACAGTCCCTTCATAAAAGAGTAGTGCAACTCATGGGAAACTTTTTTGGTATTTATGTATAGTATCACAAATTATTAAGGGAAAATTTCTATAAAAAAATTATCTATACTTCATGTTTGTTGTAGATTGATTACTAAGCAGGTTTCAACAGAGAAATTAATTCAATAGTGTCACTATTTATTTTAGACATCTAAAATTAGAATATGATGTCATGATGAATCTTGGTAGCTCTAAAATGCACTAAATTACTCAAAATAATATATTATAACCACTATAATTTGAATCCATATTTATAAATAAAGGTGTGGATCTAGAACAATAGTTCAACTATCGGTAATTTCTCCATTATTTAAGGCACTTTTTCATCCTTCTACATTCATCAATAAGATAATAATTTCTATTTTACTTGATCAGACAACATGGATATCACAATAATTATCGAGACATTAGAACGTCCATTGTTTCATTAACCTCTATTTGGAAGTCTAGAAATAATCTCATTAACAAACATTTTTCACTATATTCCTTCGCTACTTGAGTTAGAGTTTTTATTCACAATTCATCTTCCACAAGATTTCCTCCCCTTAGTGTATAAAAAATGTCAAAATAATTTTTCTAAATAAAATCCTCCCAACTTAATTGTATGAAGATATTTTCATGTATTATATATATATACTTAAAAATATAATGATCTATATATACTAAAAATCCCTTAAAATAGATAATACACCAAAATTTTCAAAGCAATAACAACCATTGAAAATTCCAAGTTGTTTATAAGAATGTTATTCTCTTGAGATATAATTAATCTAAATCCATTCACCATATTATTAGTTCTATGCATCAAAACATGGCCTATTCTCAATCCATATGTGTTAAAGTACTTATAGTAAGAATTTTTCATCATAGGGAAAATAAAAAATTGAATCTTAATTTATTCTCTTCTATGATTCCTAAAATGCCTCATGGTACTTAATTTTCTATTGAAATTTTGATCCTTCATAAGTCAAGGTGTAGGTAAACATCATTAGGCAGACCTGATTCTCAAAGGTGGTGAGTTAGGTGCTCATATCCATGGGAAACATAACATATAGGTCTCACTTAGGTTGGGCGGAGGATTCAGGTGATGGTTAAGATGGCAGGAAATGAGGTAGAGATGTATTCCAATAGGGCAGTCAGTCCAATGACTCACCTAGACCACCTTATGGAAGCTTGTCAGTGGTTTTGTTTTAGTATGGTAAATAAGGGAATGTCTGGAAGTAGTAATATCTACCTCCAAAAGAGTGTCTGGCATGTGGATAGAATGGAAAACATGAGAGTTTCAGTAGGCAGCCTTCCGGTAGGCAAGGACCAAAGAAGGAACATGCTTCAGAAATCGGTTCTGGATCAGTAACAGTTGAGGGTAGCCTAGGTTCAACATCATGTTGAGGATGTGGTAGAGATAGTGGGATTGTGCCTTGAGTTCAGTGGCTGGTGATTGGTGCAACACAGCAGGGACTTCAGGCTTCAGGTAGTCGTGTGTCAGGCTGAGTGAATATCATGGAGCTTTCAGGGGATGAGAAGGCTGGAGAGATGTCGATTGTTAGAGGTACACTAGAGGAATGATTATGATTTTACTTTTTTTTAAAAAAAAAATCATGTCATATTTAGGCGTGTCTTTTTTTAGAACACCAGGTTCCCAGAATGTTTATGGACTGACTTGATGCTAGTCAATGGGTTGGCACCATATCATGTGTGTGATTAAATATATGAGATTCTTAGCATCATGAGCATCATTGGATGCATATTTTATGGTGCTGAGGAATCAAGGAATCCCGGGGATGCATGTTACATGAGGTTATAAGGCATCCAGGCATCAGTGGGATGCAGTTTAATTGAGGTGCACAAGAATTGGGGCATCGAGGATGCAGTTGTGACTGAGGTGCAAGGCACCAGGTTGTTTTGAGCATCGATGGGATGCATGAGCTCATTGTGACATGGGTTCCATGGGATCGAGGAGGAAACCAATGTGGTGCGGGGTATAACTAGGCGTCAGAAGTGTCACAAGAGAACCTACTGAGGTACATGGGTGACAATGCATTATGGTCCGACCATGGGTTCAAAAATAGGTTGATGGACCAATGTTTGATTTGAGATTTGGGCTACAATTATTTTGGAATGCTTCATCACCACCCTTGGATTGGTAATTTTGTGACAAATTACATTAAGGGAGATTTTATTTAGAATTCACTTCTTCCTTTTATGTATGGGTTTCTTTTTTTTGGTGTTCATTTTATGGAAAATGGAAAAAACATGGTTAGTATTACCTTTAGGATTTTTACTAGGCATAACATGGGATTACACACCTTCTAATCCTATGTACATGTCATGTAATCTCTAGCCATTTAATGGATAAACATGGGATGTAGGGATGTTTGAAAGGAAAAGAGAATCATCCATGTACACACCATGCACTTATTAGTGTATTTCATGTAATCACGTCGTTAAGACATTTTAATCACCTGGACAGGAAGTCAGCAAATTTGGCAAAACCAACCATATACACGACATGCATATTTAAGTACACACTGTGTAATTTGTTTTTTAATTAAAATGGACAGTAGATATGTTTTTGATAAAATGGGATGTAGGGGTCATCGGGTTCATGAACCACCAGCACCAGAGTAATATATTCCTCTCTCTTCATAATCTTAACCCCAATTCATATTCCATCGAATGAATTGGACCCAAATAAGTTATCTCTTCATTCCTCTCAAGATGTTCTTTTTTATTTCTTCTCTTGATCAACATATTTATGGTTGATATTTTTTTTTGAATTTTTTATTGATCTACACCATTCAAGGAAGAATTTGAGGCTGACACTGGATGATGAGTGTCGTAGGTGTAAAGGATAGGTGGTGCATACATTATTTTGTGTTTTTTCTGGATTTTGGGTGGTATAACCTTTGGAACATCTGAAGTTATTTTATGCGAGACCCATTTATAACTTTTATTAAATATTGTAATGATTGTTAGACTTGTGGGATGTCATTGGGCATTCCCCATATATGAATTTCTTGAGTGAGGGTGGACAAGATGTTATTTCTCATTAGGTTATTATGGTTAGGATGAAAAAATGGGTATAATAGATTTTTTAGTTTTAAATTGGTATATTTAAGTTGTTAAAAATTGTTTAAGATTTTTAGAGGAATTCAAGACCTCAGTGCTACAATGTTATAGCAGATAGCTACTGTAATTCAATCTATTTAAATTGAATTATTTGCTGAAAAGTGTTTTAGTGTGATAATGAATATTTAATATGTTGAATTTCATGTGCTGAGACCCTTTGGGGATGTGATGGGATTGACCCAATGTTGGGAAGGCATGGCCATAATGATTGAGTGATACTGATCACAACTTGGGTGTGTACCTAATTTTCTGAGTTAGTTTTGAAAATGGGATCAGGCATGTTGGATGTCAGTTTGAGGTAGTGTGTCTATTAGGTTGGGCAAGGCCCATGATACATGGATGTAATGGACATCATATTTGAGAGACATGGTCACAGGGGTAAAAGGTGCTAGATATTTTGTGGCTTAGGTTCGTTTTAGTTATTTCTGCACACTCGTGATGGACAATGCACTAACTGAGTGGTGTGCACATAGATAGGGTCTTTGATGAGGTGGTTTTGACCACTTGTGTGGGTATAGGTCACCTGATTGTTTTGGTGGAAGTATTTATGGTTTGGGTGTGATTCTTATATAAAGGTAGTTGACAGTAAGGAAAATTTGGTGGATAGTGATTAGCCTATCAGGTTGAGGGCTGAGGCTCACTATGATTGAGGATGTGGGCCTGAATAATTATTTGAGTACAAACTTCGTTATTCCTATGGTTTTGGGCCATGCACTGATGTGAGCTTAAAAATAGGGGTCCTAGGGACTAGGATACTATTGTTGGGCATGACTTTTGGACGTCGGTACTTTGAGACGTGAGGTGTTAGGAGGCACATGTTTTCGGGATATGTGATTGAAGTTGATCTAGAGTTTTTACTTAGGCATTGTTACTATAGGATTTCCTTGGGCCTTAGCCCACTGTCTCTCTTTGATTTTGAGATTCCATCATTGGACAAAGTAGTCAATAGTACCCAGTGGCTACTGATCACTAGTGGAGATTTTTTGTTTTATTACACCATAAAATTTCCCTAACATATAGATACACATATGCTTAAACACATATACATGGTATGCACTATTGGGTGGTATCCTAATGAAATTTGTCTCACACCCTACAAAGGGCCTTCAAGACGCATTTATAATTTATGGTTTTATGTATTTCTAAAGGATTAGCCTTAAGAGTAGGACTGTAGTATTGTTTACAATAAAGATTGGTATGGACGTTGAGGTTATACCTATCTATTGTTTTACTTTATTTTAGCATTCATTCTTATCTTAGCAAGCTTATTTTATATGTATCTATAGTGGTTATCCATGGGAACCCTAATTATGTTGACATGAATGAACTAATATGGATGCATGACTTTTTTGTTTTAGTAGTGGTTACAAGTGGTGTTTAGCATGCTATTCTATTTACTTTCCAATATTGTTTTTTCTATATTGCTTACACTGTTTATCTTCTATTTTCTATGCTTCCAGTCCGAAGGTCTAGTTTGAGTCTACCAAGTCATTTGTTTTTATTTCATGATATATTATTTTTCTCAGACAGGTGACTTACCTTCCTCCCAGAGTGTATAGCCTCCCCACTATACCTGTTTACACCCTCACTGCTAGTCGAGAACCTTTGAAGTTCAGGGAGGTGTGCCTATGGTTAGTAACACTGGGACCAATAGCATTGTTAGAGAGACTTTTTGGGTTTGGGTTCATGAAATGTGGTATTAGAGAAGGGTATTCTTGATTGGGATTTAGTAGTAGTGATTCACTGTCAACTATTGATATTGGGACTTCCTTTCTCTACAGCTAGTTTACTATTACAAATTTTCTAGACTGGATATTGATTGTTGTTAGAACTAGATTTTGAACACATGTTTGGGTGCCTGAAGCCCCATGTACGAGGGATGGAATGAGTTACCATGGGATGGTTATGTTGTTTCTCATTTTTTTTTCAGATTATAGTTTATATGATTTCCACCATGATGGATCACTTGGTTTGTGATGGTTATTGATTGTGTTATGTGACCCAGAACCTAGAGCGGTAATGGATAATTGGACCTTAACCCATAAAGTCAAGGTGTGGGTTTTTGGATTTTGAGAGGCACATATTTAGGGTATTTCAATTTCATATATCCATGTATTCTTTGTGAAGTGATAATACCATGTGATATATGTCAATTTCCATGTGAAAAAGGTGAAATTTCTAATTGAATTTCTTGTTTTTTGCAATGTGATATCCCATGATTTAAATTTATTTGGAAATGTATTGTGGCATGTGAGTGGGCCTGGATCTTTATGCATAGGCATGTATTATGGTTGAAGTGATTATGATCACCAGTATCGGGTGACTAAGTTGTTAGATTGAGGAAACGATGGTTGTCAGGATGGATGTGGACCAAGGATATGGTGATACTTGGCCCTGTTGAGGGAGGGTAAAGAGGAAATGAGTTCTGGATGTCGTGGTCATGGTTATGATGTGGGAGATTAAGGGTGGTTGTTATGCACTATATATTAACAAATTTTTATATCGTTTGTTAATATATATATATATATAGTAATATATGTATGTTGTCTCACCATTTATGGTATTCATCAAGTTCTTCAAATAATATTTGATGGAGGTTCAGGCGGGTGATGGTATAATGCCACAAGAGCATAATACGGTTCAGACCCCTAATGGAGAGGTAGAGAACGCACTGTAGGTACAGTCTTAGGGACATGATAAGGATCATGATCTACTGTAGGTAGGGAAACATCTGGGTTTGACAGCATTTAGGTCATCTCTCAATGAGAAGATATGATCTAGTCTAGTGTGCGATTTATAGGGTATTGATATAGGTGGTCTAGGAACTGATCCCTCTATGGATTACCTTACCTGGGAGTTCTAGTCATAGTACCCGCCTCTTTTTCAGGGTGAGGGTGCTCTACAGACACCTATGAAATAGATATAAATCATGTAGATGATCTTATAGAAGCTTGAGATTCCTCCACGGAGGAGGGTCAAGCTAAAAACATATAATATTAGAGGACTAGTGATGTGATAGTTGGATGTGTAGGTTTATGCCTGCAAACATGAGGGACTGGCCTAGATGGACTTCAAGGACAAGTTCTTAATGAACTTCTTTCTAGAGACGTTGAGGACTGAGAGAGGTTAGGATTTCATAAGACATCAGCAGGGCGACATGTCCATCATAGAGTATGCAATTACATTCATTGATTTGTCTCTCTTTGCACGAGGTTTGGTAATCCAAGACACCTTTAGGGTGAGGTTCTTCGAAGATGGCTTACAGAACGGCATACAGGTGCAAGTAAACATCTTTAGGCAGGCCTCACTCTCATTGGAGGTGAATCTGGTGCTCATAGATGACAGTAACCTGATGGACAAGTCTCACATGGATTGGGCGGTGGCATCCGGTGATGGTTCATATTGTAGGAAATAAGGTAGAGATGAGTTCCAATAGGGAGGTCAGGCCAATAACTCAGCTAGAACACATTGTAGAAGCTCACCTGTGGTTTTCTTTCATTGTGGACAACCAAGGCATGTACAGACTCAGTGAAATATGCCTCTAAAGGAGTTTTGGGCATGTGGATAGGTTGGTAATCCTAAGAGGTTCTACTGGTAGCCTTCTCAGATATCTAAAAATTAAGGAACGAGGTTGGAACATGCTTCATAAATCGGTTCAGGATTGGTACTAGGTGAGGGTATTCAATGTTCAGCTTCATGCGGAGGACATGATAGAGCCAGGGGGACCTAAAATTTGGGCTAGTGGTTGGTGACTGGTAAGAACCGTAGGGAGGTCAGGCTTCATATAGTCCCGTGTCAGGCCAGCTGCACATCATGTAGCTTCCAGGGGATAAGTAGACTAGTGAGCTGGTGAAGGTTATAGGAACGCCAAGGGCATGGCGTAATTTTCATTTGGTTTCTATTTGGTACGCCTTTTTTAGGCATGTATATTTTGACTGTGCGTGGTGCACCTAATTTTTATGGAAAGAACAAACATTTTCTGGGGGGTTATCACCATCTCGGGTTCATGATTATATATATATATATATATATATATCTTTGACATGCTAATCATTAGGAGCATCATTGGATGTGTGTTTGAGGTGATGAAGCATTGAGGCATCCAAGGGATGTTGGTTACATGAGGTGATAAGGCATCAGGGCATCTGTGGGATGTGGGTTAATTGTGGTGCGCAGGAATTGGGGAATCAAGGAAGTAGTTGTGATTAAGGTGAAAGGCATCAGGTTTTTTTTCGTCCATGAGATGTGGGACCTCATTGATTCATGGGTTCCATGGCCTCTAGGAGGACACCGATGTAGTGAGGGATATGATTGGGTGTCGAAGGATACATTGGAGAACCTAATGAGGTGCATGGTTGACAGTGTGCCACAATTAGACCATGGGTCTAGAAATAGGTTGGTGGACATCTATTTGATTTGAGATTTGGGACATAGTTATTCTAGAATGTTTGTTCACCACCCTTGGATGGGAAATTCATGGAAAATTTTCTTTAATATGTGATGTTTTTAAGAACCTGGTTCTTCAAATGAGGTACAAGTAACTTTTTTTCGTGTTTTTTTGAGTAAAAAGATGGAAACATTGTTAGTATTGGCTTCAGGACTGTTAATTGTCATAACATTGGATTACATGCTATGTAATCCTAATAACACAACATGTAATGTCTAGCCATGTAATTTCTATACATGGAATGTATGGAAGACAGCAAGGAACGGAGGATCAGCCAATTACATGCTTTGTGCTTAACATTACATTCCATGTAATCATGTCAGTCTGACATTTTAATGAACATGAAAGGGGTTCAACAAATTTGGCCAAAAAAATCATATACATGGAATGTATATGTACGTAAACATGTTCTTTATTTTTTCAGTAAACTGGGATGTTTCCTTATTTTTGTTAAAATGGGAATTAAGGTCACCGGGTTCATGAACTTGTAGCACTGGATGAATATATTACTATCGATTCGTCATCTGAACCCCGATTCAACCATCATCAGAAGCATTGGAACCCAATCAGTAATCTCTCAATGCCTATTAATCAATTCATATTGATTTCATCTGTTGACCATGTTATCAAGGGTTGAGCATTTTATTCTATTTTGTAGATCCACCCCGTTCATGGATGAATTAGAGTCCAACGCTGGATGAGGAGTGTTGTAAGTGTACGAGGAAGGTGTTGCATAGCTTGTTTTGTGTTTTTATGGGCTTTTCGATGGCACGACCTTGGGAGCGTCTTCGATTATTTTTTGAAAGACCCCATTATAACTACTATTGCATATTGAATTGATTGATAGACCTGTGGGATGCTATTGAGAATGCCATATACATGAATTTCTTGAGCAGGGCAAGGCGAGAGGTTGTTTCCCAAGGGTTATTGTGGATGAGGGTGCCAAATTGGTTATAGTTGATTTGTTTAGTTTTGAACAAGTATATTGATGTTTCATAAACTTGTTTAATATGTTTAGAGTAATTCAAGATCTCACTGCTACTATGTTATAACTGATTGTCCATGTAATTCAGTCAGTTTAAATTGAATAAATTGTTTACCAGTGTTTTAATGTGATAATGAATATTTAATTGTGGAATTACATGTGTTGAAACCCTTTGGGGTTGTGACGAGCTTAACCCGAGGTTGGGATGGAATGGCCATCGGGATTGAGTGATGTTGATCACTGTTTGGGAATGACCTAGATTTTCATGGGTGGGTTTGACAATTGGATAGAGTGTCATAGATGGCAGTTTAAGGCAATGTAACTCTCATGTTGGGAAAGTAGTAGGTTACTTGGTTGGAATGACCATCAGATTGGAGAGATTTGGTCGTAGGAGAATGAGGTTCCAGATATGTTATGGATTAGGTTCTTTTTGTTGATTGCTGCTCACCCATGAGATCCAAAGTGCTGATTGAGTTGTGTGAAAACATATAGACTCTGTGATGAGGTGGTTATGACTACTCGGGTGGGTAGAGTCCCCCTAATAGTTGTGGTTTAGGTATTTGGGTTTGGGGGTGCTTGTTGTAGAAAGCCAGTGGATAGTGAGGAGTCTTTGTTGGATAGCGATGAGGCTATTAGGTTGGGGGTTGAGGATCTCCATGATTGATTCCATTATCCTAGATATTTATTTTAGTACATACATCATTGTTCCTCCAGTTTTAGTTTCATGTAGATATGTGAGCTTAGAGTAAGGGGTCCTAGGGACCAGGATACTATTGTATAGCGTGCCTTCGAGATGTTGGAACATTGAGACACAATGTGTCCGGATGCACATGGTTCTGGGCTATGTGGTTGTTGTGGAACTTGAGGATTTTCATGGGCTTTGTGACTACATGAGTTCATTGGTCCATGGTCCAAGGAAACTTTTTTTTCTGAGATTCCATCATTGGCCGAAGTAGGTGACTTGCCCTGGTGGCTGTTGAGCAACAGCAGAGATTATGTTTATTATTTATTGTACAGTTTACCTTACTTATAGATATACATCTACTTAAAAACATATACTTGGTATAAACCATTGGGTGGTATCCAACTAATATATGTCTTAGACCCAACACTGGCCCTTCGGGACACATGTAGACATTATGGTTATATGTATAGGTAAAGGATCAACCTCAAGAGATGAATCACAATACTGTTTTTCCTATAGATTGGAATGGACCTTAATGTCATTTCTGGCTATAATTTTATTTTTTTAGCATTCATTGCTCTATCATTATGCATATTATTATATGTTTCTATAGTGGTCATCCATGGGTGGCATTTTTATATTGACATGTATGACCTACTATGGATGCATGCCTTGTTTGGTTTAGTAGTGGTTAGAAGTGGTTTTAAGAATACTATTCTATTTAATTTATGTTATAGTTGATTCTATATTGCTACTATTTTTTATCTAATATTTTCTATGATTCTACTCCAAATGTCTAGTTTGGGTCTACTGAGTCATTTATTTCCACAACATGTTATATTAGTATTCTCATACCAGTGATTTACCATCGTTCTAGAGGGTATAATCTCCCCACAATACATTTTACACCCTCTCTACTAGTAAGAAGCCTTTGGTGTTGGGGAGGTGCATCGAAGGTCAGTAACACCCGGCCCTATAGCACTATTTTGTTTTTTTTGGGTTCGGTATGTTACACCTTATATATAGAACATGTTCCATGCTATATGAAATTATCATCTTTCCACTTAGTTAAAAGTAAATTGCCTTTATGCCAAAGGTTTGGTGGGAGTTAAAAAAACAGAATAGTTTTATGCCAAAAATATTATAATTACAATTTGTGTCATTTTTTTAACAGTTGTTAAATATATATAATGATTAGTATGTTAGATATTGATGAAACATATAAATATGAATGTTTTCAGTTTATTGAATTCATTGAATTTTGAAAACTCATAGGTGAATATGAGATTTTTCTTATATTAGTTGATGCTCTTGGAGTTGTTTTGTTCTTATGGTTTTATATTAATGAAAATTCTATATAAAATTAATGATGATTTGGTTCTTGATAATTTTTTTATTCATATATAAAAAAAATTTCAATAATTTTTTAGACATTATATTAGTTTTATAAAAATTATTATTTTTTATTTTAAAAGTCTATAAAAAATTCTGAGAATGTTATTTGTGAAAATAATTTCATGGTTTATTTTATTTTGATTAATCAATATCACTATAAAATAACGATGTTGTGATTTTTTATAAATAAGGATATAAATTTTAATTGAAAAATTTATTTGTAATGATTTGATGGACCAAATGAATAATTGATGTGTTGATTATGAAATTATTTAAAATAATGATTCTAGTTTTTGAAGATTAATTTGAAAAATGACTTCAAAATGATGTTTTTAGAAATAATATAAACCCGAGTCTAGTAGGTTGTTTATTTTAAATGAGAGAAAAATGCCCCACCAATTATTTTTTATATTCAATGATTTTATGGAGGGTCTAAATCTCTAACTCTACCTTGATCTTGGTAGATTCTATGTTTATATTGAGGTCTTAGAGTTGATTTTCAATTTTGATTATAATATCTTTTATATAGGACATTTTTCATTTGAAAATGTGATCTTTATTAGAGTTTTAATTATATTTCTAGTGAACATTATTGTGATAGATGGTTATGGAATGAGGGAATTCTGACCAAGCCGCCAACTCTTCCACATTCCTTTTCTATCATTGGACGATAACTCTATTACATGTCTACTGTTTTCCATCTTCAACTTCATTGTTATTTAAAAAAGTTTGAATATCATTTACATTGATAACCAACACAAAAAATTAGAAAATAAACCCATGGTAACATGACCAATAACATTAATTTATTATGTTTAAAATTCAAAATACTTAATATTAATCTGGTTCTCAGGAAAAAAATGATGAAATTCTATCATAGTTTGTATAGTCCCTTCGCAATAGAGTAGTGTCTCTCATGGGAAAATTTTGTGGTATTTATGTATTGCATCAATAATTATTAAAGGATAATTTCTAATAAATTTTTATCTTTTATTCATGTTTATTGTAGATTTATTACTAAGTGTGTTTCAATAGGGAAATTAATTCAACAGTTTGGTTATTTATTTATGGACTATAAAATTAGAATATGATGTCATGATAAATCTTGGTAGCTCCAAAATGCACATCCCAACTCAAAATAAAGTATTATAACCACTATAATTGGTATCCCCAATTTGAAATAAAGAAGTGGATCTAGAACAAAAGTTCATCTATAAATACTTTCCCATTTATTTAAGGAAATTAATCATGCTTCTACATTCATCAATTAGATAATAATTTCTATTTTACTTGTTCTGAAAACAATGGAATCGCATTAATTATCCAGACAATAGAACATCCATTATTTCCTTCACCACTATTTGAATGTCATTAAATAATCTCATTAACTCACATTTCTCACTATATTCCTTCACTACATGAGTTAGAGTTTTTATACTCAATGCAGATTCCACCGGATTTCCTCCCCTCTGTCTATAAAAAACCTCGAAATAAAAAATTTAAATAAAATCCACCAGAAATAATTATATGAAGAAAATATAATTTAGTGTATATGTATACATCATCTTATAATTATCTATATATACAAAAAATCTCTTAAAAATATAGTGCACTGAAATTTTCAAAGAAATAACAAACATAGAAAATTCCAGGCTTCGTATAGGAAATTTCTTCTCTTGTGTTATCATTAACCAAAAAAAATTCCCCAAATTATTTTTTACTTGTATCAAAACACATCCTATTATCAATCCATATGTGTTAAAGTACATGTAATAACAATTTCTCGTCATAAGGAAAATAAAAAATTGAAACCAAATTAATTATCTTCTATGATTTTTAAAATACCTGATGGCACTTCATTTTCTTATCAAACTTTTATGCTTCTTAAGTCATGGTTATTATTGATGAATCGATCTTCATGGAGTCCAGAATAAATTTCTATTAATACACTATGAAATTAAAAAAATCATTAGATTTAAAATAAATTCTTATGTTTTTCCGAAGACATTGTAGCCTTCACGTTGTCATGATATATAAAAAATCCATTATCTAAATAAACAAGTCCTTGAAACTACCCCCAAAAAATCTTAAAGATACATTTAGATAAGGTTTTTTAAAACTTATTATCACACTATATTTCCGAAAAAAAGTTATAAATATGTCTCATAATCAAAATTTGAGCATGATTAAATAAAAATATCATCTATACAAATGACCACAACAGTGTCTAAATACATGTGGAAGTTGAAACTAATGTCTCGATTAATTGGAACACATCTACATGTATTAACATGTAACTCTAATAAAAAAGTATTAATGACATCATCTAGTTAATTAAAGATATATATTCAATTATAATAATTTATTTTAGAATTTCACATAATAAACTAATCCATTTTGATAATTAGAATGTAATTTTCATCTTAAGGACTATACAATTATAGGTGTTTATAGAATTTGAAGTGTATTATTTATCTTATACCACCAATATTTATATCGATTCTATATTATATTAACAATAATTATTAGTGAATTCTACCTTATAATCTCTAATTATCAATCGATATCTCATGGATAATCCCAATTATCTTCTCTATTAATTGAATTATCAATATCCATAATATCACCCACTAACCGAGGACCACAAGAAAAATATCCACTTCTCCCCATTCCCATCTAATGGGAACCCTTCTATATGACATAGTTATATAACGTAAAAATGAATTTATTTGAAATCACATAATCTGTCAACCAACCATCACCTACATTCGTCTCCGGAAAATTTCTAGATGAATTTTCTTTCATTTATCACTTTTAAAAACAAAACAAAATATTTCATTGAAAATAAATTTCCATACAAGAAAATATTTTATTTAAAACCATACTCATGTAATGTTTTTTATACCATGCCTAATATAATTCATGAACTATTACCAAATTTGACCCATCATGGCTAATTTTGAGAGAGATAGAAACATCCTATGAAATAATCATCAAGTTCTCATTTTTCTCAGACTTCTTGATAGCTTGTTTTTTCAATAAAAATTTTGTTATGTTCTTTATGAGTACATTTGGAGTCTCAATCTCTCATTTCATATTTTGGAAAAAAACTATGAAATGATTCCGAGTGATTCACCTAATCATAGCCAAAAAAAATTTAGATTTAAGGAGACAAACATAATCCTCGTCATCTTCATCTCGTGAAAAATTATTACAACTTTTTTTAATGAGACTCATCCCCCACCTCTTTTGGAAATTCACCTATGTTTCTTGAACTACTCCGAGTAGTAGCCGTCCCATATCAGGTATTGGTGATCATTTTGGATGAATTAATATGGTAACTCCTACCATAGTAGAGTAATTATTTTATAAAATTTATTACCCATTTCCCTCAGAGCATACTAAAATTATTTAAAATAATCAAATGTTGGGTTCCCCTTATTAGAATTATCTATAACTTTCATCTATGATAATTACTATTTTATGTGAATTTATTTATTTTTTGTACAAAATAAATATTTTATGAACTTAATAGGATGGATATGAATCTAAAATGGATGCACACTAATTGTATGAAAACAGAGTTTGCAGATGAGGATAAATAGTTCATCAGGTTTGAAATAGATCATGTATATGAACCTTATCAAATCCTTTTCCAATGTTTATATTATTTTTATTCAAGATAAATTAGACTGGATGAGTTGGAAAAAAATTTATTTGTCACATAATAGATCAGATCTATAAATTTTGGACTAAATACTGTAATGATGGTATGACTCCGATTATGATATAATCTGTGATACCAAATGTAGGATCAAAATAAGAATGAGATTATTAGATACAAGAGGGGGGGGGGGTGAATTGTACATTTTAAAATTCCTTTAGGAAATTTTTAGAATGTGTATGTTTAACATGTTTAAACAGGATAATTATCAATACCTTTATTAGTACTAAAATGTTGCTAGATTTCGAAAAAGTGATTCCGGAAATGAATCCTAACAAAAGGTTACACTGGTTAAGATTCTACCTTAAAGAATATAGAATCTAACTAAATCAGAGTACACGAAATGAAGTATAAAAAATTTATACATTCCTTAGCAATACAAAATGCTGCGGAAAAGCAAGTAGTAAAACTACAAGTAACAAATAATAACTATTTTAACCCAATGAGAAGGGTATCCAACAACCTTGGATAAAGGTCCCTTGATTTATACATTCAAGAATTTCGGTCTTACCCATACCAGGGTAAGCCCTCGATACGAAGATCAGAGTCTATCTTGCTATCCCATCAAGTCCTCAACTAACAGGTTGTCGGCACCTTTGTCTTCCTCAACAAGGAATCCCTCAACTTCAAGGTGTTGGAACCTCTGTCTTTCTATCCCCAGAATCCCTAAATTGTGATTGGCAACAATCAGAGTTGCACGAAGCATGTCTGCACAAGGAAAAGTTTGAACAAGCTGTTCAAACATTCTGCATGAATCTTTGAGAGATGATAAGAGTCTATCTCTATATAAATCACCTCAATAGCATGTAAGCACAGATGTCAGAGTTCTGTCAAATATGTTGTCAACTTTCAATTGAGCTCTTATTTATAGGTGAAGCTCTACCAGTCGTCTCCCCCCTCTAATGGTCATATTTCTCCATGAATTTCGAAGGGACCTGTACACATATCACTCAACCATAGTTTAGTCAATAAATAAAATCATGAAATCATTTTTTAATGAAACAAGCATAAGCATGAGAAAAATTGAAGTTTCAAATTAATGCAAATTAAAGTTCAGAGTCTAACCAAAATGTAATTCGAAGTCTATAATAAAGAGATATTCAGATTCTATTTTGTAGGAATTCGTAACATAAATTATGTAGAAATCTTGGGTTTGAATTTCTGAGGAAATTCTGAGTTTGGTTTCACTAGAATTCGGAATCTGAACTTACAGAGATTGGGGTCGAAATCATAAAAGTTCGGAGTCGAACTAGTAAGTGTTCAGAGTCGAACTAGTATAAGTTCAGAGTAAAACTAGTATAAGTTCAGGGTAGAAATAGTTAGAGTTCATATCCATAATTTAGAGTTGAACTTTGTGGGAGTACTTATCCAGAATTCAGGGTGGAACTTTATGAGAGTTCATATCCATAATTCGGAGTGGAACTTCATGAGAGTTCGTACTCAGAATTCGGAATGGAACTTCATTAGAGTTCATACTCGGAATTCAGAATGGAACTTCATTAGAGTTCTTATCCAGACTTCGGAATAGAAATTCTTCAAAGTTCGTATCTAGAATTCGAAATGGAACTTCATTAGAGTTCATATCCAGAATTTAGATCCTAAAACAGAATTATTCATATCTTAGTATTATATGATTCTGAGGTTTTAGGTATGAATCTGATTTTTATACTTAAGAAAAATATAGATATGAGCAATGAAAAACATGGTAGGGGTAAATTCCTTTGGGAAGGAAATTTTCCTTATAGAAGTGAAATATATATTTTCTTAACTATAAGGTGTTTGTGATTTTCAAAAGAAGAAGGAATGGAAAAGTTATAATGAAAACCTTATTGACTCAACAATCTCCCCCGTTTTGGAAACCATAGACAACCTTTTGAAAAAGAATATCAGGGCTTAGAAAAAATTTCATTAGACTTTGAAATTAAAAATTATATCCCTTTTTTCATAGATGATGGTGAATACAACTATCCCTCCCTTAGGATTAGGAACTCTAAGGATTGTATTCTGGATTTCCAAAATGGAGTTTTCATTATCATGGGAATGAAAAACTTCGTAATGAGAAACTCCCCCTTTCTTAAGGATAGTTCTTACTTAGAAATTTTTCTTCTCACTTTTAGATTTTTCCTTCTCCCCCTTAGAGTTGTTCTTTTTCTTTCTCCCGCATTGTGATTTTTAAAATGAATTTCAGGGAATGGAATATAAATAATGTACCTAAAACATTAGTACATAACAACACAAGATACAAACAACCAGATATTTCATTAGAATTGAAAATTTTTTTACAAGGAAAGAAATTACAACAAAGAATTGGATTTGTCTATTTTTCTTACTTTTCCTAGGGGATTAACTTCTTAAATCAGGTTTTTATCTTTTTCAAGTCTTTATGGTCCTCCTCAGCTTGTTTCTCTAAGGCTTTAATCCTTTCATATTGAGCTTTTAGGACCTCTTTATGAGCCTTCATGGCCTCTTCCTGTATCTTCAGTAATTCATTATGATTTTCTAGCTTCTCTTTGATTTAAATCCTAATATCTATTTCCCCTTTCTAGTTTTGAGAAACAGAGTTAAGCTTCCCATTTAGATCCATCACTTGTTAATTCTGAGAATTTTGCTCAAGGTTCAGATTATCCTAAAGATTCTTCATCTTTGAATCCTAGGTGTCAAAGGATTCATTAACATCATTATGAAAGGTACCAAGCTTTGCTATGTCATCATCAATGTTTTTGACCATAAAGCCATTTTTCTACATGAATTTCTTTGAAGATCATAATTGAGTAGAAACTTTCTATGCTCAGCCTCAATCTTCACACACATATCCATCACCATGGATAAAGATTCTGATTTCTGATTTAGGCTATATTGATGCATCTATCATCTAGAGTCTATGGTGGGAAACATCGGAATGGTGTCCACCAATTTGATCAAAGATTCAACAAAAAAATCATGACCTGGTGTTGATGATTCCAAATCAGACACCTTGGTCAGGGATTGTTCTTCTTCAATTTCCACCAACATTCTTCTTGAGGAGCCACCAACAACGTTCTTCCTTATATCATCTTTTGTTGTGGTGTCCATAAGCACATGCTTACCTTTATCAACTTCCAGAATGGGTTCTTCACCAGGAGATTCTTCCTCAATTTTAGATAGTTGAACTATCTTGTCTTCATCAGGTCTCTCCTTCTCTGCTGCTTCCTCAAGAAAGTGCTTCTTAAAACTTTTTTCCTCAGATAATCTATTTCCTTCTCTTCTTCCTTGACATCATCTTCATTAACATCATTTTAATCTCCCTTTCCCGGGGTGACAAGCTTTGAGATCTAGGCCTCAGAAGTTCGGAGTGGTAGTTTTTCTGATAGGTTTTCCTTTTCTTGATAATCTTCAACTTCTTTAATCAAGTCATCTAGATCACCACTTCCTTATTATACTTCTTCTTGAACCTATACTTTCACTTATTCTTCTATTTCTTCATCAACTTATTCCTCTACTTCTTCACCAGCTTATTTCTCTACTCCTTCAGCAACCTCTTTTCCTTTAGACTTTTCTGGAGTGAAGTAGTTTTTTCCATGGGTCTCGGGTAATTGCTCAACAAAAAGGGCTTCCGGTACAAAAATATTCTCAGAATCTATTTCAGTGTCTCTAAAAAGGGATTTTACAACTTCAGCATCAGACATCTTCTTCTTCATTTTCTTCTCATTTTTAACCTTTTCAAGGTATTCAACCATCTTCTCTATTAATGATTCAGCTTCAGCAGGGTCAAATCTGAACTGAGGATCCCCTTCTTTCCTTTTCTCCATATCTTCCCTCCATTTAGCAGCCACCTCATCTAGATATTATTTCCGTTTCTTTGGCTTGGGAGGTGTGGATTAGGTTTTCATAGTTTTTGGGGTATTATCTACGGCAACTTCTTCTTTGAATTTCCTCTTCTTACCATCCTTCTTCACTGGCTCAGATTTATCAACATTTTCCAGATTGGTTTCAGCCTCTTCCTCTGGAAAATTATAAATCTCTCCTATTTCCTTGGAATAGGCCATATTCATCCTTTTTAAGGTATCATCACTAACATGAATACCCTTTCAATTCCAAGCCTTTGATTTACATGCAATCTTGAAAGAATCCAGACACCGAACTATTGGTGTTGATAGTAAGGCATGGTACATAATGATTTGAGCTCTCAAATTTCCCTCCTTGATGTTATTGATTGTCACAAGAACATGCCTCACGATGGTGATTTTTCTTAGGTTCACCATGATGTCTATGAAATATATATCACCTTTATTTAGGGTATCTTTTTCACCCTTTCTCTGAACCAAGAAACCTTGTACTCATAGACGAAGGATCCGATTATTAAAAGATAGGTGAGAAATATTGGTTGTCTTTACATCATCAAGCCCAAGACACTCCAAGGACTTCACCTTAACAAAACTGCCTTTAAAATCTGGATGTTTATGTTAGTAAAATTCAGATTCTCTATTATATAACAGCCCCACCGAGCTTCCTGCCTTGGTGTAAGTAAGTTTGAAAGTCTTCCCATATGACTTGAAAGTAAATTTTTATCTTCCCTCTTCCTCATAGAAGCATGCTGATTCAAAGAACTTTACATGTAACTCTAGATAGACCACATCTTGAACACCTGTCTTAGATATACATACATTTTCCCAACTATTCAACTTATTGTTCTCAAAGATAATAGAATCGTACTTGTAAAAGTTCGGATGGACCAGTCATTCTCTGTACACTTGTCATTTTGAAACTGGCTTTGTGGTAGAAATTTCTTGAGAAGCGGGTTCTACATACATTTGGAATGGAGGAGTTCTGAGAGATTCGGAATAAGATTTAAGAACTGAGGTAGAGCTTCAAGATGCAAGAGCTTGGAGATCGATGTGGGACACAAATGGGTGTGCCCTTTATATAGGTGATGGATCTGACCGTTGAACTTCCAAAACCAATCTTACAGCTGAAAATTTCTCTGATATGATCTGACGGTTTAAAACATACAAACAAGGAAATATTGAATGCAATATTTTGAGTTTTTAAAAATATTTGGATTTAAGAAGATGTACTTCCAATAAATTTTATAAGAAAAAGAAACTACCAGCAACTGAAAATGACTACTGAAACTTGAGTAAGGAAGTCATACCTTTCAGATTGGATAGGATGTTTATTTGTAATAGGTAATATTCTTTTTGAAGTAAAATTGACTATGAAAAACACACTACAAAAAACTTACTATGAAAAAAATATGAGTACAGAAATTCCCATTACGAAAATTATCATTATGAACATTCTCATTACGAAAATTCTCATTACAAAAATTATCATTACGAAAATTCTCATTACGAATATTCTCATTACGAATATTCTCATTTTGTGAAATTCTCATTATGAATATTTCCTGTATGAAAACTTTATTATGAAAATTTCTAGTATGAAAACATCATTACGAAAATTTCTGGTAGGAAAAATTCATTACAAAAATTTCCAGTTCGAAAACTTCATTACAAAAATTTTTAGTACAAAAACATCATTATGAATTTTTTTGAAAGACTCATTATGAAATATTTTGAAAGAGTCATTACAAAAAAAAATTGAAAGGCTAACAAACAAATGTACCCCCCTATGAAAAAGAGTTTATTACTGTAAGGATAATTTTTAAACAAAAAGTTAATGAAGGAAGATTACCTCACAGTTATCATTCCTAACTTCTATTTAAAGTATTTAAATCTATCGGAAGGTAAGGATTTTGTGAAAATGTCAACAAGTTGATCTTACGTTCTGATAAACTGAAGAATGATATCTCTTTTTAGTGTGTGATCCCTAAGAAAGTGATGCCTAATATCAATGTGTTAGGCACGAAAGTGATGTGCAGGGTTTTTACTATGGAAAATGGCAATTGGGATATCACTCAAAATTTGAGTCTTATTAAAACTCAAGACATAATCTGTGAATGTTTGTTGCATCCACAACACTTGAGCACAACAACTTCCTGCTGCTACATATTTAGCTTCAGCAGTGGATAGTGCTACAAAATGTCGCTTCTTGCATGTCCATGAAACCAATGAATCTCCTAAAAAATGCCATGTTCATGATGTAATCTTTCTATTAACTCTACATACACC
This sequence comes from Viscum album, assembly GCA_963277665.1. Classification (NCBI taxonomy): domain Eukaryota; kingdom Viridiplantae; phylum Streptophyta; class Magnoliopsida; order Santalales; family Viscaceae; genus Viscum; species Viscum album. The sequence goes on from OY728133.1 coordinate 1,713,673,225, forward strand.
AATGTCAGCATTTGAAAAGATCTTTAAAATAAAAATCATTTCCAAAAGTACATAATAGTCCTAGATCCATGGTTCCCTTTAAGTAGCTAAATATTATTTTCACTACCTTTAAATGAGATTCCGTAGGATTGGATTTATATCTTTCACATAAGCATACTTAAAACCTTAAGTCTGGTTGACTAGATATCAAGTAAAGTAGACTTCTATCATACCTTTAAAAGATGTTTGATCTACTGGTTTCCCAGCATCATCAAGATCAAGTGTGTTTGAAGTACCAATATGAGTACTTATACTCTTAGTGTTGTCATACCCATACTTTTTAAGAAGATATTTAGTATACTTATGCTGGGATATGTAGATTCCTTCTGGTTTTTGTGATATATGAAAACCAAGGAAAAATGGTAACTCACCCATCATACTCATTTCAAACTCAGATTTCATTAGATCCGCAAAAAAATCAGTTAAAGATTTCTATGTTGAACCAAATATAATGTCATCAACATAAATTTTAACAATCAAAACATTTTTATTATCTTTATTTATAAAAAGGGTTGGATATGCATTTCCCTTAACATAGTTATTTCGAAGAAAAAATCTTGTAATTCTATCACACATAGCTCATGGGGCTTGTTTAAGGCCATACAAAGCTTTGGTAAGTCTAAAAACCTGATCAGGATTTTTTGTATGTTCAAATCCTGGAGGTTGTTCAACAAAAACATCCTCTTGAACATAACCATTAAGGAAAACAAATTTCACATCCATTTGAAAATGTTTAAAATTGAAGAATGCTGAAAATGCAAGTAAAATATGAATAGATTCAAGTCTAGCTTCTGGAGCATAGGTTTATTCATAGTCCATTCCTTCTTGTTGATTATATCCTTTAGCAACTAATCTAGAATTATTTCTAATGATGATTCCATTTTCATCACAATTTTTTCTGATGACCCATTTTAATCCAATTAAAGAAGTTTCCTTAGGTCTTTTAACCAAGGTCCAAACATTGTCCCTTTTGAATTCATTTAGTTCATCTTGCATGGCTTTAATCGAATCTTCATCACCTAAATCTTCATCAGTGATTTTTTGGTTCTAATTGGGAATGTAATGATAGATGTTCTAATTCATTTATTAAGGAACTTCTAGTCCTTACAGTTTTATTCACATCACAAATGATACTATCACTGGTATGATTCTTAAGAAATGACTGATTTGGGTTTTCTAAAACCTGTTCATCAACATAGGGTAGGAAATATTTTGGGGTAAATATTTTTGAAATATACACTTGAACATTTTCCTTATCAGAAGGGTTTTTTATCAATGGTTGATAATCAGTTTTTGAAAACACATATGAAGATGTAGGTTTGGGTTGTTTGAAAACAAAAGGTTCAGTTTCATCAAATTTAACATGTACAGTTTGTTCAACAGTATAAGTGTTTTTGTTGAAAACTCTATAAGCCTTAGAGGTTGTATAGTAGCCTAAGAAAATTCCTTCATGACATTTTGGTGAGAATTTGTGTATGTTATCATTAGTATTCAAGATGAATACCTTGCACCCAAAAAAATATAAAGTAGGAAATTCTAGGTTTTCAACCATTCCATAACTCATAAGGGGTTTTATTAAGAAATGGTCTAATTAAAATTCGATTTATAGTATAACAAGCAGTACTTACTACTTCAGCCCAAAAATGTTTAGCTACAAAATACTGACTCAACACGGTACTAGTTATCTCCTGAAGAATTCTATTTCCTCTTTCAACAACACCATTTTGTTGAGGTGTTCTGGGTGCTGAAAAGTTGTGAGTAAAACATTTTCTACTATAAAAAGTTTCAAAATCATAATTTTGAAATTCTCCTCCATGATCACTATGAATAGTTTTCAATGGAAGGTTTTTCTCATTTTTAACTTGGGCTCTAACACATTTGAAATAAGAAAAATCTTCGTACTTCTTTGCTAGAAAATAGACCCATGTAAATATTGTATAATCATCAACCAAAACAAATACATAGTACTTGCCTCCAATGCTTTCAGTTTGTGTTGGACCAAAAAGATCCATGTGCACCAACTGTAGTGCATCAGTAGTTAAGACTTCACAAATTGATTTAAAACTTTATTTCAGTTTCATTCCATATTGATAAGGGTCACAAACTTTTGAAGAATAATATCTAAGCTCCGGTAGATCCTTAAATAAACCTTTCTTAGAAAGTTTACATAAGTTTCTAATGTTAAAGTGTCCTAACATTCTATGCCACAACCATGAATGATCTTCCATTAAACTAAGGTAAGGTTAGTTTTGGCTCCTAAGGTCTTCTATGTTAAGTGTATAAACATTCTCTTGCCTATGGGAAGAAAGAATAAAATTTTCCTTGGAATTGTGTACTAAGAACTTATCATTCCTAAAATTCACAAGGTATCCTTCATCACATAATTGACTTATGCTGATGAGGTTGTGCTTAAGACCATTAAAAAACAAAACATTTGAAATCAATGATTTTCCAAGAAGTACGATGTTACCTATACCAATAATTTCTCCCTGAGAATTATCTCCAAAATTTACTTTTCCTCCTTTCGTCTATATAATATTTTAAAAATAGATTTTATTACCAGTCATATTCCGGGAACATCTACTATCCATGTACCATGTATTTTTGTCGGTACATTCCCTATTTTCCTAAAAATAAGAAAAAGTTAGGTTTTCGGAATCCAGACTTTCTTGGATCTGGAATTTTTAGACAACAAAATTTTGGGTATCCATATTTTCTTAGAAAAATATCCTTTACGAAACCCAAGATATTGGACACTATTAAAGGAATATTTTTTCTTCCAATACCCACCACTTTGACACATAGTACAAAAAGGATATCTAGAAGGAACAAAATAATTGTTTTTGAAAATCGGTTTTTGGTGAGTATAACCTACTCCAGTAGTGTTTCCTTGATTTTTAATTTGAGAATATATCTTGTCAAAAATTTCCTTCCCAGAGGTAAATTTTGAAAGGAGTTTCTTAAGAGAAAATATTTCAGATTTAACTCTCATGACTAAATTCCTATCCTCAGGAATCATTTCCTTAGAGTTATATTTTTCCTCAAAAATTTTCATCTCTAAAATAACATTATTATGTTCTTTAGAAAGTTCTTATTTAATAGAATTTTCCTTCTCATGGTCTTTAGAATGTTTTTCTAAAATCTCTTCTTTATCTATAAGATTTGTAGTATAATCTGAAATCACTTTTTTAAGAATTTCTTCCAAGTATTTTCCTTGTATAATTTCTTAGAAATTTTATATTTTTTTCTTCATGTAACATGTAAAATCTAGATACTTTTTCATATAAAGTCTCTTCATTTATTGAAGATGAAGTATCTTCATTAGAAGTACTATTTTTGGAAGAGTAATTCTAATCAATATATAAATTTGTTAAAGCCTCGGCAGAGCGTACCTTGGCCACAAGACATGTATGTGGGAAAGAAGTAGTAGCAAAGAATCCCATATTCTTATGAGATGATGAATCATATTCTGAATATTCGCATTCTGAAGAGTATCCACAGCTTGCACTACATGTAGTATTAGCTTTCAGAAAATTCTTAGCATTAGCTTCGTAAAACTTCTTCATGTTCCTATCATAATGCCTCTCTTTTATTTCTTTCTTATTAAGCAAAGGAAAATCCAGACTTATGTGTCCACTTCTATTGAATTCACAGCATGTGACCTCTGAATATTTCTTATCTTACCTTTCCTTCTTCTTATACTTTTATTAGAAATTTCATTGTCCGACTATATTGATCATCCTTCGAGCAAGATTAGCTAACTCGTTTTCTGAGACTTCTCTCTCACTAGATTCAGATTGGATAATAAGCTTATTATATTTGGATCTAGTAACTCTTTTATAAGTCCTAGATTTCATGTGATTTGATGTTGTATGAAAATCAACACTTCCATTCCCATTATTCTTCTTTATGTTGTTATCATCTCTCATCATTCTAGTTTTATTTTGAAGAAGAGTTCCAAATAGTTCATCAAGAGAAATGTGAGTAACCTTCATGTTTTCATCGATTTCTTTCCACTTTGATTTCCACTAATTTGGCATGATATCTATAATCTTATCCACAAGAGCATCATTATATACCTTTTTCTCCCATTGATTGTTTGTTGTTCATGATAGTCATAAACCTTTGATGTACTTTGCTTATTGGTTCTCCATAAGAAAAATTTATACCATAGTATTCTGCTCTCAACATAGATCTTCTTGTTTCTATGACATTAGATGTACAAAAATGTGTAAATTCAAGTTTCTTCCATATACAGTTAGCCGTTTCAAAAGAATAAATTTGGCTATATATGGTCCTAGTCATTGAACAAAGTAAGTTATTGCATACCTTATAGTTGATTTGGTATTCATGCTTTTTTTGAAGAGTAAAAGCACTTACTTCCTTATCTGAAATCTTGTATCCACCATTAAGCATAACAAAGTTATCTACCACATTATATATAATGAAAGTCTTCATACGATCTCTCCAATATTCTTAATCACTACCATCAAAGATAAGTGGTCTAGTAGGATTTATGTTGTCGATAGAACCAACATTTAAACCTTCCATCCTTAAGAAAATCATTGACACACAAACTTATTAGAAGTATAAGTCTATAAACAAGATAAAATATTCTAAGTAAGAAAAAAATTTATCTCTAAGGAAAAAGTGAATCAGAACAATGATTCCTAAAAATATGAATCCGGAAAGTATGAATCTTGAAATATGAATCTGAAATTGCAATTATGAGAAATCACTTCTGAATCTAATCGTGAGATTAATTAAAATTTAACCAAAATATTTAATACCAATTATTAGGATGGTATGAGTCTGAGTATGATATACTCTATGATACCAAACATAGGATCGAGATAATAATTATATTCTCAAATACAATAGGGGGTGAATTGTACCTTTTAAAATTTCTTTAGGAAATTTTTAGGATGGTTATGTTTAACAAGGTTAAACAGGATAATTCACAAGACCTCTATGAGTACTAAAAACATTCTAGATTCCGGAAAAGTGATTCCAGAAATGAAACTTAACAGAACTTGTCACCAGATAAGATTCTATCTTAAAGCGTATAGAATCTAACTAAATAAGAGATAAAGTAAGGAAGTATAAGAAAGTTATACATTCCTTAGAAATAAAACATTCAGTGGAAAAACATGTAGTAAAACTACAAGTAAAAAATAATAACTCTTTTAACCCAAAGATAAGGGTATCCAACAACCTTGTATAAAGGTCCCTTGATTTATAATTTCAAGAAATTCTATCTTAGCCACACCCTAGTAAGCCCTCGATATGAAGATCAGAGTCTATCCTGCTATCCCTGCAAGCCCTCAACTATCAGTTAGTCGGCACCTTTGTCTTCCTCAGTAAGGAATCCCTCAACTTCATGGTGTTGGAACCTCTTTCTTCCTACCCTCGGAAGCCCTTGATTGTAATCAGAAACAATAGGAGTCACACGAAGAAGTTCTGCACAAGGAAAAGTTTGAACAAGCTGTTCAAACTTTTTGCACGAAGCATTGAGAGTTGATTATAGCCTCTATATATCTAGAAATCACTTCAATAGCATGTAAGCACAAATTTTAGAGTTCTGTCAAAGATGTTTTCGACGTTCAAATGAGCTATTATTTATAGGCAAATCTCCAACTGTCGTCTCCCTCCTCCAACGGTCAAATTTCTCCTTAAATTTCAGAGGGACCTGTACATGTTTCACTCAACCAACAGTTAGTCAATAATTGTAAGCACACCATCATTTTTTAATGAAACAAGTGTAAGAATGAGAAAAACTAAAGTTCCAAATGTAATAAAATAAAAATTTTGAGTCTAAGAAAAAAGGAATTTGGAGTCTATAATAAAGAGATATTCAGATTCTCTTTTGTAGGAATTCGGAACCTGAATTCTATAGAAATCCCTAGTCTAAATTTCTGAGGAAATTCAAATTCTGGTTTCACTAGAATTTGGAATCTGAACTTATAGAGTTCAGATTCGAACTCATAAAAGTTCATATTTTAACTAGCAGGAGTTCATAGTCGAACTAGTTGATGTTTGTAGTCGAACTAGTAGAAGTTCGGAGTCCAACTAGTTAAAGTTCATATCCATAATTCGGAGTTGAACTTTGTTAGAGTTCGTATCTAGAATTCAGAGTAGAACATTATTAGAGTTTGTATCCAGGATTCGGAGTGGAACTTCATGAGAGTACAAACATGGAATTTAGAATGGAACTTCATTAGAGTTCGTACTCAGAATTCAGAATGAAACATCATTAGAGTTCGTATCCAGAATTCGGAATGGAACTTCATTAGAGTTTGTATCCAGAATTCGGAATCGAACTCCATTAGAGTTCGTATCAAGAATTCGGATCCTAAAACAGAATGATTCATATCTAAGTAATATATGATTCCGAGGTTTTAGATATGAATCCGATTTTTATACTTATGAAAAATATTGATATGAGCAATGAAAAACATGGTAGGGGTAAATTCATTTGGGAAGTAAATTTTCCTTATAGAAGTAAAATATAGATTTTCTTTAGTATAAGGTGTTTATGAGTTTCAAAACAAGAAGGAATGGAAAAGTAATAAGGAAAACTTTATTGACTCAACAAACACGGGTATAAATTGAATGTGAACACCGATTGGGATGATACTACAATGTATGGATCATTGTTATGAATATCTGTTTAAATGATGATGGTAATTTCACGATTTAAATTACAATGGAAATTAAATATTAACTTTTTGAATATCCAAATTTTTTGGATAAGTTAAATAGTTGGGCCTAGAGACCATTGCACAATAGTTTTACTAAATACACAACATTGTTAGATGTATTGAAGTTGTATAATTTGAAATTTGGCATCAGATGGAGTTACACCAGGTTTACAAAACTACTTGGTATCCAAAATGATATGATACCATAAGTAAATGTACTTCCTTATCGAACATATGATGCTAAAAAAATTCTATGTTCAATGGGAATGATCTCTAAAAAAATACATTCTTGTCAAAATTATTGTATATTGTTTCACATGGACTATAAATCACTCATAAAATTTCTATGGTCTGGTACAGATCAATACAAAAAATATTAATCAGGTCCTTTGAAAGTTTTATTGTACTTTCATATCATTCTGTGGTTTATAAGACTGTATGGATGTTAAGAAGCCACAATATTTTTTCATTTCATTCATATACAATAATTAAATATGGGAACCTACACAATCCAGAAGATTCTCCTTAGTCAAAGAAAATTGATTATGAGTACCATGAATTTGTAAATGATATCATAAATGTTTGTCATGCATTATTTATAGATAGAATATACCTTTTGATGTATAGTGTTTTACTCATAGTACGTGTACCATCATGTTGGTAAATTATAACTAGGAACTATGGTTATGCATGAAGAGAAAATACATTATGTTGTCTCTGATTATATATGGACCAACGAAACCTGATAATGATATTGATAACTATTTGGATACATTGAGAAAAGATATGAAATTGATATGGGATATAGATGTTACAATGTATGATGCTCATAGAAGTAAATAATTTTCATTGAGTTCCATGTTGTACGGGATGATAAATGAACTTCCTGTTTATGGAATATTTTCTAGCTATAACATTAAAGGAATGTTTAGGTGTCCCATTTATGAATATTTCAAACAATCAGTTTAGTGGAAACCTTCTTCAATGATTATTGTTTTTTAAGAAATCATAAATTTTTACCTAGATGACATAAATACCAATCTTAGAAGACAAAATTATATGGGAAAACCAAACAAGAAATGACACTATCTCCACTAACAAGTGATCAAATGTTTGATAAAATAAATTATATTGAAACTATTTTGGTTAAACTATTTTTAAAAAACAATAAAAATTCATGTTTGAAAAAGGGATCAATTTTCTTTGATTTACTATATTGGTATTATTTTTAATTTAGAAATTTTCTTGATATAATGTAAGTAAAAAATGTATTCAATAGTGTTGTAGAAATTTTACTAAATACTCCTAAAAAAACATGGAATAAAATCATGAATGGACATGATTGAGAAGGAGATAAGGGAAGGGTTGGAAATGATGAAGGGTAAATGGAAATTTTTTCTTCCTCCAACAGCTTACACTCTATCCATATATGAAAAATAGTAGTTTCTCATTTTCCGTAATGGTGTAAATATTCCATAGCGGTATTCATAAAATATCAAGAATGTTGTTTCAATGAATAATTTTATGTTACAGTGAATAAAATCACACAAATTTATAGTTTCGAGGCAAGATTTGATGCCCTTTTTTTCATTACATTCTACCTAAAAATTCTTGGGCTATATTAACTAGAATCTATTAATTTTTCATAATCCATATGAAATAATGTTATAGACCCGTAGAAGTTTCCAGTCCTGAATACAGAGGTTGAAATCATATTATGTGAACTAGATATGTTCTTCACACCATCATTAATAAATATGATGGCCCCTGATGGTTCACATGGTTATATTGGATCAAATATGTGGTCATGTACATTATAGAAGGATATACCCCATTGGATGGTATATGAATATTTTGAAAGGTTATGTAAAAAATTATATTATTCTAGAAGGTTATATTGACAAAAGATATATTATTGAATATTTTGTTTTAATTATGTAACAATTACCTATTAGATGATTATAGCTTTGGTCTACCAATGTCTTGTCATAGTGGGTGACTTATGGGAAAAGAGATTTTTGAAAGATATGTTGATACAATTACCATCATAGAGAAGGAGAAATAAAACCATTATATTTTATATAATAGTGAATATGTTGATCCTTAAATTGATATACAAAAAGAAATTCTTAGAGATTTTAATCCATAAAGGGATAAAGGATGGATATAAAATACACATAATAAAAAGTTTATAAGATGGTTATGAGATTTCATTTATAAGGATTTATCTGAAAATATTAATTCAATTGTCGAATTACTTCAATGCTATCATGGGGATGAAATTAAAATGTTATATCTTACACTAGTTTTGTAATCAATGGTTATAATTTCTATAAAAAATAACATGATTAATAGAGTATGATGAAAACTAGTGTAGTTAATCTTATGGAAAAAGTGATGTCCATATCTGGTTCCTAGGATAGAAATCCTATTTATGTGAATATTTCATATTTCAGCATTATCAAACAGATACACAATTTGTATAATAAAATCGTTCAAGTACCAATTTTTTGTGACAAATGGGTTGGAAACATGACTGCAGTGAAAGATGATGAAATGGGATTTGTGAAGGTGAATTTCAATTTTGAAGGAGAAAAAGATGATCTGTTCATTATGGAATCACAAGTAGTGAAATTATTTTATGATTTAGTTCTAGAAAACAAGAATGGGTTGATTTTCCTAATTGTGACTAAAACAACTGTAGGTTTAGATGAAAATTTCATCATGGATGACCCTTTCATTGGGAGATCATAATCAATTCATAGTGGTAATAATGTAAAAAAATGTAATGTACATTAGAGGTGACCACATCAAGTAGATTTGGATTTTGATAGAGGATCCAAGTCCCTTTATCCTTTAAAAAATAAAAATATTTCATTGAGAAGGTTAATGTTTTTCAATATACTATGCTTTTCCTCATAATATTATGTGTTTTATACTGTATTAACATAATATAAATTAAATGATTAACTAATCAGGTAGACAATGTCATCTACAGATGATTTTTTCTACAATCCTGAGGAAGAATTGTTTGTTGATGCTGAAAATGTATAATTATTAGGGGATCCAAAGCAAGTTTAGGAAAAAAAAGTATGATGAAACATCACAATGTTGACAAAAATTATCGATTCAAGAATTAAGTGTATAAAATTTGGAGTTGTATTGAATAGTTAATATTCATTATTTATATTGGTGTCAAAACGATGAGGAAGATATCGATTAATTTAAATCCATGGTTATATTTACAACTTGTAACAAAGGAAACCCTTTAAGAATATATTAAGGTAATTTTATGATAATCTTTATTTATTTTACTAAGAAAATATATAATGAAATATTGATTTAATTTTCTTTAAATCAATAAAGTACATTTACATTATATTATTTAAATAATAAATATGTCTTAATGGCCATTGGAAAATCCCATAGTGGCTTCCAAATCCTTCTAACAAAATTTCATCTAAGGGATGGTATGGGGAAATTAACGCCCCACTAGTTACTTATGAATACATTACAAAATAGGAAACATGAAATTCTTTCATTAGTCATCACATTGAGAAATCATTTCACCAGAATTGTATTGGATAATATATTACTTGAAATTATTTATTTTATCCAATTTGATTCAAAATTGTTAATTTTTGACACTATAATTGAGTTTGAGAATAAAAAACATGCAACAAAAGTAATATACCACTATTGCAAAGCAATGATGGTGTACGCTTTACTAGATAAGAAATTGTTATGAATTTTAAATGAATAATAAATGTTTTATGTGATTTGAAACACCATATGTTTTTTTAATATGTAAATTAATGAACCAAAATATGAATCCACCTCCATCCCATGTCAAGTGCTATAGAACAAGGTTCACATAAATAAATTGGGTAAAATAGATGATGAAAATACAAAGGTGTTATGGGAAGCATGTATAAGTATACCATAATAGTAATTAGTTATGATTTATAATTTTATTACATAAAAATATATATTCATATTTATATTCTTTTTATACAATTAGACATAAGAATCGATTGTAATCACACTAGAAGAAAAAGTACATTCAGTAGCATTGAAGTGGCCAGAAAAATATGGTCACATTAGAGGAGTATATTTTTCAGTGTCTATTTGAACATATTTCAAGAAGAATAAACCCCATGAATATTCATATAAGATGATTAAAGGATTTTATGAAACAATTGATGATTTTAATGATAATATTGTATGGTTTCATTTGGCAGACCAATTTATGAGAAAGGATCAATGAAAATCAGTTGTGGGTCAAAGATACAGACATGAACAACCAAATGACCCAACTATCTTTAAAGTTATTGATTCCCCTCAACCACAAAACCTACAAGAATTAATCAATTTTTTATTTACACATGCCTATAAATATGAAAAAAAAACATTCAATTACTTTATATTAATAAAATTGTGCATGGTAAAGTTGTATGTGATTTATATTCATAAAAACCAACACATCACCTTGTTGTGAGGGGTATGAAGTATAACATATCAGGAGACAATAAAAATAATAAATAACTCCCAAATGATTACATGATATTGGGGATTGATGCAGCTCAAGATATGACTACTATGTTTCTTGTTCCACTTGATGATTAAAATGTTACAATAGTCAATAATGCTATTGGAACTTTCATAACACTGTTTTATAATCATACAAAGATATAAAAGGAATGTATTTAATAAATTTTTTCATATGAAAATTCTATTAATGTTGATGAAAAATGTTCTAATATGAGGTATGAATTATATATGAATAAATCACTGGGGAAATAGAAAGTTGGATCAAGAAAATATGGTGATTCGACCAATAAATCAAAAGGACCATCCCAAAGTACCTTATCCCCACCAGTTCCACTACAACAATTACTATCATTACAACTTCATAAAGATACCACATTTAAATATTTATATATCTCTTACATTCAATATGAATAAATTTTTTTTAGAACATTCATTACAAACATAGTTGGTCATGAGAGTATAAATGAGATTATCAAGTTTTAATGGATTTGAGTCTCAATTGTGAATACATACATAAGGTACATTTTCATAATACGTATACCCCAAAAAATAATATAATATTTTCATTAATATTAATAGTTATTAATATTTTCTACAAGATTTTATATTAATACTATATAAAGGAAAAACAGTGTAATGAACAATTTGGATTCATTGATACTTGTATGATTTCTATGTAAGAAACATTTTTATAGAAGGAAGAAAGAGATAATAAAAATTTTAAATTAAACAATGTGTTTGATAAAACAAATAAAAAAGTATAGAATATTATTTTATGCCTAAATGCAGGGGTAATACATGACAATATAATCATATCAAAATTTTTTTCCATTACATATTTGTTTTTTTATTAGGATGTATTTGATGATGATCACACTCAATATAGATACACATAATATTTATTTTATATATCTAATGCTTGGAAATCCAAAAATCCGAACACATATGATGTGTATTGTGAATTTGTAATGCATAGAAATAAAAATTTTATAAAAAAAATTGAATTATATGTTTCAGTATGTGTTTTAAAAAGAATTTTTTTATAATAGAGTGGTCACTAAATATTGGTTAAATCAGGGCATGATGCTAGTGGATGAATATAAAAATCCAATGTATTATTTCAAATAGAAATAAATTAATTTATATTTATAAATATTTAGCTGTTAAATAATATTTCAAAACAATTAACTTATTTTGGTTAATGTTTCTTTAGTTTTTGAAGTGAGATAATAACAATGATTGGGGATATTATGTTTATATTTTTATAAAAGTGATTGTAAACCATGAAAGGTCCATAATCTATGAAAAAGTAATTCCCAAAGGTAATTAAAATTTCATTAAAAATATTTCGTAATCATTTCTTTGTCTATATTTTCATAGTACTACCATGATTTCCAAGAACCAACATATTAAAAAAAGATGTAAATTTGTTTAAAGTTGAGTGAGCATCGTCATTGGTGTCAAAATGTTTAATAAAATAAAATTTAGGTTATTAACCACTATGTTTATGATATTGTATAATATATAAACATAGAAATATATTTAGGGTGTTAATAATTAATATCAAATTGATTATATAATATTTTTATCTATTTCACATGGAGAAGTATAATGGAAGAAATAATTTTTTTTTAGTAACGAATATGAATAACACATAGTGTCAGAATTTATATTTAGATCATGAAGAGGATAATTGCTACTACTTATTTAGTTAATTTATCATCATTTTATCTTTTTTTGTTAATTTACTTATCATTTTTTATTCTGATACTTATTTAGTTAAATTTATATGTTAGTTCAAAATACACTTCAAAAGCCCAAAACCAAGAAAAAATATTAGATTGTTTTCAAACATTAAGATAATGATCCATATTTCATTTCTAACATGTATTAATTAACCGCACATTAATCTGATGCATTATGTGGTTGGTATGACTCGAATAACACGTTTTTAATAAAAAAGTGTCATTTTAGTTTAAAACACACACCAAATAGTCAAAACCACGAAACCAAGTTTGAATGGATTTAAAACATTAGGAAAATTATCCAAAATTCATTTTTCACATATTGGAATTTAACACATGTCTATCTGACACCTGATGTGGATAATATGACTCAAAGTTTGTATTTTCTATATAAAAGTGTCATATTAGTTTTAAACACACATCAAATAGTAAAAACTGAGCAAATGATCCCAGATTATTTTCAAGGATTAGAAAAATTATCCATAATTCATTTTTTAGGCGTAAGAATTGATCGCACATAAATATGAGACATGATGTGGTCAATATGACCTGAAGTATATGTTTTCATTAGAAATGAACCATTTTAGTTTAAAATGCTCATCAAAATAGACAAAACTAATAAAATAAACTCTGATTGTTTACAAAATTTTGGAAAATGTTCCATAATTCATTTTCCACCTATAAGAATCGATCACACATCAATCAGATGCATTATGTGACTTGTTTTACTCAAATAGAGTGGTTTGAGTTTAAAATTGATATTCTAGTAAAAGATACAAGTGACAAACTCAAAACTAAATAAATGAATTCCTATTTTTATTGTACTTTAAAAAAATTGCTCAGTCATTTGTGACTTATAGAAATCAACCATGCCTTAATGTGATATACAATGTTCCCAGTATGACTCAAATTGTGTTGTTTCAATTTAAAATTGACATTTATTACTATATTATTTCATATTTATGTTTAATTTAATTCATTATAGTATTACTAACTTAAGAATTATTTTCATATACAAGTGGATTATTTTTCTTTTGTTTGGGTGGTTTTTTTGAAGCTGATCATGTGGATTAATGACTGGACATCTAGGTTTCAATTGAGATAATTAAAATACGGAAATTGGTATGTATACAAACACCATGAAAAGGTGAATTCGTACTTATTTTTTAGTTATTTTTATCACCATTTTATATACTATTTTAAAGATAATTTCCTTATAATTTTTATCTAATAATTAATAAGTTTTTTTAAAGATCTTTTAGGAAGTAATATTTTTCTTTCAACTATCTGCAACAATCTAGAAAATAGAGAACATGTTTCTTTTAGATAGGGCCTTTCAGAAGACATGTGTTTCCTCTTCCATTAAAAAGGATCATCTTCTTTCTTTTCTTTATTTCTCAGATAGTTGAAACAAAAATACACATCATACACTCAATCATCCACACCTTAATCTAATACATAGTGTTCTCGGTATGACTCAAACAATATGTTTTTGGATTATAATTTATATTTTAGTTCAAAAAACACATTACATAGGAAAAACCAATCAAACACATTAAAATTGTTTTTTTACTTTAGGAAAAAGATCCAAATTCATATTCAATGTATAAGAATTCTCTACATCTCAATCAGACACATAGTATGACTGGTATGACTCTAAGTGTGTTTTTTTATTTGAAGTAGACAATAATTATATTAAAAATCACATGTGACATACTCAAAAATGAGAAAATTATTTCAAATTGAGTTGATAATTTAAGGAAAATATCAATACGTCATTTTTAATGTGTTGGAGTAACCCACAGATCAATCTGATACACAGTGTGCCCAGTATGACTCCAATTGTAACATTTTATTTAAAATTCGCATTAATTTTAGTTAAAAAGACAAGGGAAATACTCAAAATAGATTAAATCCCTTAATATTATTTTCATACTTTTAAAAAATGATTCATATATCATTTTTTGACGTGTAGGAATTAGCCACATCTCAATTTGATCCATGGTGTCCTCGGTATAACTCAAAGTGTATGTTATTAGTTATAAGTTGAAATTTTAATTCAAAACATGTTTCACACATATAAAACCAATAAAAACCACTTGTATTGTCTTGATAATTTAATTCAATGATTCATAATTCATTTTTAATGTGTATGAACTAGTCTCACATCAAAACTACACATTATGTTTTCATTATGACTCAAAGTGTGTGTTTCTAGTTTAAAATGACATTTTTGTAAAACACCCAAGTTACATTCTCAAAATTTATCAAAAAAGTTCATATTATTTTTATTATTTATGAAAAAATATATATGTTATATGTTACATATATAAATAACACGCACCTTAATTTGATGTACGTTGTTATCGAAATGAGTCAAAGTATTTTTATTTTATTTTAAATTGACATCAATTTTAGTATAAATATAATTGACATAATCAAAATAGAGAAAATTAATTCATACTATTTGGATACTTTATAAAAATGTTATATAAATAATTTTGACTTATATGAATCACCCACACCTCAACCAGATAAATGGTGTGCCCAGTATGACTCCATGTGTGTCTTTTTATTTAAATTCGACATTAGTTTTATTTAAAAAGACAATTGACATACTCAAAACCAGGAAAACAGATTAATATGTTTTTTACACATTAGTAAATTTATCCATATGTAATTTTTGACGTGTAGAAATCATCCAAACCTCAATTCAATGCACGGTATTCCCAGTGTTACTCAAGGTGTTTGATATCTCTTTAAAATTGACATTTTAGTTCAAGAAGTGATTCACTCACTCAAAAATAATAAAAAACATTCATATAGTCTTGATAATTTAGGAAAATGATTTATAATTAATTTCTAAGGTATAAGAATTAGTCTCTTGTCAAATTAGCACAGGATGCGACCAGTATGACTCAAAGAGTGTGTTTCACATTTAAATTGACATTTTACTAAAATGAAATGTGACATACTCAAAACCAATAAAACACATTCATATTGTTTTAATGATTTATGAAAATTATATATAGGTCATTTATGATGTGTATGAATCAACCACACCTCAATCCAATGCACGGTGTGACTGGTATGACACAATATTTGTATTTTTATTTATATTTGACATTAATTTTACTGAATAAGACAAGTAACATAATAAAATCCAAGAAAAAATACTCGAATTGTTTTGATAATTTATTAAAATGATCCATAAGTAATTTTTGATGTGTAGGAATAAACTACATCTTAATGTGACACACAATGTTTCTAGTTTTCCTCCAATCATTTATTTTTATTTAAAAATGGAATTAATTTTAGAAAAAATGATAGTGACATACTCAAAACTAAGAAAACACAATTGAATTGTTTTGATAATTTAGTAAAATTATCCACGAGTCATTTTTGACATGCATGAGTCATCTGTACCTCAATCCGATATACAGTGTGACCGGTATGACTCTAGGTGTGTCTTTTTATTTCAAATTGTTAGTAATTATAGTAAAAATGAATAGTGACATACTCAAAACTGAGCAAACAAATTTGGATTGATTTGATACATTATTAAAATGAAACATAAATAGTTTTTATGTATGAATGGACACACTGAAATTTGATTCATGGTGTGCCCAATATAACTCGAAGTGTCCGTTACCAATTTAAAATCGACATTTTATTTCAAAAAGTGTGTCATTGACTAGAAAAATATTTATAAGTCATTTTTTGAATATAGGAATTAGTATCACATCAGAATACCAGATGATGTGCCTGATATGACTCAAAGTGTGTGTTTGAAGATTAAAATGATATTTTTGTAAAAATGAAAAGTTACATACTCAAAACCAAGAAAAAAAATTCATATTTTTGTGATACATAATTAAAAAAATCCATAATTCATTTTTGATGTGCACGAATCAGACTCACCAAAATCTAATGTATGGTATGACCATTTTACTCCAAGTGTGTCATTTTATTTAAAATACACAATAATATTTGTAAAAAATACAATTACAATACTCAAAATCAAGAAACCACATTAATATTGTTTTTATAAAGTAGGAAAATGAACTATAACTTAATTTTAATCTGTAGTAATGATTTGTAACACAATATGATACATAATGTGCCTAGTATGACTCAAAGTGTTTGTTTTCAGTTTAAAAATAACATTCGTCTTTAAAAAGTGAGTCACTCACCAAAAACTGAGAAAACATACAAAGATTTTCTAAATAATTTAGGAAAATGATTCATAAGTAATTTGTGATGAGTAAGAATCAGTCTCACATAAAACTAATAGATTATATGACTGGTATGACTCAGCGTGGATGTTTCTAGTTTAAAATAACATTTTAGTAAAAAACAAATGTGAAATTCTCAAAACTAAGAAAACACTTTAATAATGTTTTGATACGTTAGGAAAATTTACCATTTAGTAATTTTGGGCATATAAAAATTCATCCCACATCAATCTAAAACAGGATGTGGTCAGTATGACTCAATGTGTATGTTGTCAATATATAAGTGCCATTTTAGTTTAAAACGCACATCACATCGCCAGAACCAATGAAACCAGGTCAGATTTTTTTAAAATAATTTTATTTGCAATCAATTAATTAATTTCCTTATAATTTTTATCTTATAATTATTTAGATAATTTTTATACACATAATTCTTGAATAAAGACAATAAATTGTATGACGTGAATGAATCAACCATAACTTAATTATATACACAATGTTCCTGGTATGACTCAATGTTCAGTATAAAATTTAAACTTTTCATTTAATTTATTTAATTATAATATTACTAATATAATTTTTTTTCATCTAAATGTGCATTATTGTTTTCAAGATGTGGAGGTTTTATTTTGGAAATAGCATGACTGGGGGTCGAGGGCCAAAGAAAAAGGAACATTGATATTTTCAAATTCCTATGATAATTTGTATGTACTCATGTAATTTTAAAAACCAATGATTTAAATGACAATAAGATAGTGTTTTTCAAGTATTTGGGTTATAAATTATATTCCATTTAAATTATGTATTGGCAATATGTTTTTTCTATTGTTTTTACTATTGTATTGTGCTGTAAATTTAATAGCACACTATAATATGCCCCTTTATAGCCTCTAAAAAAGAACTGATAAAGGTATCCTTCCTCAATTCTAAATAAATCACAAAAAAGGGTACCTTAATCAATAATATTTTTAGAATTGATGAAGGGTCCCTTTATCAGTGATTTATTATCTCCAAAAAAGTACCTCCTTTATCAACACATTTAGTTGTACTGATAAAGGAAACATTTATTAGTTATAAATAAAAGGGGTCCTTTATCAGCACTAAAAACCATGGAAAAAATCATGAGAATTTTAATCATTCTCTGGTAGTTGGTGAATTTTTTTACACAGATAATATCTAATTATAGTGTTGTTAAAGGTCTATTTTGTAGTAGTGGTTTATTTTTTGTTTCCAATACCTATTTGTATATTTAAAATTCAATATGTGTGCTACAAATATCTCCCCTTTATTGGAAATTAAATTCAAAGGTAACGTGGTGTCTTCTCCTCTCTCTCTTTTTTCATTGAAATGTTTTCCTCCCTTGAAATATTTTTTTTAACAATTCTAAATGAGGGATGAGGTCACATGCTTCTTCTATCAATGATCATATAGTTCATCAACTCAATGTTTACATTGTCTAACCTTATATACATATGTGTGTGTGTGTGTGTTTTTTATATATAAAAAAGGATTCTTAATCCATCCATAAAATAATATTCACGTGAAAGCATGCTAAAAAAATTCTCAATTCCCATTTTGAGGGATTTAATTAATCAGATTTATCAATAAAATACTAAATACTACACACACTTCAACAAACACATCAAAAGTTTAGGTGAAAAATATATTTCTCCCTATTTATCTCAATTTTCATTTACCAAGAACACTCCCTTAATTGATACAATTAAAATAATTATTAATGAGGGATGAATGTGTGATTGAAATACCCCAACCTTCGGCTTTTAACTCTATCTAGAATTTCTGGAATCACTAAAATTTATTAAAATTAAAGATTCTTTTCAAGGTTTATCCCCCTTAAGGGATGTTCCTATTTCTTCCATTTCATGGAAGCCAGTAGACTCCATGAATTAAAATAACTTCATTATTTATATAATTCAAATCTTATAATTTCTCATTAAATTCCCTGTTTGTTTGCTTAAAATATATAAAATAATATGAAATCAAGAGAAACCATATTTCTCCTCATGTGTAACATTCAGATTGAGAACTTCCACTCAACCTGTGGCATTATTTCTCTGGAATCTCAACATTTCCTTCACATAAAATCTATTTTCCCTTTATAGTCATTTTATAACATTATTCCTCATGTGATTTCATTTTATTTTTAAACAACTCCAACTATCCCAAAATACATGTCAATTATTTATTAGTTTTGTTCCCTAAATTATTACACCTTTTACAGAAGACACTTGTAACCTTAGTTTTTAGCCACTTTCTTTACATTAGATTTAGAATGTTTTTCAGCTTCCTCAAATTTCTTATTAAATTTTAATTGACTTGGCTAAAATACAAGGAATTTTTTCTTAACATTATTTTTCTTCTCAAAAAATTTCACGTGGCTTACCATAATATTTCTGCTGAAATCTATTCCCTTTCACGTAGGTAATATCTCATAGCAGTCTTGTCATGAAATTATTAGATATGAAACCTTCCTAATTACATATTCCATAATATTCTACTATGAATTCATATTTTTTTAATTGATATCTTCGATGGCCTTTTGGTCACAACTTTTTTATTTTTGATGAGACTTTATTTAAATATCTTCTTATTTTGTTCACATGTTGAGAATGACTTGTCTCCTTGTATTCTTATAAGACTCCCCATTTTTTATGGTTTTATATTGACATTATCAAATATTTTTTTTATTGTTACACACCAACACTCATCATAATAGTGCCTAATTCTGTTTCAGTAAACAAAAAAATTTTCAAAAGCATTAAAATATGTTCTTTGTAAATACATTCATTTTCTATGGATTTTTTTCTCCAGTGCAGGTCTACTCTTATATTTATTTTCTCTCCCACTAAATTTAGGTCTACTATTTTTTCAATAATTTTCATGTTATTCCAACATTATAATTCTTTAATCCCAAACTTCCAATAACACCAATAATTACCTATGAACCTTTTCTTTCTTTTTTTGGTTTATTATGTTAGGATTTCATAAGGTGTGTACCATTAAATTAATGAGTGATACCACCACCCATTTATGTAATTACAAAGGGAAAAATATAAATACATATTATATCTTCTTCTCTTAATGTGGTGGTTTTTTTTACTGATTTTCAACATCTATATTGTAACGCCCCGACCCCAGTTACCCAGAGTCAGTGCATTATTTTAATAATTTTTCATGATTATAAGGAATCAAGTCCCGAAGGACTAATTGGTTCGGCTGTCTTGAAAAATAGATTACAAAGATGAATTTTACATTACACTTTATAACATAAAACACAACATAAGTAATCCATTATGAGCTCCATTATTCCCTTAGCTTAACCCTGCATATCAATAAAAATGCATTTCTTGGAATCCTGGAAAAAATTAAACATAGAAAGGGGTGTGATCAAATGCTCAGTAAGGATATGAAATAGAACGGAAGATAACATAAATATTAAGCATGTTGAATAATTTAAACCAATGCCTTTTCCAATAATAAACATGAATAAATTAATGGAAAGAATATGAGTTGAGTAAATAATGCTATAATAAAACATAATCTTGGGAATTATACTAGTTGAATGACCACATGAACCATCAATAATATTTTCATAATGAGGGAATGTATAATGCCAGACATTCTAAAACATTTTTTCAAGGCCTCGACCAAGACGTCTAAAAATGATTAAGGCCTCGGCCAAAACCATATATCAAATTGGGAAAGGGACTCAGATAATTCCACATCTAGTTGTCTCATGAGACCTACCGATGCATTGAGGATCTATAACGGTCTTCACCCGACACTTACTATGTCCAATACATTCTCAAATAAAAAGATTCAAACATAACATAAACATTCGTATTAGAACTAGCATGCGAAATTTCAATACTTTAACCATAAACCATTAATGGTGTAAAAATAGAACAACCACAGTCAAACTTATCATAACTTATTCAATAAAATATTGAATATTATATTATAATAAATCAATCTCAATCAAAAATAATTTCTAGTAAAGGATACTGACATAGTTGAAAATGATGAGTAAAAATTTTTGAGAGAAATATCCTTTTTGTAAAATCTTCTTAAAAGTCACACATTTATAAAGGAATTAATTTAAAAGATATTTTTGAATAAATGTGTCCCATACCACTTTGAAACTTTTGAAAATAATTATCATTTCAAAACATTAATGTCCATATAAATAAATCCTTAAAATCATTTGGATAACATGGACCTTAATTATAAAGATTTAGAAATATAAATCATGAAAACATTTAAAATTTGGATCTTGATAAATCATACCTTTCAAAAATCCATAACATATTCATTTTGAAATAATTTTTATGAAAATTGGACATGGATGATAAAAATGTCCCAGTAAAAACTTATACATAAACAATCTCGGATAACAATGAGAGTGAGGAATTAACCCTTACCAATTTTGTAACTTACAAAACATACACCCAATGAAAGAAGTATCATACAATGAATATGTAAATACACATAAATTAAAGTCTAGTACACAATGAATACAATTATGGGTAGTAAATACACCACCCAAAATGTAATAGTGGCAATATGGCATGAATCTCATGGGAATAAGGAGTGAGATGAAATCACCTTACCTTGCACTTTATTTTAGTCGATGGTACATTTAACCTCATGTATGAAGACTGTAGTATGTTATTAAATTATACCAGAACCATATTAATATTTATGATATCATACATTATTAATTTATGACTTTATACTGTGCATTTAATTATAATTTCCATGTTATATTAATATTTCAAGTAATAATCGATTTCTTTAACGTACGTGTTTTAACTTGTTACTCTTGATTGTATCACTTAGATAATGATTTAAATAATTTCAGAATATAAAACATGATTTATATATTATTTATATTTAGTATATAAATATGTATAATAGACATATATATGAAATGGAAAACACCGTTTATGGGGATGGTAGTCCGTACGTTCGCATAAACGCTGTTTGTGCTTTCATATCGTATTGAACGAATCTAAGTGAATAAGATATATGTATGTACATAAATACATATATATATATATAAATATATATTTCTCCAATATCATTATTATTTCATATATTACATACATATTAGTAATATATTTTTATAATCATCGATGAATGGTGGACATGGAAATGAATATCATCGCGTCATGGAGATGGTAATCCGTACATATGCACGATCGAAAATATCATTCTTTTGATATTAAAATAATATATAATTTGATGTTATATCATAAACAAAAAATCATTATCATGATATATATATTATTTACATCAAATACACATCATTATTATACCCATACAAATAATAATGTATTGAATAACAATTACACCACGACGTGGAGATGGTATGTCGTACGTACGCACGTATGGGGACATGTCATTAAAAGGGTGGATAGAATAATGAATTTGGTTGTACCATAATTATAATAACATCGCAGTATATATAATATACTGGAGTTATTATTAAATAATGGAAACAAAAAAAAGGAAGTGGAAGAAGAAAGGAACATGAAAGAGGGTGGTGAAATCATTACCTCTTCTTCGGGTTTTTTTTTATTTTATCAAAAGGAATCCTTAGGTTGGATTTCTGATAAAAATAAGGACTCTAGGTTTAATTGAGGGAAGTTGGGAGGATATTTGGGCAGGGTTTGGCCAATACAAAAGGATTTGTAGGTATGAATAATTGGTTATAAGTGATGTCCTTTTATAAGGGGGAGGAGGGGCTCTTTAAGAAAAACTTAAATTATTATTTTATAATAAATTTATATTCAGATGATAATGGCTCCCAATGAATTTATTTCGAGCCTTAGGTGGTTAGGGGTCTAAATCATCTCATCCAATATATTTTAGACAAGTTTAGGTCACCATTTTAACCTTGTCTTTTAGATTTAACTCTTAGTTAAATAGTTGAACTTTTACCGTGTCTTCTTGTATTCTTACTCTACATGGTTAATAAACATACTCTAAACTTCAAAAAGAACCTTAAGTGGATAATTAATGACATATATAATATTATTTAAGATCTTTGGCATAACCTTACATTTTTAGGAATATTATATCAACCAATAATATAGTATTTGTTTTAAATATTATTTTATGTCAATTTTGACACTATTTGGTATTTTGTTTTTTTAAGTCATCACAACATGATTACATAAAAAAAGATACATTGAATCATCCAAAACATTTCCTATTGAACTATAAAATTCGTGGATTTCATTAAAACATTGAAATTATATTTATTTTAATATTTATAATACCATTTATTTGATTCTTTCATTAATTTGATAATTACTGCATCATCATTATTTCATTAATAAATTTAATTATTTAATCTATAAAAATTATAAATTAAATACCATTATATAGGAAATCGTTTTAAAATTTTAGTGAATACTTATAGTCGATTTTATCTTATGTGTAACCCTATATTAAAAATGTTTTAGTTATTAAACTTTGAATTTAACACTTTTAACTCTTCTTTGATTTAAATAATAATAAATGTCCTAATCTAATTCAAGTGGACCAAAGAGGTTAATATTTTATTCTAATGTTGTTTTTCATATAATTACACTTAAATAGTAGAATTAAGACATGTGTTAGGGTAATAATGTCATCATTTTTACCCTTAATTGCACTATTTACTTTTAATCGTGGTAAATAAAAGTAAAAAGTTACTATTTATCAAAAATTATTTTCATCTTATTGAACCACATTTTACTTCTTGATATTAACCGTGTCTCACGAATTTTCGAAATTCCACTCACAGAAGCGGTAAAATGATGTTTTATATAAATTTCCCAATTCTCCTAGGAGATGGGTAAAAGACGGTGAAAAGTTCAGTAAAATTTTTATATATCTAAAATAAATTTAAAATGACTCTAATGAATTACTCTAAAATTATATAGGTATTATTTATATATTTTGAACTAATATATATTTAAATAAAATAAATATTTATTTGAATAAAAATTTGGTTTTAATCTATACCTCAGTTGTTTTCACTATTCACCAAAAAATGAATGTTTTCATAAAAATACCGAAAATTCACCCTAAGATAATTTTGATATTTAGAATTCAAAAATGAAGTCTATTTTTCCAAATTAAAAACATATAAGTTGCATTTTTTAATTAAAAATTAATTCCCGCTGTCAAAACCAAAAGGCATATTTTTAACAAATAGTAACTATCAAAAGTTTGACACTTGTTTATGTCCAATTTCAAATTGAAATTACATACAATGACCATCATTGGTTTAAATGGTAAAAATATAATATATTTATACTTCCAAACCATTAAATGTATAATTTAACACTATAAAATATTTTGATTAAAAATGTTGTTTTAGTTAAAATATAGTATTTTCACTATTCACCCAAATATGAAAGTTATCAGAAAAACACCAAAAATTTATTAAAACTATATTCTTATGTCCTGATTCTAAAGAAGAAGTTTATTTTATACAATTCAATATATAAAAGTTTTAAATATTAGATTTAAAAAGGATTCTCCATAAAAAGGTGGTAAAATTACATTTTTTGAAAAATACTTCTTTTGTCTGAAAAAAATTTATTTGTTCTTAAATTATGTCTAAGAAACTCGTAATATTTATTCTAAAATTATAAGGATTATATAATGTTCAAAATTCATTTAATACTATTGATAACCTCTTTTGAACGAATAGTTTGGTAAGTCATGGTGCATTAAAACTCGGTGTTGTATGTAGTGCATGTTATTGAATTACATTGAAGAAATAACGTACTATGAAACATTGGGGTGTTACATTCTTCCCTCCATCAATAAATTTAGTCCTTGAAATTTGAAATTGTTCTTCGAAAATAAACTGTTAAAAATAGAAAATACCTTTGTTGGAAAACCCACATTGGAAATTGGGTTAATAAAATTTAGTCTTAATAAGAGGAAAAGGGGAATGAAAAATTCACCACCAAATTGTGATCTTGATTAGAAGAACATTGGTGGAAATTAGAGACACATAATTAGAGGAAAAACATAAATATTTTTAGGGAGTGATTGAGGTCATCAATAACAAACAATTGTAGAATTGTGGGCCTCAAAGCCACCAATCTATGATGATTTAAAATACCATCGGTTCAACAAAACGTAAGGTATTAGGATAACACATTTTTGGTCTTAATATCCCTTCCATATTCTTTAATAATTTATTTATCCATAAAATAAGAGGGAAATATATATATATATATATGTGTGTGTGTGTGTGCTTGACAAGTAGAGTTTCATCCTACCACAAACTCATCTTTCACTCTAAAATATTTGAAAATATATAAATATAAATATATATATTCTATTTATACTAATTTTCTAGGGTTCCAAAATTAATGAATTTATAATTCACATATCAGACCCTTTAAAAAATATATTATTCCATCCAGAATATAACGTGGGTCAGTGATAAGTGATACACCCTTGCCTCCCTTCATTTCTCGCGGCCTTGCCGGACGCCACTGGTTGTCGCCTGACCTCTGGGTTGTCCTTTTTATGAAAATCCAAAAATTACCTTAACAATTGTATCCATAATCCATTCCAACATTTAAACTTATCCAAAAAAATTCTATCCAAACTCACAGTCTAAAATTTATAAGGAAGTTAAACACATCGAAGTTCCTTTTTTCCATGTAATAACATGTGAACGCCTTTATCATGTATTCTTTTAAAACATGGTAACATAATGAATTACCATAAAACCATATTGATTACATTCATGATCCCTTATTACATATAGAATACTGGATATACTCCTTCTATCCAAAAATTTTGTAAACTCCAATAATGATGGAATATAAAATTCATTAATCAGTTTCATGGTAGTCAAGAATATCCAATATAATTTATCCAAATCAATCATGTATTATTCTAAAATCACTACTTCGGCATCAGAACAATATTATGGTTTATCTTTATCTTAATAATATTTTTTCCAAAAATTTAACCTGATATTGAGTAACTTTTCATGGTTCTACACAATCTCAAGTCCTTAATGAAATTGTAGTGCAATACAATCCTTATATACTCCATAATTATTATTACCAGTACATTGTTGATATAACACTAAAATGACATAATTATCTAATAACAACATAAGAAATCTAATCATTACTTCTCATCTATGGTAGTATCATAACTTGATTATTATCCAATAGCATCGTTTGCGATATACTCTGATGACTGGGAAATTGATTCACATAGTGTCTCAATGCCTTACAGATGAAGCATTTTACATTTAAAAACATTTTCTTACCCTTGCTATCACGAACTTGGTGTCCTTTTTCTCCAAACATATAACAAACTCCCATTACCTTCAAGTATTTACCAAGGTGATTCATTCCAGATTTATCACATATTAAATAATCCTTCTTTCCCTTATTTCCTTTGTCCATCTTTCTTTCCACCATCCTTTTCTTCTCTGGCTTCCTTTCAAAGCCATGGGATTCAGAGAATTCTTTATTGATCTTATTAATACATGATACTATTTATTCATATGATGAGAATACATGGGAGAATATTTATCTTCTAAATGATGGATTAATACCATGAAAGATATGATCCTTCTTACTCTATGGATCATACATATTACTGGAGTTCACATTCCTTCTACTGGGTGCCATTTTTATACAATGGCATATACTAGGTCGGTTTATCAATCACTATTCTTAATTCCAAACATGTAAAATACCTAATGTAAATTTGAAAGTTTATTGACATAATCCATAATCACAAAGATGTTTTATTTAAGGATCTATATACTCATAAACCCTTTATAGTGGATTGTAAAGAAAATGTGAATTATCCTAAGCATATCCCCTGGGAGTGTCGTAACCAAGAGTGCATCAAGTCCCGTTTTCGTGCACCAGTTCCCATTCGAGTCTAGCTCAAAGATGTGTTTTTGGGTTTTACCCCTAGGTACATCTCTGCTAGAGCCACCTATAACTTCTTGTATCCAGACAAGGATGTATTTTCTTGGAAACACACAAAATCATTACATTACCAAAATTCTAGGATGTTCTTATATACTAATCTCCAAACTCTATCTTACACTATTGTGATCTAATCAAAGTTTATCTAAATCTATTTTACAAGGTTATTACTAAACTTCCTCTGATACAAATTGTAATGCCCCGACCCTAGTTACCCAGAGTAAGTGCATTATTTTAATACATTGGCATGATTACAAGGAATGAAGTCCTGAAGTACTGATCAGTTTAGTTGTCTCGGAAAATAGATTACATAGATGAATGTTACATTACACTTTATAACATAAAACACAACATAAGTAATCATTTATGAACTCCATTATTCCCTTAGAGTAACCATGCATATCAATCAAAATGCATTTATTGTAATCCTGGAAAAAATCAAACATATAAATGGGTGAGCCAAAACGCTCTGTAAGGGTAAACAATACAGCCAAATATAACATAAATATTAAGCATGTTGAATAATTTAAACCAATGCCTTTACCAATAATAAACATGAATACTTTTATGGAAATAATATGAGCTGAGTAAATAATGCCATAATAAAACATAATCTTGGGTATTATACTAGTCGAATAACCACATGAACCATCAATATTATTTTCATAATGAGGGAATGAATAATGCCAGAAATTCTAAAATATTTTCTCAAGGCCCCACCCAAGAAATCTAAAAATGATTAAGGCCTCGAAAATAACCATATATCAAATTTTTAAAGGGCCTCATCCAATTCCACATCTAGTTGTCTCATGAAACCTATTGATGCATCGAGGAGCTATAACGGGCTCCTCCCATCACTTACTATGTCCAACACATTCCTCATATGAAAAGGTTCAAACATTACATAAACATTTATATTAGAACTAGTATATGAAATGTAAATACATTAACCATAAACCATGAATGGTATAAAAATAGAACATAAACAGTCAAACATAACATAACCCATTCAATACCATATTGAATATTTTATTATAATAAATCAACCTCAATCAAAAATCATATCCAGAAAATGATGCTGACATAGTTGAAAATGACGAGTAAAACTTTTTGAGAGAAAAAACTTTTTTGTAAAATCATTTAAAAGTCAAACATTTATAAAGGAATTAATTTAAATGATATTTTTGAATAAAAGTTTCCCATACCACTTTGAAACATTTGAAAAGAATTATCATTTCAAAACATTCATGTCCATATAAATAAATCTTTAAAATAATTTTGAAAACATGGACATTAATTAGAAATATTTCGAAATATAAATCATTAAAACATTTAAAATTATGATCCTGATAAAGAGTACCTTTAAAAAATACTTAAAATATTCATTTTGATATCATTTTTATGAAAATTGTACTTGGATGATAAAAATGTCCCAGTATATACTTACACATAAACAATCTCGGATAATAATGATATTGAGGAATTAACCATTACCAATTTGGAAACTTTCAAAAAATACACCCCATGAAAGAAGTATCATAAAATGAATATGTAAATACAGATAAATTAAAGTCTATTACACAAGGAATACAATTAATGGAAGTACATACACAACACAAATGGTAATAATGGCAATATGGCATGAATCTCACGGGAATAAGGAGTGAGATGAAAACCCCTTACCTTACACTTTCTTTTAGTTGAGGGTACATTTAACCTCATGTATGAAGACCATAGTATGTTATTAAATTATAATAGAACCATATTAATATTTATGATATCATAAATTATTCATTTATGACTTTATACTAACCATTTAATAATAATTTCCATGTTATATTAATATTTCGGGTAATAATCGCATTCTTTTTGGTACGTGTTTTAACTTGTTACACTAGATTGTATCACTTATATAATGATTTATATTCATCCAGAATATAAAACATGATTTATATATCATGTATATTTATAATATTAATATATATAATAGACATATATATGAAATGGAAAACATCGTTTATAGAGACGGTAGTCCGTACGTTGGCATAAACGTTGTTTCTGTTTTCATATCGTATTGAACGGAACTAAGTGAATAAGATAGTATGTACATAAATACACACATATATATATAGAAAAAAATATTTGACCAATATCATTATTATTTCATATATTACATACTTATTAGTAATATATTTTTATAATCGTCGATGAATGGTGGACTTGGAAATGAATCTCATCGTGTCATGGAGATGGTAATCCGTAAGTACGCACGAGCGAAAAAATCATTATTTTGATATTAAAATAATATATAATTGGATTTTATATCATAAATACATAATCATTATCATGTTATATTTGTTATTTACATCAAATACACATCATTATTATACCCATCCAAATAATAATGTATTGAATAACAATTACACCATGACGTGGAGACGGTAAGCCCTACGTACGCACGTATGGTGACTTGTCATTCAAAGGGTGGATAGAATAAATAATTTGGTTATACCATAATTATAATAACATCATATTATATTTAAGATATTGGAGTTATTATTTTAGAATGGAAACAACAAAGAAAAAGCATGTGGAAGAAGAAAGGAACTTGAAAGAGGGTGGTGAAATCATTTCCTCTTCTTCGGGTTCTTCCATTTGATTTGATCAAAAGGGCTCCATACGATGGAATTATGATCAAAATATGGCCTCTAGTTTGAAGTGAGGGATGTTGGGAGGATTTTTGGGTATGGGCTAGCCGAACCAAAAGGCTTTGAAGGTATTAATAATTGGTTAGAAGTGATTTCCTTTAATAAGGGGGAGGTGGGGCTCTTTAGAAAAAACATAAAGTATTATTTTATAATAAATTTATATTCAGTTGATAAATGATCCAAATTAATTTATTTAGTGACTTAGGTGGTTATGGGTCTAAATATTATCAAGAAATTGATTTTAGGAAATTTTATGTTACCATTATACCCATATCTTTTAGATTTTACTCTTAGTTAAATAGTTTTACTTTTACCGTGTCTTCTTGTATTCTTACTCTACATGGTCAATAAACATACTATAAACTTCCAAGAGAACCTTAAGTGGATCATTAATGAAATATATAATATTATTAAAACTCTTTTTACCAACCACACATTTTTATAAATATTATATCAACTTATAATATAGTATTTGTTTAAAATATTAATTTATGTCAATTTTGACACTATTAGGTATTTTGATTTTGTTAAAGTCATCACAACTTGATTAGTCAAAAAATATACATTTAATCATCCCTAACATGTCCTATTCACCTATAGAATTCGTGGATTTCATAAAAACTTTGAAATTATAATTATTTTAAAATTTATAATACCATTTATTTGATTATTTCATTAATAAAATAATAACTTCATCATCATTATATCATTAATAAATTTAATTATTTAATCTATAAAAATTATAAATAAGTTCCAATTATGTAGTAAATCATTTTATCTTTTTAATAAATTTTTATAGTCGATTTTATCTTATGTGTAACCCTATATTAAAAATGTTTTATTTATTAAACTTTGAATTTGACACTTTTAACTCTTCTACGAATTAAATAATAATAAATGTCCTAATCTAATTCAAGTGGATCAAAAAGGTTCGAATATTATTCTAAGGTTGTTTTTTGGTCGAATTAAACTTAACCAATAGAATTAAGACATGTGTTAGGGTAATAATGTCATCATTTTTACCCTTAATTACTGTATTTACTTTTAACCGTGGTAAATAAAAGTAAAACGTTACTATTCATAAAAAATTATTTTCATCTTTTTGAACCACATTTTACTCCTTGATATTAACCCTGACTCTTGTATTTTCAAAATTTCACTCATAGAAGTGGTAAAAATAAATTTTATATGAATTTTCAAATTCTCCTAGAAGATGGGTAAAAGACGGTGAAAAGTTCAATAAAATTTTTAAATATCTAAAATTAATATAAAATGACTCCAATGAATTACACTGAACATATATAGGTATTATGTATCTATTTTGACCCAAAAAATATTTAAATAAAATAAATAATTATTTAAATAGTAATTCAGTTTTAATCTATAACTCAGTGTTGTTCACTATTCATCGAAAATTTGAACGTTTTCAGAAAAATACCGAAAATTCACCCTAAGATAATTTTTATATTTGGAATTCAAAAATAAAGTATATTTTACCAAATTCAAAATATATAAGTTTCATTTATTAATTTAAAATTAATTCCGTCGGTCAAAACCAAAAGGCATATTTTTAAGAAATAATAACTATCAAAAGTTTGGCATTTGTTTATGTCCAATTTCAAATTAAAATTAATTACAATGACCAGAATTAGATTAAATGGTAAAAATATAATCTATTTATACTTCTAAACCACTAATATGTATAATTTAACACTATAAAATATTTTGATTAAAAAATTTGTTTTTAGTTGATATATAGTATTTTTCACTATTCACCCAAATATGAAAGTTATCATAAAAACACCAAAAATTTATTGAAACTAAATTCTTATGTCCCAATTATTAATAAGATGTTTATTTTGTAAAATTTAATATATAAAAGTTTCAAATACTGGATTTAAAAATGCTTCACCATTAAAAGGTGGTAGAATTGCATTTTTTGAAAAAAATTTCTTTTATTTGAAAAAATGTATTTGTTCTTACATTATGTTTAAGAAACTCGTAATATTGATTCAAAAATTATAAGGATTATATAAAGTTTAAAATTGAATCAATACTATTGATAACCGCTTTTGAACGAGTAGTTTACTAAGTCATGGTGCGCTAAAACTCGATGTTGCGTGTAGTGCATGTTATTGAATTACTTTGAAGAAATAAAGTACTATAAATCTTAGGGTGTTATACATATTTTACAAGAGTTTGGTTTAAAATATTTACCAGAACATGAGTAGTTGGGGTTTAGCTTAGTGGTAAGCACCACTTATTCCTTAATGAAAAATGGGGGTTCAAAACCCATTGGGCGTAGGGTACTATAGCAGCACTGTAGCGTATTGTAGCAGCGACGGTACTGCAGCAATGACTGGCACTGTAGCGGTGGCAGGGTACTGTATTGGCATCAGGGGACTGTAGCAGCGGCGGGTACTGTGTAGTACTATAGCAGCGCGGTCACTGTAGCAATACTATTCATAGAATAGGCCTTAGGCCAAAAATTTGGGCCTACGGGACATGTAATGGGTTAAATACCCACTGGGCCTTCTGGATTTGTAATGTTTCATCCTCTACCTAGTTAAAGAGGCCATTACATTTCATAAATAATAAATGAGTCCTCTGCCCCAACCTTTTTAAAAAAATGTACCATCACATGAAACAAAATTAATACACAATATAATTTTTTGGTTATGGGATACTTTATTCTTAGAGGATGTTTCTATTTAGTTATAGTATGATCACATGCTCTTATTTTTGTCATGATATTCAAATGACACTTGTGTGGTAGAGTATATCTTTCCAATAATTTAATAATTTCAAATTTTTATTGATTTTAGATTCTTCAATATCACCTATAACTATAAACACTTCATGTTGAGAGAGTTATTCTCATACTCAGCAAATTTCATCGCACCTTCCCAATCCTCCTACAACTTCTTCATTTGATATTTATAACATTTTCTTGGATTTAATTGTAAAATTTCAATCACTTTTAACTTGTTTACATTATCATACAATTGACCATCCTTGACAACCATACATTTTTTGTGAAAATTTTGAAGTGCATGGAATGCTTTTACAACAACAATCCCATGAACAACATTTTCATAGGCTTTCCTTTCTCATTCTTCTTCAGTATCGAGAATGTATTTCTCCCTTTATTCTACTAGTTATTTGATATTGATTGATGTTTTGAAATTATTACTAAGAGTATCTTATATTTCGTTAACTTATTCTTCTAGTTATTCTTTATCACACGTAACTCCCTTGAATCCTCTAAAAATACAATTTACAACTTCGTTGTAAACTTTCTTCATATTTTCTTTGAATTAAAAAATAAAATTACTAAGTGATCCACAATCATCATGACTTGAGCAGACATCATTAGAAGAATCATAATAAAAATATTTACTGCAACATTTTCCATTGTAATTACATTCGGTTTGTGTTTTCTTTTCCTTTACTATATGATTCTCTTTCATATTCCTTGTCTATAATTTATTTCAATTATTTTGAGTCTTGATTGATTTATCCATATAATCTAGATCAATCATTTCCTACATTATATACTTCATAAAAACTCATTTGAATACTTAGAGGGACCCTACCCTTTAATACCACAGACAGATCCCCAAACCTGATTAAGTTCCACTAGGGTCGAATTAGTGGTATACTCATTTTATGAATTATTTTTCTTTTGAATTTTTCCACTTGGAATTTTTATAGTTCTCAATCCACATAGTAATTCTCACGGACTATCCTCATTTGAAGAAATTATAGAAGAGATCACAACACATTTTATTTACAATGTTTGATACAAATACATAATCTTTACCAAGTTGGTTATACCCCCAAACATGGATTCTCTACTATAATATTTTTTTTCAATTAAAACTGTATATGTTGAAACAAGATATACATACCAGTAATAAATCTTCTAGTTAATTATTATTAAAAACCCTAAAAATCTAACTCATTTTCCTTAATTAGTATGCTCATTCATATTTCCCACATTGAATTCGTCTTCATTTGAGCACTCAGTTATAAAAAATCTCATTTTATCAGTGATTAGAGATGACAGTGGGGTTTGAAACCCACAATGCCTTTCACCCATAGGATTCATGGGCCTTGACTCATAGGATCTATCCCACCAACCCATTTATCTCATTCCCATGTATTTTCTCACCTTCACATCCGAACAAGTACAATGTAATCCCACTCTCCTACTGACATGCAAGTTGGCTAGGGTGGCAAAAATGTGTGGTTGGGAATTTCTCACACAATGCAATGGTTGAGTTGGCCTAACTGTCTTGGGTGGTTGGAACCAATTTTTTTAGTATGTTCAACAAAATAAATTTGTAAAAACTAATTATAAGAACTTGTAAAAAAATTAATTGTCAAATTTCATATTTAATACTTCTTCGTGAAATTAATGTCATTTTGTATGGATCCTCACTAATTCTTATTCATCTTCTTCCATTGCTGATTTTAATAATGTGCCACACCATATTATCACATCTCATTGAAATTAATACCTATTCAAAAACCATCACAATACACATATAATTGGTCAAGCATGACATACAATTCCATTATTCAAAAACATAACAATTCCCTAATAATTACCACATATAACCACCAATTCACCAAATACATATTGAAACATCATTGAAAACAAAAGAAACACTGGTACCAACACATATAGTATTAAATTTGAAAAAAAGTATTTATTTATTATATGAATTATATGGATTTTGGAATTATTTATATTGATCATATTGGTGATTTTACTATAATTTTTTATTTTTTTAATTTTTTTGGCTACTATAACAGTAAAAGTGGGGAAAATCTATTGGGACCTTTATCAACACTAAAAAACACTAAGGAATACCCTTTTATTAATTTTTTTTGTTAATGATAAATCCCCCTTTCTTATTAATAAATTCCTTAAACTTTTTAAGAATCAAGAAAGCATGTTTGGATAACTGAAAAATGAATAATATATTATTGTTTTTCACTAGATAATTTCTTTATGAATAGAGAAAAAAATAAATTAACCACTAATTTATTATTCCCAATGATACCAAAAAATACAATGTATCAGAGGATGGTGATGATATTTCAATCAGGGAGGTTATCAAGGTATTTTTATAAATTCTCATTTATACATTTTAATTATTATAGTCAAATAATGACACACAATTTACTTATGAATCCAATATTTATCTAACTATAAATTTAATAACAATATGGGATTCAATCCTTTGTTATTAATTATTATAAGAAGATTCATTTATTCAAATGATTAATAGAATCTGTTAGTGATGATAATCATGTGGTGTGTTAATAGAGATAAAATTTAATGTAATATTTTATGAATCATTAATTTATTTCATTTGGTATTTGTAAATCTACATAATTAGGGGTGGGAATATTAAACACCTTTTTATAGTAACAAATGCTTAATCTATACTTATATTACTTATGTATTTCTACATATACTTGATTCATCATTTTATTCATTGTTTTCCTTGTTTCCCATTACCCCAAAGTTTATATAATTTACTTTCATATACCCTATCAGATTCCACCATGTCCATCCTACACTCTCTCTTTCCACCTCTCAAGATTTCTATAAAGTGTACCCTACACTCTATCGATATCCTCCCTGTTTAATTATATCAATAACTTCAACTAAAAATACTCTAATTGAAGTGTACCTATAAATTCACAAATTTTTTTTCTTTTTAATAGATACATTTGGTTACTTCTTCATTAAAAGGTATTCACCTAATCACTGCATACCTAAAAATTCTTTCTTCCTTGTTCTAAAATACTTCTAAAACCTATTATAATCATATTATTAGTGATTTCATTTTAGTATATTTGGATTTTTTAGATTTTTATTAAATATTTCCTCATTTATCTAGATTTATAGGGATCCAATTTTCTAAAATTCTAAAATTTTCCCCTCCACCACAATTTCAGAAATTTAGAAATAATTCTATAAAAAAATGTAGATATTTTATTCTTATTTAATGAAAAAAACATCGCAAATTAAGAATCCCAAATGAAAAATTCCCTTTCCTCCTAGAATTCTATAAAATATTCACCCTTAATTTCAATGGTGAAAATAATTTTCCAATTCAAAATGAAGCAATATGTAATTTTTAATAGGTATCTTTATTATTTTATATCACTAGCCTCTAGAATTAAACATATATGATTAATCCCTCCATATATAAATATTTTACTTCTTTTAACTATCCAAATTTCTAGATTATGATTTCTAATTTTAATATATGAAAATTTAAAAGATTTTTTTATTATTTGGTACACACTACATACTCCATCCTTTTATTTTCTACATAATTTGACTCACTTGCTATTTGTATATTATGTGTTCATATTCTATATAAAAATATTATATATGCATTATTTTGTATACTAATATACTATATATGTATAATGCATATTCATTTTACTCTTATTATAGAAAGATATATTTATTTTTCTTCCTTTATATCTATATTTAACAGTCATTATATGTATATTACTTTTTATATTTACCAGCATACTATTTATTTTTTGGTTTTGTACCATAGGTATTTTTTTTGAAATAAACTTGATCACATGAAAAGTTAAATTCATTGTTTAAATTTTATATTACAATAATTTTTTATATTTATTTTTTATAATATATTAAATCATCATATTTTTGGATATCATAATGTATTGAAATTATAATCAAATCATTAAAATGATGTCCCATATGAATTTAAATTCCCAAGAATCTTTTATGGAAATATGATTTCAAAGAATATTAATTAGAATTGAAAAGAAATCTAATGGAAATATAGGTTCTTAACACTATCTCATTGATATAATTTAAAACAATTTGTGTGTTTATATATAATATCATTCTTTATAATTATTTTAAGTATATCAACTTCTTTATGTTATATACATTTACGTAATTAAATGTCACATATTATTTAAATAGATATAATGAAATATATTATCATTGGCTCAAAAAGATAAAATAAATTGTCTTTACCCACTATATCATTAAGTGGTATCTTTATTACACATTTTTTATTTGAAATTATGTAATTTTTGTGAAATAAAATTTTATTTGTCATTGATTTTATTAATTTAGTGGTTTTTTATTGGATAATCATTAACTTAAACATATGGCCGCCAAAATAAACTTTTTCACAATTTCTATATTAATTAATTTAAAAAATGACATGATGGAAGAAAATTTTCAATTAATTTTATGTATGGTATTTTTTATTCAAAGGTAGATTTTATTCAAATTTATAGAATATTTAATACTATTACCACTACATTTTAATTTAACGTTTCCTTAAAGACATTAATGATGATATTTCATCAAATGTTTTTATAGGATTACTTATAATGCATGATACATTCCAAATATATTTCTCATTAATAAAGAAACCAAGTTCATATAACTTTGATATGTTTAATAAATGAAAAATATTAATTCTTCATTTCTGTAAAATCTTATATTTTATGATCCATCGCATAAAGTACCAAAAAATTTTAAGTGAAAATATTTCTAGAAAAATCCATTAAACTTTTTTACTAGGTAGTTATTTATATTATGTTTTATAATATAAATCTCTTATAATAAGATTATAAAATGGTTTACATGATGACACTAAATTACACATTTTTTACACCGAGACCTAATTTCTATATTTATATTTGTATACTAGAAATTTTATATTTTTATTATTACCTTCTGATTTTAAATTTCTAAATTACCTATTTAAAAAAATATTTTTATGCATACACATGAAAACTTAATAATTTAATTGTCTGATAATTTTTTTTTCTACATCAACTTCTTTTGTCTCGATGGAAACTATTTAACTATATTCTAACCATATAAAATTTGGTATTCATGTAATATTAAATGGTCACATATATGGATTTATAGACATATAAGATTTGTTTTATTAAAAGATTCATTACAATCACACTATTTAATTTATAATTATAATTAATGTTCACTTGTTATATTATTTTGATTACTTTAACTTATTTTTCATAAGACACACACATTTCTAATTTGGATTCTTCTAATCCAAATAAATTTTTATTTCATTACTATTATATTTACAACATTTTACTTATTAGGTGAAAAAATTTACTCATGATCATTTTCTTATAAAACGTATTGCTAAAATATAATTCATATGAAATAAATTAAAATTATTAGCATTTGTAAAATATATGGGTAATAATTTAAGTTAAATATATTAAATAAATAAGCTAAATTTTACTTTTTTCACCATATAATCCTTTTAATTAAATATTTTCCAATTATTATAATATCATTAATTTTTTACCTAAAAATAAAATGTTTTGTTCATATATTCAGATATTATTACGAAAATTTATAGATAGATGAAGGAATTAAATAATATTGGGGTGAAAATTCCTTGAATTGATTCATTATGATTCCCTAAGGTTCTTATAAATATATTTTATATATTTTAAGTAATAAAATTACTTCATATTTACTAAAAAAATTTCCATCACTTTATGATATTTTATTATGTAATTACTTTTATACTATCCCATGTTTAGACTGTAAGTTATAGTGATAGATTATAATAGAACAACATAGTTTATTTTTTTTGATAAAAAATTAATTTAGCTTTATAAAAAATTCTATCCCAGAACTAAGATGATTTAATTTAGGTAAATATTATTATTTAGTTTCTCTATTACATTGACTTAGTTATAAATTATTATATTTATTTAATTCCAACAAGGTATTAATTATAGATTCACTTAGAGGGGGGGGGGGGTTAATCAGTGTTTAAAGATCATTCCAAATCCATCACTTATTCCTTAAAATATCGCATACCTTACTAATATTGAGGATTTAGTTAATATGGTTGATATTATATTATTTCTTCGATAACGATTTGATTATTATGCCGATTTTATTTATCACATAATTTGTTTGTTCAAGGAATTATTTTCCCATATCAATCTATGGATATAGGAATAAAAAAAATTATTCAAACATGTGATAAGTGTTTTAGGTTGTTTACTAACACTAGGATAATATTTGAAGAATATAATTTTTTTTACTAATGTATTAAAATATACTAAACACATTTTTTGTGGTAGGTTTAGGCAAGGGAGATAAAAGATTGTGGTCACTACCCTTTAGAAGGTTTAAGGATGGCTAACTACCTCCCAAGGGACACTCACTTCAATCCTATCCTTTTCACTCTGATCTGGAAATGAAAATACATTTGGAAACATATTACAATTCTAAACTTCATTACTATTGTTTTTGTTTCTATGGATATAGATAGGTACTCCTTGATATCTAATTTTTGATTCCTTTTGAATTGTCTAGTGATGTATCAAAAAAATATAACTTCACCTTTAAATAAATAATCATGAAATATCCACCTAATTATATTTAAATAACTCTAAGGAGTGACACATATTTCTGTAATCATATTCCTATATTCTCTCAATAATGTACTTCTCAATGTAACAAAATTAACAATGATACTTCTTTGTAATTTGAACCCTTTTCTCTCATCTTTACTGTAGAAAAATCTATTATTTATGGAGATAAATATCTCCACAATTTTCATTTCTAGAATTTCAATTTCGATATTCTCAGATTAATTAAATATGATTCCCATACAAAATATCTTTAATTTTCTACGAGTATGATGGGAAAATTCATCAAATACTCTCTTTCGTAATAAAGTCAAATTTTCTGATTAAATTATTCAATTCCCCTCATAGAAGAAAATCTATTTGAAATATGTTACCCTTCTAACTCATATAACTGAGAATGTTTATACCATCAACATGGAATGATTCTCATTCAATATCCAGATCTATGAATTCAATATAATAACTCATTTAAAACTGTACAAATATCACAATGTGATACTCTAAATAATTTTATTTTTCAAACCTATTAATTCTTGAACTTCTTCTAAGGAATTAACATATTCAAATAAGTATAACCACTATAATAAGATTTTTCAAGATTTAAAATGACATTAATCACTTTTACATCAACATTGTGCGAGTTTTTTTTACTTTTGTAACTTAAAGTAGCAAGATTATTTATAGATGAAACTATAATGGTTGTATTTCGAAAACCATGGGTTCAATTGTAATGACAGTGAAATCAAAAATATTTTTCTTCTGATAGACATATCATCAAACTACAAATTCTGAGGATATCAACCAACATCACATCAATGGTCCTATATTGGGTAAATATTATCTGATATAATCGTTTAGTTATATGAAATATTATGTACATCAGTACATAATTTAAATATATTGAAATAAATTTTCAATATTTTAATCCTGAATTCCAAAAAAATAGAAATAACACGTTACGTAAAATAAAATTTTAATATGTATTTTTTAATTTTGTAAATAGAATATAGAAATAAGGTATAAAATCATAAAATATATATTAGTATTAGATTTATAATACATGTGGTTTTCATGTTTAGGGGAAAGTATTTGAATATTGTCAATGATAAAATTGTGTAAGGGATTTCAAGAAAATTTAATAGATAAAATACATTATTATAATGTTAGAAGGATTTTAAAAAGGGATTGACTAAGTCATGAAGAAGTTTGGGCGAGATATTAATTCTTCATAAATAGAAGATGATAATTAAAAATAAAAAATAAGTTACTAAACTAATAAAATTCTATAAGATCAAATGTGATTATATTCATCATTAGGTAAATAGAGATGTTTTCTCATTAAGGTAAAAAAATTCAAGAATAAAATCATGCACATCTATCTATAGTTTATTAATTAAGAACATTATATAAGTAGGAAATGTTATATCAACCCCAATATAGTAGTGGTGTAATATTTAATTTATAAGAGAGTATAATTTAGTGGTTTGGAAAACTATAAACTATATTTTTCATTTCATGAAACATTGTATAGAGAGAAAGGATGTGGCAATTAATGATGAGAGGTAGGGATTTTTCAATAAATTTTTTTAAATTCAGTATACCTTTGTAATGTTTTATCATTCATAAAACCGATCATAAAATAGTACTTTTAGAGGTTCATGCTTTGTAATAGGGAGTTTTTTATATTACTTGGATTAACATATCAACATTATAGGGTCAACCATGTAAATCATTATATTTAATGTGATTTTAAACATTTATATAGTAGATAATGACTTATTTATTGAAAGAGTCTTCTCTTAATAGAGATAATATATCTAAGGGGGGGCTGAAATTGAATGTTTTAATAACCTCTATTCACCATCTCATTTAGGGTAATCTATATATAGTGCTGATAATTGGTATCAATGTCGATGTTTTTTTAATATTATTTTTTCTTTTAGTATAGATAATGGATAATATTGTTATAAATATATTATAATTCCACGTTCTGTAGTTTGGTAATATCAAATAGTATTATAGTCATTTAATACCCTAGGAATAATATAGTTATTTTAACCAAATAAATGACTTTGAAAAAAATGTTATTTTGGTCATATAAATCTGAAAATGTGATGCTAACAATTGGAAGAATTTTTTTGTAGGAATCAGAGTAGTTTGGGAATTTCTCATACCCTTAAAATTAATTATTAAATTAATTAAATATCACATTCATTGTTTTGAAGTTATTAGTGAAAAATAATGATATCTT
Organism: Viscum album; assembly: GCA_963277665.1. Classification (NCBI taxonomy): domain Eukaryota; kingdom Viridiplantae; phylum Streptophyta; class Magnoliopsida; order Santalales; family Viscaceae; genus Viscum; species Viscum album. The sequence continues at coordinate 1,713,714,906 of OY728133.1, forward strand.
ACAAGATCTAATTTCTTTTAAAATTGTGTCATTATAGTATTTCAATGGCCATGATTTTTTAAGGTTGATATATAATGATAATAGCCTCAAATCCTATCATTGTGCTTGATTATAAAATATCAAATTTTAATCTTTTTGAGTCCATTTACATATAGCTCAAGGAAAGGGTCATCCCATTTTGAAAAACCAATCCCCCCCTTATTCTATTACTCCCCATAGGTAAATCATTTCTTGATCACCTAGACAAAAATTTCTATGGTCGGTCTATTTTCCTTCTCATATCACTATAGAATACCGTATATTTGAATTCATTTGTTTTTTAATCCAATTTCATCATGGTTATGATGTTTTATTTGTGTTTGGTGAATTTTTAGGTTTGTTAATTGGTTTGTGAGATCATTTAAATATTATTTATATGTATTTATGAGTGTGCATTTGTATGTGTGTGCATGAATGTGCATTATATTATATAAATATTCATATGCACACACATATAGACACACACCAATTTATACACACACAAATACATTTTTGTATGTATATATATGTTATATGTATATGTATATATATTTGAATTTATGTATATATTTGAAAATATACATATGTAAACATATAAATATATATATTCATTTTTAATTTATTTATGTATGTCATATTTTATTTATAATATACCTTTATAAATTTTTATGCTATTTGTATAAATAAATGTGGATATATTTATATATATTTTCATACTTTTTATACATAAAAAATCTATTTAATGTTTTTAATTATGCTACATATATAATGGTATATTTTATTTATAATATATGTATATACATGTATTATATATTTATATTTGAATATTGTAAATATATTCACTTATATATATATATGTTTTTTTGGTGTATACATACATATGTTTTGTACAATATGTACATATATATAGATGTTATTATTATGGCCAATGCCACAACTGAGTGGTACGTAGCTGCTAGCCTATACATACAAGAGGTCTCAAGTTAAGGTATTGATGGGAACATGTACTATTAAAATATAATGTAGGTGGTGATGTCGATGACGATGATGGTATGTGGGGGCACAAACATGATGTATGATGTAGACAAACAGTGATGTGGGGATGATGTAGGCCTAGTGATACCGGAAGAATGATGTAAGAATGAAATTAAACTTGACCTATGGGCTAGGAAATGAGCCTTTGGGGCATGTAATGGGCTTCATACCCACTATGTCAATAGTACAGAATAACATTATAATAAATCGGTTGGTTGGATTAGTTATTCCAATGGGGCTTTCACCTATCCTTCCAGCTTGTATGTAATGCCCGTTTCCTCTAGGCTAGAGCCAGTGAACTACCTGTTATATGGGAATGGTTAGAATGAATGAAAATATTGAAAAAATAATTTTTTTAGTAGAATTGATGAAACTAGATACATTTATGTTACTCAAATATCATTAAAAAAGTTTACAAAATACAATACATAATGAAAACTAAAAATTGCATTAAAAAACTCAATAAACGATCTCCTCTTTGTCACATTTTAAAAGTAAAAAATGAAAGGGGTTATTTTAAATGCTCAATAAGGGTTAAAAATAGCGTATTCATAAATAAAATAATAATTCAATCATAATCAATCTAACATAATCAATATGGCATGATGAATAGAAGAAAAACCCACACCATTAATAAACCGAGCATTAAACTGCATCCATAGATTTTGTCATAGTAAAACCCTCATAAATAGTAATAGATTATAATTAATAAAGAAAATGATTATTATTTGGACATCATATATCTGGAAAATGAACCCATAATACCATAAAAACGGTTTAGTTATATGGGTAGAAACTCGTTTGAATTTTGGAAACAAACTCGAAGGGTTTGTCACCAACTAATTTGTCTAATGAGACCAACCAATTTAATGAGGGGATATTGTGGGCCCCACCCACCATTTCATGTTCAAAACATTATTTATATATTGATTCAATACAAGATAAATATGCCTTTTCAATATCAGTATAGAGTAGAGTATACAAAATCATCATTATTTCCATAATTAAAATTACTTTCCAAATAAACATCGTATGTAAAATAGTATACAATATAGAAAAAAACATATCCATCATATGTTATTAAGGATAATTAACATAAATATAATTTTAAATGAAAGGTGATATCAAATGGGTAGTAGTTACATCACATAAGGATTATCAGGTGCAAAATACAAAGTTAGTCACAAAAAAATAGTAGTTGAGATAAAGTCTATTACCACAATGTAATCGGTCGAATCATATGTCCATAATATAATAAAACAAAAATTAATCATTGAATAACATGAATATAAATTTAATAATGTTATTATATATAAAATTGCAGTACACATATACCACATATAAGAAATAAGTGGGGAATAATGAAAATCTCACAGAAATGAAAGTGATATGAGAAACCCCTTACAAACATTTTGGCCTTGTAAGGAGTGTTATTGAGAGGGATTAATGAAAGTTAAAGGGGACTTACATTATTTATATGTCATAAGGGAAGTACGGGGGAGGTGTGGAAACTTACCCCATCATTCAGAATATAAAATAAAAGGGCACAACATTGGGGATATTCTTGAACAAAAGTGATAGAGGGGATCTGTCACCAAGAACGTATCATTAGATTGAGGACATATCAAAGCCATAATTATGTGTGAAAATTATAAACTGACACAATAAAAGTATATATATATATAATAAAACAATCATATTTCAATCACACATATTCGTGGAAAGACATAACCAATGATAAAGATGTTTTTTTCATTAAGGGATTTTGAGTTAAGATATCCCTTACCTTATGCTCGAATGTGTTCTTGTTTGTTCTTAATGTCATGAATAATCAACTTTATCATAATTAATTAATAATTCCATAACCTCATAAAAATTCCATTGATATGTTATAACTTTATTATGTTCATTAATGGACTTATTGATGGGTTTAAGAGATTCAATTTTATTGTTTTGGAATCATTTTCTTACTTGGTTTCCTGATTTTTTACTTGTATTATTGAATGAAAGTTCATTTGAAATGTGGTTGAACATCCAGAATTGTTAATATACATTATTATTGAAATCAAATAGTCATAAATGATCTTATAAAGACTCTTCTTATATACCATGAGGATGACTCATTCGATGAGTTAGAAATAAACGATTCGATTTAGCTTGGTAGTTTTGTGCACAATGAACTTGCTTTGTATTATTGTTCCATATTATGAAAGTGTAAATATTATAGAACATTAATCAAGATAAAATACATATATTATGACCTGTTTCAACCATTAATAATGTTTTATGACCATTATTGATGATATTAATGCAAATTGAAAACCTGTCTTCCTTGAATGTGATAAATTTACACATCTTAGATGGTGTTTTCATTTATTGTATAAAAAGAGTTGAAAAAGAGAGGTTATGATGAAATATTACATTAGAAAAATGAAAATAAAGAACATGTCATGTACTGAAATTATCATGTAATTTGGATTAGGGGAGGATATAAGGTAGAAAAAAATAATGGAACTTTGTAAAATAAATTGAATGACAATAGAAGGAAGGTTCACTTCTTGTGTACTCCCCCTTGAGAATCACTTTAAGGCCTTTGTTTTTGACCATTTGGAGAGACTAGAAGGTCTTGGACGTGGGGAGAGGACTTGGGGAGATTATTTGGAATAATTTAGGTATTTATTGAAGCTTGAGTGGTATGGGAGGAAGAGGGGGTGAGGGTGTTGTATATAGTGGAGGAGAGAGGAGTTTTCCTAATATTATAATCATAAATTTATTATTTCTTCTCAAGAAAAAAATAGTGAGTTTTACCTGACCATGAATAGTAATAAATGCATGTATGTTCTATATTTGGGTTCTTACATAAAACATGATGCTAGAAATAGTTAATTTTAATTATAATGTATTTATACGGTAAATTAATGTATTTTAATATGCACCAAAAATTTAAGTGTTTCAAAAAAATCTCTAAAATTCACCCTAACCATTTTTTGACATGTAGAATCCAAAAATGAATTCCATTTTTTAAAAATTATTTTTAATATTATTAGTTAAATATTTAATTAAATCATTAATTAATAGAAATATATTAACACTTAAAATATTCATCTTTATTTTAAAGGAGCCTAAATTTATTTATTCATTCATGGGTATTGATACCATTCATAAAAGTCATATTGATATTTTTAAGGGTATGTTACTATTAATTAGGGTAGGTTTCTATTAATAAGGGTAGGATACTATTCAACAAAAATTAAGTTATTTCTATCAAACTCTAAATATCATTCTGAACACAACCGTGAATGTCATATTTTTAAAATTCTAATCACAGAGCTGGAAAATTTAAGTTGAATGTTAGGTTTTGGATATCTCTTATAAGTAACCATGTTTTTCTTCACAGAGGTTTAGGGATTCATGAAGTATAAGCTATCTAACGAATGCAATGTTTTTAAAAGAAACATACCATAAAATGTCTGGGGTGCTACATTGTTCCCTCTTTATGAATTTTTTTCCTTGATAATTTATGTGTAAAGTCCAACAAAAAGATGTGGGTGGTTATTCTTCATAACATCCTCAGGTTCCCATTTTTCTTCCTCCATATTTTTGTTCCTCCAAAGAACCATTACTAGACAGGTTTTCCAATTTTTCAATACTGGCTTCCTTGTGTCATGAATCCTGATAGGGTTTTCTCAGTTTGAAAAATATGGTTCCAGTTCTATTTCACCATAGGTGAGTACATGTGTTGGGTTTGGTATGTATTTATTCAATAATGACACATCTAACACATCATGAAATTTGGGGAGACTTGGAGGCATTTATAAATGGTATGCTACAACTCGGATTCATTCCAAAATTTCAAAGGTTCTGATGTACATAGGGCTAAATTTCTCATTCTTACTGAACCATAAGACACCCTTCCATGTAGATAGTTTCAGAAGGACATGATCAAACACTTGGAATTCCAAATCCTTTATTTGTTTCTTATCATAATTATTATACCTAATTTGGGATTCTTTCAGAAGGGCTTGGATTCACTTCACCTTTTCTGTGGTCTCTTCAGTATGTTCTGGTCATATATGTTTCCTCTCACCAACTTCGTCTTGACAAGTTGGATTTCTATATCTATTTCTATATAATGCATCATATGGAGCCATTGGAATTATACAATGTAAACTATTATTGTAGGAAAATTACACTAATGAAAATTCTTGATCCCATATACCATGGATGTCAAGGGATCATGACTTCAGCATGTCTTCTAGAGTTTGAATAGTCTTTCATGACTGTTTGTCAGATTGGGGGTGATACGCCGTACTCATATAAAGCTCAGTATTCAAGCCATCTGGAGAATTTTCCACAATTTTGAGGTAAATCGGGGATCTTGATCAGACAAAATGGATAGCGGTGCTCCATGAAGTCTTACAACTTAATTAATATATAGTATTTCTAGCCGCTCAAGTGGTAAATCCTCTATTATTGGAGGGAAATGTGCTGATTTTGTTAGATGATCAACAATTACACATGTTACATCATTTCTTCTAGGTGTCCTCAGTAGTATGGTGAAAAAATCCATCATAATATTATCCCACTTCTACATTGGAATAGGTAGAGGTTTCCTCACTCCTCTGGGATGTTGTCCATCTGCCTTCACTTTTTGATAAATTAGACATTTTGACACATAGTCTAAAATTTCCCACTTCATATTATCCCACCAATAGTATTCCTTTAGATCTCTATAACTCTTCGTTCTAACTGGGTTTATAGAGGAATTTGAGCTATGATCATTATCCAATTGTTCCCTTTTTCTCTCAGGTGCTGAGGGAACACATAACCTCTTCCCAAAATTCGGAACTCCTACATCATACACGAAGTCTTCCAATCTCCCATCCATGAAAGAATTAATTTTATTGTGTAGATTCTCATCACCAGATTGAGAGATATTAATCTTCTATAATAAATATTTTTTAGAAATCATTTAAATGTGAAAAGATGTTTCACCTTCCTTTACAATTCCCATATCAGTCATTAGTAAATAAAAAAATAGGATCTCCCGCAACCATCATTTGAGTTAGAATTCATTGATCTTTCATACTTAATGTGTTTTCCACTGTATTCACCATTCTAATGTGGTAGTGTGTTGAACATTCATAATCTTTGAGTAACTCATGCCATCTCCATTGCCTCATTTTGAGTGATTTTTGTGTGAAAATACATTTCAAACTACTGTGGTCCATATAAATCTAACATATTTTTCTGTAGAGATAATGTCAATATATTTTCAGATAAAATAATATGGATGGTAACTCAAGATCATGAGTTGGATATTTTTTTTTCATGAGTCTTAAACTATCATGATGAATAAGCAATAACATTATCGTTTCTCAAAAGGACGCAAGCCAGTCCATTCATTGATGCATATCTGTATATTACAAATCTGTCACTTCCAGATAGAGGAGTAAAAATTGGTGCATTGACCAATATTATTTTCAATTCCTCGAAGTATTCTATACATTATTTTTTCCATACAAACTTAACTCCTTTACGTGTGAGACTGGTTAAAGGGTTACCCAGTCGGGTGAAATTATGAACGAAACATCGATAGTAACATGTTATGCCAATAAAACTGGGTACCTTGATTCTATTTTTTGGTGTGGAACATTCTTGGATTACCTTTGTAATTGTAGGATAAACTAGCATAACATTTTTAGAGACAATATTTCCTAGAAATGAAACTTGTTGAATCCAGAATATTTTCTTGCTAAACATCCTATATAATTAATTTATTCTATGTGTTTTCAGAATAATCCTCAAGTGATCCTCATGGTCTTCTTAGCTTTTTGAGTAAACAAATATATCATCGATGAATACCAAAACATTATTATCAAGATATTCCTTGAAAAATATATTCATTAAATCCATGAAAACAGACGGTGCATTAGTAAATCGAAAAGGAATCACAGTAAAATCGTAATGCCCATACATGGTTCGAAATGACGTAATAGGAATATCATCCTCCATTACACGTGGATGCTGATATCTAGATTGAAGTAAAGTCTTCAAAAAGTTTTGATGTCAATGAAGTTGATCAACTTAATAATTGATCCAAGGTGTAAGATACTTATTCTTTATTTTAATATCATTGATTTCCCTGTAATCAATGCGAAGCCTCATGGATCCATATTTATTTTTGACAAACAGGATAGGGGCTCCCCATGGAGAGACTCTAGGTCGAATAAACACTTTGTTACTCAACTCTTCTAGTTGTTTCCTTAGATCCACAAACTCCATAGAGGAAATTCTATAGGGTATCTTTTAAACAGGTTTTACAAGAGGAATTAGGTAAATGGAAAACTCAATTTCCCACTCTAGAGGATGTCCTGGTAAATTCTCTATAAATATATTAATGTATTCTTTCACTATATACACATCTTCAATTTCAATATTTCATTCCTTAGCCACAAATATTAAGTTCTCCTTGTATTTTGGAATTGCATTATATAGAGATACTGGGGGAGGATCTAGATATGAATTGGGTGGCGAGGTCTCTACTCTAAAAATAAGAGATTCTACACCATTTTAACTTACTTTTTCTTGAAATAAATCTTAGCATCATCGTTTTATAGATAATTCATTACATGAATTATATCTATGTCTTTCGTCGGTATGATGATAAGGTCAGCAAGTAAAGCACCTTTTTGTGTCACGAGGAGGACAAATTGATATGTCTTTGTTGAAATGATGCATCCCCTAGGTGTTTTGATTGATAACTCATTTATTAAATCAAATTGAACATATCTAATTTTCGTGGAAAAATTGGATGATATAAATTAATTCTATGATCCAAAATCAAGAAAAGTATTGGACATGTTTGAGGAAACTACTAAAATACCTACCACCACATCATTTGGAAATTCAACTTCTGCTGTTGTAATCACATAAGATCTCCCTTTCAGTCTTGGATTTTTCTGGAGCATGTTTCCATGGCACATAGGACACACATTTCCATAGTGTCCTCTCTCTCTACATTTGTAACATTAAACATCTTCAAAATGATTCTTCCCCTTGAATTCATGAGATATATGACCATTTTATCCACACTCATAATAGACTCCCATTCTGTTCAAGCATTTCCATAGAGGATTCTTTCTTCATTTCTCACATAATGGGAATTTTTTCATTCCCTTGTTCTTCGTTGGTGATTTATCTTTCCCTTTTTTATCAGAGTACCACTTTTTATCATTATTTCCATTAAAAAATTTGATCTGACAGATTCCATCTCTTTTTTATGGAAAATTATACAATTTCATCATATGATGAAAATGTTTGAGAATCTAGTGCTATTATAAGTCTTGGATTACGATCTTCAAAGATGTGATTAATCTTTTCTGCTGAGTAACATACGTAATATACGACATACTTGGCTAGCCTTGTAAATTTAGCCTCATACTTTGTAACATGGTCTTCTTCCGTTTTCTTTAAACCATGGAATTTCCTCTTCATTTCAGTTTTTTGCTCATGAGGGAAATATTATTCGAAGAATATTTCCTTAAAAGTACTCCATTCCATATCTTATATTTATTCTAACTCCATGGCATTCGGAATCAAGGACCACCATTGATCAGTGTCTCCCTTGAGACAATATACTTCCAATACTACCGTATTATTTTCATTACATCTTAATTCCATGAATATATTTTCAATGGACTAGATTCATTGCTCTACAACCACTGGACTTGTAGTCCCACTGAAAGATGGGGACTTCAACCACATTAAATGATCCAACACAGGTATGGAATGGTTATTCATTAAAACCTGAGGAAGTTGTCGCAATATGGTGATGATCCAGTCTGCTCCAACATTAACTGTGTTGACTTTCTCTATGGGATGATCCCTTCCTTTCCCATGAGTATTGATTCCCCTTATTCCATTTTATTCCTTTTAAAAATAGTGGAACACAATAGATTAGAGTACGATTCAAAATGTGTAATATTGACTTAACAAAATACATTTCATAAATTGAGATCCTACTCATGACAAATCCCAGAATCAAAAAATGGTTTCATTGGGGAATTATTTACATTTCAATCCTTCATAATTTAATTCAATGTAGATATGAATTATCCCATGCATATCCCCTAGCAATGTTATAACCAAAGTGCAACAAGGCCCGTTTTTGTGTACCAGGATACCCCAGGTCATGGCCGAAACTCTTTGTCGGGGCTTTCAATCCTAGGTACATCTATGCTAGTTCCACCTGTACCTACTCGTATCTAGACATGGTTATATTGCATGAAAGATCCACATAATCCTTTCCTTGACAAAATACCTGGACGTTCTTGAAATTTTATCCTCAAATAATACATTAGGGCTTTGTTCCCAAAATCTACATTTTCTAATCTAGTTTCCATGTTTTCTACTAAACTTCCTCTAATACCAACTGTAATGCCCCGAACCCTATATACTAGAGTTGGTGTACTACTTTTTATGTTGGAATGGTTATAAGGAATGAAAATAGAGAAAAAGATGAACATTTTAGTAGTCTTGATGAAACTAGATACATTGATGTTACTCAAATTACATTGGAAAAGTTTTTAAAATACAATACATAACGAAAACTAAAAAATGCATCCACAGGAAATCAATAAATGATCTCCTCTTTGTCACCTGTTGAAAGTAATCAATGAAATGGGTGAGCTAAAACTCTCAGTAAGGGTTAAAAATAGAGGATGCATAAATACTATACTATGTGAATCATAATAAATCTGAAATAATAAATATGTCATAGTGAATAGATGAGAAACTCACGCCATTAATAAACTGAGAATGAAACTGCATCCCTAGATTTTTTCATAGTGAAAAACTCTTGGATAGTAATAACTGATAATGAATAAAGAAAATTATTATTATTTGGACATCATATATTAGGCACATGAATCCATAATACTATAAAAAAGTTTTAGTTCTATGGGTTAAAACCCATTTGATTTTTAGAAACAAACTCAAAGGATTGTCACCAACTGATTTGTCTTATGATAACTACTGATGCTTCAAGGGGATATAGTAGGATGCAAAATCCATTCCATGTTCAAATAATTATTTATAAATTGATTTAATAAAAGATAAATATTCCTTTTCAATATCCGTTTAGAGTAGAGTATACAGAATCACCAATATTTCCAAAATTAAAATAACTTTCCAAATAAACACCTTATTTAAAATGGTATACAGTTTAGATAGCAAACATATCCATGATATTATATTATGGATATTTGAGATAAATAGAATTTTAAGTGAACTTTGTTCTCAAATGGGTTGTTTCTACACCACATAAGTATTATTAGGTTCATAATACAATGTTAGTCAACAGAAAATAGTAGTTGAGACAAAGTCTCTTACCACAATGTAATCTGTCGAAGTATAAGACCAGAACATAATAAACCTCAAATGAATCATTGAATAACATGAATATAAATAAAATAATGTTATTATATTTCAAATGGAAGTACATGTATAACACATACATGAAATAAGTGGCGAACAATGAAAATCTCACAGAAATGAAAGTGAGATGAAAACCCCCTTACAAATATTTCAGCATGGTATCAAGTGTTATTGAGAGGGATTAATGAGAGGTAAATGGGTATTACATTATTTATATGTCACAAGGGAATTATGGGGTGGGGAAAATACCCTATCATCATGAATTAAAAAAATGGCACAACATAGGGGAGATTCTTGTAAAAAAGTGAGAGAGAGGACCCCATACCAGGAACGTATCATTAGATTGAGGAAAAATCAATGCCATAATTATGTGTGAAAAATATATACCCACACAATATTAGTGGATATACAGAATAAAACAATCATAGTTCATTCACAAATATTCTTTGAAAGGCATAACCAATGATAATGATGTTAAACTCATGAATGGAAATTGAGTTAAGATATCCCTTACCTTATGCTCAAATGTGTTCCTGTTTGTTCTTAACGACCTGAATAATAATATTTAGATTAATTAATTAAAAATTCCATAACTTCGTAAACATGTAATTAATATGGGATAAGCTTATTATATTCATTAATGGACTTTTTTATGGGTTTAAGAGATTCAATTTTATTGTTTTGGAAGCATCTTCTTACCTGGTTTCAGAATTTGTTTACATGTATTCATGATTGGAAGTTCATGTGAAATGTGGTTAAACTTATAGAATTTTTAATATATATTATTTGTGACATTAATGAGATACAAATGGTCTTATAATGATTCTGGTTATCTACGATGAGGATGACTCATTCGATAATTTAAAAATAAACACGTGGATTTGGCTTGTCGGGTTTAGGTATAATAAACATGTTTTGTATTATAATTCAAAATTATGAATGTGTAAAGATTACAGAACATTAATATAGATAAGATAAAAATATTATGACCTGTTTCAACCATTGAAAACGTTTCATGACTAGTATTTAATATAGTGATTTCTATTGAAAACCAGTCTTCCTTGAGTGTGATAAATTTACATATCTCAGACCGTGTTTGCATTTATTGTATAAAAGGAGGGGAAAAAGAGAGATTATGATGAAATATTACATTAGAACAATGAAAATATAGTACCTTTATGGTACTGGAATTATCATGGAATTTTGATGAGGGGAGGTTATAAGGGAGAACAAAATAATGGATCTTTGTAAAATAAATTGAAGGAAAAGACCAGGAAGGTTCACCTATTGAGTACTCCTCCTTCAGATTCTCTTTATGGCCTTTGTTTTTGGCATTTTGGTGAGACCAGTAGGTCCTGGATGAGGGGAGAGGGATTTGGGAGAGTATTTGGAAAAAATTAGGCAATGCTTCAATCTAAATAGGTGTGTGAGGAAGAGGGGGTGAGGGGTGGTTTATATAGTGGAGGGTTGAAGAGTTTTCTTAATAGTATAATCATTAATTTATTATTTCCTCCCAAGACAAGAAATAGTGTGTATTACATGACCAATAATAGAAATATATGAATATGAGTTCGATATTTGGGTACTTACAAAAATCATGATTCTAGGAACAGTTAATTTAAATTATAATGTATTTATAAAGTAAATTTATGTATTTTACTATTCAAAAAATTCATGTATTTCAGAAAAATCCCAAAAATTCACCCTAACCATTTTATTACATGTAGAATCCAAAAATGAAGTCTATTTTTTAAAAATAATTTTATAATATGATTAATTAAATATATAATTAAATCATTTTTTAATAGAAATATATAAACACTAAAAAGATTCGTCTTTATTTAAAAGGTGCCCAAATATATTTATACATTCCTGGGTATGGATACCATTCCTTAAAGTCATATTACTATTCATAAGGGTCTGTTACTATTCATAAGGGTAGGTCACTATTCATAAGTTTAGGTTACTATTCATCTAAAATTTAGTTAATTCTATCAAACTATAAATATCATCATGAACACAACTGTGTATGTCATATTTTTAAAATTCGAATCACAGAGATGGGAAATTTATGTTTAATAGCAAGGTTTTGTCTATATCCTATAGGTAAACTTGTATTCTTCCACAAAGGCTCAGTGATTCATGAAATATAAGATATCTAATGAATACATTATTTTTAAGATAAACATACCATAAAATGTTTTGGCTGCTACATTATATGTCTGTGTGTCTGTGTGAGTGTGTTTGTTTCTTTTTATTGTACCTGGAAAAATCTAGTATAGATTTTATTATATATAACTGTGAGTTGGTTCATGTTTTTTATGAAAATATATAATTCATTTAATATTTTTTTATATGTTATATATATGTATATGGGAATCTATATTTTGTTAATAATATATATACATATATATAAGAATTGTATATTTATGTCAATATATATGCATGTGAGTTTATATTTATATATATGTGTGTGTGTGTGTTTTATATGTCACATATATATGGGTGTGTATGTGTTTGTGTATATATATATTGTTTTTGTATATATAATATTTATATGATATATTTATTCAAGCTTTATTCATTGAGTGTGGATGTGTGTATACGATTATGATTAATTATATATAGAAATATATGTTAGTTATATCAATATTTTTTTTCATTGTTGACTGAAATAAGATGAATTTGAATGAAAAACAGAAGAATGCTAATCCAAGAATTAGAGAGTATGAAAAAGGTGTCAAATATTTTATAAAATTTATATTGAATGATGTGAATTTCCCTTCATGAATCACATGTTTATGCCTACATTATTGTTATTCAAAGAAAATTTGTCAATCTAAACTGAAAGGAAAATTGTACTATTATAGATTTTATTATAGTATAAACAATGGACTAAACATGAATACGCCATAAGTGTATCCAGAAAGTTGAATGGAAATATAGTATTTTAATGATAAAATATAACTACAAGTGTGTATGATGACATATATTATTAATGAAATGACAATGATGGTTGTTTTTCAACTTAGAAATTTTCTAAAAAAATGTATTAGATATTGAATATTTTTTTATAAATTACCATGTTTAATAGATATGGAAAATATAAAACACTTTCAATAGTATAAAAATTTTATAACATTAATGTGGGACATGGATAGAGTGATTCTGGTTTTATAGAGATGTAATCTACATTGATGGATATGCTTCAATATAAGAATTTACTTCCTTATTAGACATACATATCTAAATGAATGTTTTTTTCAATTGTTATGAAAAATGAAAAACTAAATTATTTCCCAAGAAACTATATATTATTTTGAAAAGACTATAAATATCTATAAAAATGTTTCATGTGAGATGCATCTTGACACAAGAAAACAAAACCATGTTTGTCAAAAAGTTTTATAGTACATTCCAGTCATTAAATTTTTTTTAACATCACCAACTTTTGGAGATTATAGGTCAATTGACATAGAATATAGATTAAATAATTCAAGATTATAAACTAAGACAACCATAATTTTCTTATGAATGGAAAGAAATTGAAAATGAGTATCCTGAATATTGGAATGATTCATTAACCTTTTTCTTGTATAACTATTTATAGAATAAATCACCATAGTGTATGCAGAAACACTCACAATACTTTTATGGTTATGTTGATAAATTATAATTTACCACCATGGATATACATTAATTTCTAGGGAATTGTGTTATTATTGATTATATTAGGACTAGAAAATAATGGCAATGATATTGAAATTTATTTGTCTCCACTTATTGAAGATTTTATGGAATTATGGGATAAAAGAGTTATAATTAATTATGTTCACAATATTGAAGAATTTTTTAAGATCAATGTAATTTGGTTTGATAAATGACTTGCCTAATTATATTAATTTTTTAGGATACAACAATAAAATAGTGTCACAATGTTCTATATGTGGAAAAGGTATACACTCTCTTACCTTGAAACAATGCTTGAAGATTGTTTAAATTTTACATCAATTGTTTTTGACTCAATGATACCAAAATTGATCACAAATGAAATTATTTAAAAGGAAATTAGAAGAAGTTTTGTCTCCTTATCAATTAAAATGAAGACAACTACATATTTATTTAGAATAATTCATTAATTTATTTTGTACAAAAATTTATAAAAACATTATAATGATGGGTTGGAGAAATAAATCTTTTTTAAAATTTCCCAACAGAAAAGTGTATTTATACTAACCATTTTCAATATTCCCTGCATATAGAGAAAAATGTATGTTTTATTTTAATAAACATGTTTCAAAATTCACAATGGAAAACAAAATATGGATTTAGGTGTTGCTTACACACAATTTAAATGGGTATTATGGAAGAGTTAGTGTCAATGAATGGCATAAAAATCACTTTTCTTCCTATAGTTGGTCACACTATTTCAAATATAGGGAAATTTTAGTTCTATAAAATTTTAAATGGTATAGAATTCCATCAATAGTCATAAAATATTAATAATGTTATATCAATGAATGAAATAATGTTAATAGGACTAAAATCACATGACTGTCTTTTTTTGATTCGGGATTTTGTACCTATGGAAACAAGATGCATATTTCCAAATAATATTCATCACTAATAAAAAATATTTTTTTTTTCAAATCAATATCTTGTAAATTTATTGAATATATTATGTTAGAAATAATGGAAAAATAAATTTTAATCACTTTTTGTGAATTTTATTTATTCTTCCAGTCAACATCCTTTGATATCATGGTTTACTTGATGGTTCATTTAGTAATGGAGATATGAATTTTTATCTGAAATAATTTTAGATAGTTGTAACATATTGAAAACTAACTGATAATATTAAAAGAGAATGTTAAAAATTAATGTCGTAGAAGAATTTTTTATTGTAGTGTGCAATAATGTAGATGAACCTTTTGAATTTAGTAATGATTTTTTGTCTTACATGAAAAAATTTTGTCTTCCAAAATCTCACTATGACCGATGAGTCAAAAGTGAAATACATTTAGGAATAAATTTCATGATAATATCCATCATATATTTCAAATATTCTCACCTATTTATTTTTCATAGTAGTGTGTTCGTTGTTCCATATATTCGAATTCAATAAGAAATTATTATAAACTTGAATAAAAAATTAATAAATTTTGGATAAAAAATATTTATATACCAAAAAGCTTATTACTTGGTATCATGACAACATTTATAAAGAGCTATCCATAAATCTAAATTCTATGCACATGAAATTTTGATGGTTAATCAAAGGATAATGTTTTCATGTATATTATTAAAATGTATAGTAAATTAATTGATATATGTTCTAAAAAAGATTTTATTATAAATGTAATTTAGTTTAAAATATTTAATGAACTATTTTGGATAAAGTGATGCATTTATTAGGTGTCAAAAATATTGAATTTATATTTATTAAATTGGTATTAAAAAATTGGTAGCTTGACTTTATGATATTTGATGTCAAAATTTTCTGATGTAGATGGGTTCAAAACTAGATAAAAAAGATGATTTAAAAGGATTTGTTGAAGTGAATATCTGTAGGGAATGATACAAAGACGATTACATTATAATGGAATACTATGAAATTCATATTTTTTTATTCTTATGGTCTTACAAATGAAAATTTATACATTGTAAATTTGTAAATGAAATTAAATGCATAATCAAGCGACAATTAATTAAATGATTTTTTCATTAGGATTTTATAGGAATTTCATCTTGGACCTATTAGAGATTATTTCCTTCATATTTGAGGTGACCATAATGTTTGAATATCAATAATTGATAAATTGGGAGAATACTTTAACCATTAAATAAAAAAATTATTACAAAATAATGACATTTATTAATTGACATACATTTTTACAATATGTGTTCTATTTATATGACTTGCATTCAATAAGAATCTTTTGTATTGTAATTTATTTTTCATACTTGTGAAGCAAGAGATAGCTTCTTCAATTTAAGGTGATACTTACCCTAATAAGAAAAAATATTGAAAAGGAGTTTATCTCTAATATATTTATTTACTTTTCTTATCCTAGAAAAAATGATAAAAAGGGAATATGTAATCCTATTGGTATCATATTTTAATTAATTAGATGATTTTTTTTCAAATACAACCACAAAATAAAGAAACCGTAGTTTTTTCATTATAAACAAAAAAAAAATTCTTCATAAATAAACAATTTTTTTTGCTTGTTATGCTGGTAGTATTTTATAAAAACCATTATCACCATGTATCATGAGAACATTTTTTCTGAAAAAATGTTATTTGTTCATATAAAAATAAACTCAAGATGCTTGTCATGGTTGTTTAATTTAATAATAACATCCATCTAGTTATTGATAATATGATAATGACATTAATGGTCAAATAGACTCTGTTACAAATGAATATATGAGGCCCAATAATAATTTTTTGTAATATTGATGTAAATTTTATATTATAATATTAATGGTTAGATTTTAATTCTAGACACTTAAATGATAATTATAAAGTCACTGGAAATTTATATACTCATATTGAAATTTCAAAGACTCTATAATTATTATAGAAAATATATATATATATAGTTTTTTTATTTTATATCCATGCATTGAAATTGCGTATTTTTAGTATAATGAAATATTTTACTACTGTCACACACTCAAAACACAAAAAATAAAAATTGATTCATTTATGGCATATAGGAATTAAATACACATCATTAAATTTTTTTTACATTTAGAATGACCTAAATTTTATTTTTTTCATTTTAATCATCCGTGAAGTTCAAAATTCTGATTAAATACTCAAAATTGACAAAACAATTTATGATTTTTTTGAAACTGCATAGAAGCTATCTATGAGTCATTTCAGATTTATAGGGATGAACTAAATAAAATTACAATGTGAAGGGTTGGTGGTATGACCGAAAGTAATTATTTTTTAGAGAAATTAATATTTTAGTTAAAAATAATAATCACATTCTTAGAACTAACTAGACAATGTCAAATTGTGTTGAAACTCTATGAAAATAGTATTTCAATCATTTGTGACTGATAGGAATTGTCTGAGAAACATTTATATCTGTGGTCTAGTTGAAATTACCTAAAGTGTATTTTTATATTTTAAGTGTTAAATAAGTTTAAAAAAATCACATACTCCAAATGATGAAGACAAATCCATTTATCAAGAAACACTGCAAAAACTAGTAATGAATCATTTATGATATTTAGGAATTAATGTTTAATCATTTTGATGTGTGGGGCGGAAAATATGAATTTTTTTAATATAAAAATGTTATTTTAGTTCAAAACATGTTTTACATAATCAAAACCAAGAAGGTGATCTTTGAATGTCATGAAAATATAAAAAATGATCATCAAGTAATTTTTACACCTATAAGAAAAAAATAAATTTAATTTCAATGTGTGATGTATTTTGAGTGACCTAAGTGTATTTATCCCTTTTAATCTTTCAAAAAAGTTCAAAACACTTGTCATATACTCAAAACATAGAAAATATACTCATATTAGTGTGAAAATTCATGAAATTTATAATATATTCATTTATTACATGTATGAATTAACAACATGCCCTTCCAAAATGTGGTATACTCGAAATATAAAATTTCATATTTTTGAATATTGAAATAGTTTTAAATTTATTAAGTATTACTGAAAAAAGAAATATTGTTTTTCGTTTATTATATGTATAAACTACTTGTTTCAAATACAAGTACATTTTTTATATTTGTTAAAATTTAATCTATTTTTTATTCTTCAACATAATCTACGAAATATGTTTTTTTATTTACAAAAATTATAATAATAACATCATAATGTAGAGATTGATACTTAATTAGGTTTCATTGAGGGGTTGAATCAGTGGTACACTCATTTTATAAATTATCATTTTTTGAATTCAACCTCTTGAACTTGTTAATGGTTTGGATCCACACAGTTGTTCTCCCAATCTCACTTGATATGCATAAATGATAAGAGATATCACATCACATGTTATTTACTTGTTCTAGTAAAAATACTAACTCCTTAACTTATTAGTTATACACAAACATGGATTCCCTATTATAATATATTTTTGAACAATAATTTTTTAGGAATAAGTTGTTTATAATCACCAGTAATAGATCCTCCAGTTGATATTTGTTATGCCCCCAAAATAATCTAAATCTTCTTTCGTAGTTGGTTGTACCTCCTATCATCTTATCCTGCTCCCAAATCCAACTAAAATACATCTACTTCTATCTCTTACTAAAATTCCTCCTCTTCCCTTGGCTCTGAGCAAGTTACCTTTACCTTTATTCAATGCTTAATCAACCAAAGAATGATATTTTGAACCCCCTGCTTGTACTTTATGAATAAAACTTGCTCGTATACCACTTAAAGTCCCTTTCAAACTTGATGGTCTTGCTCAAATATCTCAGATCACCTATATCTGATTAGTTTCCATAGTGAAAATAATCTTTCGAAATTATTCCTTCTAATTTGGATGTCTTTACCTCATTTAATTTGTGAAATTGGTGAACATGTATTCTTCAATATATTATGCAATAATACTAATTTAAAAATATCAATCACTTTCCATCATGAATTATCAATTCAATTATCTCACTTATACCTCATTCAAGCATTTCATGGGGTTCTCTGATTCATAAACCCCATTACATAACAATTTAATATTGTCATCATATTTTTTAACTTTTATCAAGTTCTATATATTATTATTTTTTCTCAATTAATGGACATGAAATTGTTTGTTAGATTTATGCAATTCCTTTTCCTTATTTGTTCCCATTAACATATAATGTGAATATGTATTCACATGTGAATGTAGATGTGGACTATTTACTTTATGAAAAAATAATCTCAGTATAGTGCACAAGTGATTCTTATCCTTCACAAAATATAGTATTGTTATATAAATTATCTCCATGAAAACCTTTATTCCAGTGATGAATAGGTGTGAACCTCATTTGTGATGAAAAATGAGGTTATTAACTATCTCACTGTGCAATAAAAAATTCCCAAAAATAGTGTATTCGGTATCACAATGAACTCATGCAAACCATGAAGGATTTATAAAACTATTTAAATTCTCATCATGAAATAATTAAAGTGTGTTTTACAGAAGAATACTGCTTACGTGATTTCTCTTATCCTTCATGTAAGAGTATCTTGAGAGGGATTATTATTAGCACAACCAGTAGCTTCATAGATCACTATTTATATAGAAAAATGAGCCTCCCATAATGTGGAATAAAATTCTCTTGGCCTCACTAATTATTTCTCATAGGTGTGTCCCACTACCTCTATTCTACTCTTCAGCGACTTTGGAGTCCAATTTTTATGTCATATCAATGCTGATATTAAAATTCCCAAAAATCAAGGAATTGAAAATATTTCGATGATGCATGTTTCCTTATTTTGTGATTCCATAAATCATGGAATCACTTACTTTATGATCACCTTCTCATTGCAATGAAAATCTCATGTGCATGCAATAATAACCACTTTAAACTATTATCCGTGAATTGTGGATGCATGAACAATATTATGTTTCTCTATATGATCATCGAAAATGGTCATAAACCTAATATTATCACATTCATGCCAAACTTATATTGCATACACGATTTTGATATGATCAAGATAGTATTATTTGATCATATCCATGGAAATAAAGAGATTTACTCAATCACTGAAGCTATGTCCATTAATTTTGGCATATAGCAACTCACTGAGTGTCGGGAGGATAAATACAAACCCTCTACACATTCAAACTATTCAAATGCATCAGATCAGATGGATTCTTTTTATACATATATTTTTAAAGGTGGTGGAATAGGTCTCATGTTCCCATTTGCCACATCAATCTTGACTTTGGCTAAGCACTCATATAAAAACAATCTTCTTCTGTTAGTTCTTTGAGCCAACAATAGGGTTCAACAACCACAACACTTTCACCCACAAGCTTCATGGTCCATTCCTCACATACAACAAACCACTAACCCATCCATCCAATTCTCATTAGTGTACTCATTTGTACATTACAACAGGATGAATGAAAGCCCAATCTCTTGCCACCATGCAGATTGGCCAGTCTAGCTCCCATGCATGGCTAAACATATGCTCCCCGAATGCAACTATTGAGTTTTAAAAGATAGATCGAGTGTCTAAACCCTATTTTTCAGTATGTACAACAAAATAAATTAGTAAAAAAAGTATATAAACTTATAAAAACAATACTTTCTTAACATTCTTCTTCAAAACATCTTCATGAAATTATTTTTCCTTTTAATGGATCTTTATTTCTTTTTCTTTTTCTTTTTATTCTTCTTCATTTGTTGATATAAACAATGTGTCACCCCATATTAACACTTTTCTTTAAATATAATAATACTTCCAAAATAATCATAACAAAAGTACAATTTCTCAACCATGACATCTAATGTCTTTATCTAAATCCATAACAATTATTCATGTATCACCACTGTTCGACATCATCTCACCAACAAATATTGACACACCACTGAAGGAATATGCACTACTGGCCCCATCCATTCTCCCATTCACTACTAAAAAACACGCAATATGTGGCACTAGAGAAAATTGATGATGAAGGCTTCCTTTATCTGCATTAAAAAAGAGCTGATAAAGGGTAACTTTTTTCAGTGTCAAAAAAAGTAAAAATAAATATTACCATTTATCAAAGTTGTTTTTAACACTGATTATGTGTTTCCTTTATCAGCAATTCATATTTAGCATTTATAAAGGTCCTGATCTCCCACACCAGTCCCATATAAGATTTATGTAGGTTAGACCACTTGTTTATAAATAATTTCACCACATCATAAGATCATATTCTTGTTGTGAGTATGGAACCATACATACAGATTACACAAACATTCATACGAGACCCCTCACAAGCCAACATGGTCTGAGATCCGGTTTATACTCCCCTCGATCTTTGGACCAATATCAGGAACCGAATATGGTCTCCAGTAATACCAAAACCTAATCAGGACCATGACAAGTCATGAAGGGAATTTCCTATCAACATGGGTAGGGAAAAGTTCATGTTTTTTAAATAAATTATGTTTGGGAATCTGAATCTGAATTTTTCATGCCAAACAGGACTTATGAGAAATCCTGAACTAAATACATGTTTTTAAATAAATTTAAAGAGGTAAAAACACAAATAAAAATTGCAGAAAAACATCCAAAAAGACTCCACATGATAAGGTGTCATCACCCCTAAGCCGTCTTCACAACACTACACCATAGGAGGGGACTAACATCCTGAACCACCATCACCTGAGGAATTGCCATTACCTGTGTCAAAAATAACCAATTCTACTTACACCAAAGGGATGTAAATAGGGCGTGAGACTAATCCCAATAGTGTACCACCCAATTATTCGAAAGAGTATTCAATACAATTTGAAAAAAAATCAGTTTTAAAATGTAAAGTAAAGCGATGATAAATTTAAATAAATGCAATTTTTAATTGAAAATAGTTTTCTCAATAAAAAATTCAGAATGTCAACACATTTAAATAATACATGTTATATAAAGTAAATTATATAAAAATACACCCTGTGAAAATGGTAGTTACCACAATAAAATGAGCACCAAAACTGGGAACACCCATAGGCACTAGATAGTCTCGGGCCCTATGCACCTCGTACTTCGGTGTAAAGTAACCATGTCACAAATTTTTTACCATGCAGAAATCACTAGTAGGGAACATACCCATAACCTAGTGGTCTCCAAAAATATTCCAAATAGTTTATTTAGTGTTTTCGTTATCGATTTTCCAGTGAAAGTGGGACAAAACCCATCCAGATAACTAGTCATACTATTACATATCCACCCAACAAAGTACTTGGGATTCCCCATTTGTGCTCAAACAATTTTAGCAAGAAAAACACATCCCTTTTCATATAAAATTATTAATACTGGTCACAGACAAAAAATACAATATCTATAAACACTTTATAGAACTTAAAAAACACGAAAAAACATTTTTATTTTCAATGGAACAACTTCTCAAAATCTCACATTGTTTTGCACCCAAAACTCCTTCAAATCCCATGTTTTTACACCATGTTCATACATAAATCTAACCAAAATAGAAATGACAGCCCAAAAATTTTCAATGAATCCAAAAAATCTATTTTAGGGCATCCTCTTATGGTTTACGAAGTGATATCTTTGTAAAAACTCTATTTCTACACAGACATGGAACTTAAAACTCATATGCTTCACAAACACCATTAAAACAAATTTTCATAGAAAAAAATATAAACATTCAAAAAATTATTTGAATCCATAAGACATCCCAATAAAATCAAATAAGTAGTTATAGGGCATCCCCAAATGAACCAATAAAATATTTCAGTGAAAAATTCTAATTTCACATGAAAATGGCATTAAAAAATCATTTTCATTGAAAACACCTATAAAACCAATTTTTCCATAGAAAATCAAATTAAATAAACATGAAAATACAAGAAAAATATAATGATGACTCACAAGTATTTCATACATATTGAAATTACCTACCAAAATGGTCAAAACCATGAATCCTTTGTGTGAGAGTTCAATCACCCCACCGTCGCACCTCAAGGAAGTTAGAACATGCCTGAAACCAGAACAATATACCAACAAAAAGAAAAGTTAAACCCTAGGATTGAAACCCAAACCTCTGGTAAATTGGTAATTCAAGAAAAAATGGAATTAACTTCAAGGGAAGGGGAGTAACTAAGAGGTAGATACACTTACATGAGGTTCTGGGATGTTCCTCCACCAAACCCCCCTTAAAAATGAAGTTCAAATGATGGTTTGAAGTTATTGGGAGGATTCCATGGTTGAAATGGTCGAATGGGGGAATAAAGGTCTAAGTTTGGTTGAATTCTGGGAGGGAAAATAAGTAATTTTTACTTAATTTTAATGATCTGGACATGGGCAGGTGGTTTGTGTGCACAATTTGGCAAACCGTGCACCTAAACCAAGCACCCTCCTTTATCCCAAAAAAACACACCTAAAAAACAATAAATATTTTGGGTCTTAGGAGAGAATTTTAGGAAACAAATATATGAAATACAAGTAACATTAATGAATAACTTGGCTGTGATAATTCTTCCCCCCATTATGACATTCCTTCCCGAAAAGCCGACTAGAGGCTTGATCGGAAAACAAGAATGGGTACTCATCATCAATCCATGACTTCCTCTCTTAGGTATCATGTGTATCAGTACCATGATTCAAATGAACCAGGACCATCAGAATAGAATTCCCTCAAATCACATTCTCATGGGAGTCCACTATTTTTACTGGACGCTGAAAAACTAACATGTCAGGATCGATCTCCAGTTCTTCCCAACTTATCACATTTGATGGATCTGGGTTGTATTTATTAAACTGGGACACATGGAAGAAATCGTGGTTGGATTTATACCGATAAGGTAAAGCCTACCTATATTCCACCTTTCCAATACTCTCAGTGATCTCAAAAGGTCCAAAATACCACGTCATTAGCTTCTCTTGTTTACCCAATCAAGGATGGCCCGAATGAGGGGACACTTTCAATAATACCCTATCACCCACATAAAACACTTGGTAGCGACACATTTGGTCATAATATTGTTTATTTAGACTCTGAGTAGTCAATAAGAATTGCCTAACAAACTTCACCATCTAATACGTCTCCTACAACACACTCGGCCCAAGATGTGAGGTCTCACCAACCTCATCCCAACACAGGGGGAACGACAAGGCCGAAAAAAGAGCACTGCAAAAATATCCATTCGAATTGAGGATTGGTAAATGTTATTATAAGAAAACCTAACCAATCCCAAATGGTTATCCCAAGAACCTCCAAATACCAAGACACATGCACAGATCATGTCCTCCAAAATATGATTCTTCCGCTCTGTTTGACCATTCATCTGAGGGTGGTATATTGTGCACATCTTAATCTGAGACCCCAAGGACTTCTAAAGGGATTCTATAAACCGAGAAGTGAAACAAGGGTCTCTATCTGAGACGACTGATAATGGAACTTCATGGAGTCTCACAGCCTCCTGAAGATACAAATGGCCCACCTAATCCACTTTAGATATATCATTTATCAGAATGAAGTAGAATTATTTGGTCTTATGACCACCCAAATGGAATTCTTACCCTGAGGTGTATGAGGTAATCCCACAATAAAGTCCATGGAAACCTTGTACCACTTCTAAGTCCGAATGGGTAATGTATGGTGAAAACCGAAGGATCTTTGACGCTATAATTTCAGTTGGTGGCATGTGTAGCATCTCAATAGAAATTCTAATATGTCTCGTCGCATACATGGCCACTAGAACTATCGTCTCACATCATAATACATCTTGGTGGCACTCAGATGGACAATGAACTGAAACTGGTTGCTATCCTACATGACCACCTTTTGTATGGATAATGGCACTAACGAATGGCCCATGAAGCACAGGATGACCTCATAAGATGAAGACCAATCAAAGGACATCTACCCACCATGAATAAACAACATCAACTGCTGAAAAATCTCTTTACTCAGCTGTTCTCGCTGAACCAACTCGAATAGAGAAGGAGACAACTGAACACTCGCCAAGAACAGATCCCTATCCTACCCCTTGTTCTCCACATTCATCTGAGCATAGAGCACCATCAAATTCAACTCATCAATAGACATCCTCAAAGCCTGAACTAGAACTCTTCTGCTCAAGACATTGGCCACCACATTTCCCTTGCCTAGGGTATAGACAATATCAATTCCGAACCTCTTTATGTACACGATCCAACGAAGCTACCTCAAGTTGAGGGCCTTCATTGAGAATATATAGGCCAAGATTTTTTGTTCATAGTAGACCCAATACATCTCCCCAAATAGGTATTTATGACATGTCTTCAAATAATGAATCACTACAGCCAAATTCAAGTTGTGGGTCGGGTAATTATTTTCATGTGGTCAGAGTTGCCGAGATCCATATGCCACCACGTGGTCATCCTACATAAGCATGCACCCAAGACCCATACATAAAGTGTCACAATAGACCACATTACCCTTCTTAGCCTCATGAAAAATCAGCACGGGGTTGGTAGTCAACCAGCGCTTTAGCTGCTAGAAGGACGCCTAACATTCAAGGCCCCATACCAACTTCACCCCTTTCTGGATGATCATGATCATCAGTGAATCAATCGGAGAGAAATCTCGAATGAATCACATTTAATAACTTGCCAGTGCAAGGAAACTTCTAATCTCAAATCTATTCTTTGGAAGTCCCCAAAAAATAACCACACTGTTATTCTCAAGGACCACTAAAACCCCTTGATCTATGATCACGTTCCATATAAATTTTTCCTCTTTGATCCAGACAGTACATATTGATAACTTCTCATAGAGGCAATGATCCCGTAAAGTGCTCCAGATGATCCTCAAGTGATTTTCGTGTTCCTCCTCAGATCTATAGTATACTATAATGTCATCCACAAACACTAGAACAATGAAATCAAAAATCTAAAGGATCACCCTATTCATGAGTTCCATAAGGACTGCTGGAGCATTGGTCTATCCGAAAGGCATGAAAAAATACTAAAATTGATCGCACCTACTTTAGAAGAATGTATTCGGGATATCTACCTCTTTCACCCTGAGTTTATGGTATCCAGAACACAATTATATTTTTGATAAGCACTATTCCACCTTCAATTGATATAACTAATCATTGATTCTAGGAAAAGGGTATTTGTTTTTAATTGTTTCCTTAATCATCTTTCGGTATCCAATGTACAGCCTGAGGGATCTTTCATCCTTTTTGACATACAAAATAGGAGCGGCCCAAGGAGAGATGCTTGGAAGAATGAATCCTATGGATTCCAAAACATCCAAAAATATCATTAATTCCATATGCTCGGTAGGGGCCATGCGATACGAGGGTAGATATTCCTACTGTGTTCCTGGTGCCAGATCAGTCAAGAAATCCTCATCCCGCTCTAGGGGAAACCCAAAAAAATCATTCGGTAATACCATTTGAAACTCATTCACTACATGAGGTAGTACACCATCATGGGAAATACCATATTCCTCTTGCATTAGCAACAATAATTAAAATCCATGACTTCCCAACACTGGGAGTGGAGGTGCAGCATGACCCGACTGAGGACCCCATTCTCCAAGAAAAACCTAATGACTCCCATCAGGTGCCGTGAAACTCACTCGCCACCTGTAGCAATCGATGTGTGATTGGAAGGGTACTATCCAATCCATGTCAGGTATCCCATCAAACAATATATATCTAAGACCAATAGGTCCCACTCCTTCTCAACACCTGACATAGAATTCGCACATGATGGGCACCTGAGACCCCACTCCATCTTCTTTCCTAGTAGTGTCATCAACTCCATCACAAATGACAAAAACTCAGTAGTAAAATTCAGAATGTTAAAAAAATAGGGCTGAAATGAATGAAATAGAGGCACTAGTATCAAAATGAGAAGAAGATATAGATTATTCCATCAAAATGGTACCTCAAACAGTCGATCGTCCAGCCTCTAGTCCTACTGGTGCCTGATCCACCGCATGGAGATGTTCAGTCTCTTTCTGGGGACTACCAATCGTCTATGGTTGTGCCCTGAACTTTCTCTGCCCAAAATATGACCTATTTCTACCACCATGACAACCAAATAGAGATCCCCCAGTCCTCGGCGACTCGAACTATGTTGGAAGTCCTCTTTAATCCACTGACCCTGCCCCACGTAGAAGTGGGCGTTCCACCTAGTAGAAATGCAGAAAATTACCTATACCTCCACATTGGTAATAGGTCTTCAGTGGAAGCATGTATTCTTGTCAGATGTTCCCCGACATCCATAACTGGTGTCATATGACCGATCTCACATCAGAATCCATAGATTAAAACTGCCTGGAAGAGTGGCCTGAACTACCTCCTCCCTTCATCACATATTCCTCCCGCTTCCTTTTCTTTTCTGAAGAGCCACCACTACCCACAGATGATACTGACCGAGAGAAACCAATCCTACAATTCTGGTCAGTCTCCACCATGCATTCCTGATCAACCACCTCAGTATAGGACATCATCACAAACAAGAACACCTTGGAGTATATCTATGGTAGCAAGCCTTTCTCAAACCTCCGGGACTTCGGTATCTCATTGGAGACAATTTCAAGGGCATAACGAACCAGTTAAGAGAAATTGTTGGCATACTACATGACAAAATGATCCCCTAGAACAAGATCCATGAACTATAGGGACATTGTATTTTTCATGACATTTGGTCAGTACTGCTCATTGAATGTAGCCTTGAAATCTACCCTGCACATCTGCTCGTTATTCCAAGTCTAAAGTACCGATTCCCATGACCTGCAGATGAGACCCACCTATAAGGAGGAATATTTCATCCTGATCTCCTCAGGTGTATCCAGGAACTTGAACATGCGCTCTATCTTCTTGATCCATTCCTCTACTTCTTGGGGTTATATACTAACTCGAAAAGTGAGAGTCTTATTTTTTTGGAACTTCTCATCCTTAGGCTTCCTATGACCTGTCTCATCCTCTATAATATGATATTGAATAGGTGTTGGACCGTGTCCTATATCTTGGATATCCTTCAATATCCTCTAATCATTTGGTGTGGGAGAACTCTCTCTGGCTTCCTCATGTGGGCACATTGGAGCTTTTCGGGGAGGCACATTGTTACAAAATGAAAAATTCAAACAAAAATCAATAGGAAATACAACAATTATGAATATTTTAATCGAATTCCTAAAAATTAAATAATCTAAATGCATTACAGTAATAAATGAAACAACTGCTCCACCCCTTCCCTTTGCCCACATGTGGTCTGCAGCCCACACGTCACACCTGGAAGTGAAGTCAATCAGACAATTCCAACATCCCCTAGTGAATCAATGTCATCCATGAGAGGTGTGGACTTGGCACCCGACTCACGACCAAAAACCTGATCCTTGATAGTTCTAGATTTTGTTTATCCGGACTCATCCCAAAATAGAAATAAAACCAAAAAACATTGGCCTCCTCTGATACCATTTTTTCACGAATCAAATCGGGTCACCACTAATACCCATTCTAAATCAATCTTATGACAAGGCCCTAAGGGAATTACCTATCCCCACCGGATAACACATGTGTCTAGGTATAAAAAAATAGGTTTTGGAAAAATTTACCTGGGTATGAAAGCATAAACATTAAAAGAAACCAATAATTTGAATTTGACATTTTCATGCCAAACAAGACTTAAGAAAAATACCAAACTGAATACATGGTTTTAAATAAAGTACAAGAGGTCTAAACAAAAATAAAAATTTCCCAAAAACATTCACAATGACTCCACACAACCTGGGGTCATCACCCTCGAGCCATCTCCACAACACTACACCATAGAAGGGGACTAAAAACCCAAACACCCTTCACCTGAGGCTTTACCTTTACCTTTGTAAAACATAACCAATTATACTTATACCCTAGCGGTGTAAGTAGGGTGTGATAATAAGACCAATAGGATACCACACAAATATTCCAACGAGTATGCAATACAAGGTGGTAGAGTATGAAATATTAATATGTAATGAAAAGCGGTGATAAATTACAATATATGACACATTTAATTGAAAACAATTTTCATAATAAAACATTCAGAATGATACCACATTTAAATAAGTCATGTTATCTACTATAATTTAAATACAAACACACCCTAATACATGGGTAAATACCACAATATAATGAGGACAAAAACCAAGAACACCCCTGGGCATTTTATAGTCTCGACCCCTATGCACCCCGTACCTCTGTGTAAAGTAACCATGTCCCAAATCCTTTACCATGCATGAGCCACTTGTAGGGAATATACCAATAACTTACTGGTCCCCATACATCATCAACATAGTTTTTTTAGAGTTGTCTTTATATAGTTTCTATGTGAAACAGGGACAAAAACCAACCGGATCTCTTGTCATACTAGTACATATCTACCCACCTAGGTACCCAGGCTTCCCCCATTGTGATCAAACAATTTCAGAAAGAAACACACACACATTTTCATATAAAAACACCACTACTATTCACAAACCAACAAAAAAATTTCTATAAACACTATATACCTCTTAAAACACATGACTAAACATTTTAGTTTTCAATAGAACAACTTCTCAAAATCTCTCATTATTTTGCACCAAAAACTCCTTGAAATACCCACTTTGAACACAATGTGCATATATACAGGTCACCAAAATAGAAATGGCATCCCAACACCTTTCAATGAAACCAAAAAAATAGTTTTACGGCATCCCCATATGGTTTATGAAGTTATATTTTAGTAAAACCTTCATTTCTACACAAACATGGAACTTAAGACTCATATGCTTTACAAACACCATTAAATTAGATTTTTTCAGCAACAACCAAAGAATATACACATTAAAAACAGTATTATCATCCATAATACATCCCAATAAATTCAAATAAGTTGATATAGGGATTCCCTAAATGAACCAATAAAATATTTCTATGAAAAAACCCCCAATTTCACATGAAAATGGCACTAAAAATCATTTTCTTTACGAACACCTCTAAAACAAATTTTTGCACCAATAATCAAATAAAATAAACATGAAAATACTATAAAAATATAAATATATCTCATAAATATTGCATACACATTGGAATCACCTACGAAAATGGTCAAATCCTTTAATACTTTGTGTGAGAATTCAATCGCACCACCGCCGCACCTCAAAGAAGGTAGATCAAGGCTAAATATTGAAGAATATACCAAAAAACCCAAAGTTAAACCATAGGTTCAAAACCCAATCTTCTATTCATTTGGTACTTTATGAAAAAATGGACGAAAAATCATGGAACGTGGAGGAACTAAGAGGGGGAGACACTTACATGATGTTGTGTGATGTTCCTCCACCAAATCCCCGATCAAAATGGAGTTCAAGTTATTGCTAAAAGAGATTGGGAGGCTTCAATGAATGAAATAGTCAAATTCGGGAAGAAAAGGAAAAGTATGTATAAATCCTAGGAGGGAAAAGAAGTAATTTTTACACAATTTTAATGACATGGACATGGGCGCACAGTTTGTTTGCACGGTTTGGAAAACTCTGCACCAAAACCATGAACCCTCATTTCACTCCACATTTTTTATCTAATAAAAAATAAAATTATTAAAAATATTAAACAATTTAAAGAATTAAATAGATAATAATTAAAAATGAATAAATTTGAAAAATATTAAAAAAAATATTAATTAAATAATTATTAAAAAATTTAATATATATATTATAAGTATTAATAAATAGAATATATTAAATATAGATATATAAAATAAATAAATTGAAATAAATAAATAAATAAAAATTTATAATTAGTAAATTAAAAATATTAAAAATTTTATTAATTTAATAAATATTAATAAAAATGAAAAACTTTAATATATATATAAATATATATAAATATATTTTATATATATTAATAAATATTATATTTAAATTATAGATACAAAAAATGAATAAATTTTCATCATTAAAAAAAATTTAAAATGAATAAATTATAAAATTATTAAAAATTTATTATTTAAATATTTATTAAAAAAATAAATAAATTTAATATATATAAATATATTCATTAATTATAAATAGTAATAAATAATATATATTATATGTAAATATAGAAAATTAATCAAATGTAATAATTAAAATATACATTAATTTATTATTCATTATTAGTTGTTTATATATATAATTATTCTTTAATACATTTAATATTGAAATATATTCATATATATATAAATATATATAATATTTCCTCAAAAATGATTTATATAATACAAAATATTTATTCTTACATTAAATACGTTTTATATTTTGTAAAGAAGGGTTTATAATTTTAAAATATTATTAATTATAAATATAGAGAAATTGTATCATGTAATGGACATTAATTTAATTTTGATTGATTTTTCAATTTTTCTATTATAAAATGTGTGTTAAATTGATTTAAAACATAAATATATGTAATTAATTCCTTTTTATATATAATGAACAGACACAAATATTTTTGTAATAAATGAAATCTTATATAGAAACAAATACACCTAATATAAATGTAATTTATTCAAATTTTAATTTTAATTTTATAATTTAATTTAGTAATATGCTAAATTTAATATATTATGTTTTTAATTTTTAAATTTTTAATATTATTAGACATTTGTTTTATTTATTGATTTTTAAATTTTTTTATTATTTTATTTTTTTGGAATGTATTAATTTCTAATATTTATTTATATTTATTTCTTTACTATGTATTAATATTTTTATTATGTATTCAACTTCTTTATAATAGATATCCATATTTTTTAATAATTTATATTTAATTAATAAAACATATACATTTTTCAATATTTTTAAAGTGTACTCATCTTTAATTATTTAATTTTAGTCATTTTTAACATCTATGGATAACATTTTATATATTAATTAATAATGTTAAATATATATTTTTATATAATTATATTTATAAAAGAAAATTTACTATATTTATAAAATTATATTTATAATTATAAATCTATATTTTTTTAATGTATATATGAAATTGTAATTAAATAATTGTATATTTAAATGATTATAAAATTATAA
The DNA here is from genome assembly GCA_963277665.1 of Viscum album. Classification (NCBI taxonomy): domain Eukaryota; kingdom Viridiplantae; phylum Streptophyta; class Magnoliopsida; order Santalales; family Viscaceae; genus Viscum; species Viscum album. The sequence continues at coordinate 1,713,747,136 of OY728133.1, forward strand.
TAAATATATTTAAATAATGAATATATTTACAATATTTATATTAATATATATTTATTATATATATAATTATAATTATATAAATACATATAATGATATAAATATATAAATATCATATCAAAAATATATTTATATAATTATAAGTAAATAATTATAAAATTATAATAAATATGTTTAAATAATGAATATATTTACTACATAATGAGCTTATACCTAAGTGGTAGAGTCTCCTACTTGAAATCAAAAAGGCCCAGGTTCAAATCTAGGTGAGAGTGAATTTTTAGGTTACTGTAGAAGTATTTTAGTAGTTACTATAGTTGGTATTGTGCGGTATTGTAGTAGTAAAAAATATTCATTCAATTTGGAACTTCGGGCCACCAGTTTGGGTCTACAGTTCTAAGGGCCTTTGACCCACCACAGGCCTTTGGGCCACATATCCTTCGGGCCATTAAATAATTCCTTCATGCCCCCAGTTGTTTTCGGGCCACTAGGCATCCATGCCACAAAAGACCAAGAAGTAGTCCAGGCAGACCACATAACAGCTTTCCCTAAGAGGATTCATAATATGTAGAATCTATCAGAGCTTAACTAACTGAATTAGAAGAATTAGAGGGTATGTAAATTTCCATCGACACCAGGCACCGTGCAACTTTGCACAGGGAAATTCTTGCTGATTAACATGCGAGAGGGGGTGCTAGGCACCTTCAATGATGCAGATGTTGGGGAGGGTAGTTCCAATGTGTATTCATGTCTTTGGCCTTCAAAGGTCATCTATTGGGCCTTGTGCCTCTGGGCCTTTAGGGAAGATATGGGTATTGTGCCTTTGGGCTGATGAGTTATGTAAGGGTTCCCACTCAACCCTTAAAAGGGAGACAATCTAAAAATATATAAAAATCGAAGGCATTAGGGCTTTCAAAGGAATATATTTAATATATATATATTATATATATATATAATTAAATAATAATAAATAATTATGTGAATAAATTTATAATTATAAAATTATAATATTTATATTTAAATAATGAAAATATTTACTATATTTGTTTTTATATGTATATATATTTATTAAATATATATATATATATTTATATATATATATAATCACATAAATATATTTATAATTATAAATAAATAATTATTAATAAATAGTTATAAATATATTTACAATCATATCTAAAATTCTAAATAAATAGTTATAAATATATTTAAAAATATATTTGTTTCTAAATATATTTATAAATTTACTTTTAATATCGTTACGAAATTATATTTTTATAATTATAAATAAATAAAAATATATTTTTTTAAAAGTTATTATATAATTATAAATAAATAATTATATATTTAAATAATTATAAAATTTTATTAAATATATTTAAATAATTAATATATTTAATATATATATTAAATATCAATATATAGATATATAATTATATAAATATATAAATATATATAAATACATTTATAATCCAATAAAAATATTAATAAAAATATTTAAAAATAAATTTATTTATAATTATAGTTATAATTATAATTCTTTTATCAGCGTTAACATTTTAGCATGGATAAAGATAAATTTTATCACTATTTCTTTAGTGCTAATAAAGATGACTTTTATCAGTGCTTATTTACTACTGATAAAGATATATTTTATCAGTTCTTATTGTTTTAGTACTGATAAAAGACATCCTTATCTGCCATTTTTTTTAAGTATTGATAAAACCCTCATCGGTCTATTTAAAAGAACCCTAACAGAATTGATTTCAATCACACCTCTCAAGATCTCATGAAAATCCACTACATCCATCTATCCCCCTTGACTTTCCCTTGCATGAATCAAGCCTCGAATATATGGTATGTTATTTATTTCTCCTCCTCTCTCATTCCTTGCTTGTTTGGTTTTTACAGTGTTCATTAGTGAGGTTTTCTATTGGTTTGATGATATTTGAGGTTCCATGTTTAGGGTTATACTCCTTATCATTTGACTCTTATTAATTTCATAATCTTGGATGTTCAAAACATCACCCATTGAGTTCAATGATCCCATTATAATCGATTTGGGTTCCTTAGGAATTTTAGGCCTACAACTGGTTTCTTCCTCAAATTGTTTCTATCCCTGTTCATTTTTTTCTGGCATTAGTGCTCCATTATATAGGGAACATTTCCCATTCTATATGTAATGATCATAGTTCCATTTAGTATAATTTAAACTCCCTTCATAACTAAGGTTTTGTGTGTGTTTCAAAAAAAATAGTTCGATGCAATAAATATTATAATTACAATTTTGGTCATTTTAATGGTGTATTTAACTGATTATTATGGTTATTATATTAGGTATTGATGAAAATTATAAATTGGATTTTTTATTTATTGAATCCATTGAATTTTTAAAACTCAAAGGTGAATGTGATGTTTTCCTATGATAATGGATGATGTATTCATTATTTTATTCTTTTTATTTTATTTAAATGATAATTTTATTTTAAATTTATGATGCTTTAGTTATTGATAATTTTTTTATTCATATATTAAAATCGTTTTTTGAATATTTTATTTAAATATTATATTTTTATTACTAGAAAATATATTTTTTTAATGTTAAAAATATCTAATAATTTCTAAAAATGTTATATGTTAAAATAATTTCATGGTTTATTTTATTTTGATAAATCCATGTCATTATAAAAAAAATTGATATTTAAATTTATTGGAAAGACAAGATTCAAATTTAAAATGAAAAAAAATTGGAATGATTTTATAAACCAAATGAATAATGGATGTGTTGTTCATGAAATTATTTAATATAACATGTCTATTTATTGATTAATTATTTAAAAAATTATTTCAAAATTATGTCTTGAAGAATATACATAATCTAATTCTTGTAGATTACTTATTTAAAATGTAGGAAAAAGGCCCCAACCAATTTATTTATATTTTATCTTTATATGTAGGGTCTAAGACTCCAACTCTCCCTATGGTTGGTAGATTCTATGTTTTTATAGAGAGATTATATTATATTTTAAATTTGGATCGTCTTGTATATATGAATTTGTTCATTTTAAAATGTAATTTTTATTGAATTTTTACTTATATTTACAATGGACATTATTGTAAAATATGGTTATGGAATGAAGGGTTGATCACCGAGTAGTCAACTCATCCACATTCCTTTTCAAACGTTGGATGATCACTCCATTACATGTCCAATGATTTCCAATTTCAACTTCATTCTTCTATTAAAAATATTAATTTCCTTTTAATTGAAAACCAATTCACAAAAAATATAACTTCAACCCATGGGAACTTCAATGATAAATTTAATATAAAAAGTTTGAAATTTCCAATACCTATGAAAAATAGTTCTTTGGTGTTAAGTCCAAAAATTATGACATTCTCTCGTGGTCTTTATAGTCCCTTCACAAAAGAGTAGTGTCTCTCAATGGAGTCTTTTTTCACTCTTAATAGTATCATAAATGATGTAGGAATAATTTACAAGGTATATTTATCCTTACTTAATGTTTATTGTACATTGATTACTAAGCATTTGTTAATTAAAAAATTAATTCAACAATAAATTTCATAATTTCATAACATAAAAATTATAATTTTATGTCATGATAAATCTTGGTAGATCCAAAATGCACTTTCAAACTATAAATAACATATTGGATCCACTACAATTTGAATTCATCCTCTAAAATATATGAGTGGATCTGGTACAGTAGTTCATCAATCAATACATTCCTCATTATTTATGGTGGATTTTTATCCTTCTACATTTATCAATCAGATAATAATTTATATTTTATTTGATATGACAACACGAATGTCAAATTAATGCTCGAGATATTATAATATCAGTTATTTCCTTCAAGCTTAGGTCAAATTATTGGAATAATATCATTAACTACCATTTCTCACTATATTCCTTCAATACACGAGTTATAGATTTTCTACTCAATGCATCTTTCATCAGATTTCCTCCACATAGTGCATAGAAAACATCAAAATAAACATTACCTAACTTCATTTTATAAAGAGAATACGATTCAGTGATGAAATGTACTTAAAAATATCATGCTTTTTATACAATAAACATATAATAAAAATGATAATGTACGCATATTTTTAAAGAAATAACAACCATATAAAATTATAGGTTGTGTACAGGAAGGTTCTTATCATGTTTTCTTTGTAACCTAAACCCAAACACCTTATTACGTATTCCTTACATCAAAAAATATCCTCTTCTCAATCCATATTTGTTAAAGTTAACTTCATAATCTTTATCATCTTAATGAAAATAAAATTTGAATCTAATGTAAGTCACATTGATGATTCCTAAAATGCCACCTAGAACATCATATTCCAATAAAATTTTGATCATTTCTATTTCAAAGTAATCATTGATGAATCCATCTTCAAATAGTCTAGAATAAATTTCCAGTAATACACTATCAATCTAAAAATATCATTAAATTTCAAATACAATCTTATGCTTCTCCCAATACATCATAGCTTTCACATTGTCAATATCTATAAAAAAATTCTTTATCTAAAACATAATGTCCATGAAAATTTTTCAACTAAATCTTAAATATACATTTAGATAATGTTGTGTACAATTTATTCTCACATAAAATTTACTAAAAAAATTATATATATCTCTTATAATAAAAATTTTATCTTCATCAAATCATGATATCATCAATAAAAACTACCATAATAGTGTTTAAATGCATCTGGAATATGAAACCAATGTCTCAAATAATTGAACCACCACAACCTATATTAACGTATCACACTTCAAAAAAAGTATGAATGACGTCATCTAGAAAAAAAAGATAGATCTTTAATTTTAATAATCGATTTGATTATTTCACTTAATAAGCTAATCTATTCTGATAATTAGATTATAAGTATTCATCTCGATGACTATAAAATATCTAGAGTTTATAAAATTTGAATAATATTATTTATCATCATCAACAATTATTTATCTTAATGGGGACATGTATCACCTCTAATTATTAGTGTATTATGCCGTAGAAACTATAATTATAAATTCATATCTAATGGATTATCTCAGTTACGTTCCCTATTAATTGGATTAAAATATGCATAATAGTTCTCACCAACTGAGGACCACATGATAAATCTCCACCGCTTCCCATACCAATCTAATAGGAACCCTTCTGAGTGACATAGTTCTATAATGTAAAAATGTATTTATATAAATTCACATAATTTATAAAACAACCATCATCAAAATTCCACTCTGATAAATTTCTAGATTGAATTTTTTCCATTTCTTTTAGTCAACCCCATATAGAATTTTTTTTATAATTCAATAAGTTTTTATAACATTCTTCTAAAATTCACTAAAAGCCTAAAAAGAACTGACTCATTAATAATATATTTTCATTCAAATTAAATATTTCCATGAAAACCATACTCATGTAAAGTGTTTTTTAGCATGCCTAATATAATTTTTAAACTATTACAAAATATTTCCCAACATAGGTAAATTTGAGACAAGAATAACATCCTATAAAATCCTCATCAAGATCTCATTTTATTTAAATGTCTCGATAGCTTGATGTTTTCCCTCAAATTTAGTTATGTTTTTATGAGTACACTTTGAGAAAAACTCTCTCATTTAATCTATTTAAAACAAACTAAGAATTTTTTCCAGTGCTTCACTAACTCCCAGCCAGAGAACATTTTGATTTAAGGAGACAACTAACATCCTCATCAGGTTCCTCTCAAGAATAGGTATTATTGAATTTTTTTCTAGAGACACATCCACCATCTCTTATTTACTTTCACTTATGTTACATTAACTACTCTGAGCAGTAGTCCTCCCATACTAGGTATAAGTGATCATTTTGGATAGAATTTATAGGAAAACACCACCCATTGTGGAGTAATTATTTTCTTAAATTCAATTAACATTTTCCATCAAAGCATATTGAAATTATTTGAAATAATCAAATTGTGGGATCCCATTATTAGATGAATATATAACATTCACATTTGAAAATGAATATCTTTTGAGTATTTATTTATTAATCATATAAAACTAATAATTAATGAAACTATTAGGATGGATATGAATCAAAAATAGATGCATTCAATTGAGTGGAAAAAGATTATGAATATGGAGTTAAAGAGTTCATCATGTTTGAAATAGATAATTCATTGGACCCCTCCTTAATACTTTGTCTATGTTAACATTGTTTTTATTCATAATAAATTAGTCACGAGGAGTTGTAATAATATTTTATTTTCTACAAAATAGATCGGAGATAAAAATAGTGGATTAAACATATGTAAAAATTGAACATTCACACCAATTAGGAGGAAACTACGGTTTATAGAACTTTTTATATGAATACAATTATAAATGATGATATGGATTGCATGGAATAAATGAAAATTTAAATTAATGATGACCTTTTTGATATTACAGTGTTGTTTGAGAATTTAAATAGCTATTCTATGATACCATTGTACAATGGTTGTACTAAATATACATCATAGACAGTTTATTGAAGTTATATAATTTTAAAGATTTATGTAGATGGAGTGAAGCCATCTTTACAAAAATACTCGGTCTCATGAATTATTGATACTAGAAGAAAATGAACTTCCTTTTAAAACATATTATACTTAAAAATTCTTTGTTCATTGGGAATTATCTCTAAAAAATGGATGCTTGTCCAAATTATTTTATATTGTTTCATCAGGTCAATAAATCAATCCTAAAATTCCATATGTGTGGAGTGGATCAATATAATAAAGATAAACCAATTTATTTGAAATCTATATGGTAATTTTTATCATTCTATGATTTAAAAGACTATATAGATGTCAGGACACCACAAGAAAATTTACATGTCATATAGATTCAAGAATAAAATATGGGAACCTACATCATCCAATAGATTCTCCTCAGTGGACAAAAATTGATTACAAGTATCCTAAATTTGGAAATGAGTCGAGAAACATCCATTGTGTGTTATCTACCAAAGGAATAAATCCCTTTGGGGTATAAAGTAATACGCATAGTACATGGCCCATCATGATGGTAAATTACATCTTGTGGCCATGGTAATTCATTAAGAGAAAATACATTATGTTTTCTCTGCTTATATCTGGAACAAAGAAACTTGATAATGATGTTGATACCATTTTGGATCCATTGATTAACGATATGAAACTGATGTGGGATACATATGTTACAATGTACGATTCTCATAGAAGTAAATAATTCATATATAGGGCCATATTGTACATGTTGATAAATAACATTCCGACTTATAGAAATATTTTAGGCTATAACATTCAAGGAATCTTTGGGTTTCCAATTTGTGAAGAATTCGTAAACTCGGTTTGGTTGAAACATTCGCAGAAGGCTATGCTTTGAGGACATTATTATTTTTTACCACAACGACATTAATACCAATTCCATAGTACAACATTCGATGGGAATACCAAGAAATGTAAATCCCTATCCCCAATAATGGGTGATCAACTATTGGATAAAGTAAAATATTATGACACTTTTTTCGGTAAACCATTTCAAAAACCATACTAAATCAGGTTGTAAATAGTGATAAATTTTCAATGAATTATCGTATTGTAATTGTTTGTACTTCCAAAATTTTCTTATTGATTCCATACTAGTAGAAAAAAAATTATTTTATATTGCAATTGAAATGATACAAAATGTTCCTTAAAAAACACAATACGACATCAATGATAGGTTCAAAATGAATGTAATGGGGATAAGAGATGATTTGGCACTAGTGAACGGTAAAGGGTATAATTTTCTTACTCCAAAAAAATTCACTCTATCTTGAAAAGAAAAATTTATGTTTTCAATTTTCCTTAATGGTGTAAAAGGTCTATAGTTGTATTCATAAAACCCAGTAATGATGTTTCAATGAATTATTTGAAGTTACAGGGACTAAAATCACATGATGCTCCCATTTGATGAAATATTTGATTCCCTTTTCATTTCATTATATTCAACATAGAAATGTATAAAATTTATCAACTAAACTCTACATATTTTTCAAATTCTATATGCAGTAATGTTATAGAACTAGAAAAGTTTCCAATAAGGAATAAATAGGTTGAAATCATATTATGTGAATTATAGATGTTCTTCCCAACATCCTTTTTTGAGGTAATGGTCAACCTAATAGTTCACTTGGTTTTATAGGTTCAACTATGTGGTATTTTCCATTATATATGGATGTACCCCATTGTATGGTATATAAATATTTTGAAAGTGTATGCCAAGACTTGAATTCAGCTAGATTGTCATATTGAAGAAAGTTATATTGTTAAAGAATTTATTCAATTTTGTACCGATTACCTATGAGATATTGTTAGAATTGGTATCTCAATGTCTTGTCACATTTGATATGTTATGGGTGAAGGGATTTATAGAATATAAGTTGTTAAAATTACCATCGTAGAGAGATTTCAAGTAGACATTTACCTTTTATATAATAGTAGAGATAATGATCCATACGTTGATTCCCAAAAATCAATTCTTAGATTTTTTAATCCATATGGGGATGAAAGATTTATATAAAATACCAATAATCCAAATTTCATAGTTTGGTTCTGATATCATATTTATACGGAGTTATCTAAAAATATAAATTCAATTGTCAAATGAATTTGATGTATTTCTAGTGGACCAAATGAAAGTGTTATATATCACACTAGTTTTGAAATCAATGGTTATATGTTCTGTACAAAATAACATGATGATTGTAGTATGATGAAAAATAGTGGCGCTATGCTTGTGGAGGAAGTGATTCAAATATTTGGTTCAAAGGATTCAAATCCAATTTATGTGAATATTTCATATTTCTGTATTATTAAACCAATATAATATTTGTATTATACAACATTTTAAGTGCCGATTTTCTGATAAAAATGGGTTAAAAATAGGATTGTAGTGAATTTTAATTAAATGTGATTTATGAAGGTGAAATTTTGTGTGAAAATATAAAATGATAAAAAATTAATAATGGAATCACCAATAGTGATAGTATTTTACATTTTAGTTCCAACAAACATGAATTTGTTGATTGTCTAGTTGGAGACTGAAAAAATTGTAGGTTCAGATGACAATTAAATCAATGATGGCCCTTTCATCAGGAGATCACAATCAGTCCATGAAAGTCCCAATATAGACACTATCTTGTTCATTATAGGGGACCATAGAGAGTGGATTTGGATTCTCGATAGAGAATCCAAATCTCATAGAAATTAAAAAAATAAAGAGATTTCAATGAGAAGGTAAAGGTTTTTTAATATGCTATGTTTTCCCTCATAATAATATGTATTCTATACTATAATAACATAACATAAGTTAAATGTTTAACTAATCATAGAGATAATGTGTTCTACACATGATGATGTTACTAATCTTGGGGAAGAAAATGATGTTGATTTTGAAACTATAGATACATAAGGTGATCAAAAACATGTTGTTGAAAAAACAATAATGATGAAACTTCACAATATTGACTAAAATTATCAAGTTATGAAGTAAGGGTATAAAATTTAAGGTTGGATGGAATCAACACATCCAACCTGTTGACCCTCAACAAGTTAATATTCATTTGTTATTTTGGGGTCAGAACAATGACGAATATGCGGATTGATATAGCTTCATGTCTCAATGTCCAACCTTTAATGAAGGAAAGATATTGAGAATATATAAAGGTAATGTTATGATAACCTTTATTTATTTTACCAAAAATTAATATAATGAATCATTGAATTAATATTCATTATTCCTTAATGATAATATTCTTAATAAAAAAGTCATAATGGCTACAATAAAATCCCATAGAGGCTTAAAAAATCTACTGAAGAAATTTTATTTGATGGATAAAAAGGGGAAAGTAAATCCCAACCCACTAGTTACTTATGAAAATATTATACAACAAGTAACATTGAATTATTTAATCTATCGTCATGATGAGAAATCATTTCAGGTGAATTGAATTCGATAATATATTACATGAAATTATTTATTTTATCCAATTTTATTCAAAATTGTTAATTTATGAAAAAACAAAGGAGTGATGAAAATAATGATTGTGAATCAAAACAAATATACCCCTATCTCAAAGTAAAGATTGGGTATGCCACCCTAGAGAAGAAATTAGTATGAATTTTAAATCAACAATAAATATTCCTTTTGATATGAAATAATATATTTTATTTTATTTATACACATATTAATGAATCAAATTCTGAATCCACTTATACCCCACATTATGTTCTATGGAAGGAAGGTCTCATATGTTAGGAGGTTAAACTAGTTGAGTAAAACACAAAAGTAGTATGAGAAACATGTATAAGTATGATATAATAATAATTATTTATTTTGTATAACATTATTTCATAAATATATATATATTTATGATTATATTATTTTTATACATTTTAGACACAATAATTGACAGTGACCATACTGGAAGAAAAACTACTTTCAGTAGCTTTGACGTACCTAGAAAAATATGCTCACATTAGATGAGTAGGTTTTGGAGTGTCTCCTCAAACATATTTCAAGATGAAAAACCATAAGAAGATACATATAATATGATGAAAGGATTTTAAGAAAAAATATATTATTTTGAAGATATAATTTTCCATACTAGTTTGGTAGACCAATATATGAGAAAGTATCAAAATGGAATATTGGTGGAACAAATATCCCAAGTGAACAATAAATGACATTATTATAGTTTTGGATTGTAATTCCACTAATTCACATACGTTACATGATTTGATCAACTTCTTCATTACTCTTTCTCTTAAATTTGAATCCAGAAACATCATATAACATTATATTTCTAAAATTGTACTTGGTAAAGTTGTATGTGATTTATATTTTTTAACACCCATGCACTATCTTTTTATGAGGGGTACAAAGTATAATATCATAAGATAAAAGTTACATAATAAAGAACTCCAAAAAGATCACATTAGAGTGGTGATTGATGTATCTCAAGGGCTAACTGATGAGTTTCTTGTTCCACTTCGTGATCCAGATATTACAATGGTCAATATTGCTATTGTGACATTCATAGTATGGTCGTCTAATCTTATAAAGATACAGAGGTATGTATTTAAAAAAATCATATAAAAAACCTATAACTAAAGATGAAAAAAATTATAAAGTGAGGTATGGTATTACATTTGAATAAAGTGATTGGGAAACAAAATGTCAGATTGAGATAATATAGTGAATAGACTAACAAATCAAAAGGAACTTCTAGGAGTACCTTCTCCCCACTTAGTTAAACTAAAGCATTTATTATCATTACAACTTCATGAAGAGACCACATTTATGAATATAGAATAAATTTTAAGGGAGATCACTATTTATTAAGAAATAAAAACAGAGGACCCTTTTGACCAATAAAGGGGGAAACCCATTACATTCCTAAAGTCAACGGAATACATACTTAGGTTCAAGTGACAAAAGACCATTAAAAAATATTTCATTTCATGAAAACCTATAAAAACAAGTCCATATGGACATGACAGACCCAAGACAAATCCAAGGTCACTGAAACCAAGATGATGCCCCAGTTGTCTGCACCACCATGTTCACCATCTAACCTGAGGCCACACCACCCTGAAGTCACCTATGGAAATTTTAATAGCCTGAACTGCTGCACCAGAGAACATCCATGTCGGTGTGACCACGAGACCGATGCACACTACCGCTGTTGTCCATACCCTATGAATCCCACAATGCCATTGCGGTCAGAACCTCTATGGATAGGAAATTCCAAAAATGCTATATCTATTCAGATAAATATATCTGGACCAAATCTAAAACACAACACCGATTAAGATGGTTGAACATCGTTGAGTCTGACCCCCATTAAAACAAGGCCGACGCATTATTCCAACATTACGGAACTCGTTGGTCAATGGACATTGCACCTAATATGATCGTGAAAAATTGTGTCAGGTGACACCGAGTCCCCCTCCATCATGGTAGGACAACAAAGTCATTATAACACATCCATCAACCCACAAAATATCCCCACCATGATACATCAACTGATGAACTACAAATACTCACTGAAGATATCATGTTATAGGAAGCCACCACATATGGGATGAAACCCTAAGGGGGGGGGGGGGGGTGGTGGAGCTCTTGGCTGAAGCTGAGAGGCCATGAAATAATATTAGACCTGTAATAAAATGTGTATTCTATAATAAAATTTGTATTTATGTATTCTTGTAATGAGTTAAAGATAAAACCATTTGAAACATGATTTAGATTCATTATTCTCTCTATTAATTATACTTAAAAACTTCTTTATAGAATAAATAAATTTATAAGGTAAAAGATTATCTAAGTAACGAGTTTGAGAAAAAAATAACATAAGATAGAATATTTTTGATGCCTAAAATTAAGAGGTAAAACATTACAATCCAATCACATAAGATATATATTTTTATAACTTATTTGTTTTTACTTTTTAGTAAGTAATAGATGCTTATCTCACTCAATTTCGATCCACCAAATATTTATTTTTTTGTATACGATGCATGGATATCTAAAAAACTGACCACACCGGATGTGTATTGTGATTTTTTAATATACTACAATAAACATTTTACCGATAAAATTTGTATTATATATTTCAATTTTTGTTTTAATAATAATTTTTTATGAAAGGGTAGCTGTTATATATAGGTTAATCATTGAATGAAGTATTTTAATGAACATAAAAATTTTATGGATAAATTAAAATGTAAACTTATTTAGGTATATATAGAAATATTTAACTATAAAAACATATTTCAAAACAATTAACCTATTTTGATCAATGTCTTTACAGTTCCTGAAACAAGATAATAACAAAGATTGTGGATATTATGTTTGAAAATTTGTGAGAGCCATCATAATCCATGAAAAGTCTAGAATCCCTCAATATGTAATTATTAAATGTAATTAAAATTTCATTAAAAATATATATAAATCATTTTTTTCTATATTTTCTTAGTACAACCAAGAATTCTGACAAACTTTGTACTCAAAAAAATATGTAAATTTATTTAGAGATGAGTGGGAAAACTACCTGGTGTCAGAATGCTTGATGACATAAATTTAGGTGACTACCTACTATGTTTATGATCTATTATGGGCGATGTCCTTAGAAATATATTTGGGGTGTGAATGATTAGTATCAGAATGATTATATATTATTTTATATCTGTTTCTCATGTCATGTGTAATAGAGGAAATCAATATGATTAGAAACTAATAGCAAGAAAACATAGTGTCAGAATATATATTCACATCATGGATAACTGACTTCATACAATTTATTTAGTTCATTTTCTCATAATTTTCTCTAATTTTTTAGTTAATTTCATTACCATTTCAATATTATACTTATTTTATTATATTATCACATTAGGTTTAAACACACATCATATAATCAAAACCAAGAAAACGAGCTCAAATTGTTTTCATACATTTGGGAAATTATCAATAAGTCATCTTTGACTTGTAGGAATTGACCTCGGATTAATCTGACACACAATGTGGTCAGTATGGCACAAATTATTTGTTTTTAATACAAAAGTGTCATTTTAGTTTAAAATAGACATTAAATATTCAAGACCACGAAAACATGCATGGATTGTTTTTTATCATCAGAAAAATGATCCATAATTTATTTTTCAAATATATGAATGGACCACTTGTTAATCGGACAACCGATGTGTTCAGTATGATTCAAGTTATATTTTTTCTGTTTAAAAGTGTCATTTTAGTTTAAAACATACATCAAATTGTCAAAACTAAGAAACCAAGCTCGTATTATTTTCAAAGATTAGGAAAACAATCCATAATTCATTTTTCATGTGTAGTTATTGACCTCACATCAATCTGAGACACGATGTGTTTGATGTGACCCACAATATGTGTTTTCAATCGAAATGAACCATTTTAGTTTAAAATGCTTGTCAAAATAGACAAAACTATGTAAATGAACATAGAACATTTTCAAAATCCATGAAAATGATCCATAATTCATTTTCAACATGTAATAATTGACAACACATAAATATGATATACTATGTGACTGGTATTACTCAAATTTTGTGTTTTGAGTTTAAAATATACATTTTAGTAAAAATACAAGTGACATACACAAAACCAAGAAAATTAATTCCTATAGTTTTGAAACGTTAGAAAAACGATACCTCAGTAGTTTTTGTTATGTAGGAATCCACCATAACTCAATATGATACACATTGTACCCTATATGACTAAAATTTTGTGGTTTTAGATTAAAATTGATGTTTTATTAATGAATTATTTTATATTTATATTTAATTCATTTCATTATAGTATTATTAAGATAAGAATTATTTTCATATTTTTGTGGATTTATTTGATTGATTTGGGATGGTTTGATCGAATATTTTAATTATCATGAGATATTGGTCTTTGAGGCTACAATTGAGATAATGGAAATAATGAAATGGGTCAATAATGTATACAGAAATCATAAAAAGGTGAATTCGTGGTACTAATTTAGTTAATATTTTCACCATTTTATTGATGATTGTTATGTTAATATACATTTAATTTTTATCTAATGTTTTTTTCACAGATCTTCTTGGAAGTTATATTTTTCGTTCAATTATCTGAAACAATCATGAAATGAGAGAAAAAGTTGCTTTTGGATGGGACGTTTCAGATAGATTGGGGTTTTATCTTCCATTTAAATGGAACATGTTCATTATTTTCATGATTTTTTGTATTGTTGAAATCAAAACCCACATAACATACTCAATCATCTACACCCATATATGATACAAAATGTAATTAGTGTGACTAAAACTATATGTTTCATGTTTATAATTTAAATTTTAGTTCAAAAAACACAGTATATAGTCAATAATAATTAAACATCTTCAAATTTCTTTGATAGATTATGTCAATGAACCAAAATTCATTTATAATGTGTAGGAATCATCAACACCTTAATTGGACAAATAATGTGACTTATATGACCCCATGTGTGTCCTTTTATTTAATATTGACATTAATTTTAGTAAAAATCACAAGTGACATAATCAAAAATGAGAAATTGAATTCATATTATTTTTATACTTTAGAAAAACAATCCACAAGTCATTTGTGGCATGTGGGAATTAGTCGTACCATGATCTGATACACAGTGTCCCCAGTATTACTCCAAGTATATATTTTTATTTAAAATTGACATTAATTTTTGTAATAAAGATAAATAAAATACTCAAAACCAATAAAATAAATTAATATTATTTAGATACATTAGAAAAATGATCTATCTGACATTTTCAATATGTAGGAATCAAACACACCTCAATTTGATACACAATGTTCCCAATAAAACTCAATGTATCTGTTATTTGTTTTAAATAGATAATTTTTTTTACAAAAGTGTTTCACTCAATGAAAAATAAGAAAAATTATCATATTGTATTGATTAGTTAGGAAAACAATTCATAAGTCATTTTTGATGTGTAGGAATTCACATCACTTAAAAAATACACATTGTTGATTCAAATGTTTTACTTATGACTTTTATATTCCTCCTATTTTGGAAATCATAAACACTTTCTTAAATACTTTATCTCTAAATTTTTATGTCCAATGTTTTGTAAAAAATATTCTTAGAAAACATACACCTTTATTATAATTAAAATTAGTTTTTAAGTATTATAGAATTAAAATTAACATTTTTCATTACAATAATCATAATAGGAATGGATCCATTAAAAATAAAATTCACATTATCATATAATATTTAAGACATTATGTATTGTCTTTGTACTAACAAAGTATTTTTAGTCGTACTGATATTGAAACCTATAAAACATTGATTTCACCCTCATAAAAATTATCATAACTAAATATGTATGTAATTTCTTTAGACTGACTATGTTTAAATTCTGAATACGGAAAACTTATATCCATCGTATTTGAACACATTTTATATTATAATGGGGTAAAACAAAAATATGTGGGACATTCTATTATGATAAAGCCATTTAAGTGCCATATATCCAAGTCATTGAAAAAAACTCGGAGAAAATATGATCATTGTAAAAAAATATGACTATAGAAGATCTACAATAAATATCTAGACCTTCGTGGAGTTTGGAATAGATCAATTTCATTTTGAAAATTTCTTTTTCACAGGAGCATTGTATATTGTAACCATGAACATCTTTCTCTTAGTTGATGAAATAATTTTTGATTATTTTCTTTGGTAAAAATTATATTTGGTTTTGTGAATTCGATTAAGGGCTTCAGAGGCTACGAAGATGGAGATATTGATCATTATATTGAACGAGGGAACATGAGGATAACATGATGGATATTCTGATCCATCAGATCGTGAGCTGTTGTGGATAGGAAGACAGATAAGCCAATCATCATATTGGGGGATTTATTTATTAAGGAAATATAGAATTTCATGTAAGTATAAAACAAGGTATACCTTTTGAAAAGTTTTGTGGCAACCTTACCCTTATGGTGAAAATAGATTCATTCAATTTTAACTATCTATATTTAATTATTATGTTTCATCATTTTTATACTCTTTTCTTATAATCTATTTGAATTCTGGTTTGATTTGTATGTTTGATCTTATCATAACCAATATGTTTATGATAGATACAATATATTTTACTAATCAGATATTCTATGAATTTGATTCATACTATTTTAATCTAATCTACCTTGAAAAAGATATATTTAGACTAATTAAATCATATAAATTGTGATTACTATTATTTAACTATTATATAACTATATCCACACTAAAAATGATTTAATCATATTCGTTATGATTGTTTTTGTTTATTATTATTAGAATGAATCATTTTTTTATGATTATCCAACACTTCTTTTATCAGATCCATTCCTATTATGATTATTTTAATGAGAATGGTTAATTTAGATTATCATATACTTTAGAACTAATTCTATGTTTTTAAAGGTTTATGTTTTTTGAAAAAACATTTTAGAACACTTTGGACTTAAAAAATTAGAAATCTAGTATCTAAGAAAGAGTTTGTGATTTATAAATATAAAGTAATGGAAAATTAAAATGTAAATGTTTTGAATCAAAAATCTCTCCATTTGTATAAAGAAAAAATATAATCTTAAAATATAAATTTTAACGTACCATGTTTTAAACCGAATAAAAAACAAAAGAAAATAAAATTCTTCTATTATCTTGGCATTTCTGTTTTAAAACAGAGCATTAGAACCTTTTTATCTCCAAGATTTGATTCTTCAATATGTTTTTAATTATTGAAATTAAATTATTATATTAAAGATAAAAGAGAAAATAAATTAACAATATATTTAATAGGAAAATAATAATGAATGTTCTAATGATAATAATAATTTAATATTTATTTGAATTTTGTTATTATTATTACGAGTATTATTACTTTTATAATAATAATAATAATAATTATTATTATTATGTTTATTTTTATCTTTTATTATTATTATTAGTTTAGTTATTTTAGATACTCACAATGGGTATTGTCTTTCATCCATCACACCCCCTTATAACCCTAGGCATGCGACGAACATCTCCCTCCTCCCCTCAATGGCCACGATCTTCTTCGAGATCCCTTGGTCCGACCCCTACGGTGTGACACTATTAGGTTATTTAATTATTTTAAGGTTACTTGTAACTTTTTTGAGGTGCGTTGGTCCTTGCCTAATTAATTTTGGGTCCTTTAATGATTTATGATGCATATATTTTTCTCAAAAAAAGTTTGATCAGTTTTGGAGATCCAACATGCATGTATCATTGTATGTATATAATATATATATATATATATCCTATATGCATGTATTCCCTCATGTAATGGGGAATATTTTCACTGGGTTAAAGGAAATATATATTTATATGAAGTTATGTGCATGTGTGTGGTGTAGTTCTAAGTAGTCACTGAAAAATAGGTCAAGTGCTGAAGATTAATTTGGTTTTTCTTTTGAGGTAGGATCCCTTTCCATGCCCATTCAATTTTAGTAATTCATGAATTAATTTCTTATCACTCTATTCTTTGTTTTTTAATCAATGCAGTATGGTTTTTAGAGTAAATCTTTCCTTGGATAAAGTGATGAACTAATTAAATGTGATAAATGATTGTTTGATAAGAACTATTATGGTTTTATAATAAAATAACTCTGTTGAGGTGCGCTGCCTTCAATCTAAAAATGTACCAATAAAATTTTATTCTTTCCTTACTCAATTATTTTGTGTCTCTTTATGCCTCAGATTATATTTTTTAAATGGAATCTTTTACATAAACCTTTTTGTTAATTTCTAAATGACATTGCATCCATGAAAAATTATATATAATCACAGAAAGAACATAAGTGCATGGATAACCATGTAATTTGAATTCCCAATATAGGGTGTCTATCCTCTTCTCTTTACTTCATCGCTTATGACATGTTACACATTTTTTCTTCTCACTATGACCATCCAGTGATGCCTTTGTTCTCACTTATTAAATTATTTTGTTTGATCAATTATGTAGTAGTGGCCTTCCCTTATGGAGAAACCCATTCATGGTGTTCTCCTTTCCTCTTGGCCACCCCTTTGGTAATGCCTAGCCTAAATTCCCTTTTTTATTTATTCATTATGTTATAAATGTAATGTTATGGATTGAATTGAATTTCATACTTGAACAATCCAATTATCTTATATCATTTAATTTCATTTATAACCTATAGTTCAAGGAATGTTGATCCCATGTGTTGTAGTCTATATTCTATTCCTCATGAAAGTGTGTAATTTGTATTCCCTATATTAGTGGCTTGATCTACATTCTATGATTTTTAGATTGATATATTAAAATGATAACATTGTCATGTAATTGATACTTGTGTAATTTTGTGCTAAATTCCATATGCCATGATGATAGATTGGATTTTTTTACTTGATGTCTTGAATAGATTGTGGTTCATGGTGCTTGTTTGATTAGAATGATTTATGTATATGATTTCTATGGGATTTATGTATCATGGTTTTCCTTGCAATGTGTTTTGGCTATTATGGTTCACTTTATGCGGTCCGGGTGAGAACATGGGTTCCATATTAAGGACACATTGATGAATTCTCATGCTCGGGTGGTTATTCCATGATGCGCTTGGGGAAATGCTTTGGCTTTCTAGGAAAGGGATTATTAGGCGGTTTAATATAATCTAGAGTGATATCGGTTCCATTTGGGAGAAACCATGGAAAAACCCATTTGCAATATGGCTATGCCATGCCTTGGGTGATACTCATTCCTATAGTGAGATACCTAGGACGGACTTAGAGTCACCATGCCCCGAGCAATAATTTTTCATTCAAAAGATTTCCATGGATGTGCTTGGTTGTATTGGATAAATTGAAGGATATACCATAGGGATACATTCAAGAAGGGCTCAAACTCCAACTCTATATTTTATATAATTACATTGAATTATTTCTTTGGTTAAATTTTTTGTGTTGTACTTATTGATTCTATTTATATTATAGTATGCACTTATGACTTTTCTCTATATCTTCTTAGAATCCTTATGTGATGAGATGTGAATTAGATCCCAATCCCAAGAACATGATTTGGGGGTGCAACTCTTTGAGTTTCGTTGTTACTTTTGGAACTGGTACATGAATTATTCTTGCACAGGTACCTTCTTCTAAATTTTGACTTTGGTTGAAGCAGGTGGAATGGGAAGGGTTTATGTTTAAGAACATAGACCAATTTTCTTTTACTAATTTGTTATCACACACCATTTATTTAATATGGTGAACTTTTTAATTTATATTTCATTGTATTGATTGGGATAGAAATTAGTTGTATTGGCCTACTGAGATTTATATCCCTCCCCCTACTCAGGACACCATTGCAATGGGGTAACCAAGTAGACCTTTCTTGTTCACATGACTACAAAACATGATTGATCTCTAATATTGTCCTGTTTTTACTTGGACATTATGATTACAGGACTGAGCTAGAGCTCAGGATTCTCGTGGAGATCTCCCATGGGTAATTCATGCCTTTTCATATTCTAGCATGTTGTATTGTTTACAAAATTTAGTTATGTATCGTCAATATTACATTCATTCATTTGTTGTATAATATGTAATTGGACACTTTTATTAAATTATTAAGTGTTTTCTTTCATTGCCTTGTTAATGATTTATTACTATTATTGTTTCAATCTATTCTAGTTATGAATCTGATATCAAATATATTGTTAATCGCTATGCATACTATGATCTATAAGGGAATAGACTCCCCACATACACACTCTAGGCCCTCAAAACTTTTTTTTCAGCCTCTGGTGATTGGGGAGATTTACTTGAGGTCATGCGAACCACCGTTACGGCCACCATATTAGAGGTGATCTCGGTTGGGTGGTTACAAATTAGTATTAGAGGTGATTATTTTCCTTTTCCTTACTATTTTGGGTTTGTAGACAATAGACTGGAAATGTGTTGGCTCTTGGATAATAGCCATGCCTGGGACTAATCACCCCACGTATGGGAAATGTCTAAGAGGTGAGGGCTTGGTATTGATAATCATGCTTTTTGATATTACTGTTTATATGATTGCACCTCGAGTGATTGATGTAATTTTTACTTCTTATGATTTATAGAATTTATGGAAGTTTACCCTTGCCCTTGTTTGGTGAGGATTAAACAATTAATGCATTATATTATACACATAGAAATTAAAATGTCATCCATACATCCCTGCCATGTAGTTATATTTTAGGCTGCCTAGTTATTTGATTGAGTAAATTTAATTTCATTCCATGTCTTTCAATTTTTTAGAATTCATTTTGGATAAAATGTTTTGGTGATATATTTAGCTTGATATCCTGTTGTTATGATGCATGTTAAATAGCATGTTTTCCTTTTATCATGCTTTTGTGCTTATTATCATGTCTCTTTAGTTAAAATTTCTTACTTCTATGATTACAACATGTTTCTATCTATTATATTCTTATAGTAACATTCTAGATTCTTTGATATTTAATATTTAATTTTACTAAAATTTATTGGTTTCAACTAAAATGTATCCACATTCTACATATAAAGTGTATGGTTGCTTTATGGATTGGCAGATGGCCAGCCATATGACATTGTTGTTGAGCATGTGCATGTTGTACTAAGAAATGAGTTTAGATGTAAAGGGCTTAGAAATGAAACATGTAGTGGTTTCCTCTATTTAAGAACCTCATGTAAGGGTAAATAATGCTTCTTTTAGGTTCTTTGAAATAGAAGCATGAGTGTTTTCTTTAGGTGCACTTTCTTTTATAAATGACTTATATGATTGGATTTTGATCCTAGTTACAGATTTTAATCATGAACAGATGTCACGGTCAACTTGTGATCTTAATAAGGGGATATCTCGTGGTAGGTATCATCCTTATATGTTAAAATCATTTCTGTTTTTGTGAGTTTTCTGAATTATTTGTGTTGTTTGGGTGTGGTTTTCCTAATTCAGACCCCCTTGCTTAAACTGAATACCTTTTTTAAATGGATGGTCAAGTTTTTCTTCCTCAATGATGGAAAACATAGTGTTGTTGAGTGTGGTGTTGGGACATATCCTTAGTGGAGTGTCTTGTGTGTAATGAAATCATGTCTATACCAATGCTCTGGATGCTTCCATAAAATCCGATGTTTTAACACGATGGATTGTTTGGTTTTGTTTTTCCTTCCAATTTTTTAAAAAAATTGGCTTATGGACGTTTTGACCTATCAAGATTCTGAGTGTCTAATCTATCACTATTTTTTCATTTAGATAACTCCTAAGGTGGTAAGTTTCATTTAACTTTTGTTAAATATGTGTCCTTCTGGGTATAAGGAACACAACCAAAGTGAACCATTAGAGAATGTTCGGGCTAAGTTAAATTCTATGAGGCTTGTGAACATTAAATCATGTTGGTGATTTCTGAGAAACACAATAATGGTGTCATTGGTAGGGTATGTGACCTTTTAGTAACATTGTTTTCATAGGTGAAATATGGTGGTTAATCATAAACAATCCAGGGATTCCTCAAGTGGTAAGGGCTCGGTGATAGGTTAATGATGGTGTATCGGTAGGGGAAGCTGAGTTTCTTCTTAATGTCATCTAGCTGTGGTTCGACCATTTTTCTTTCCAGCACTAGGATATGTTCAACATAAATCTATTTAAACCCTCTCATTATGTCCTTCTTGATGAAAAGCATGTCCCATAACATGAAATTTTATATGTACACTAAGAGAGCATCAATCATACATTTTTCTAAGCTGAGTGTCTTATTAAATTGTTAATAAGAGTGGAAAGACTAGTTCCAACTCATGTTCAATGGAGTAATTAGTGAAGGATTATTTCTGGAACTTTGTCATGTGACAAGAGTGCAGTTTTTGTTGGCCATGACTTTTCATGAAAATCTAGCTCGGCTTGGGATTTGAGGTTAATGTGGAATCAACTATTTTATTCATTTTGGAAATCATTCGAGAACTATCATTATAACATTTAAGGGTGTGTCTTGTAGGAAATTTCGGTAGTGGAAGGTGTCGTGACTCATAATTTTCCCCTTTATTACATTAAATACTAATGTGGGATGTAGCATTGACTAGATGATTAATCAAACAATGACATAGTTGTGTCTCTATATAAATAGGCATGGATAAGTTTCTTCTCAGTGTATCAGTTGGAAAATGTGAATTGGATTAGATCTAAATGGATTATGTGACGCTTCCCTAATCAATGTTTAAATGTGAATTTGGCATTTGGATATACGACACGAGCTTTTATTTCAGAATTAATGACCCTTTATATCTGGTCAGGGTTATTTTGTTCACAAATGCTTCTCGGGGACAAGAATTTATAGGTTGGGAAAGTTTTAAGGTCCAGTGTTTTGAACTAGATGAAAAAGAAAAGGAAATTATATTGTCACATTAGTTGGGTAGTCCAATTTTTAAACAGAGTGCCATAATGTTTTTCTCTCTGAGAGTTGACATTGGGATGTGTTTTTTAATTAAAGAAATTAAATTACTTAAATTAATTTTTTTTAAAAAAATTAAATATAAATTTAACGGGACCCTAATAATGATTTTTTATCGATAATAATAATTGAATCATTATTTGATTTCTATTTTTATTATTATGAGTATTATTACATTTATTATTATTATTATTATTATTGTGTTAATATTTTTTATTAGTTTAGTTTTTGTAGATACTAGCAATGGGGCTCCTCCTATGTTCATCACATTCGGCCCCTAATAACACTAGGCACATGAAAATCATCTCTATCTTCTCCTCTATTGCTACAATCTCCGTCAAGCTCCCTAGACCAGATCCCGAAGGCATAACCATCCATGGCCACAACTCCCTATAGTGAAACCATTTGATGAAACCTCCTAAGGCATGATACACCCTCCCCCCTTCTACAGGATCCCTTTCCATCAGTCGGTTTGATGTGATTCCTTCACGTTTATCTCCAAATATTTTCTGTAATGATTTCTCCCTTGTTCACCAAGATTGATTTGGCTGATTTTGGCCTATCTTTTTTCCATAGACCATTCATCAAAAACCCCATGTTTGGGTTTGATTTAAGGTTTTTGTGGTTCATTCCATTTTTAGGGTATGTGAATGGCCTCTCTTGTCTTGTTTGTTTGTTTTGCAGAAACTGTCTTGGAAGGTAAAGCCATTTGGGATTCTTCAATTGGTCATCACCATCCATGGTGAGGTATTATTCATGATTCTTGGGTTCTCACCATCCAAATTATGGTATTTAATTGTTCAAATGTTCCTGGTAATTTATCTGAGGTGTGTTGTTCGTTGTTGCGTTAAATCTATGCCCTTTGCTAATTTTAGATACCTAGCATTTCCTCTAGGATGTTTTGATCGGTTTTAAAAGTCCTTGTACGCATGTATCTAGGTATGTATAATATATATACCATCCATGAACGTATTTACTAATGGTTTTTGGAATATGTGCACTAGTTTAAGGGATATATATATATATGAATGAATGTGTGTGTGAATGGAGAAGTTCCAAGTGGCTACTGATAAATCAGTCAAGTGTCAAAGGTTAATTTGGTTCTACTTATGAGGTTGGGTCCCTTTCCATGAACCTTTATTTTTAGTAATGCATTAATTAATTTATTAACTCACCATTCATAGTTTTTAAATTAATGTAGTCTGGTTTTTATATTAAATTTATACTTTGATAATGTGATGAACTGATTAAATGTGATAAATGATTGTTTGATAAGAAAAGTCTTGGATTTATAATAAAACCCCTATGTTAATGTTCCCTACATTCAATAAAAAAATGTAGTGATAGACATTTATTCCTTCCTTCCTTAATGAATTGGTGTTTATTTATTCTAATGATTATAAATGTCAAATGGAATTCTTGAATGTAACCCTTCTTGGTTTTTTATAAATAACTTTGCTTCCTTGAAAAATGATAGATGTTCCAAGACACCTCCTAAGTGTGTGTCACAACATGTAATTAGAATTACCAATATAGGTTTTATACCCTCTTCTATTTACTTCTTTTCTTATGTCATGTCGCGCATTTGTGCCGCTCACTACAACCTTCTAGTGATGCCTTGTCATCACTTATCAAATTTTCTGATTTATTCTATCATGCTGCTGTAGACTTCACTTATGGTGAAACTTGTTTAGGGTGTTTTCCTTGCCTCTTGGAATACCCTTTGGGTGTTCCCATCTTAAATTGACTTTTTTAATTATTCATTATGTTATTAATGTGATGTGATTGTTTTATTTGAATTCCATTCTTGACAAGCTTGTTATCATTTATCATTTAATTTCAATTATATCATATGTTTCAAGGCATGTTAATTCCATGTTCATTTTATTATATTCTATTTCTCATGAAAGTGATTAATTTTTATGCCCTTTTTTAGTGGCTTGATCGAAATTCTATTCTTTTTCACTTGATATATTAAAATGATAACATTTTCATGTAAGTATTATGTGCTTACTTTTGTGCTAAATTCCTTATTCCATGTTGATGACATGGATTGTTTTACTTGATGGATTTAATTGATTGTGGTTCACAGTTATTATTTGAATAACATGATTTATGTATATGCCTTTCGTGTGATATATGTATTGTAGTTTTCCTTGTAATGTATTTTGACTAGTATGGTTCACATAATGATGCCCAGGTGAGAACATGGGTTCTGTATTAAGGACTCGTTGATGAACTCTCATTCATAAGTGGTTATACAATGACACGCTGGGGGAGATGCTTTGATTTTCAAGGTGATTGTTTCTTGGGTGGTTTAATATACTTTTTAGTGATACCAGTTCCCTAGGGGGCAACCATGGATGGATTAATTTTCAAGATAGATACATCATCCCTTGGGTGATACACAGTCCTCTTGTGGGATACCAAGGACGGACACAGAGTCACAATACATCGAGAAATACTTGGTAATTTATAATATTTATATATATGATCTCAGTGGTATTGGACAAATTGTAGGTTATACCATAGTGGTACCTTTGAGATTGGCTTGAAATCCAACTGTAGATTTGATTTAATTCCATTGAATGACTGATTTGATAAAATTTATTGTGCTATAAAAGTTCCATCTATTTATATTAGAGAATATACTAGTGACTTTTCTCTCTTTCTTGTGAGCAGGATTATATGATGACATGAGAATTAGAGCCCAAGTCTATGCACAAGCTTGTGGGTGCACCTCTTTATTTTACTTTTTTACTTTTTGAACTGGTATAAATATTATTCTTGCACATGTACATTCTTTTAATTAAAGCATAGGCTGAAGCAGGTGGTATGGGAAGGGTGCCCATTTAAGAACCAAGAAAATGTTTTAATTACAAACTTGTTATCACCCCCGATTTATTATATATGGTGCACTTATTAATTTATATTGCATTGTCTGGATTGGGATGGAAATCAGCGGTGCATGCCTACTAAGATTTATATCTCTCTCCCTACTCGAGCTACCATTGTACCAACATACCCAAGTACACATTTCTTGTTCTCAAGACTGTGGATCATGGTTGATTGCTTATGTTGTTATTCTTGTACCTAGATGTTAGGAGCAAAGAAGTGAGATGGAGCTTAAGATGATCATGGACATAACCCTTGGGGATTTGATGTCTTTTATTTATTTTTGGAATTTTATATTATTTATTTATTTCAGTAAAGTATCATCACCATGACATGCATTAATATATTGTATAATTTGATGTTAGAAACATTTATTAAATTTGTTAAATATTTTATTCCGCTGTTTTTTCAATTATTTATAATTATTTATCCTGTTGTTTGTTCTTCTTATGATTCCTCTATCTGTTATATTGTTAATTTTTGTGAATACTCTAATCTATGAGGCTATATTATCCCCACTAATACACTATAGGCTCTCGCTTCTAGTTGATTACCTCAGGAATTTGGGGAGATGTGATTGAGGTCATGTGACCCACTAGTATGGCCTTCATCTTAGAGGTGATACGGGTCGAGACATTACATAAATAACTTTGAAAAACCTGTATTCCATTATCCTTAAAACATTATGTCTTGTCTTTGTAGCAATAAATTTTTCTTAATATGACTTATATTAAAAAAATAAAACACTAGATTCATACTCATAAAAATTATTTTAATGAAATATAAAAGGAATCCCATCTGACTTACTAAGTATAAATTCTATACATGTAAAACTAATCTATATCTTAATGAAATGCCTTTAACACTGTAATGGGGTAAAAAAACAACATCATAATTTTTGTTATGATATACCCATTGAAGTTCCAACTGTCCAAGTCGTTGTAACAAATGTAGAGAAAATATGACCATTGGATTAAACATGACTATTGTAAGATCACCTATAAATTCCTGTTTATTTAAAGAGATTGTAATAGACAAATTTCATTTTTCAAATTTCTCTTCTGCAAGATCTATGAAGATTGCAAGCCTGAACATCTTGTTTTTTGTCATTACAATAATTTTAGAGCAATTGTTTTTTAGTAGTGTCTGATTGAGTGAATTTTATTGAGGTATTCTGATGCTTGGAAGGTAGAGTTATCGATCATCTTATTAATTGAGGGAACACATGGATAGTGTGATAGAGATTCTGATCCATCAGATCAAGGGTTTTTGGGGATACACAGATACAGAATCTGATCATCATGTCAAGGGGTTTATATACTAAAGAAAGAAAAACATTATTATATGTACAAAACAAGTGATTCCATTAGACAAGGGTTGTGGATAAATTAATCTTATGGTTAAAATAAATTCATTCAATTTTAAATATATATTATTTATTCTCATATTTCTACATTTTTTATACTTTTTTCATACAGGTTATTTTAATTATGACATGCTTTCTATATTTGATCATATCGTAACAACTATATTTATGATAAATGCAATATTTTTTACTAATCACATATATTTTCAATGTGAGTCAAACAATTTTAATAGTATATACCATGAATACAATCTATATAAAATGATTGAATCATATTATTCATGATTACGATTATTTTACACCGATATAATCGTATCCACTCTGAATACGATATAATCATATTATTTATGATTGTTTTTAATTAATATGATTAGAATGAATATTCTGTGGTTATAATTCTCATACTATGGTTTCATCTTACCCGAGATGATTATGATACATTGATATAACTAGACTAAAAGACAATTTTGAAACTATTCCTTTTACATAAAGAGGTTTGTGAATTGGTTTTTTTAAATCCTTTTAAACTAATGTTTATAAAACTAAATTTCACTCCTTCTTTTAATTGAGAAATAAGGAATTAATTTGTCAATACCAATATCAATATATTTCATATTTATTACCAACACAATAAATATTACTGTTATGATTCAAAGTGTGTGATTCTAATTTAAAATGTAATTTTAGCAAAAAACATGAGTAACATACTCAAAATAGAGAAAACTAATTTGGATTCATTTGAAACTGTATAAAAATTATCCATATATAATTTGTGATATATTGGAATCATCTTCACCTTAATCTAATGTATGTTGTTACTAATAAGACTCTATGTGTTCCTTTTTATTTAAAATTGACAATAAATTTAGTAAAAAGGACATGTGACAAACTAAAAACAGTGAAAATTTATTTTTATTGGTTTGATACTTTAGGAAAATAATCCATAAATAATTTTTTATGTTTAGGAATCAACCAAACCTCAATTCAATACTTGGTGCTCCTAGAATGACTCCAAGTGTGTCTTTTTATTTAAAATTAACATTTTATTTAGTATAAAATACAACTAACATAATCCAAACCGAGTAAACACATTCATATCCTTTGGATGAATTTTAAAAATCATCCATAAGTAATTTTTGATGTATAGGAATCATCCAAACATAAATCCAATTAAGAGTGTTCACGATATACCTCAAAGTGTTTGTTATCAGTTTAAAATTTACTTTTTAGTTCAAAAAGTGTTTCACTCACTAGAAACCAATAAAATGTATTAAGATTATCTTGATAATTTATTAAAGTGATTTGTAAATATTTTCTTATTTTTTGGGAATCAATCTCACCTCAATATGGAAAATGATGTGACCGGTATGACTCAAATTGCATGTTTCTAGTTTAAAACAACATTTAATTAAGAAGACAACTAACATACTCGAAAAAATAAAACACATTCAGATTGTTTTGTTACCTTTGTAAAATGAGCTATAGGTAATTGTTTATGTGTTGGAGTAAACCACACCTCAAATAAATGCAATATGGGACTGGAATGACTCAATGTACATCTTTATATTTAAAATTGACATTAATTTTATTGAAAAAGAAAAGTAACATACTCAGAACTGAGAAAAAAATAGGATTTTTTTATACTTTAGGAAGATGATCCATAAGACATTTTTGATGTCTAGGAATCAGGTGCACCTCAATGTAACACACAATGTTTGTAGTATTCCTCCAAGTGTGTCTTTTTATTTAAATTTGACATTAATTTTCATAAAAATGATATTGAAATAATCAAAACTAAGAAAACACATCTTAATTTTCTTAATACTTTATAAAAATTATTTACAAATCATTTTTTATTATTAGGAATTAGCCCCACATCAATCATACACATAATATTAATGGTATGACTCCATGTGAGTCTTTTTATTTAAAATATACATTTAAATAAGTAAAAAAGACAAGTGACATACATAAAACATAGAAAAAACATTCATATTATTTTTATACTTTTTAAAAATGAACCATAAGTAAATTTTGATCTGTATAAATCATCTTTATATAGATATGATATACGGTGTTCCCGGTATAACTAAAAGTGTCTGTTTGCAGTTTAAAACAGACATTTTTGTTCAAAATGTGTGTCACTCCCGAAAAACTATGAAACAATTCTCTAATATTCTTAATAATTTAGGAAAATGATTTATATGTCATTTCTGTTTTGTAGTAATTACTCTCACATCATACCGATATGTGATGTGACTGGTACCGCTCAAAGTGGATGTTTCCAGTTTAAAATAACATTTTAGTAAAAATGATAAGTGACATACTTAGAACAAAAAAATGAATTGATATTGTTTTCATACATTATGATAATAATACATAAGAAATTTTTTATGTGTAAGAATGAGATTCACATCAATCTGATGCTTAGTGTGATCGATATGACTTTAAGTGTGCATTTTTATTTAAAATTAACATTAATTTTAGTAAAAAATATATTTAATGTGCTAAAAATTTAGAAAACACATATATATTGTTCTGATACTTCATTAAAAATATCTATAAGTCATTTTTTGATGTGTAGAATTTTGTAACACCTCAATCTGATACCTGATGTTCCGGATAAGACTCAAAGTGTCTACAAGTAGTTTAAGACTGAAATTTTAGTTAAAAAAGTGTATCACTCACTGAAAACTAAGAAAACACACTTTAAATGTCTTGATAATTTATAAAAAAATCATAATTCATTTTTGATGTGTTGGAATCATTCTCAAGTCAAACATAAAAATGATGCAACCAGTATGACTCAAAGTATGTGTTTCCAGTTTAAATTGACATTTTAGTAAAAAGAACAATTGATGTACATAAAACCTATAAAATATATTATTATTTTATTTATACATTCGAAAAAGATCCATAAGTCATATGTGACATATCGAAAGTAACCACATATAAATCTGACACATGATGTGGTTAGTATGACTCAAAGTGTGATTTTTCAACATAAAAGTGTTATTTTAGTTTAAAACATGCATCACATCACTAAAATACAGAAAAAGAGTTTATATTCTATTATCATTATTTTATCTACTATTATTTAATTAATTTCCTTAACTTTTTTATCTTATAGTCCATTTTTTAATATTCAAAGAGATAATGGTTGAAGACGAAAATGAAATGGTACAACATGAAAGTGTCAATCGTAACTCAGTCTGATATATGGTGTTCCTTGTATGACTCAAAGTCTAGTTTAATATATTGAAATTCTATTTAATTCATTTCATTATAGTATTACTAACATATGATTTTTTTCTCAAACAGATGTAATATTTTTCTCATGTTTGGGTATTTTTTTGGTAAATGTATAGTCGAGGGTCTGGGAGAAAATAAAAGGAACATTTATGTTTTTGAATGTCTATGATAATTTTTACTTACTCTTGTAATTATAAAAAACAACTGTTTTAAATGTATATAATGTAGTGTTTTTTCCTCCTATTTGTGTTGTAAATTTTATTTCATTTAAATTTAATATTTTCAAACTATTTTTCACAGGGTTTTCTTGCTATTGTAGTATACTGTAAATTTAACAGCACACCACAATATGCATATTTATTAGTGCTACTAAATGTGATAATAAAGGGTACATTTATTAGCACTAAAAAATCACTGATAAAGAGACCCTTCATTAGTGATAAAAAATGTGTTGATAAAGGGTTCCTTGATCAACGTTATTTTTAGCATTGGTGATGGGTCCCTTATTAGTTCTTTATTATAACTGATAAAGGACCCCCTTTATTATTACATTTAATATCACTAATAAAGTAAACCTTTATAAGTGACAAATAAAACCACAAATAAAGGAGGTCCTTCATCAGTGCTAAAAAAGAACTGATAAAATCCTAACACTTTTAGACATGCTCTATTAGTCAGTTCTTTTTTTTTGCGCTGATAATTTCCAATTTTAGTGCTTTAAAAGGCTTGTATTGTAATTGTGTTTGTGTTTTGTTGTCAGTATCTCTTCACATATTTAAAAGTCTATATTTGTGTCAAAAATTTATCCCCTTTATAGTTAATCAATTTCAATGGTTATGTGGGGTCTTCCCTTTTTTAAAAAAAAAATTACCCACCCTTGTAAGATTAATTCTTGAACACTTCTAAAAGAGGGATAATGTCACATGTTTCTCTATGAAAAGATCATATAGTTAATCAACTCAAATTATACATAAGATAACCCAATATAGAAAAAAAACTATATATATCTATGGATGCCTAGTTTGTCCTTAAAATACCATAAGTCATTCTTAAGATGTGAACCAAAGAAGAAGACTGTTAAACAAATCATTCAAATCTATTCTTTGTAAACACATTCGTTTTCTTTATATTTATCTTCTACGGTGTAGGTCTTATATTATCTTCATATTTTATCCAACTAAAAATAGCCCTATTATTATTTTTATGAATTTTCATGTTATTAAAAAATTATAATTTCTTATTTCCAAACTTGCAGTAATGCCAATAATATCCTACGAAACATCTTCTCTTATTTTTTATGGTATTCTGTTTGGATTTACCATGATGTTTTCCTTGATATTATTGCGTAAAACCCCCACTCTTTTAGACACTTCTGTAGGAATAAAATTTTATACATACTCTTAATTATGATATAAATGTGGTGGTTTAATATATGTTCTTCACCATCCCTATTTTACAATAGTTTTGTTTAAAAGTTGTAAAAATATTGAATGAATATTATTATACAATATAGTTTCTTGGTTATGGGATACATTATTCATAGAAGATTTGTTTGTTTGGTTAGTGTATGATATAAAACATTTGTTGTTTTTATTATCCTAAAATCACACTTATGTGTTAAAATATATTATTCAAATAATTTGGGATGTTACAGTTTTTATTGATTTCCGATTCTTCAATCTCACCTCCAATTATAAACAATTCATGTTGATATAGTTCTTCTCATCCAGAAAAAATTTTAGACTACCTTCCCAATCCTCCTTTAACATCTTCATTTTTTATTTATACTAATTTCTTGATTCTTATTAAGAATTATAAAGATCCTTGTACTTGTTATATTTATCCTATAATTGATCTTCCATGACAACCATATAAACTTTATGCAATTCTTCAAGTGCATGAAATGATTCTATGAAAACTTTCTCAGAAATTTTTTTTTCACAGGCCTAATATTACAATTCTTATTGAATATCAAGAATGGATTTATCCCTTGATTCTACGAAATTTATGATATTGATCCAATTTTTTAACTTCTTACATTTGTTATCCTCTAGTTCTTCAATTCCTTCTTTTAGATGTTCTTTCTCATAAGGAAGTCCTCCGAAACATCAAACAATAAAATTTATAACATAATTATTAACACTATATGGATGTTCATTGAATTCAAAAATATGATTACTATGTGATCAGTCATCATCTTAGATTAAGAATAATTTATATGGAGAATTATAATTAAAATAATTATTGAATTATATTCCACTTTGATTACCTTCAGTTTTTGGTGTCTCTCTCTTTACTGAATGATTTTTGATCAGATTACGTAAAAATATATTTTTTTATATTATTAAAGGTCTTTCTTTATTTCTTATCCTAAGTTATATCAATAATATCCTGAATTTTTTACATCATAAAAACTCATTAGAATACATAGAGGTACCTTCTTCTCTAGTTCCACTTATAGATCCCTAGGCTGGATTAGGTTACTTTGGGTTGAATTAGTGGTACACTCATTTTATGATTTTTTTTTTACTTTTTAGTCCATCCTCTTAGATTTTTTATTGTTCCTTATCCACATAGTGATTATAACAGTCTCACCTCCTATCCAAAAAATTATAACAGAGAGCATTTAATGTGATATTTACAAGGATTGAAACAAATTCCTAGTCTTTTCCTTATTGGTTATACCACCAACATATATTATCAACTATAATATTTTTAACAATTATAATGGTTTTGGTAAAAATAGGTTATACCCTAAAGTATTGGGTTCTCATGTTGATTCTGGTTATCCCCCCCAACAATCCAACTCTCCAGCCTCAGTTGTTACAATCATTCCTATCACTTTTATCAATCTCAGCATCGGTCAAGTGCTCATTTATAAAAAAAATCATACCATCAGTTCTTCTACATGGATATGGGGTTTGACACCCACAATAACATTCACCCAAAAGCTTCACAATCCATACATCATAGGATCTAACCACATACCCATTCATCTCATTGTCATGTACATTATACATTCTTATCCGAGTGATATGAATACAATCCCAATCTTCTACCGCTATGTGGTATTGCTAAGCTAGATCAAATGTGTTATTGATCATATTCTCCCATAATGCAATGTTTGAGTCAGGCTAGATTTTTGAATGTTTGGATCCGATTTTTTAGTAAGGATAACAAAAAAACCCAGTAAAAACTAAATATAAAAACATATAAATAAAAAACATTCTCAACATTCATCTTTTATAATTATTCATGTAAGTAATTTCCTTTTTCATGGATCATCACTTATTCTTATTCATCTTCCTCTTTAATTGATGTAAATAATGTTTCACACCATATTAACACATGTATTTGAACTCAATACCTATTAAAAAAGCATCGTAATTCATATAGAATGACTCAACCCTGACATCCAATTCCATTATATGAATTCGTACCAATTCTCCAAGTATAACCACTTCTCACCATCAACTCACCAAATACATATTAAAACATCATTGAAAAAATCATCATTGGTCCCAAAACATCTAAAATTACATTTGGAAAAAAATATTTATTATTGGTATTCTATTGATTCTGGTGTGATTTATATTTATCATATGAGTTATTTAACTTTAAATTTGTTTTTTGTTTTTTAGGTGAAAATGACACTAATAGAAAAAAAATCAATTGGGACATTTATCATCACTAAAAAACACTAGGTAAGGACCCTTTTCTAAATTCGTTTTTAGTAATGAGAAATCCTCCTTTATTAACAATATCTTCCTTAATTCTTTTAATAATCAAGAAATCATTATTCGATAACTAATAAAGGAGTATTATTTTATAGTCTATCATGAGCTTATTTCTTTAGAAATATATAAAATATCATTTAACCACTCATTTATTATGCCAATTGAGATGAAAAAATCCAATAAATCATAGGATGGTGACATTTGTT
Organism: Viscum album; assembly: GCA_963277665.1. Classification (NCBI taxonomy): domain Eukaryota; kingdom Viridiplantae; phylum Streptophyta; class Magnoliopsida; order Santalales; family Viscaceae; genus Viscum; species Viscum album. The sequence goes on from OY728133.1 coordinate 1,713,781,678, forward strand.
CCATATGGTTGGTTGTCAAGGTATTATTGTAAATTATTGTTCAAACATTTTAATTATTTTGGTCAAATAATTATATAAAATTGACTTATGAAACAAATATTCATCTAACTAAAAATTTAATAATGATATGGGGTTTCATTCAATTGTTAATAATTATAAGATGAAGGGTTATCTCTTCAACTAATTATTAGAATCAATTGGTGATGATAATCATGCGGTGTGTTAATAAGGATAATGTATTATGTATTATTTTATAAATAATTTTTTTTTTCATTTTTCATTTTGAAATCCACATAATAAGGGGTGATAATAACAAACCCCTTTAGAGACTAACCAATGTTTAATCTATAATTATATTAATTATGGATCCCTACATATACATGTGTCTTCATTTTATTCTTCTTTCCCTCCAACCCAATCTCCCTAATTTTATACTATTTAAATTCACTTCCCCATAAAATTCCATCATGACTAGCCTACACTCTTCATTTCAACCTCTCAATATTTCTATCATGTATATAACACACTCTACAGATACCCTCAATGATTAATTATATCACTAACTTCAACTCTAAATCCTCTGATTATAATACACCAATGAATTTACAAATTTGTACTTTTCCTTTCAATAGATACATTTTTTCACTACTTCATTAACGGTCTTAACCTAATCACATAACACAAAATAAATCATGCTTCTTTGTTTAAATATACATTAGAATCCAATTGTAATTTTCTTATTTGTGATTTTATTCTAGAATCTATGAATTTTGGTAGTTGTTTCTTCATTTTTTTAATTTATCTAGATATGTACTGATGCAATTTTCTAAAATTCTATATTTTCTTTTTCTCCTATAATGTTTTTCATTTTGAAATAATTCTATTGGAAAATATATAGAATTCATTTTTATTAAATTATATCACATCCCAAATTGAAAAACCCAAATATAAAATTTCTTTTCCTCTAAGAATTCTATATAATATTTACTCAGAATTTAAATGGTGAAAATCATTCTCCTATTCTAGAAGAAGGATACTATCATCGTTAACATGTAACCTTCTTATTTTCTATCACAAGTAACTAATCTAAAACAAATATGACGAATCCCTCCATATGTAATTCTTTTACAAATTTTAATTATCCAATTTGTTTGATTAATTATTCTAAATTTTATATATTAAAATTTCAAAAATTACTTGATTATAGGGTACACATTATATAATCTATCCTTTTAATTTTTGAATACTTTGAATCTATCAGTATTTTTTTGTTATATATTCATATTCTATATAAATATATTATATTTTCACTATTTAGTATACTGATATACTATATATGTATAAATCATTTTAATTTAATCCTATTGTACCGTGATATATTTTCCTTACTTCCTTTACAACTATATTTCAAACTCAATATATATATATATATATAACATTTTATATTTACCAGAATTCTAATTAATTTTTGGTCATGTGCTAAGGGAATTTTTTTTAAATAGAAATTAATGGAAGAAATGTTAACATCAATGTTTAAAATTTATATTAGAATTATTTTTTATAATATATTTAATATTCACATTTTTGGATATCATAATTGCTTTGAACATATTATCAAATCATTAAAATGTGTTAACAAATGAATTTCAATTCCATGATTTTTTCTAGGGAAACAATATTTCAAAGAATAATAATGAGGGTACAAAAGAAATATGATGGAAATACAAGATGTTAACTCTATCTCATTGATATAATTTAAATATATTTGAGATTTTATATTGAATAACTTTTATTACAATGATTTTAATTATATCCACCACTTTACTTAATATAAAGTTATACAATGAAATGTCACATATCATTTGAATAGATATAATTCAGTATAATATAATTAGTTCAAAATGAAAAATTCAATTACATTTATCCACTATATCAATAAATGCTAATTTTATTACACTGTTTTGTTTGAAATGATATATATATTTTACAATATTATGTTATTTAGCGTTGATTTGTTTACATTTCAATGATATTTCCTTCGATATTCATTAACATTAACATTTGGATGCCAAAATAGGGTTTTTTACAATTTCTATAGTAATTATTTGGAAAAATATCATGATGTTAGAAAATCATCAATGAAATTGTAAGTATTTTTTTTTTCAAATATAGTTTTTAAATAATATTATATAATATTCATTAATATTTCGATTATGTATTCATTTAATGTTTCCCTAAATACTTTAAGGTTGATATTACTTCAAATTTTATTGAAGGAATACCTGTAATGCTGATGCTTTCCAAATAAATTTTACATTAACAAAGAAACCAAGTTTATATAACATTAATAGGTTAAATAAATGAAAACAATTATTTCTTACTTTCTTTGAAATATAACATTTTCTCATCCATCACATAAAATATCAAAAAAGTTTGAGTGAAAATATTTTTGGAAATTTACATTCAACTATTTCTACAGGAAACTATTTACATTATGTTTTATAATATAAATTCTTTTTAATAAAAGTATACTATGGTTTATATGATAACACTAAATTATGCATTTATTACATCAAAACATAATTTCTATATTTATATTTGTATACTGTAAATTTTATATTTTAATCATTACATTTCATTATTTCATTTTATAAATTAAATATTTTATAAAAATGAATTTATAAACAAACACCTGAAATAAAGAGAAATATAAATGTCTTATAAGAAATATTTTACTACATCAGCAGCTTATGTCTCAATGGAAACTATTAAACTATGTTCTAACTACATAACATGAGGTATGCATCTAATATTAAATGGTCACATCTATGGATTATTGGGACTAAAATATATTATTTCTTAAATTTTTATTATCTTTATCATATTAAATTTATAATTATAATTAATGTAGACTTATTGTGTTATTTTGATTACTTTAAATTATTATTTTTTAAAACATAATCATTTATAATTCTAAATTAATTAATAGACAACAATTTTTATTTCATTACTATTATATTTACAACATTTTACTTATTAATTAAAAACATTTACTCATGAAATTTTTCACTATAAAACTTATTCTTCAACTATTATTACATATAAAATAAACGACAATTATTAGTATATGTAAAATGTGTAGGTAAAAATTTATGTTACATATCTTAAATAAATAAGCTAAATTTTACTTTTTCCACCTTATTATCCTTTTACATCAATATTTCATTATTCCTATCATCTCATTAATAGTGTACTTAGATATTGGATTCATTTTTCATATCTTCAAGTATTATCATTAGAATTTATTGACAAATGAAGGAATTAAAGAATAAAGTGGTGAAACATCCCTGCATTTTTTCATTATGTTTACCTAAAGTTCTTCTCTACATATTTCATATATTTTATGTAGTAAAATTATATCACATTAACTACTTAATTTTCCCTCACTTATGATATTTGATCACTTAATTAATTTTATACTACTCTAAGTTTAGAGTGTAAGTTATAGTGATAGATCATAGCGGAATAAGTTCACTTGTTTTATTAGAAAACAACATATTTTAGTTTAAAAAAAACCAGCATTGAGATATGAATTAATTCAGGTAAATATTAATATTTTGTTTCATCATTATCTTAACATAGTTATAAATCAAACTATTGCTTTAATACCACCATGGTATTTAGTGAGATATTCTCTTAGAGGCAGTGGTAATTTGTTTATGAATATCATTCAAAATTGGACACTTATTCCACAAATTATAATTTATCTAACTAATTTTTAACCTATAGTTTATAGGGTCACTCTTATGTTCTTCATTCAATAATTATTTGATTGTTCTCCCTATTTCATTTATCCCTTAATCAGTTTCAATGAATTCTTATCCCATAATCACTAATCTATAGATGGAAGAATATAAATAAAGTATGCACACATGCGACATGTATTATTCGTGGTGTACTTGCACAATGATAAACTAAGGAAGATATAGAAAAATGTAATTATGTATGAAAATGTTCTGAATTTTTTTTGGGTGGTGGGTTTAGTCAAGGGAACGATATACTTGGGGTAACTCACCTTTATATTTTCTTGGGATAGCTCATTGCCTCCCAATGGACACTCCCTTCAATCCTATACTTTTCACACTAATATAGAAATAAAAATGTATTTGCAAACACATTCCAATTCAATTCTTATTCACTATTGTTTTTATTTCACTAGATGTAGATAGGTACACTTTGATCTCTTCATTATAATCCTTAATAGAATATCTGTGGATTTCACCACAAACTATAACATTGATATTAAATGAATAATTATCAAATATCAGCCTTCTTATTTAGAAAAACAATTAAGTAGTGCTTGTTATTTCTTTAATTATCTTCCTATATTCATAATGGATTGTTCTTCTCAAAGTACCATATAAAAAATTATTTTTTGTTTGTAAATTTCTCCCTTTTCTCTAATCTTAACATCATAAAACTATATTATATATATATATATATCTACAATTATCATTTATATATTTTCAATTTTTATATTCTTAGTTAAATTATCTATGTTTACCTCACTAAATATACTTAATTTGACATGACTATAATGGTAAAATTCACGCAATACTCTCCTACATAAATAGGTAAAATTATCTCATTATATTCACTGATTCCACTCCTAAAATAAATAATATTTTAATTATGGTAACCCAAAAACTCATCTTCTTCAGATTTTATATACCATCAACATGATGTGATTCTCATTACATAACTCGATATATTAAATCAATATAATATATCATTAAAAACCCTCCAAATATCACAATGTGATACTCTAAATCATTTCAATTTTAAAGCCTATTACTTATTGATCTTTTTTCATAGAGTAAAAATATCAAAATAAGTAAAACCAATGAAATATACCTGATTCCTTTCATGAAATTTCCTTCAACCCTTTGGTGGGATAACATTCACAACTATTCACTTTTTTAATCACATATTATGATATGTTGTGTATCGTAATATATGATTGAATGCATTATCAATTATATTTTTTGTTTAATAGTTTTGGACATAATCCATGACTAGATTACTCATATTTATCACATCATCATTTTCAGATAACCCTTATATATTCACTTCAAATTAAAATTACATATGGGACTTTACCAATCTCCCATAAACCATATCAACCCATACATATTCCATATAACCTTTACAAATTAGAACTCGGAACAATTTAATATTGGTACTAATGAAAATTATATATCATACTGACTCTATGAAACAATTATACATTCCATTCCATTTCTCTTTTTCTATTCCAAACTTATAAACACTACTTACTATTTTTAATGGTATTTTAGTTACACTTACATATTGACTCTAGAGAATTTTATATATTTTTGTTGGTGACCTTTACATTTCAACTTTGTCTATGGTTACTCTTATGTATCACTCTAAGGATCTCCATTAATTTTCCATTTCATTGAGAGTGCATCATGGTTAACATTACATATATAATGACACCGCTATATCTTTTCATTTGTTCCTATTCATATAATATCTTACATATATAATAAACTCCATGAATTTTATATTTTTTGGGAACTCTTAAATATATCACTTAATTCGAAAATAACTTATATAATTCTAATTACTATTCTACTTGTTTTGAAAATAAATCCAAAAAAATTACCCTTTTATGACAATAAATATAGCACAAAAACCAATCTTCAAGTGGATTATAACAATTTCCCCCTTTGTATTTGTTGTCAACACTATCATGAATCTAATACATTCATGGAGTAAAAATACAAATAATTAATGATCCATAATTAAAACCTATAATCCTAATTATTTAATAAAAAATATAGGTAATTAAATACTATGTTTAAAATATCACTGTTTTCCATGCAGTCATCTACTTCCAAAATTTACAAGTAGTTACAACATGAATATTTAACTAGGGGATCCTTATATGATCTCAATCACAATATTACAAAACCATTAGTGAATAAACCATGAATTACTAATTTTGGGAGTTATACCATATTTATTATTTTAATTTTAGATCAATACCCCAAATCAGATATTAATTGTTAACATAAATTTCATCTTAAAAAACCACTTTCCAAAAAATATTTCTTCTTTCATCCTCTATATTTCCTTCCTTTATTTATTGGTATAATTATTGAATTCAAATTAGTATAATAAAAATTATCAGTATGTTAATAAGTGACATAAATCCCATTTTTAAGATTTCCATGGAATAATAAGTGAATCAGTGAAAAAAAGAGATGATGAACTACTTAAAAACATTATATACCTTACATTGATGATGCCTAATATACATCTTGTTCTTATTCTATTTTTTTTGATAAACATCACTATAATGGTTGATAAAAGCCTCCCATATCTAGATTTATCCCAAATTTGTCTTGAAACTACACCTCAGATGATCAAAATCCACAAACCACCATGATGTGAAGTCACATATCAAGGAAAATGGGGAAGTTAATGGTAAACATATATTTCTAGGATTATAAAAAAATAATGAAAACACACACTCTCTACTTACATAGAAAAATACGTGGATTTTTATAGCTTTCAAGGATACTCCTTGGTGATGCACTAATTAACTCATGCATTATAAAACCTAGGTTAATTCTATTTCTAGTTCAAGCCACACATTCATGAATGATAATCCCTTTCACATTAAATATCATGTAATGATATATTTAACTAATATCCAAGAATGGAAAGACTCACACTAACATTAACTCATAATTCAACCATTGTAGATAAAATCTTATGATATTATAGGGAAATTTTTTCTTTAAGATATATATTTACATGCATATCATACCATGTTCATGCTGATATATTCTCAACTCACTAATTGAGATTATTATTGGTCCAACAAATTCTCTTTTATTGTATACAAATAAGGAACTAGGGAATATCTACTTAAATAAACCACTTATGCTAAATCATCTCAGACATTGTAAAATTTCCCTTTATTTTATATAATATAAAAAAACATACAAAACAACATTTAAATCCTTTTGAATATTTTATGAAACATATTTGAAAATTTATCATTTATTTCACCATGTGATACATTATATGTAATACCTCATGAATAACCATAAATTGTTTTAGATTAACTATCAAATACATTTTATATAATATCTATAAGTCATACAAAATCCTCATTTATTCAATCACAATGTAAGAAAAAGAGAAGCCTCTAATAAAGAATCTATATTATTCAAGAAAAAAAGGTTTCTAGCATGATCTCCATCAAAAACATTTTTGTCCAACGATTTTAATCACATTTAAGAGCATACTCTCATATGTGGACTTTTTCTATGATATCGAGTGACCCTAGGAAACTTACAAATTTATTTTTTATAAGACATTGTGTGATTAAGGGAAAAAAATTATTTCAATCCCATATATCTAACTAAAAAATTCTGGATTCACCAAGTATTGACTAATCTAGTCAGTGAATGCCTCACATGTCATTCATATTTATGGATAAGAACATCGCATGTCCCTCACCTAGATATATAGGCACATTAGATGTATTATTTTGGTTTGGACGCACACTCCCTATTTTATCTCAATCGAGTGCCCTAATGTCATACTCACCACATGAGAAGATAAATCCCATCATGGTTGATCTCAAACCATTAATATAATAAACATACCCAACCACCCCCTAATTAGAAAATAGGGTTTTGAAATGTATAATAAATGTGTCAATTTATGAAGGCTTTCCTACTAGGCATCTCACCAACCTCTCATAGTAGGGACCATATATGATCTATAAATCATTAGTAAATCAAAAAAATTGTGTACTAATCTCCATGTGGTATACTTAGTGGGAAATCTAATGAATAAATTTTTTTTTTATACCTCATTATAATATTTTATATCTCTATACAATAATCCATCTAATGTTAACCATAACATTTCTTCACAACCTATAATATTCCACAATAAATATATCATAATGATAACTCAAATTCATATTTTCCGAGGTCAATTATTATTAAACATATTTAAATGTCAATATATATATATATATATATTTATTTATTAATCCATAATTAAATAATTATAATGTGGAGATTCACTTTTATATGACCCATTTTATTTTCTTAAACACGTATAAGAATATTTAAAAAATACAACATAAGTTCATGTCTATCATATCATATAGCATAAATGATTAGATCTAATTTTTGTATACTATAATTTTAGTGTTATTATTAACTCATTAAATATCTATATAAAACCTTTTACATCACAATGTGACCATCATAAAAAAACCTCTAACTAAACTCTTCCATGAGTAAAATCTGTGAAGAAATCAAGTATAAATAATGGTGATATTATGTAATCAAATTCTTATTTTTAAAATCCATTAAAATATTAATACATAATAACTTAACAACATAAAATTTCTTAATTTCTACTTCTTTTGTCTACTTATAACTCTTAAGTTTAACATCATCATCCTTGGAACCCTTACCATTAAAATTTTACTTCATTTTCATTTTCAAATAATATTACTATTTACATTATTATTTTACTATAAAATACAAAAATTGTATTAGGATATAGTAATATACACTTTTTAATAATGAATAAATGAAAATATTCACATTTTATTGACTACAAAATCCTTATACTCTTTCAAGATATTAATGTAAAATTCACATTGAATTTTTATTGTGATAACCCTTTAAAAAATAGTGATCTTCACCTTCTCAGGGTAACTAAATGTAACTATAAAAATTTATATTTTAACATCACTTATCCTAAAAATTTTATGATATTATTGTAATAATAAATTTAATATTATAATAGTATAATCATTTATTTATTAAATTTTAAATCCTAAAATCCAAAAACACTCCATGTAGTCTCTTAGTTACTATATTCTTTTCAGAATATCATTCTATGATACAAAAACTACTTTATTTTTTGGAAATATACCTATTTAAATTTAATATAAATATTTTAAAAGTAAATTTATATTCTTTATATATGATATTATTATGTGTTTACAGAATTTTAATTTTACCAGTGTCTCCTTAAATCATGTTATTTTATTGAATGAATCCAAAACTATGTGCATAAATACACAAATATTTTAAAACAAAAATTCTTTAAGGACTATTCTCAAGAGATAACTATGATAGAAAATACACATCTTATGAAAATATGATACGGTACCATATTTTCCATTTATTTAATACAACAACTCATTTACTTCATTAAATTATAGAAAAGTCTAATATCTAATTTTTAATTATTTATATACTTATAGCCTTTAGTATATGTAAAACTCTTGAAAATTATTAAATTTTTATCACAAAACCTTAATGGTAAAATAATTTAATTCTTTAAAATTTATACCCAGTGTTTACTCTTATCATCTAGTTTTAAAAACCTTTAAGTAATTGTGAATATTACTTCTCCAATGTTCAATATTTCCCCAATGAAATCATTGTCCTTGGAGATGGATACATTCTCCCTTAGATGATTCCCTCCCTCCAATAAGATTATATCTTGAAGGATTTAGGTTTTCCCTCTCGGATCATAGATCCGTTTCTTCCACAATACTACTCGGATGGAACCCCTTTGTCTTCGAGCCCTACTTGTCACTTGTTTCATCAGGTGAATTTATCAGTTGGCTCATCAGGCACCTATGGGGTTTTTTCTTTTTCTCCTTTCTTTCCCAAAGTCTCTGTAGTTCCCCAATCCTTTTTTAGTTCTCCTCCTCATCATTTCATTATACTTCATTCTCTCTTGGATTTTATTTGTATTATTAGTCTCTTGTATCAGTTCATCCTATGTCTCATTTGGTCTGTATCCCTACCCAGAGAGGTGTTTATGGATCTGATCAACCTAGGTATCCACTTCCGACAAAAAATCACGGATTTTATTGACGGGTATTATATACATGAGTTATGTTGAATCATATTCATATTATTTTGATGTCTAGATCATCAGATGTCTGCCATGGAGTTTTGAGGTTTTGGTCTCGATTAAATGATCTGATAATAGAGGTTGATGATATGCTTATGATTTTTTTATTTTATGATTTTGGTGATGTGTTTTAAGGTCTCATGATCCCAATAGTGGTTTTTATCAAGGTTTTATACTTGAATATACTTCATATTAAGATACATTTTAGTTTTTCATTTTGGTTTAGGCAATGTGGTGATGATGATGGCAGTGGTTATCCTTTGGTGTTCTGATAATGGAGTTCTAGTGAATCTCATTGGTTCTCTTCTTCGATGATGAGAGTGTGGTTTAAGGTGAATTTACCTTTGGCATAGTGATATCTGTTATGATGGTGTCATAGGTTCCCAAGGTGGTGATTAAGTTATTGTGAAGTCATGGACCTCTTCTAAGGCCTTCATTATCTCAACTCTACTCTGACGTCTTAGCCTAATGCTATCTTCCTAGTCAGTCTAGTGTGATGGACTCTAAGGAGATTTCGAATGTGATGTTTGATTGGTATATGTTCTTAATTAGGTGAGATCATCATAGTCTATTCCCTAATTTAGTTCCCTAGTGTAAATTCTTGTAGTTAAATGATGATGTTTTTTGGGTTTTTACTAGTTTTTAGTTTCTTGATTTGATTGTTGTTGGTTCCGTGAATAATTCATTTTGTGTCTCTTATTTTAGTGAAGTTCATTTCTATTTGTGGTGGAGGTTGTCAACAAAGAGGATGGTGGTTATGATATGAATATGATTACTATTTTATGATGGGGATTACGATGTGGTTGATTATGTGTAATTGACATGGAATTCCTTGATGTAGGGGTCCTTAGGCTGCTTGTGTGATTTGTGGGGATTGTCTTTGACACAATCTTGCATCCCTAATTCATTTGTTTTTCAATATTGATTTTGAATCTTATATTTTTGATGATGTTATTTCTATATATGTGTGATTTGGATGATGTGAGGGATCCCTCTATAACACTAAAAGTGGTTTTATGAGAATTTAAAAAATGATTTGGAGAAAGTAACAACATTTTGTTTCCTTCTTTTTTTTATTAGCTGGTGGCATGGAATCCCCACAACCTCTATTATTTAAATTCTTGCAAAAAAATTTATGATTCTCTCTATATACCATCAACATGGAACATGATCCTAGACCACCCATGTATTTCTCATCTATCCTTAAAATAATAAGGAGACTAGGTAAAGGATAATAAAATTCATTTCCATTGTAATTAACAGAAAATTTTTAGAACCTATCCAAGATTGATTGAATAATTAAATCTATATCCAATTCACATTTAATAGGTGAAACCAACATATATAAATTATTTACCTACCAAACCATAATGATTTCATTAGTTGAGAATAAATATCCTTCTATATATTAGCACCAAAAAATGCCTTTTAAAACCTCATTCATTTCATGCCCAAATTTCTCCTAATATAGAAATTTCATGTTACCATTCATTTTATAAGAATATATAGTTTTAGGTTGTATTTAGAGCATAGAATTCATGGTTAAAAACAAGAGTTCAAAGAAATTAAGTGAATCCTTAGTATATATATCAAAATAATCAATATCAAATTTATGATCACCTTCACCATACATTTTATTCCCATCAAGTTTATTTAAAACATAGAATTTTAATTTTTTCTTAATAACTATTTTAAATCTGAAGTATGTATCATGAGAGTTACATTAATTGAAATTTTCATTATCCAAAATTGATCTCATGTTGAATCTTGTTGAAGATGATTCTATTTCATACAATAGAATATTTTATTAGATGTGTATGATTTTATAAAATCATTTAACAAGGACCTATTTAAAAATGAATCACATTTTAATAATGACCCCTTTTATAATTATTCATACAAATTATTGTGAAAATATCCATATTTTACTAAGATTTAAGTCTACTATGGAGTTTCTCTCCCCACATAGTTATTTATGTATGTCATCATCCCTATCATATCATGTAAGAATATTGGATAGGTGTTCCAGAAACTCTTTACCGAATCCATCATATGGACCAACCAAAATATATTACTAGGTATCCTAATCCAATTATTGTGTCCAAGATAGTGTAAACCAATGAAAATTACAAGAATAAGAAAACAAAATAATAATTTAGTTGAACCCATCTATGGAATTAATTCTCTAAGGATGTTCTTTTGCTACCCTTCACTTTCTTTCCGTGTATAACATAATTCATGGAAACCCATCTATTAAATGAACTACTTTATGGGAAGATCATGGCTTTCATCAAGAAAACCTTTGGAAGGAATCTAATACTAATTATTTTATGTGTATTTAATCTCACTATCTTATCTCGTGTTATTATCTTTATATATATTTTTTCTAAATATTTAGTTTGTAATATCATTACTCCCACTAAATTAATATGTTCAAATCAAATTGATGTATAACCCATTACAAAACTACTAGTTTGTGTTATTCACCCATAATTAGATGTCAAATATATTTTGAAATATCCAAATTTATCACATGAATTAGAAACATGAAAAATTCATGTAAATTTTTAGAGTTATATTATATATAAAATCATTAAATGAGTAATCTGGGAGCTAAAAAAACAATCATCACCTTTCAAGATAAGTAATAAGCATTTGAGCCAGTGGAAAGTTTGACCCAAAGTCCCTCTACTCAGGAATAAATTTCTCAAGAGAGAATCAAATTAATAATAACTTAAATACCTAATATGTATAAACCATATAAAATAACTATATTTATGTTAATCACTTCATTTAAAAACCAAATTCAAGGTAATTGGAAACTAAATTCTTTTACCCTACCAAGGATGAATATACTTAGATGCCTATATGATAAACTATTAGTTACAGATTACATTTAAAACTAGATCATAAACCATTCATAATATAAAAAATTTATAAGTGGTTCATAACCTTTATATAAATTAAAAATTAAAATATTTAAACATGAGATAACCATTTATGAACAATTCAAAAACAAAAGATAATCATAAACATTTTATAACTTTGATAATACATTATAGACACTACATAATCTTGAATATAAAAACTATTATACTCAAATCCGAATATAAACATTTCATATTAATTCTTAAAAGAAATTTTCAATTCAATATATAAAATTTTATAGTGAATTATAAACAACATATAATATAATTTATATTATTTAAACCATTATACATAATATAAAAATCAGATAAATATCTTTATCTAAACCCTAATAATATCAATTATTAAAACACATTTGATTTGGTCTTAATAACAACCTAAATAAGGCCCCTTAAATTTGAACATTTAAAAATAAATAATTACCAAAAATTAATAATTTGAATTTAAACAACATTATTTTTTGGAATTATTTATGTAATGTTAAACAATTTATAAATAATCCTTATGATTTCCAAATACACATTTTATTTATAGAATATAATACATTATATATAATTTGATAAAAGGTATTAAATATTAACGATTAATATTTATGGAATATTAAATAATAATAATTTCATAAAAATTATTTAGTTAATTATACACTCATTATAGTTAATTTATTTATAAAAACATTATTAATTAATTAATATCCCAATAATACCTTAAATAGTTATTTATAAAAAATTAAAATTTTAAATTCAATTCATAATTGAAAATATGTTGAAAAGATCATTTTAATGTGACCATATCTTACTCCATGGCATGGAGATCGTCATGTTTCTATCAAAACAACACCTACTGCATCATAAAATTCTTTGTTCTATAAATGTTATGGTACACATGTAGTGATAATTTTAACTATACCCTCAATAGTACTCTATAATGGATCATGTCACGGTGAATGTTGTCATGGTGCAAGTCTTAGTCAATCCATAAGGATAAAAGTTATATACCTTTAAAATTGGTGCATTCAATTGTATTTGGTGGATTTTTTTTGTGAATAACCACAATCCCTTCCACAAAATTTTTGTAGAATTTCTTATCCTATTTTATATAGGTGAATACATAATGTGTAATTAGACTAAAATACACCATGGTGTAAATTTAGTGGATATTTGGGGTTCTTTAGAGACTCTTCATTGTGTGGTTTCATCTTGGATTTGGTGAATTGATAGAGAAAACAAAGTTCTATGTTTCTATCAAGTTTTTAATTTCAAGCATGATTTCACAAATCCTATAAACATAGGTGGATCTGATACCACTAATCAAATTCAAAAAAAGATTAATAACAATTATTAGGAACTAATTATAACATATTGTTACTTTTTCCAGGTATTCCTAGACACCCCTTTAATCAAGAATTGGTTGGGTTTCATTAGGGGTTGTTTTAGGTTTATTTTTGTAGTGTTTTGGAAATTTTGGGCTATCACATAGTTACTACACGGTTTTCCCAAATTGTGCGCCCCTTAGGGAAAATCATTCATCCCAAGGAAGTGTTATTATTTATTGTTGGAACACGGATTACAAACTTTGAACCCCTCTTATGAAAAATAGTGTGTCCCATTTATAATAACATCAGGGATAGCACACAGTTTGTCTAAACTATGCACCTCTATCTAGGTTACCATATAGATGAGTTTTTAATTGATACAAATTTTAATTAAAAATTCCCAAACACCTTTTTCTAGTCCATGATGGAATTTTAAAACCTAATAATTATTTCTCCCATCCTTAGAGATCTTAAGAAGGATTTTTCCCAAGGATACCTTTGAGAAAAGATCTAAAGCATATGGAACACCCTTTGATATTCTCTTGGTTAGTTTCTTCACACTGATCTCATTATCTTATGATATATTTTCTCCTCTCTAGGGTTCCATGATTACCCATATTGAATTTTGGATACAATACTCTGTGTTTTTCATATAAACCTAGGTTTGATTCATATATCCTTGTTTTCTTCATTTTGTATAGGAGTTTTCCATTTTTGACATAGAAATTCAAGATCCGTCGATGCCAAGGTACGTGGTTCTGTTATGATTCCTAGTTTATCATAACACTAAATATTTATTTTAAATTAATTTTTTTTTATTTTTATTATATTGTTTTCAATGGTTTAATTAAAAACTAAATTCTACTAAACTGTTGTTTTTGTAAATTGGTTTTGGTAGGAAATAAGAGAACCCCCAATTCCATTAAATTATGGAATGTTTATGAAAATTTGGGAAGTTGAAATTGTTTAAATTAAATTGTGTATTTGATAGAAATTTTTTCAAATACATTTTTGGAATTTAATTTTGAAAAAAGGGATTTGATGGAAAATTGTGGAAAATCATAGTTCCAATGAATTTGGGGTTGACTGTGAGATTGAATGAATTTTGTAAAAATTAAATTATTGAACTATATTGTGAAAGTGAATTATGAAATTAAACTATGGGTTGAATTTATTTTTTTTGAAAATGGCTTAAAATAGTCGTGATAGAAAACTTAGGGTTTTATCTTGATGAAAAGTCACGTGTTTTTATTAAAACACCATTAGAGGATTTAGATGGAAAATAACCATAGTTGAAATGGACAATGGGATTTAATTGTATTTTACGTAATTTTTATATAAATTTTCTATTATTGTTTTTTACTAGATTACATGCATGTATTATGTATTTTTTGTGGTATTTGGATACCAATTTATGATTTTCAATGTTCTAAAACATCATATCATCACATCACATCCCTTTGGCGAAGGGGATGAGTCCACTTTGGCCTGAGTTAAAAGGGGTGTATGTACATATGTTTTGTATCATATTGATTGTGGAGTCCCTATATCCTACAACTATAATACATTATTTATAATATGACTATGATGCTTTCTTGTTTGAATTTGAAATGAATATATTTCATTTTTATAAACTATTTTGCAAGCCTTATGATTTATATAAACTATTTTATATAAAAGTTTTTATTTAATCCATTTGTGAAAAGTGCTATTTGTTTAAAGAACCATTCATTCAAAGGAAATTTCATCATTTGACATGTATTTCCATTATTTGAAATATGAATAATGAATTTATAATTTTTTTTTCGTATTATTAAATGTAAAGAATGATTTTTTTGAAGTATGCTCTTTAAATTACAAACCTGATTATTTAGAAATTGAAAAGACTTTCTTGGTTAATTATATATTATCATCTATTATGGAATCCTTATTGAGACCCCACTAGAATTTTTATCTCATACCCTACTTGTACCTTTGGGTAATTGTAGATTCCCCCCTCCTATGTTCAGGGTAGGGTAACGAATCATTTGGGGGTGGTTCTAGTTATTGATCTACGGACTTGTTGAGTAGTGTCAATATTATAATGTGGGAGGTGTTTATTCATATTATTCTAGTACGTGGTGGTATTAATTTAGGTTGATTTTCCCATTTGAATTATGGTACTTTACACCAAGTATAGTTTCTTTTGTATGCATAATGTATTTGTACTTTTACTACAACAATTTTTGTGGAAAAATCAATCTCACCTCATTTTTTAAGATGTATGGTTCTTGTCACCAACTCATGATGATCAGGAACACCCATCATGCTAGGTCAAGACTAGATCAGTTATCAGTTTACTAGGGTTTGGAGGATGATTTTCAACAAAGTTATATCAAACCACCAGGTTGAGTTTTTGTCTTTAAGTCAGTATGACTTTGTGAAATATTTTTGATATATGGGAGGAAGTTAGATTGAGTGGTTGGAAAGCTCTCCAAAAAATGGACCATAAGTCACTAGGGTTGGTTTGGGAAAGGTATCTTGTAGATTAGTTAAAGTATTTCCCCTATTTTTATTTGGATAGAGTGAACTCCAAATATTGGTTCTCCAATCAATTAGGATTAATTTTACATGTTGTATTATTTGAATATTAATCTAATGTCTTAATTTTGGTCTACTAATGTTTTATAGAAATATTCATCTAAGAAGATGTGAGAATTACATACAAGAGGAAGCTACTACTAAACCTCAATGAGTGAATTCTCTCATGGACCCAAATCTAGTTTTGGTGATTGTGTGCACTATACAATATATTGGATAGAAACCACCTCCAGTTCCCATTATTGATCCAACCATGGAACCTTAGAGGGATGTTCTCATGATTTTTTTATCGAGAGTTCATTCACCATAACCTAAAACTATTCAAAGGATCAAATGGTCCTAATGATTCTGAGGAGTGGTTGATCAGAATGAAGTGCTTGTTTGGGTTCTTGGGCACACAAGATAAAGGAAGGGTAAAGTGTGTCACCTTCATGCTGGAAGGACCGAGCAGGAGATGTTTGGTCCTATGGTAATAGCGAATAAGAA
This sequence comes from Viscum album, assembly GCA_963277665.1. Taxonomy (NCBI): domain Eukaryota; kingdom Viridiplantae; phylum Streptophyta; class Magnoliopsida; order Santalales; family Viscaceae; genus Viscum; species Viscum album. The sequence goes on from OY728133.1 coordinate 1,713,798,980, forward strand.
TGAGGGCTTAGTGTGGAATGACATCAAGATTCTTTTCACTGACTACTTCAATTTAGAATCAATTTTGTTGGCCATGTCTTGATATTTTGTTCAAACTTGAGTAGGATTACATGAAGGTGACAGAGTATGAAAACCATTTTTCGATGTTCATGCATTTTAAACATGTGATTGTGTCAAAATAGAAGATGAAGGCTCGAATGTTTGAGTTGGGACATTATCTAGATATTCGTTCTCAGTTTTTCTTAATAATACTATCTTTTTTTGTTGACATAATAGATATACCATTAAAATTTTAAATGGATCTGGATGGCATGTCTGTGTTATCCATATTTTCCTTCGCTCCCAATGGTAATGTGTGTTCCTTCAAGGGAAAGTAAAAGTGTAATGATTATCAAAGAATTTATTGACATCAAGTTCACTCTAGACCTCCTGTAGATCCAGGAAGAGGTCTTTTCATTTTCTACAAATGTTTCAAGCCCAGAAATTCAATGAGGGTTTCCATCGAGGAAACCAAGAACGGTGGTCCTATGGACACTCGGAGAACCTATAGAGATTCTTCCATTTTTATTATACTCCACATAGTTGAACAGGATCATCAATACTTTCTAAAATTGTAGTTTAATCAGTTTTTAATGTGAAAAGGGGTTCCATCAATTGGAATTCGGAACAAATATTCTTTACACTGTAGAAGAGTCTCCAGAGGATGTGGATACAGGTTTAGTGACTATGATAGGTACCAATACTATAGCTTCCTCAGTAGTGATTATTCACATTGAAATTGGTGCATCCCATTCATTTATTTTAACTCATATTGTTAATCGATTAAATATTATTATAGAGCTTTTATCATGTGTAATGGATATTAATACAACCCTTATATAAAGAGAGATATGGGTATTAGTATTACCACTTGTGTTTTCTCACTATCAGATTTTGAGATTTCTCAGAGTTTACTAGTTCTCAACATAAAATCTCTTCACTTAATATTCAATATCAATTGAATTAATTTTTATAAATACTAGAATTATTTTTATCTTTGATGTGTCTCCTTAACAACACCTGATGGTTTGTGTCATGTCTTCCAAGGATAATGGGAAATAAGGTTGATCAAAGTAGAAACTTCATACCTGAAGTTAGAGAAACTGATATCAGTGTTTTCCTTTGATCTAGAGCTAGAATCTTGGGGTGATGATCTCCCTCCATTTTTATCGAGTTTTCTGAAATGTTTTATTACAACTTCTCTAGTTTTCCACTATTAATAGAGGTTGAGTTTTCCATTGACTTAATTCATGGTACTCAACAAGTTTCTATTAATTCCTATAACATGGTACCTGCTGAATTAAAAGAGCTGATGTCCTAGTTGGAAAATATTCTTGAGAAGGTATTTATACTCATCACTATGTCACCTTGGGAAGTGCTATTTCTCTTTGCTAAGAAATATGATTGTTAAATTATACTATATTTTGATTACCAAATGCTCAATCAAGTGATGGTAAATAAAAATATCAATTTCCATTGATTGATTATCTGTTGGATAATTTGAAATGGGAAAAGTGGTTCTCAAAGATCAACCTCCAGTCTAGCTACCATCAGTTAAGGAGAAAATAATCTGACATTTAGAAAACTAACATTTGGATTAGGTATTAAAAATATGTGTACCTTTTCATTCCCTTTATGATAACCAATGCTCCTATAGTTTTCATGGATTTAATGAAAATGATTTCCCATGAGTATCTTGATACCTTTATGGTATTCTTTGTGGATGACATCCTCATTTACTCTATGTCTGATTAATATCATATGCATCATCTAAGAACTATTCTATGCTTTTTGAGAAATCACCTACTCTATTCCAATCTTTTGAAGTGTAATTTCTGGATACGAGGTGGGAATTTATAGGGATACGAGATGTCAGATCATAGAATTGATGTTGATCTAGAAATGGTGAAAGTTGTTATGTCATTGCACCAACCACGTAATGTTTTCAACATTCCATGGTTCTTGGTTCTGGCAATTTATTGTTATTAGTTTGTTAAGGAAATGTTGAATTTGGATTCTTTGGTAACAACTCTAACTCAGAAGGGAGTAAATTTTTCATGGAATAAAGAATGTCAGAGATACTTTTTTTGATGAATCACATTTTGACTTCTACACTAGTGCTGACTCTTCCAAAGGTTAGTTAGGGGTATGTGGTCTTTTTTAATGCATCAGGTTATGTATTGGTCTACATTTTTATGAAAGGTAATCATATTGTTGCTTATCGTTCTTGTTACCATAGAACACATGAAAATAATTACTCAAACCTTGACAATGAAATGGTATTTTTGATGCACACACTTATGATTTGGTGGTATTGACTTTTGGAAAAAGGTTCACCATGTTCTTAAACAACATTATCTTGAGTTATATTATCTCTTAAAAATATTTGAATATATATCAGAGGCATTTGGAATAATACCTATATTCTTTTGAATTTGACATTTCTTATACCCTAGGGAAAGGGAGTGTAGTTATAGATTCTTTGAGCATGAATCTTCCAACCCAGTTAGTGAAAGAATATTTCAAAGAGTTGAATTTGATGGCTCTTTTTACATAGTTTCATATTGTAGTCCATGAATCAGGGGATATATTTTATTCGTCCAGTGTTCAGTTGATATCCTTACTTCATGAATGGATTAATTAAGAACAAAATCCTGATAATGAGTTCCATAGAATTAGACAATCTCTTAATGGTGGGGACACAATTCTTGATTTTTCATTCTTAAAATAGGGCATCATGTGCTTTCAAATCCATTTTTTGGTACATTATTCGATTATGAAATCTGTTATTGGAGACTGACATAACTCTCAGTGGGTTGTGCGCTTAGGAATCATAAAGATGTTCTATGATATGAGGAGGTAGTTCTAGTTCCTAGGTATGAAACAATGAATTTTTGAGATGGCCTTTAATTGATTTATGTTCCATCAGGTAAAGGACAAGAACCAAAAGCCTTTGAGTATTTTTCATCCACATTTATCCTGTACATGGAAATTGGATGAGATCTCAATGGATTTTTTGGATGGGTTTCAATATACCCAGATAAATAAGAATGTGATATGTGTTATGATCATTTGAATAACTAAATCGGTTCACTTTTTACCCATTTATGATACATCCAATGTTGACGAGTTGGGAAATATCTATATACAAGTTATTTTTCAATTGAAAAAATTTCATTTTGTGGTAGTATATAATAGGGATCCTCGGTTCACTTCTTGTTTTTTGAGAGGCCTTTTGGAGGCATTGAGATCTCAAGTCCATTTGAGCATAGAGTACTATCAACAATCGGGTGACAAAAAGAAAGAGATATAAATATTCATGAGGACATGATTCGTACTTGTGTTCATGAATTTAGTGGATCATGGGATGATAATTTGGGGATGATTGAGTTTTCATGTAATAATAATTACTAGAATATGATTAGAATGGATTCTTTTAAGGCATTGTATGGCCGACCTAACATATATTTTTGTGTGGGTCGGAGAATAGTGAATGTTCCTTGGTTGTACTAAACCTGTTACAAGATATGATAACAATATTTTAGTTGATTAATCATAGAATGTTCATAAAGTAGATCCGATATAAGACTTTTGTTGTTCATTAGAATATTTCATTGGTGTTTTTTAGTTGGTGACTAGGTTTTCTTGAAATTTTCACCCTGGTTCGGTCATCGATGGTTTTAGATGTTAGTAAAGCTTGATCTTAATTTCATGGGACCTTTTGAGGTTGTTGAGAAGGTCTCCAGCATTTCATAACATTTATAGATTCCACCACAGTTGACATTGATACATAATTTTTTCCATGTATCTTAGCTATGAAAGTATTTATCTAATCCATCTCATGTTCTGAGTTGGCATGATATTGAAGTTGAAATTGATTTACCTGTGAGGGAATGACCAATCATGATATTTGGCTCTGAAACCAAGTTACTTCATAGTAGAATGATACCTTTGGTTTGGGTTATATGGTATCATGATTCTTATAATAATGGGATTTGGTAGAGGGATGGATTAATGAGGGAGCAGTAGCCACATCTTTTTGGAACATAAGCTTCTTCGTAGGATTTCTGGGGATAAAACATTTATATGGATTTCTGGTTGTAACATTATATTACTATTATCATGTATTCCCATACCCCACATTTTATCATGATATGGATGATCATTTGGGGTTGTTTCAAATGAAATTTTTAATAGTTTAAAAATTTTGGGTAAGCGTATGATTGGCACACGGTTTTCCCAAGCTGTGCACCCCCTTAAAGAAAACTTACCAACACATGGTAGTGATATTATTCTTGGTTGGGACATAATTTAAAAATAATTAACTCTCATAAGAAAAACTAGGTGGCCCATTTATAATAGACACATTACTTGTACATGGTTTGTCTAAACCGTGCACCTCTTTCCAGGAAAATGTGTGGAAGTGTTTTTAATTGAACTAGATTTTAATTAAAAATTCTTGAACCCCTCTTTTAGGACCAAGATGGACTAGTATGGAATAATTTCAATTGCATCCATCAATGTATCCCCCATTAAAGATTTATGGCCCCTTGGATCCCTCTTAGAAGTTATCTGAATTTTGAAGAATGTCCTTCCTTTTTCTCTCAGTTAGTTTCCTCACCCTGATTTCATTCTCTCGTGATATCTCTTCTCCTCCCTAGTGTTTCATGAATCCCCTTGTTGATTTTTGTATCTAATACTCAATATTTTTTAGCTATACCAAGATTTAATTAATTGATACATTTTTTTATCATTCTCTATTGATGTTTTTCGTTTACGGCTTTGTGATTCGAGATCTCTCAATCCCATGGTAGGTGGTTCCCTTAAGATGTCCAATTTATCTGAACCCTAAATTTTTATTTTAAATTCCATTGATTATTTAAATGTAATTTCATTATTTGTATTAATTTGATTTGAATGGTCTTATTAAAAAACCAATTCCATTGAATTTTTGTTTCTGTAAATTGGATTTGGCATGAAATTAGAAAACCCCACTTTCATTGAATTTGTGCGTGTTTCAGAAACTTTAGGAAGTTATATTGTTTAATATAAATTATGGATTTTATGGAAATTATTTAAATTAATTTTCTTAATTTTATTTTAGAAATATAAATTAGATTGAAATTTATGGGAAACCCTCGATTCCATTGAAATGTGGGATGACTATGAAATTGATAGAATTTGGTGAAAATTAAAATGTTGTATTTAATTCTGAAAGTGAATTATGAAATTTAATTGTGGATTTATTTCAATTTTTATGTGAAAATGGATTAAAATGATTTTTATAGAAACCTTAGATTTTTATCTTGATGAAAATGAATTTTATTTTTTAAAAACATAGTATTAATTTTAAATGAAAAATTGGCATATTTGAAATATAGAATGTGATTTAATTTTATTTTTAGTAGTCTTAAAATAAATTTTCCATTATTTTTTTTACTAGGGAACATTATAGAATCAGGTAGTTAAATATTCATTTGGATGAAACATTAGGATTTACAATTTTATAAAACATCATATCAGCATATCACATCCCTTAGGCAATGGTGATGAGTGATCTTTTTCCTTAGTTTAATGGGGTATATATACATATTTTCTATATCACATTAAGTGTATAGTACTTATATCTTATAAATATCTTACCATATTATAAATATGACCATGTTGCTTTATTTTCTGTATTTCAAATGAATATATTCCATTATTATGAACTATTTTACATACCATTTCATTTATATAAAATATTTTATATAAAACTATTAATTTAATCAATTTCTAAAAAGTGTATTTTTTGTAAAGAAAAATTTATTTAAAGTAAATTCCTTCATTTGAACTTTATTTATATTTTTTGAAATTTGAAGATTAAACTGCTAAAGAATTTCTATCTTTTTAAATGAAAATACCGATTTGTTGAAATATGCTCTTCAAATTCAAAATATATATTTTTTAAAACTGGAAGCAAATTCTTGGTTAATTTTATATTAGAATCTATTATGGAATCATTAGTGATACCCTACTGGTATTTTTAGCTCACACACAACTTGTTCCTTAAGTATTTTCTAGATTTCCTCTTCCCTGGTTCGAGCAAGAGTAAAGGAACATTTAGGGGAGGTTCTAGCTGTAGATCCATGGACATGGGGAGTTGTATATGAGTTGAGACATGGAAAGTTTTTTCTTCCTATTTTTATTGTACTTTGTTGTAGTACATTGGGTTGATTTACAAATTTTACTTCTAGTGATTTACTCACAGTGGAGTTTCTTTTGTATGCATAATTTCTTGTTTCTTTTACTTCTACATATTTTGGGGAAAGATAGTTCCAAAATTATTTTTGTTTGATATCATGTGATAGTCATTGACCTATTGGTATCAAGAACACCCTTCAGGCTATGTTAGGACTTTCACGGATATTGGGTTACCCAGATATCTGAGCTGGTCGGTGACACTGATAGAGTGATTTAAATCACATTCTCAGAATCTCCATGAAAGAATAATTGAAATAATGAAAAATCTATAAATAAATATTTCTGAAAAAACTTTCATACCTTACATAGAATATACCTCTTCTACATAGTCATATTACTATGATGTATTTGATAAATATCACTAGAGTGGAAATCTAAAATCTCACAACTCTGGAGGTATCCATGGGTTGTGCCTAAATCACTCATCTAATGAGTGAAATTCACCAACCTCTAACACATGCTAGTTCATCATATTGAAAAGGGTGAATATGATGACAAAAATGAGTTTTTATGGGTTTAAACTATGAACAAATAATGCAAACCATCAACTATCATCGCTTGATAGTGGAATTATATAACATCGAAGGATTCTCCTTGGTGATGTTCAAATTAACACATGCATTACAATTTATGAATTAGTTCCTCATATAATTCATGAATCAAATGCATGAATGTGACTCCCCCTCACATTATATATCATATAACACTATATTTGAATAAAATCCAATATGGGGGAGACTCAACCAATCATTAACTCAAATTACAACCACTGTAGATGAAAGCCCATGATACATTATGGAAACATAGCCTCAAGATATGCACTTAAATACTATCATACTACATTGTAAATTATGTATTTTCATGACAAAAATTGAGATTATTTTATGTATAATGTATGATCTTGTATCACATACAAATGAGTCTTTCAGAAATACATCCTCCAAACACTTCATTTTAATTCTTTATATCAAAACTCCTGCTAAATTTCTTATCTTCATCCAGAAATTTATCATTTATACTCAGAATAAGAGTTATCCTTCAATATCATCCATTTAATATATCGAAAACAATAAAATTATATCACATGTTTTATCAAAATAGATAAATCACAATAAATATTTTTTTTGATTCACTCTCAAGGTTTCTTCATCTATTTTCATGGTTTGAATCCAACAGATAATATGTGCTCTTAACAAGAGCATCTCAATTGTACCTTGAAACGAAATGTGACACCACTTTTAAATGATCTAATTATTTTTGTTACAAATATTTTCTTACAAAGATTGATTTAATATGATATGACTTCTATTACTCTAATAACAATTGGAACTTTGGAACATGCCACAATACCACTTTAATTTTTCAATGCAATCTTACCTTGGATAACATCTCCTCCAAACATATATAAATTAAACTATAGTTATTGAATTTAAAAATATAGGGATAGGGGAACATTAAATTTCCTCAGTTTGAGGAAGATAATGAGTCACCATAGACCGAAAATTTTTATTTATCCTTTAATTTGGAACCCATCATTAGATCTTAATTTTTCTTACAAAATCCAACTTCTCTTCAATTTTTCTCAGACATATTCTATTACTCATGGCCAAAAACATAATATCTTTTTCCTTTTGTACACTTAATGATAATGTTTTATTAAGATACCACTGATCAATGTTTTTTATTTCAAACCTTCTAACCCCTAATTTTTCCCATAAAAATTATTAGTCATCATAATGTATAACTTAAATTGGGATACCACATTCGTATGTGATTTATAAACATGTGAACTTATTTAACTTTTCCAAATATTATATTATATTTCCAAGACACTTATTGTTCACAAATATATTTATAACTCTTATTGGATTCTCTTTAATCCGGATGATCTTCTTCAACTATCCCATGAAACCTATTCCTTTAAAGAATAGTTTTTTCAAAGAAATCATTCCAGTTACATGATTCACAATAGATGAATTCCTCCCATGATATACTCTATAGACATTATTATCATGATGGAAATTATTAAAAAAAATACATATACCCTTATTGTTATAGTTGTTGACCTTGGTTTGAATACATCCCATCAACTTCACTATAAGAAATGTATTATAATTCATTATAGAAAAAGAAATATGTATTTCCATTATTTCCATAGTAAAATAAATTATCTTTATAAATACTTCTAGAACTCATACAATTGTCCTTACTTATGTTAGGGACCATATTTATAGGGGTTTTATTACCTAAATTGTTTTATATGCTCATGAAAATTCTCACAATTCTCTTCCCATGTTTTGAAGGGGTTTCATCAAAACCAAGGTAGGGTTTTCCGATGGAACATAATCCTTGTTACATAATGATTCTTTTATGCTTCTCCACTAATATTGTATAATTTCTACTCATACCACTATCTCCTTCTGAAGTATAGTTAAATAGTAAATGAGTTTTTTAGTTTATAATTGGATAAACCTTTTTGTTTGATTATTTTATTTGCTTCTTAACAATGATAAACTCTTCTTTAAGTTTCTATAACATTGTTATATTTTCATCAATTTTAACATTAATTTATTACTTGAGAATCATACCATTATATATCTCATCCTCTAATACATGTGAATGTTTATCTATCATGTCACTTTTCTCCATTACCATTATATTCATCTGAGTAATGGAATCCTCAAGGATTTTGTTTTCTTGTTTCTACACGTGATTATCCTCAAATAATTATTCCAAATGTAAAATGATTTCATCCTGATTTGTTATTAATGTTTAAAACCTATTTTGATTCAAGGAACTTCTCTTGGGATCATCTTTAATCATTTAAACTTTTTAATACATCTCTTGAAACTCCCCACATTTTTACTATGTATTTTTTCATTCAAAAAAATACTTTGTTAAATAACCTATTTCACAGGAAACACCAATGTAAAATGAACTACAATATATGTTTTAGTGATAAAATATTACAATCCATATAAAAATTATTACTTTATTATAATAAAATATAAAACATCATTATGAAATATTTAAGAATAATAAATCAACATGTAAATAATGAGATCACGAATATGAATTAAATATCTTCAAAATATTAATTGAATATCCAATCATCAATTATAACTACAGAATTATATATAAAATATTATAAATTTAATTGACATGTTGAGAGATAAGTAAATATGAAGAATTAATTTAGTGATTTTGTAATGATATATATATATATATTTATGAAATATCACCATTATATATATGGGCATTTGATATATCATTATTGGATATATGGTCATTAAAAATGTGGTTGTTGGGTATAAATATATAGAATAGGTATATTGAAGTTGTGTAACTTTTATTAACAAATTTAAAATAATATAATTCAAAAATAATAAATAACAAAACTACCAAATAATACTTAATTAAATATATTTTTCTAGATTACGTACATCTAATTTTATTATTATTACTAAATAATTATTTCATATATTTATAAAATTTAAAGAATGATATTCATACCAATGGATTGATAAAATTAAATGATTATAAAATAAATAATTAACTATAATAGGATGTGGTTAGCATTTTTTAATTATATAAAATGATATTTTTCAAAGAATCATTTTTTAATTATTATCTATTTTTATATTAACAAATTAAAATTATCACATTTAAATGAATAATATAATGTAATTATTCAATTTATAACAAATATATTAACAATTTTCTAATTATTAATTGATATGAAATAATATTAAGAACACATAGTGTTTAAAAATTCCATTTTCTATATAACTAGTTTTTCTCAAAAAATATATATTTTAATTTAAATGTTAAAATTATCATATTTAGAAGTTTAATTAGATTAACTGAAGTCCAAATTTTTAATCAAAACAATGAAATTAGCTAAATAGTTAAATTTCAATTTTGGGTATTAAAGGACGTCACCCAAGTAAAAAATTGATTTATAAAGGTAAATGTGAAATAATGTAAAAAGTGTTTTAATAAGTGGTAATGACTTAAAATATCATGAAAACATATCTATTAATATTTTAGAATAGGGGTTTCATGAAACATATCCATTATTCATCCAATTTTTATACAGTTTTCATTTAAAATGACATCCTTATACCCTAATAAATTAGTATCTATAGAAGTGACACTCAAAACTCAACTAGGGAAGGAACCCTCCTCTAACCCCCAAAACCACTCAATCCATTCAATTATCTCCTTAAAACCCTCCCATTTTGAATATAATAAATCATTTTTTGAATTGGTTAGCTTTTGGTTCCAATAATGTGGCATAAATCCTTTATTCTGAAAGAACCCATGTTGAGGAGTGAATTCGCCAATGTACTTTCTTATTCACTATATTTATCAATGAAACTCTCATATACACTCTTTATAAATATCATTATACATTTTAATTATTTTATATGAACATCATTATTTTTATGATTAAATTATTCTACTATTATATAGCTCTAAAATCTTACTCATTCACTTACATTGTATGTTCTTTTTTGCGTCAGTTCAACCCCGTAAATGAATGATGTTATGCCAGCATCATAATATTAAAAATGAATATGTATAAAGAAATTAATAATATAAATATATGACAATAAATATTAATTTACTATTATGAATATTGTTCAAAAATGGAGACAAAAACTAATGACCATTATAAAGTAAATTGTTGTTATCAATAAATTACCCAATGAATGTTCATCACAGATTCCAGTCTTGGGAACCATACCTCTAACACAACAAATATAACACCTCAGAGACGTTGGAAATTTATTATAATGGTACATAATAAATATATCAAAATACACTGGATCCACTAGTTTATTAATCTTATGAAATTGGATAAATATATGAACATTAAAATACATTTAAAACATAAGATATAATAAATGAATAAACGAATTTTTTTATTTCTCATTGAAAATACATATTCCACATGTATTAATATTCATGGTTTATAAGGGAAATGAGAATTAATATAAAAGGGATATATCAAATTGTCAATAAGTGGTGGTGTATCTATAAAAATGTTATATAAAAGTTTGTAATTAATAATACGATAGAAATAAAAAAATTCCATTACAAATGGAACTATGAGAATAATATATCTATAGATTAAATAACAATTAATATGTTTATTTTAAGAATAAGTATTTACATTGTGATGGAATTAATATTTTTGGCATTATAAACATACCTTCATGGCCTCATGGAAATATATTATATATAAAATGGTAAGGATTATATCAAACACACATGATATTTTATCTCATGAGACCTACCAATACATTGAGGGATACATAATTTTAGACCCTACCATTCACATAATATGCCTAATGCATCCATCATATGAATATAATAAATAAGCAATATATATTATAATTTTCTTTAAGGAACCTTGTATATAGTGTTTTCTATGTAATAAATATATGAATATAAATATATGATCTAGCACCACCGATTCCAAATAATTAACCCTTTATTTATTCCCTTTATATATGTACAGTGTTTTGGTGAAGTTTGGGAGATTTTTGAATACTTATGAAATGATTTTGGGATTTTATAAAGGTGCAACGTTGTTGCAAGATTAGTTAAAATCATGCAACTCTTACACAAAATCATGAACAATGATACAAGGGCTAAGAGGAAGACACACAGTAAGGATCATGGTTTGTCCAAACCATAATTCCACCAAATTGAAGTTGTGAAATATTTTACATTGAACCTTTTCATCATTGGTTCATGGTTTGTCTAACCATGCAGTCCAAATGTGTGATGGGCTCTTTGAGGGAATGGTTGGCGCTCAGTTACTGCACAGTTTTTCCCAACTATGTGACTAACCATGCACAGTTTAAAAACAAGATCACAAAAAGAGGATATCGGTTTGTATTAACCCTTAAACCCTATATTTTTCTCTATTTTATACCTAAATAAAAATTATTCCTAACTAAGGATGTGGAACACTTCCCCCATCAAATATAAGTGATCTCAGGTGTTTCTTGGTGCGTTGAAGCCAAATTCCCTTGGAAAGTCAATATTTCTTGTAGTTTTCATAGTTTTTCATTCATCTACATTCTTACCTCTCCCAATTTCTTAGATATAGCTCAATTAGAATTGATAAAAGTTGTTTTATTCCAATCATGGTCAGTTTTTTATTTTTTTATGTAAGGGGAAGAGATCTAATGTGTGTTTTTAGAGATTAAACCTGGTTTTGTGGGTAATTTCATTTAGTTTTTCATTTTTACCATAAATCCCGAGGATGGTGGATTTAATCTAGACTCCTCATGTTATAACTTTAAAGACTGGTTTCAAATTGTTTAAATTGATTGGAATTAATTGTAAATTTATTGTGAAATTATTCTTAAAATCATGGTAGAAATATTATTTAGTTATGATTTGTAGATTTTTGGAAATTATAGAATTTTTGTGCAAAATGATTTGATATATGTTTTTAAAATGTTGATTATAAAAATGGTTATTTGGTTTTATTTTTGGAAAGAGGATTTGTGGATGTTTTTTCAATAAGAATTTTGTTTTATTTAAATGGTTTTGGAATGATGGTTTTTCATGGTTCAACATAATGGGTTGGAATGTTTTCATATTTAATTTAATGAGGCCGAGTTGAAATATGACTTGGTTTTTTGTGCCAATGGTGTACTCACACCTGGGATTTTAATTACCCTGTAATGAAATGGTAAATAGATGAAAAACTAATCATGAGTATCGAACTATCATATGTGTATGCATGGATAGATGTGTGGGTTTGTTGATTATAATGGGATATGCCAAAAGTTAATATGAAATTGTTTTGAAAAACTTACTTGGTTGCTTCCATGGAAAAAGGTTTTGATTTGGAAAATTATTTTGTTTAGACATAGTTTTGTTTTGAGAAAAACTATTTTAAATATTTCAAAAAAAAAAAGTTTTATATAAATTATTATTTTTGTAAATGTGTTCATATGATTTATCCTATTATCTTGAGTAGAGAATTCATTTGCAGAAAACCTTATTGAGTTTATTACTCACCCCCTACATTGGCATGTTGGTGATTTTGAAGATGTTTTTATAAAGATATAGGTAATGGTAAATCATTACAAATATTTAGTGGTGCTTCATGATACATGATCATTGATATGGATTTTCCTTATTGAGTTATGATTTCTGTCTTGAGTTTTGATGGATTTTTCTTCCGATGTGCACTTTGATATCGTTATTCCTCCTCTATAATACTTTATTGATTTAGGTTTTGAAATCATTGTTATTACATTGGGTTATTTTGATAGTGTTACCATGAATCATTTAAGGGATTTGGTTATGACATTTTTTGTTGGGTTGATTATTACATAAAAGAGAAATTATCCCCCCTCTTGTTTATGAAGTCGTTGACAATTATTTATACCCTTTGGCATCTTGGGGATGTCTCTTAAGGCCAAGTAATTTTCCACCAAATTCTCAATCCCATGAGGACGGGTGGGATGTTACAAGTTGTATTAGCTTGTTCAATCCATGAAAAAAATAGTTTTATAAGTTTGTTTAATACTTGGTTGTTAGTTGTGTCAGTCCTAGAGTATACAAACATTCTATTGTATTCATTGAGTCGAGATGGTAAATGGATTAGGATTTTCAGAACATGAAATATAGAGCGTAAAAAGATGTAGCTATCCTTTTTTATGATGAAGATAAATTTACTAGAGAATTGGTTACATAAGTGTTTTAAAGACACTTATAAGATTTTTACTCTTATTTTCTTGGGGTTTTCTATTGTGATGAGCGTGACATGCATCTTAGAAATGAATTCCCACTATGGTGAATATTTCATTTCATGTAATGATTTATTATTTGGGGAAAAAGTTTTTATTTTTAGAAAAATTAAAAGTTGTCATCAATTATAATATTTTTAAAAAGAACATGGTTATGGTATTTAAAAAATGTTTTAATTTTTAAATACATGTTGAAATTTTAAAAAAATGGTTGAACATGGAAAATGTTTAATTTTTTAAAACAATGTTGTGTTATATGATCTGGTAAATTTTAAATTGTTAGGCCTTTTGTTTCTAGAGAGTGAGACATGTGGAATTTGTTGTGTTTATATAAAATGGATCCTGGTAGGCATTGTAGTAACCCATAAGAATAACTTGTTGAAAATGTGATTTCACCTAATCCATAGGTAAGCTAACAACTGGTTCAAAGTATAGTCTATGATTTTCAAGATGTGGATACCTGGAATATAGGTTACGAACCAAGGAAAGTGGATAATTATGCTTAGTTCCAAAAGTGGAGTCCACAGATATTTCAGGCTGATTAGGAACCAGAAAAGGTGGAGGTGTGGCTGAATATGATGAATAAAATCATCAATTTGATTAGAACACCATTAGAACTAAAAGTAAAATTAGAAATGTATCTGATGGATTATTTGCACTCTGACGGTGGGATCTAGCAGTTTAGTCTAAATTAGACCGAGGCCCTTTTTGGAAGGATATTGAAGAATTATTCAATAAAAAATATATTCCAATACATTTATAATTTCAAGAAAGATGGAATTTTTCATCTTGAAGTAAGAGATCCTCACAATTACATTATATGGAAATCAATTCTTGAATTTAGTCTAAATTTCACCTGAATTTTCTACTAGTGATTCCTTAAAGTCACACATTTCGAAAGTGGGGATAAGGTAGGATATTCAGTCAATGATTATTGTACTCTATATTAAAGGTTATACCGAGATGGAAAATAGAGTGATAGAGAATGAAAAATAAATATTAGTAGATAAGGGTATGGGGAGAATGTTGATGCCTTTGGGAAACAACGGAAACTCTAATGTTGGTAATATGAAAAAGAGGGACACTTATTTCCAAGGAATTTGAATGATGCAGAATCAAAGAGTTAGATCAGTGAATATTCCTCTAAGACTGACGACTAATGATGGATATTTCGAAGGTTTTTCCTTCTACCACATGAATTGAGAGTTTATAGAACCACCAAGAGAATCCCACAATTATAAAAAAAATGGGGTTCTTCAACACTGTTGTGACATTTCTCTGAGGTCTGGTGTTTGAGAGACTTATCAGGTGTCGTTGACATCTTATGATTCAATGAGACTAGGGCATCAGAATATTTCTCATAAAAGAAAAGAGATATCCATGGGGATTACAGGAATACCATGAATATTTAACAAGGGCTATCTCAATAGGGAAATAATGAACAAAGTGAAACAAATAAGAAATTATATGGAGTAGAGAAATTTATTTTTTATGATACGTCTCAACCATTGATGACGCGATGTATGATTATTTTCAATTTTAACCCTATAAATGATTTATTTAATAAGGGTGATTCCAATTCCTTTATTTATTCTTATGATGTTTGTTTTCAATGATTAAATGTTGAGATGATGTGTTCAATGTAAAAATTTCCAACTCATTTGGGTCAAATAGACTGTCGAGCCTTTTTTTAGATAATGTTCTAAAAATATTGATGGAGATGATTTGATATTGAATTTCTCTGTGTCTGAGATTGATTTATATGAGTTAATTATATGTATGGATTGGTTGACTATGTTTAAGGTTCATATCAAATGTTATAATTAATTGGTCAGTTTCACAACTAATGATTTCCTCGAGCATCTAATTAAAAGATACTAGAATATAAATGGATGTTCAATGGGATTTTTGGCATTCGTTGATGGAATGATCTTATACCAGTTATAAGAGATTAATTTTGAATCATTGGAATAGATTGAGAATAGATGATTTCTAGTAGTTGTTAATCCGTTTACAAATTTTTTTCCTGAATATTTATTAGGGATTACACCCATAAGAGAATTGTAGTTTCTGATTGATGTAACACCCCAATATTTCATGGTATGTTATCTCTTCAACGTAATTCAATAACTTGCGCTATACACAATACTGAGTTCGAGCGCACCAGGACATACCAAACTTGTCATTGAAAAAGTGGTTATGAATAATATTAACTATATTTTGATTTTTTTATACTCTATATAATTTTATAATCCATATTATGTATTTCTTAGACATAATATAAGAACAAATTCATTTTTTCAGATAAAAGAAGTATTTTTGAAAAATATTTACTGTATTTTAATGGAGAACCCTTTTTAAATAAAATATTTGTCACTTTTATATATTAAATTTAACGAAATTAAATTATTTTATCTAAGTGGGACATAAAAAATTTAGTTAGGATAAATTTTGGGAACATTTCTAAAAATGTTCAATTTCTGATTAATAGTGAAAAATACTAAATTTTAATTAAAAAAACTTTATTAATCTAAATAATTAAGAGTGTTAAATTATAAATTTGAATGGTTTTTATATATCATTAGATTATATTTTCATAATTTAATATAGTTTATGTCATTGGGTGTAATTTTATATTTAAACTGAACATAAACAAGTGCCAATCATTTGATAGTTATTATTTCTTAAAAACACGCTTTTTTGTATTGACAATAGGAAATAATTTTAAATTACTTTCTACCAATTTTGTGTTTTGAATTTTTAAAATTAGATTCCACATTTAGAATTAGTATGTCCAAATTTTGTAAATAGGTAACTTTTATTTTTAGACATTATGTATAATTATTTCGGTAAATATTTTTTTTTACCATGGTTAAATGGTAAATCCTGTAAATACATGTTAAAAATAATATTATAATAATATTAAATTACCCTAACACATGTTCTAACATGATATTTTGATACATTTCTGACCATGGTCATCATTGGGTCGATTTTCGGACCGCATAGAGCCACATGAGAGTGATAATGACACTTTATATTAATTAATTTAATGTAAAGGCAAAAATGACATAAACATATATTTTTTAGTAAAAAAATATTTTTTACTATAAATAATAATTTGAAAGATAAAATGATTTATTAAATGATTTATTTTTTTTATAATTTTTAGACATCCAAAAAATATAATTATTTATGACACAATATTGATCAGGTTTTACCTCATTAATGAAGGATTTAAATAAATGAGATTATAAAAACAAAAACAATATCCAAAACCGGTCCAATTCTTATTAAGTTATTTTATTTAGAACCTAATCCATCTTATCATCTAATTTAATGAGTTTTGGACCTTTAGAAACCAAAAATAATTATATAATAAAATAATATTTTCAAGCATTCTTAAAGATCTCTCCCTCTTCATTATAAAAAGCCATCACCTCTTACACTTTAATCACACGTCTCAATCCTCTTAATCATACAAATTCTACCCAATTAATCTCTCTAAACCATTATATTGATCTTCAAAGCCTTAACGTAGCTAGAGGGAACTTCAAATAATCCTTTTGGTTTGAACCAAATGGAGTTACCTAATTTAAAGATAACATCTCCTCTTAATTTCTTTTCTTTTATTTTACTTATTCAAAACCCTAAACTCTATTTATTCCGTTACTTTATAAAAAACTATATCCTAAATATAATATTTTTTTTATGAGAAGTATTGGAACTACACTTACACACACCTCGATCTAATAGGTATAGAACATAATTTTTCTCTGGATAGCGAACTACTGCCTCACGAAACAATGATTGTTCAATCTTCTACTATAACCTATTATGGAAGAAATTTTGATTTAAATGTAATTATATATAATATTTATTATTTTATATTATCTATAATCTTCTTCAATTCTATTTTATATCATACCTTTATTCTTTTCATGTTGTATATATACGATAATTTAATTCGAGGAAATGCAGACTACCACCCCCTCAAAATGATATGACTCGTTCAGACCATACATGGAACATATAAAGTATGATGTTAATGAACTTAAGTAAATTATATAAAGTATTAGATAATATATTAATTATAATATATCTATGTATTATAATGATTCTATTTCATTATATATAAAATATAAATTAAAGTAGCATTCATGCATACGTATGACTTACCGTCTCCATGAACAGTGCGTTTCATTTTCTAACATAAAATGATATAGAATATTATAAATACATATACACTAGATGTATATGATATATATGATATCCAAATCATTAATATCATTCCATAGAAAATGGAATTTTTACCAATAGAACAATTTGTAATTATAGCATGTTCATTTTTTACTAAAGTACCAAACATCGACAAAATGTCTAATATGATTTCAAACAATTAACTAACCGTTATATCAAAGTAATAAGTGATTGAAAAGGAATAATGAAATTTAATATTTTTTTATGTAATTTTAAATTAACTTAATTTTATTATTCAGGAATAACATGGAACATACGAGTCAAGTCGGACACTAGGTAATGCGTTTTTTATCTCACTCTTAATTACGCGATATTTCCATTATTCACCACTTATTTATTGCATGTGGTGTATTTTGTAATGACATTTGATATATATTATCCTAATTCTATTTATATTCATCTTATTCTGTTATTCATTTGGCGTTTATTAACTTTTGTTCACATGACATGATTGATGACAATGTGTTAAGGGTTTTTCATCTCACCTTTTATTCCTATGAGATTCATACAGTATTATCCACTATTTCCTTTTGTGTGGTGTATGTAATGCCAATGATTGTATTCTTGGTGTAATATAATTTAATTTATGGGTATTTACATCTTCATTATATGATCCTTCTTTTATGGGTTGTATGTTTCTTATGTTACTAAATTGGTAACGGAATTTCAAATTTCAATTTCCACCCTTTGGGAATTACGTATACTTCATTGATTACTTTACTCATTGATTATGTGTGGAGTAACTATTTATTATTTATATAATAATTTAAAATACCCTTTTTGTGGATATAATTTTGATACACATAATCAATCCCTTTTTAATTTCTCATGTAATTGTTATGAACTTGATAAGAGAAATCTTAACTCAATTTCCATGAATTGAGTTAAACATCCAAGTAATCGGTGTTGTTTTTACAAGAATATGTGTGAATGTTCTCTGATTGATTTACACTGAATATCCAATCCTATTGATTGTATTTATATTTTTCACTCATAATTATGTCAATGAATTATCCTTTACCTAATGATACAATCTTTATAAGGGACTTTATCTGAATTTACATTCCAATGAGACTTTTTTGTTGTTATGTGCCAATTCACTTTTATATTGTGTATATACTATAATTATACAAATTATATCATGAATCCACTTATTATAATGATATTATAATGATTTTATTAGCTCAATTATTTGTATTCAAGCGTCTCTCATTTTGTTAGGAACTCTATTAAAATATCATTTTCAATGTTTTAAAGATTTATTCTTCTAAATTATTCTCATTATTGCCCATGTTATAAAAATGTGTTTAAGGATTTATTTATATGAAAATTAATGTTTTAAAATTAAAATTCCTTCTCAAAGATTCAAAGTGGTATGGGAAAAATTTATTATAAAATCTATTTTAAACAAATTCTTGATAATTAGTTAGACTTTTAAATGTTTTCAAGAAAAGGGGGATATTTCTCTCAAATAGTTTTGATCATTATTTTCATCTATGACAATACACTTAATCATTCTCAATTGAGGATAATTTATTATACTACATTCTTATATATTGTATTGAATGAGTTATGTCTGACTGTAGATGTCTATTTTTATACCATTCATGGATTATGGTTAGTGTTTTAACAAATGGCATTCTAATTTTAATACGAATGTTTATGTTATGTTTTAACATTTTCATTTGAGGAATGCAATGGACATAGTAAGTGATGGTTGTATCCCACTATAGTTCCTCATTGCATCAGTAGGTATCATGAGATAAACTCATGTCTTGGCACATTTCCTTGACAAAATCTTATTTGTAGTATTGGCACAAGGCATTGATTAAGTGGTTATGATGTCTAGTATTATGCATTCTATCATTATGAAATTATCTATTGATATTAATTTTGATTATTAGACAAGTATATTATCCATGTGAATAAGTAAATGGCATTATTTGATTTATCATTTCTATATTATGCTAAAGATTATGTTTAAAAGGATTTTTTTTGTTTTATACATTTTCTCAAATGTTTATTTTTATTTATGATAGTTTTTGCTATATTGTTACCCTTACTAAGCATCTGAGCTCACCCCATTCTTATGTTTTCTTTTTCCCATTTTTTGATGAATTAAATTATGATTAACCTGCTGGATAGGCCAAATATATGAGTGTTTTCAAAGTGGACACAATGTTATTTTTCTTTATTTTAGGATGTAATGTAAAACATATGTATGTATCTAGTATTTCTACGGATACTAAACTGGTTGGTATTTCAGGATATGACTCCTTGTATCATGCCAATGTTATGTAATAACTCACCGACTCTATGTAACTGGGGTTGAGGTGTTACAGTTGGTATTAGAGAATGTTTAATACAACCCATGGAAGCTAGATTCAGAAAAACTCAAATTAAAAACACAACCCTAAGATATAATTTGAGGATTAGTATATAAGAACATCAAAATTTTTTTGTAATGTAAATATTATTTTGTTTTTCCAAGAAATATATATGTGTCTGGATACGAGAAGGAAGAGGCTGCTCTAGGACAGATGTACCTAGGAGTGAAAACTCTGAAAAGGAGTTTTGGGCTTGACCTGGGGTATCCTGGTACACGACAATGAGACATGATGAACTCTTGGTTATGACACTCCATGGGGATATTCTTAAGATACTTCAGGTTTTCTTTAAAAACTAATTTGAATAATTTTAATATAAGATGAGAATAAATAACCTTGCTTAATCCTAAGGTGTTTTAGATTATAAATAAGGTGTCACGATATTATCTAAATGATTTTATGACTATTTTTACTTACACAATGCTTTATGGTATTAGATAATGGATGTATTCCAAGAGTTATTGTGACATTGAACATGTGGTACAAAGAGGGAACAATGGTGGAAATAAGAAACAAATTGGAATTTTGATAGGCATAAAAGATATTGTGTTAATGCTGAATCAGTTTTCTAAAAAAATGATCAACAACATATATATTAACAAACTCACATACTCAACAATGAATAGAAATGTAGTGAATGATAAGAGAGCTAGTAGTGGAAACCATGGAGAAAAGAAAGATCATTTTCCATCATGCAGGAAATGTGGAAGGAAACATCCATAAATGTGTCTCAATGGAACAAAGAAAAGATTTATGTGTTGGAAAGAAGTACATAAGGTAAATAATTGTAAAGGAAAAATGAATATTAATATGGAAGAAAATAAAAACGATACCAAGAATCCATTTACAGTCATTTTATATAAATGTAGCAGACCTGTGAATTACCAGAGTCAATATCCTAATCTACAGGATAACCTCTTGGTCAAGGAAGAAACTATGTGAAAATAAATGGATGGCGAAATGTTTTAAAGTTTTAGAGGTCTTTCTTAATGGGATTAAATTGGACGAATTTTATCTTTTATGTGTAACCCTGTCGTTTGTTATGTGAAAATACTATTAGTGGAAGAATTATTTTTTCTTCTGTGGATATAGTTATAAATAACCGCTTAAGTTTATATGATTCTAAAATTAGAGGAAATTATAGTTTATTAATTTTTAGGATGAAAATGCTATGTATGAGATAAAATTTATAGTTAAATTGTGTTATGGTTTTTGGAGGAATTTATCTCACTTTGGGAATGTTATAAAATATTGTTTTTGAAAAAGGACAATATGCAGACAAGGTGACAACCTGTCGCGTCAGACAATGTTGCAGGAATCGAACCCACAACCAAAGTGTGACTGGGATTTATCGCCTACCATTGGACTACGTGAAGTACCTGGTTAGTATGACTAATTATTTTTAGTTAAATGATTTTATTTATCAATTATAAGTTTAATTAGGGTCTTATATTTTATCAAATATATATCCTTAGTGTAGGAAAATGATTTGGTGATTAAGTGATAAATTTTATTATGGAAGATCTTCACACTGTTGGGAACCCTATTTTCCTAATAAAAATTGAATACTATGAGATTTTGTTTGAGGAGTAATGGTGTGGTTTTATCAAAGTTTTTATTGTATATTTATAGCGATATGGGTTATTTGTGGAAATTATTAACCTATCAAAGAGAATATGTTATTAGGTTATTTATATTTAAGTTTGTGACTTTAAGAGTAGTCAATGTTTTTTGGAGATATAATTTATATTAGAATACTATGTGAGAAACTACGCATGAGTATTGGGGTTCAATATTAGTTTAGATTATAATGAATGATTTTATGGGCAATTTCTTATTGAATGGTATTTATTGGACTTTTGGTATTGTTTGTTTAATTTTAGAAATCACGATTGGTATTTCTTTTTCTAAAGGATTATCTTTTTTGGGAAGCATCTAATATTGTACTAACCATTTTTGTATTGGTTAATCTATAAAGAAAAGGTAAATATATAGTTCATCCTTTGTGGATTATGTGATTCTCTATAAGTTGATTCTAGCACTTCAGGTGTGACCAATTCATCTTGAATACTCATCATTTTAGGTACAAGATAAGTTTGTGGTAGTAATTAGTTGATGGATAATAGTCTACATGTCAAGTACTTTATTCGCTTATTTTATGAATTAATTAATTCTTAATATTTCAGAAGGTATCTAAATACAAAAACTGTTTTAACCTAATGCTTTATGTTTCATTAAACTGATGATATTTGAAATCATTATAGATTGATGGATTTAAGGCCCTTAATTTTACACTTGTTTGTAATTTATGACATCAATCACTCCCTATAAATATTTACGTTATTACTCCAATTATGTGTCTCTAATTGCAACCAATGTTCTCCTAATATAGATCATAATTTGGTGGTGCCTTTTTCATTTCCCTTTCCCTCTTATTAAGACTAAATTCTATTAACCCAGTTTCTATTGTAGGTTTCACACAATGGTATTTTTATATTTTTAACCATTATTTTTAGAAGAAGAATTTAAAATTGTGGTTATATAATTTATTTAAGGAGGGGAGAATATAATACACCATGATTTCATGGTATGTTATCTCTCTAATGTAATTCAATAACATTCAATATAAGCAACATTGAGTTCGAGTGCACATCGACTTACAAAACTAATCAATAAAAAAGTGATTATGAATATTATTAACTAAAATTTGAATTTTATATACTAGATATAATTTTAGAATCCATATTATGCATTTATTACTTATAATATATGAGCAATTTCTTTTTTTACAAATAAAAGAATTATTTTAAAAAAAAATTGCAATTTTACCGCATTTTAATGGCGAACCCTTTTTAAGACCAATATTTTCACTTTTATGTATTAAATTTAGAGAAATTAAATTCTCTTTTAGAAATTGGATATACAAATTATTTTTGGGTAAATTTTGGTTACTTTTATGAATACATTCAATTTTTGATGAATAGTGAAAAAATACTAAATTTTAATTAAAAACAACTTTTTTAATCGAAATAATTTATAGTGTTAAATAATAAATTTGAATGTTTTTTAAGTATCAATATATTATATTTTTATCATTTAATATTATTAATGTAATTGGATGTAATTTCACATTTAATCTGGATAGAAAAATGTGTCAATATTGTGATAGTTATTATTTCTTAAAAACACACTTTTTTTAGTACGAGAAATAATTTTAAATTTTTTTTGTCACATATGTGTCTTCAATTTGGAAAAATGGATTCCATATTTGGAATCAGGTGGTACAAATTGTGTAATTAGTTATCTGTTATTTTTAAACATTATGAATAATTACATAGGTAAATACTTTTTTTACCATGGTTTAATTGTAAATATTTTTAAAAAGTGTAAAAATAATATTATAATAATATGAAATTACCCTTACACGTGTCATAACCCTATTGGTTGATACATTTCTGACCATGGGATTCCATGGGTCGATTTTTGGACCCCATGGAGCCACTTAAGAGAAACAGTTACAATTTATATTAATTAATTTAAAGTAAATACAAAAATGACATAAACATATATCTTTTATTAAAACAATTTTTACATGGAGTTATATAAATTATATTTTCGATTATAAATATTAATCTGGAAGATAAACAAGATTTACTAAATCATGGTATTTTTTATATAATTTTTAGATATCATATATAAAAAATTATTTATGACAAAATAATGATGATGTGTTTACCTCATTAATGAATAATATAAATAAATGAGATTATAAAAATTAAAACAATAAACCAAGCATGTCCAATACTTATTGGATGATTTTATTTATAACATGGGTCATATTATCTTATACTTTAATGTGTTTTTGAAATTTAGAAACTGGAAATCATTATATAATAAAATAATATTTTCAAACATTCCTAAGGACCTTATCCTGCCCCTTATATATTCCCTTCACATATAACCTATTATTCACACCATTCAATCCACTTGGCTCATCCAAACTCAGCCCAATTAATCTATTTATATACCTCTATTCCTCTTAGAAGCTTTAACTTAGGTAGTAGGAACTTCAAGGAAGCCTTGTGGTTCAAACCAAAGGGAGTTTCCCAATTTAAAGGTAACATCTCCCCTTCAGTTATTTTCTTTTATTTTACTTCTAAAACCCCATAAAATATAATTATTACATTATTTTATAAATCAATAGTATCCTCAATTTACTAGGATGTTTTCATGTGATTTATTGGATCAAAAATTACACACAGATCCATCTAATGGGAATTGAACATAATGTTTCTGTGGATGACGAACTACTGTCTCAAGAAATGATGATTGTTAAATCTTATACTACCACATTTTATGGTGGACATTATGATGGAACTATAACTATATATGAAATTTATTACATTTATTTTATCTATTTTCTTCTTTATGTCATGTTTATATAATACCTTTATTCTTTTCATCTTGTATATATATGTTAATTTCATTTATGAAAGTGCAAACTACCGACCCTCAATGTGATTTGACTTGTTCATACCATACATGGAACATATAAAATATGGGGTTAATTAAAAAATGTATCATATATAAAATATTATATTATAATTTAATTATAATATACCTATGTATTATTATGTTTTCATTCCTTTAAATGTAAAATAGAAATGAACGTAGCGTACATGCGTACGTATGGCTTACCATCTTCATGAACAATGTGTTTAATTTCATAAAATCAAATGATATGGAATATTATAAATACATATAAACTAGATATATATGATATAATGATATTTAAATCATTAATATCATTCTACAGATAATGGAATATTTACCACATGTACAATTTGTAATTATTACAAGTTCATTTTTTTTCTAAAGTTCTAAACATCGACAAAATGTCCGATATGAACTCAAATAATTAACTAATTGTTATAGAATGGTAATAAGTTCTATAAAATGAAAAATGAACCTGAAAATAGTTTTTAAGGAATTATTAATTATCTTATGTTTATTATTCATGAATAATAGAGAACATACGAGTCAAGTCAGACACGAGGTAAAGAGTTTATTATCTCACCTAAAATTTCATTAGATTTACATGATTCGCCACTTATTTAATGGATGTGGTGAATTGTGTCCAAAATTTTTATATATATTATCATGATTATATTTATATTTATGGTATTATATTATTAATTTGGTGTTTATCAACTTTTGTTCATATGACTCGATTGATTACAATGTGGTAAGGGTTTTTCATCTCAAATTTTATTCCCGTGAGGTTCATGCCGTATTAGCCACTATTTATTTTTTTGTAGTGTATATACTATCCATGATTGCAATATTGGTTTAATACACTTTAATTTATGTGTATTTACATCTTAATTTTATGATCCTTCTTTCATGATGAGTATGTTTTGTAAGTTACCAAACAGGCAAGGGAATTTCAAATTTTAATTTCCACTCATTGGGATTTACGTATACTTCATTGATTTTTTTACTCGAAGATTATGTGTGGAATAACTATATATTATTTATTTTGTAATTTCTACTCCCCATTGTGTATATATACTTTTGATACACAAAATCACTCCATTGATAATTTATCAAGTCATTGATTTGAGCTTAATAAGAGTAATCTTAACTCAATTTCCATTAATTGAGATAAACATCCAAGTCATTGGTGATGTTTTTACAAGAATACGTGTGAATGTACTCTGATTGATGTACAAAAAATATCCAATCATATTGAGGGTATTTATATTTTTCACACATAATTAAGTCATCGATTTATCCTTATCCTAAAAATATAGTCTTTATAAGGGACTTTATCTCTAGATACATTCCATTGAGACATCTTTGTTATTATGCGCCAACTCGATTTTATATGGTGTATGTACTGTAATTTGATATAGTATATGATGAATCCCTTTATTCTCATCATATTATAATGTTTTTATTACCTCAATTATTTTTGTTCAAGCGTCTTTTATCTTGTTAAGAACTTGAACTAAAATATCATTTTAAATGTTTTAATGATTTATTCCTCTAAATCATTCTCATTAAAGTCTATGTTTTAAAAATGGTTTTAGGAATTTATTTATATGTACATTAATGTATTAATATTAAAATTACTTATAAATTTTTCAATGTGGTTTGGAAAAATTTGATTTAAAAATCTATTTTAATCGGCTTCTTGATAAATAGTGAGACTCTTAAATGTTTTCAAGAAAAAGGGGGATATTTCTCTCAGAAATTCTTTATGATTATTTTCATCTATTTCAATATCGATCATCATTTTCTATTCGGGATAGTTTATTATAATACAACCATCCATATTGTATTTAATGAGTTATGTTTGACCATGGATGTGATGTTTTTATACCATTCATGGATTATGGTTAACATATTAACCATTATTATGCTAGTTTTTAAACGAATGTTTAAGTTATGTATCAACCTTTTCATATGAGGAATGCATTAGACTTAGTAAGTCATGGGTGTAGCCCGCTATATCTCCTCGATGAATTGGAAGGTCTCATTAGACAAACTAGTTTCCTAGAACATGGGCTTGAAAAAATATTATTTGTCATCTTGGCATGAGGTCCTGACTACGTCGTTATGATGTCAGACACAATGAATTCCATCATTATGAAATAAGCTATTGATTTTAAATGTGTTATTTGACTAGTTGAATATCCATGTGAATAAGTAAATTGCATTATTTGATTAAACTTTTCCATATTATAGTGATGATTAAGTTAGAAATAATTTTTTTAGTTTTATACATTTCCTTAAATGTTTATGCTTGTTTATGATAGTTTACTCTATATTGATATCCTTTCCGAGCATCTGAGGTCACCCCTTTCTTATGTTTTCTTTTTCCCAGGATGTGAAGATGTAAATTATGATTATCCTTCAGAGACAATCCCATGATATGGGTGTGTTCATAGGGGACAATGTTATTTTATTATTATTTTAGGATGTAATGTAATACTTATGTATGTATCTAGTACTTCAAAGGCAAAAAAACTGATCGGTATTTCAGGATATGATTCCTTGTATCATGAAAATTTTATGTAATAATTCACTGAATCAGGGTATCTGGGGTTAGGGAATTACAACTGATCTCATTATAGGTATCAGTCCTATCTCACTTCTGTATTATCAAATTGAGCCAAAAGAATAAATGGAATTGAGTGTGTAGTTGGAAGATCTTGAAATCAAAGGGTTCATTTGGATGAGAACATATATATGGGTAGAACCTATCTTGTTTTTCAAAAAGGTGGGTGGAACTCTTTATTTATGTGTGTATTATCATAAGATAAACGATGGTTTAATAAATAATTTATATCCACCTCAATGCATTGATGTACATTTTGGTCACTTTAGGAGAGCTTAGTGGTTATACAGAATTAACATACGATCAGGATATCACTAATTGTGATTTTTGAAGGAGGATATTCCAAAGATAGGTTTTACAAGTATACATGGCCAATGTAAATATTTTTTTATTCCATTAGGTCTTATAAATGCACCATTTGTCTTTATTTAATTGATTAATCTTATATTTCGAAGGTATTTGGATTCTTTTGTGGTGGTGTTTGTGGATGAAACATTGGTGTATTAAAGGAAAAAATCTAAGAATGTTCAACACTTGGAGATAGTGTTGGTAATATTGATAAAACTTTGGTTATATTCTAAACTATAAAAATGTGATTTTTGGATACAAAAGGTATGTTTCCTTGTCCATGTAATCTCTAAAAGAAGTGTTTTTGTTGATCCGAAAAAGATAAAGGTTATTATCCCTTAGAAACAGTCAAATATTTTCTTCATGATATGAATTTTCCTTGGCCTACCTAGTTATTATGGATGTTTTGTTCATGGATTCTCATAACTGTCTTTAACAATGGAAGATTTAACAAGGAAAAATGTTTCATTACAATGGATCGAGTAATTTCAAAAGTCTTTTTAAGAGCCTAAATCTTCACTTAAACCAACACCAATCATTATTTTTCCATAATCAGGACAAGGTTCATGGTGTATTATGAGGCTTTCGGATTTCGGTAGGGATGTTTTCTCATGTAGGGAGATCATGTCATTGATTATGGATTAAGATAGTTACTATTTCATAAGAAGAACCATCCAACACATGATTTTTAATTATCAACCGTAGTCTATGATTTTAAGACTCAGCTTTATTACCTCCTTGGTGGGAAATTTTTACTATTTATGGATCACAAGAAATTGAAACATATTTCCTCAAAAAGAGAATTGACCCTAAGACAAAGAAAAAGGATTGAGTATCTCTAAATGTTCAACATTCTCTTAATGTATAAACCAGGTAAAGGAAATTCAGTGGAAAATGCATTAAGCCTAAATTCATATTCTTAGTTGGAATATAAACTTCTAATGAGTGGTATTTAATGTCATTCTTAGCTGATATGCATGTGGATTGTGAAGACTGGCGTGATATTTTAGTTTTCATTCTTGTTTTTTCGTTCCAGATTTGGTGGCAATGGTTAAGGAGGCACAATAATCTGATTCTGAATGTGTTTCTATGTGGAAAAAACAAAATGGTGGAGAGACCATTGAAAGGTGGAATCTAAAAGAGAGTAGATTACTATTATTTTTAAATTTAATGGTCTTATCTATGGATTTTAAAGCGAATATTCTTCATTGTTTTCACAATTCATGATGGTTTGTTCATCTGGTAATACAAAAGATGTATAAGGTGATGAAAGTACATTTTTGGTTTGTCGGTATGAAAATAAAGGTGGTGGAGTTTGTTTAAATATTCATAACATGTCAAGATGATAAGGAAAAACATTAGTGACCATTACGTAAATAACAGTATTTACCTACTACTATTTAGAAATGAGAGTTGATAAATATAAATTTTGTAATTGGTCTCCCATGAATGATTTGGAAACATTATTTCATATGGTTGATAATGGATCGGCTTTAAAATTTATCATATTTCAACCCTATTCATGAATCTTATATGGTGGAGGACATGTCAGAAATCTATATCTGAGAAGTGGTAAAGAGAAATTAAATATCATTTTTGATAATTTCATATAGGGATACAATGTTTACATCTCTTTTCATGAAATCCTTGCGAAAATACTTTGTGAATCAGTTGAACATGAGTTTATAATATCACCCTTGGATGGATGGACAATAAAAATGGATGATAAAAATGTTGGAAGACATGTTGCAGGCTTGTGTAATTGATTTTGGTGGCTCATGGGAGGAGAAAGTACCATTAGTCATGTTCTCCTATATCTACAGTTATCAATCCTTGATATATATTTCTCATTTTGAAGCATCATATGGGAGTCCTTATCATTATCCATTTTTTCTGTTCAAATAGGCGATAATTCACTAGTTGAGCTAAGCCTTGTCTAAGAAACAACGAAGAAGATTCATTTGATCAAGAAAAGTTTGGAGATAGCTAAGTTTCATAAAAAATCATATGAGGATAATCATTGAAGGTCATTTTCATTTGAGTTTAGTATTCATGTATTCCTGAGGATCTCTACAAGTCATGGACATCATTGTTTTTAGAGCAGGGAATGTTATCTCCTCAATTCATGGTCCCTTTTGAGAAACTTTAACGGGTTGGTGAGGTGGTATATCAGTTTGCATTTACACCATGGTTTAATGTCACGAATAATGTGTTTCATTTATCTTAGTTTAAAAAGTATCAATCTAATTCGGATTGGGTGATTTGAGTAGATCACATTGACATAGAGATAGATGCTTCATTGGTATATGTGTCAGTACTGATTGTGGTAGTCAAGATAAAGTCTAATATAGAAAAAACATCATCCTAGTATAGTTTTTATGGAAACATAGTAAAATTCAAGGTGATACATGGGAACGGGAGAAATAAATTGTCGAGAAATTTCATAAACTCTTCTATGGAAATTCTGGTTTTCTAATTTTCAGGGGTGGAAATGCCAATTGTGGGGGGAATTTAGCTCTATCAGTTTCATGTAAGTAATCATTTATTTATGATTAAAAAGTATGTAAACTATTTGGAAATGTTTGGGTGGGTTTGGAAGATATTTGGAATGTTTTTGGAGATTTTATAAAGGCACACCATTTTTAGACAGTTATTTATAACCATGAAACTCATGCAGAAAATTATGCATTGTGATATAATGGCTAAGAGGAAGGCACATGGTAAGGCGTACAATTTTTCTAAACCGTGATGTCACCATGGAGAAACCATGAAAAGTGGTATTGTGATATTTTTATTTGTTGGATATTGGTTTTTCTAACCGTGCGAGCCAACCATGCACATTTCTCCTTGAGGCAGAGGTTGGTGCACGGTTAACACATGGTTTTTTCAAACCATTTAAATATCTAAGAATGGTTTTAAAACAAGATCCTAAAAAAAGTGGATTTGGGTAAGGGTTAACCATTATCCCTTATTTTTTCTCCATTTAGAAAATAACTATAAAATTCTTCCCCATAAAGGTTTTGTAACACTTCCTCATCAAATTGGAAATAACTTGGAGGTGTTTCTTTGTGCGTTGAAGTTTGATTCGCTTGGTAAGTATCATAAAATGCTAGTTTTTTATAGTTTTTCTTAGATATAATTTCTTCTATTTCTAAATTTTTTATAAATAGTTCTATTTGGATGTATCTACAGTGTTTGATTTCAATCATGTTTATTTTAGGCATTGTTGATGATCAGGGAAGAGATCTAAGTCGGATTTATAGAGATTCAACCCAGTTTTGTGGGCATTTTCGTGTCGTTGTTAATTTTTTCCATAAATCCTATGGTATGTGGCTTCATTTTATACCCTTCTTCTTATAAAATTAATTCTTATTTTAAAATTATTTAAAATTATTTGAATTTATTGTGACGTTGGTGTGAAATTCATGGTAGAAACCTTCTTTAGTGATGCTTTGTGGTTTTTTTTTGTAAATTGTGGAATGGTTGTGAAAAATGATATGTTAAATGGTTTTAAATTAAAAAAATTATTGAAATGGTTTTTTGAATGGGTTGGCATGTGTTCATATTTCATTTTATGAGGCCAAGTTGAAATATGACTTGGTGCTCGGTACCAAAGGTGTAATGAAACATGGGATTGTAATTAACATATAATTTTTTGGTATACAGATGAAAAACCACTCATGAGTACAAAACTTCCATATGGGAATTCATGTGTTGGTGTGTGGTTTTTTGGATTGGAATGTGATTTGACAAATAGGTAATATGAAATGGTTTTGAAGAACTTTCTTGGTTTCCTATATGGAAAACGGTTTTGGTTTGGAAAACTATTTTTCATAAAAATAGTGTTGGTCTGAGAGAAACTGTTTTATATAATTTTAACAAAATTGTTTTTTGTAAATTTGCTGGAATATTGAATCCTAGGGGAATGAGTGAAGAATTATTTTTTGGAAAACCTAATGAGTTTAATT
The DNA here is from genome assembly GCA_963277665.1 of Viscum album. Classification (NCBI taxonomy): domain Eukaryota; kingdom Viridiplantae; phylum Streptophyta; class Magnoliopsida; order Santalales; family Viscaceae; genus Viscum; species Viscum album. The sequence continues at coordinate 1,713,831,129 of OY728133.1, forward strand.
AATCACCCCTAATCTGGAACATTTGATTATTTGCAGATATTGTTTGTTGATAAATTGTTAAATTTAAATAATTTCATATCTTTAGTGGTTCTTACTGATACTTGAGTATAGAGTTGGAGTTGGATCTTGGAGTTATGTTCATAGGCATGATTTTTTATTCAGTATTGTCTTCATTTTTGGAAATTTTTTGTAATTTGATTTGATATAAATGTTATCGCTTTGATTTTTTTACATTGTTTTCATGAATCATGTTGCAGTTTTGGTTTTGGATTGTTTAGTTGGGTTTTTTATTTCATAAATGGAAAATCATCCCCCACTTATTTATGAATCCCTCAACATTTATTTCAAGACGTTGACATATTTGATATGTCAGTTAAGGACCTGTAACAATCCATCACCTTCTCAAGACAATTTGGGGTGAGTTGTTACATTTTAAATATCAATAATTAACAATTTAATAGAATAATATAGCTATATAGGTGAATATACCATAATCAACAAAGAAATGATGGGATATTCATTATATTGTGGAAATTAACCTTATCAAAGGAATAATAATAGTGTATTAGGGACGTGTAATTGCATCTTTCATGGATATCTATGGGAAATAATCCATTATTATTGTTTTTAAAGATCTTATGAATTATCCAAAGCATATCCCCTTAGATTATCAAACCAAGTGTGCAATTAGTCCCATTAGTTGATCTCTAAGTGAAGATATAATTAATATGCAACCAAACATTTTCAGGGTCAAAACCCCTTAATGTATCTAATCTACAGCCTACATCCCCTTGTTTTTATAAAAATATGGATTTCATTACTAGTAAACTACACATTCTTTACTTTACCAAAATTTTATGTTATTTAATTTCTATGGAAATGTTTGAGAATTATAATGGATTATAAAGTTAATATAATGAGATGGAATGTTGATATGTCAGTGATAATATAATAATTAATTTATAATAATGATGCATAATATTTTTTATCATTGAAAATAAATGTAAATGAAAGGATTTCCCAAATAAATCTAGAAAATTAGTTAGATAACAATACTATGGAAAGTAACTTTAATAAGCTTGAGGGGAACTCCTTAGAACTAAAAATACACCTTTAAGATACTATTTAGTTTGAAATTTACAGGGACTTCATGCTTAGTTTCATTATAGTGGAGTGAAATGAGAGAATTAATGGGTATTTGTAGAAAATGACAGGGATTTTTTTATTATTTTTAAAGCATGGTCCTTGGACTCTTCGATATAAAAACTGAAACACCGTTGACCCTCCCATCGTTGTAGACTATTTTTGTTGCAATTTATGGATTTTTTGTGGGATTTTCATTATTTAAGAACTATAATAACATTAAAATATATTTTTTTGTATGTATACAAGATTCTTATTCCTAAATAATTTCATTTAAAATCATAAAATAACAGTAGGTTTTCAATGATTATTTGTAGGTTTGGAAAATTAATTGTATATCTTTAAAATAAACAATTTTAATAAATAAACCCAATTTTTTCCACTAAATGTTTTTATTATTATTTATATAATTTTAAGTAATTATAATATCTTAATACTTAAAATATATTCATACCGTATTTTTCTTCTTACACAAAAATTTGATTGTCTCGGAAAATTATGAAAAGAATTACATTTAGATAATATTGAAATCTAATTTCCAGATATGAAATTCATATATAATGTTCATCATTTAATCATATATGTTTTAAATTTTATACAAGTGTGATATATTTGGAAAAAATGTTATATCAGTGATACAATATTTAATTTCTAATAGAATTTATAATTCAGTACTAATTATCCCCTAAAGACATAACCCCTTATCACACAAGCATATTTCATAAGGGTTAATTATAAAATCGTGTTTCAGTCATGGGGTGTTTCAGAAAAAATCTATATAAGAGTTATCTATATTGATTTGAAATTTTTTCATATATTATATTCTCCTAACTCTGTTGTTGACATTCTACATGGGCTTAGTCAAGTGAAAATCTCAGTGATTCTACCTCTTTCCCAAGATCTGATAAATGACTATCACAATGGATTTTAATAGTAGTTGAGTCAATGGTTTCTCCAATATGAATTAATTAAATCTATTTATTAATTTTAATATAAACAAATTCTAACAATTAATTTAATGTATCTATATTACCAATGGTTATAATGCCCATCGGTTATAATTTAATGGATATGTTTACTTCATATGAATTCATTAAAACAAAATTCCTAAATAGTAATTCTCATATTTAGTTCTTTTAATATGTTGATCCCATGAATTTAATTATTCTACTTTTATTCCATTCTTATTATAGTTTTGATATTAATTGGAGAATATAAGCTACGATACATCTACATTGTACATTTATTATTTATGTTTTCCTATTTTACATTATTATTCATAGAAATAATTTCCCTGATATAGAGTATATTTTTTATAAATTTTAATATGTTTATTTATTAATATAACTTATTAGGTATTAAATAGTCCCATTATAAAACTTTATTCCCCAAAATTTGGGGTGTACATTAATCCAAGAACAAATGATTGAAATTAGTATTCATTACTTCCTTGGGCTCCCATGTTTCCTATTCCAACTTGTGATTCCCCCAATGTACTTGAACTATCTAATTCATCCTATTCCATAACAATTTATCTATAGTTTCATGAGTCTATAATGTCTATTCATTATATAAATATTTGGGTTCCAACTATATTTCATCAGTGGTAAATATATGTTTAGGGTTTCTAATGTACGTCTTTAACCTTGAGACACGAAATACTCCTTTAAATTTATAGAGGCTTGGTGGTAAATATGAATACAAATAAAAAACACCAATTATTTTTATAATATAAATTTTTTTAATTTAACTTGGGCTTAAACTACCTTTCTTACCAAACCTTATAACCCCCCTTTATAGAGATACTTTTAAGAAGACATCATATCTTACTTTTAAATCTTTATCCCTCCTCTGATTATCTACATAGATTTTTAGTCTTCTATGAGTTATTTATATATGATTCTAAATAGTTCATACCTTCTTAGGGGTTTCATCCATGAGTTCTGAATCGAATTTACTCTTTTCCTAACTTAATCTCAATTTGTAAAAGTATGAAATATTATATCATATGAGGATTTATATAGTTTATTTTTTATTCTTGAATTGAATCTATTGATTTATGGAAATTCCACAAGAGGTTGGTACTGGCCTCATTTATTTTGAAGTTATTAATACATTATCTTAGTATGTTCTCTAACGTATGGATGGTCATTTTAGGTGGTCCATCCATTTGAGGATGGAAAGTAGTGGCCAAGTGTATCTCTATGTTTAAATCCTTCTGACACTTCTAAAATTTGATGTTTAACAAGGATTTGAATAAAAGAAAATTGATATAGGTACATCATTATTTCTAAGAACTTTATTTATATAGATCCATTAAATATTATTAAGGGGTAAAACCTCCCTTATTGATTGGAAATTTATAATCTTGGTAATCTGATCAAATATGAACCATATAACATCATTACTATTATATGTATTATGAATCATTGTAATAAACTCCATTGTGATATTTTCTCCCCTCAATATTTGTATATATAGTGGTTTCATCACACCCTTTGGGAGTTGTCTCTAAACCACAATATATTTTATATCATGAAATTTGAAACATAATCAATAATTTCATAATCTATGTTTTCTCACCAAGATTTCTCTTTTATATCCTTATACATCTTGATACTACTAATATGTATAGAGAATTTGATATATGAGCTTCATCCATAAATTCCCTCTTTAGATCAAGTATTTATGGTACCCATATAATCTTTTCAAACTTCAACACACCATCTTTATAGATGATGTTTTGAAATATACCATCTTCCATAGATTCAATATTCTTTTGTAAACCATTTTCATCTTGTAGATACCTCTTTATCTTCACTAGTAATGGTTGGGTAATTACTTAGAAAAGGAATGGAATTTCTCTTTCCTTGATTATTTCCAAGTCTAAATTTACTAATTATAAAAACAACAGATCCATATTTATCCTCATCATATATATACATTCTAGATCCTTCATACTCATTGTATTTTCCACCATGTTTTCCTTCTTAAGGTGGTAGTGTATTACACATTCATAGACCATGAGTAGTTAAAACCATCCCATTTTCCTCATTTTTAGTTCCTTCTATGTTAATATATAAATAAAAAAATTTATATATTTTTGTGTGTGTATGTCAAATATTTCACCATATATAATTTCTTCTTATCTTTAAAACAAACATCAACTCTTTCAACTCATGAAAAGGAGTTGGATAGTTTTTCTCCATGGGTATTTAATTACCTTGATTCATAAAAACATTTATCATTCTGCATATGGTCAAACCAAATTCCTTTATTATATTTATCACTATATATAAAAAATTATTCTTTTTGGAATTGTAAGGTCAATAATATTTCATTAAAAAATCTTTTCTTAAACTCCTAAAATATTTCTTCACATTACTTAGATCATGTTAAATTGTCCCCTTAATGTGTCAACTTGGATAAAGAATTATCTAATGGGGAAACATTTTCAAAAAATCAATAATATTAACCATCGATACTGAGAAAACTACATAACTTATTTAAATTCATTTTTATGGGAAATGATTAACACAATTTTTTATTTTAGTATCAAATGGTATTCCATTCATGGAGAAAATACGATCAAGAAAATATGTTTTGTAAAGCCAAAATTCACACTCTCTAAATTTATCATATAACCCACTCTCCCTTATAGTCACACGTTCAATCCATAAATGGATTTCATGGTCTCCATAATACATATAGTATATCAAAATGTCATCTAGAAAAATCACAAAAATTTATATATTAAGATAATCCTTGAGTACTCTATTCATTTGATCCATAATCATAATCATTGTATTTGTTTCCCAAATTAATTTTTTGTAAATTCATAACACTCATACATTGTGTGAGTAAATCTTCCATCTGGATTTTTAATTAATGATAAAAAAAATGAAGATAAATCATTGGGATGTGTTGAGCTCCTTTAATTTGATCAAATAGATCATCAATGGGAGGTAAAGGATACTTATTTTTTATAACAATGGAATGTATTTCTCTTTAATTTATTCTCATCTTCATAAAACCATCCTTATTTTTCCAAAATAAGATATGTTCTATCAAAGGTTAAACACATGGGTGTATAATACCTTATCACCAACATATTATATTTGTGTCTTTAATTTTGACAGTTTCACTCGAGCATGTCTGTTGGGAGTCATAGATATGGGTTTTTATTGGTTATAAATTTAATAAAAATTTAAAATTTAATTTTAAGAATATATATTGGAAGTTCCTAGGGAAATTAGTGAATATAATCCATTAAAAGAGATAGATCCTCTCTTTTAAGAATATCCTTTTCATTCATCCATCCAGCCACTCTAAGAATTTCATTAATATGATCCACTAGAGATGGATCCAAATAAGACTTGGAAAGTGAAGTATCCCTTTAAATTAGAATATATACTATTCTAACCTCAAATATAATAATATTTTCTCATAGGAATATATTATTTCATTATAATTTTAAATTTAATACATACTAAAGAATATATCAAATTCATCAATTAGTATAAAAACTACTTTTATATCAAAATATCTTCTATAGATTTTAATAGATACATTGAAATATAATTTCATATATATAATATTTAAAAAATGAGTATTAACTAAAAACATGGTCCTTAGTGAATTAAGGGATGATTCAATGATCTTAACATACTTTCATGACATTAATGAATGCATAAATCCATTATAAAATAAGGCATTTACTAACTTTTAGTTTATAATAAAATTACCCACTATAACATCATTTAAGACCTCGACATCTACTACTGTGATGTTATAATCCCACCCATGATCCGTTGACCTAATTTAGGGTAGATTTCCTTGATGCTTTGGGATTTTACCATAATAGTGTCCTATCACATTGAAATTAATGTATTGGAAATTTTTGGCTTCTTTCGTTACCATAAACTCATGAGCTAGATCCTTTATCTCCACACTTATAGAGAACTCCCATTGCTATAATGCCCCAACCCCAAAATCCTAGATCTGGTGCATTATTTTAATACATTGCCATGATTACATGGAATCAAGTCCAGATGGACTGATTAGTTTAGCAGTCTTGGAAAATAGATTACATACATGAACTTTACATTATAATTTCTAACATAAAACATATCTTTGATAATCCTATTAGAACGCCATTATTCCACTTCATTAACTCTTAATGTTAATTATAAAACACTTCTTCGCATCATGGGAAAATAAAATATAAAAAATGGGTTTAATCAAATTCTCATTAAGGATAAACAATATATCTGAAGATATTACAATTAACCATAAACTTTTATGTCAAGGTAAAAAATTATAAGACAAGCCTTTTAAAAAATTATCATGAGAATAATAGGACAAGAATAAATCAAATAATTTCTTTAAAACATTCACATGGGTATTCTCCTTGTTGAATAATCATATGTAAAATAAATTACTAATCACATATTGAGGGAATGAATAATGTGATACATCTTAAACGTACCGTCAATGATTCTACCAATACACCATACCTAATTGGGTAAGAAAATAGCCAAAACCCAAACACACTTGTCTATTAACACTACAGATACATTCAGGGGATATAGTAGGCCCTGTCCGACACATATAAATTTGGATGTACTCCTATTATTAAAGGGGTAAAACATAACCAACATAAATATTATTATTAAAACTAGAATATGAATGAAAATACATAAACTATAATCAATTAATTGAATAGAAATGTTACATCCACAGTCAAACATATCATAAATCATTCAATACAATATGGAATATTTTATTATAATAAATCAATGTTAAATAAGAATAATATCCAATAATGGATGTTGACATTGTTGAAAACATCTAGTAAAACTCTTTGATAGAAATATCCATTTTTAAGAAATCATTTAAAAGGAACAACATTTATAAAGGAAGTAATTTAAAATATATTTTGGTTTCAAATTTCCCTATACCACATTGAATCTTTTTAACGGAATTAACATTTTAAAACAATCATGTCCATATAAATAAATCCATAAAATAATTTAAAAAACATGGACATTAATTAAATAGATGCAGAAAAATAAATCTTTAAGACATTTAAAATGATGATATTGTTAAAGAGTCCATTCCATAAAACCTTAAAAGATTCCTTTTGAGGACATTTTTATGAAACAACAACATGGATTATAAATATTTCCTAGTAAATACTTACACATAATCAATCTTGGATAATAATGAGATTGAGGAATAAACCCTTAACTTAGGTATGATACTCTTCGTACATGTCAGAAACTCCAATATAATGTTTTTAAAAATATTATTTACTTATATAAGAAAAATAATAATATTTATGATATCATATATTATTCTTTTATGACTTTATATTACCCATTTAATAACAAATCCATGTTAATGCATCATTTTGGGTAATAATCGCTTTGTTAATCGTACATGTTTTGAAGTGTTGTTCTTGATCATAAAACTTAGATCATGATTAATTACATATAATATGATTTATATATCATATATATTCATAATATAAATGTATATGATATGTAGTTATATGAAGTCGAATATACCATTCATCGAGACGGTAGTCCGTACGTATGCATGAACGTTGTTTTCATTTTCTTATCATATATAAGTAAGTGAATGACATATATGCACACACACATTCACATAAATATTATTATATTAGCCTTATAATTTCAAATATTTAATAATTCTTCAGAATATATATATATATATACATATATATATTATAATCATTCATGAATGGTGGATGTGGAGAATGAATCTCATCATGTCGTAGTGACGGTAGGTGGTACGTACGCTCGAACGACAATATCATTCCATTAATTGTTAAATATTATTGAACTGGATGATAAATTAATTGTAAAAAATAATAATAATTTTATATTCATAATGTATTTATATTATACTCATCATTATACCCTTCCAAATAAAGTAATTTTGAATCATAAATTACACCACGATGTGGAGACTGTAAGTCGTACGTATGCACACATGGTAATATTATTATTAATAAGATTTTTAAAAATCATTATATAGTTGTCACATGATTATTATAACATATAAGTATATGGATTGTACATGATTTATTACCTTTTATGGAAACAAAATAGAAATATGAATTAGAAGAATAAAAGAACTTTGGAAGAAGGGATAGAACGATTACCTCTTCTTCGGGCGTCTCCATTAGATTTGTAGAAAAGTACACCATAAGTTGGTTTTCATCCCAAAGTGTAGCCTCTAGGATGAGTTGTGGGAAGTTGGGGGGAGATTGAGTTAGGTTTTGGACATTCCAAATGGCTACTAGGGTGTTAATTAAAGATAAGGAGGAGTGACCTTTTATAAGATAGGTGAGGGGCACTTTAGGAAAAGCTTGAAATATTAATTTATTATAAATTTATATTCTGTTTATAATAGATAAAAAGTGATTTATTTCAAGGATAAGATGAGTATGGGTCTAAAACATTTCAACAAATAGATTGTATACAAGTTTAGGTAGTTATTTTAACCTTATCTTTTGTACTTAACCCTTAGTTGAAAACATTACCTCTTACCATATCTTCATGTATTTTCACAATGTATGGTCACTCTAATTACTCTAAAATGAAAAGAGAACCAAAAGCGAAACATGAATGATATTGGTAAAATTATATTATTCATTTGTCAAAATCTTATATTTTTAGGACTATTATATCATTTAATAAAAGAGTATTTTTTTTAAAACTCATTTTTTTCACTTTTGAAACTATTTAGTAACTAATTTTTCTACAAGTCATAAAAACTTTATTCCTTCACAAAAAATTAATTAATTAAAATATAATATGTTATAATCATCTATAAAATTCATTTATGCTATATAAAGTTTCAAATTATATTTATTTTTATATTTATAATATCATTTATTTTATTCCTTAATTAATAATGCAAACACTGTATCATTATTGTGTCATAAATACATTTAATTATTTAATATCTATAAATAGAAAATAAAACACACTAATGTTGGAAATATTTTTTTCATTCCAATTACTATTTATATTTGAATATATCACTTATAAAAATTGAAATAAATTTATTAGTAATAAGATACATGTTAACGTTATATTTCCCTTTAAATTAATTTTTATAACATGACATTTTTACAACCAAGTGATTCCATGGTGTCATAAAATATACATAAGGATTCTAATGGTCATCCATATATCATCCAATCAGATTATTACACGTGTTAGGGAAGTTTTTAATTATTATAATATTATTTTTACCCATATTTACCTCATTTATCCTTTAACCATGGTAAATAAAACAATTATATAAGTTACTATTCATAATGTCAAAAAATAAAAGGTCCATATTTAAAATATTTGGAAATTTTTATTCCAAATATGGAATCCATTTTAACAATTGAAATTAAAAAAATGACAAAATTAATTAAAAATTAATTCACGTGGTTAAAACCAAATAGCAGATTTTTTAGAAGTAAAAACAATAAAAAGATTGATATATATATATATATATTCATTTTAATTTTAAAATTACTTTTAACGATCTACATTTTAAAAAATCATAAAAATAAAATCCAAATATACTTTAAAACCAATTAAAAATATAATCTATCTATATAAATAATTTTTTATGAAAAAGTAGTTTTGAATTAATATGCAGTATTTTTTACTATTCATTAAAATATGAAAGTAATCATAAAACCACCCAAAATTTATCCAAACTAAATATTTTTTGTTTTTATTCTAAATAATAATTTTATTTTTTTTTTAAATTTAATATATAATAGTGTAAAATATTTAATTTAAAAAGGGTTCACCATTAAAAGGTAGAAAAAATGCATTTTTTTAAAAATACATCTTTTATCGGAAATTTTGAAGTTGTCATTTTATTATGTCTAATAAATACATAAGATTAATGTTTAAATTATAGGGGATATATAAAATTCAAATTTGTTTTAATACTATTCATAATCTCTTTTTTACATGGTTGGTTTGATAGGTCGTGGTGTGCTCGAACTCGGTGTTGTGTACATCACACGTTATTACATTATTTAAAAAGGAAGCATACCATGGATGATTGAGGATTTTCATTATCCCCTCCTTAAATAAATTTCACCCTCAAAATTTAAAAATTTTATCGAAAACTATGGGCTTTATATTTCAAAATATCATAGTTGAAATCCCATATAAAAAATTGGATTAACAAGACCTTTATTTTGAAATAAATAAAGGAAAGTTTGAAGGTCACCACAAATAAAAAATATTAGGGTTACATGTAAGAAAACATTGACATGAAAGAAAAATCTAATCATCATGTTCTTATGTAGAGTGATAGGTAAAATCATTAGGATAAAGTTCACAATATGAAATCCATAAATCAGTGATGATCCAAGGGACCATTTGATTCATCACATGAAATCTCTAGGAAAACAGTTTTGGTTTTATTATATTTTTCCTAGAGGTGATGATTTACTTTATAGATTATGAACACAATGATGAATACTTAATTTAAATGTAATATTTCAATCATTAACTAATTCGTACCACAAACTCATATTTCTTTTCAAAAGATAATAAAACTAAAAAAAAAATATTTTTCATAATCGTATAAGGCTCCAAATATAAAATCAAACCATTTAAATAAATAAAACTATGTTATACTATCCATAGCCTTCGTGTCGGCCAATGGTAGGTAATATATCCTTGTCTCGCTTCTGTTGTGGGTTAAATTCCAGCAACTTTTTCCGATGCGATGGGTTCTTTCCCAGATTGCGGGTTGTCCTTTTTCCTAAACTATATTTTTATAAAATTCCATAAATAACCTTAAGAAATGTTTTAACCATAAAAAATACTATCCAAATTTAATCATTATTCATTCCAACATTTTGCGTTATCCAAAATACTTCTTCCCAAACTCTGTCTAAAAGGTCTCAAAATTTACGAAATCAATTGTATCCTCAGATTACCCAACCAATGTAATGTTCCTCTTATTTACACATTCTAACTATATTATTACATTCATCATATTAAAACATTAATTAAAACAAAAAAGTATTGTAGTAAAATCCCTATATATATATATCAAATTCTACTTATAACTAGAATATAATTCATGAATGCAAACACAAATATATTAATTATTCCACTTCGACCATAGTAACAACATATTCTTGATATTTATACATTTGATTCTTCTAAGATGTATTTTCATAAGGAATTGAACAATTATTTGCATAATGTCCCATATCATCATTGCATATCTTCTTTATTTCCCTTATAATCATGAGCCTGGTTACCCTTTTCTCCACATTTTTCACAAGTTCTCCATCCTTTTAGGAATGTACCATGTTGTTTTGTTCCACAATTATCACATAATTTAAAATCATTATTTACCTTTTTCAATTTATCTATCTATTGATCCACTTTTCTATTCTTCTCTTTCATTACTCTAATGTCATAAAACATAGATAATTCATTTTTTCCTTGATATCACTTGAGACCACATCTTCATGTGATGAGAAATATTGTAAGACTGGTGATCTTCGGTGTAATGGTTTTAATAAATAAAAGAATCAATAAATATTACTTCATGGGTAACATATGTAATCTCCAACAATTTTTTAACCATGTGAAGTTAGCCTCAAACTTTTCAAAATTCTCATCCTTCTTATACCTTATACTTAGAAATTGCATTTTCATATCAGCTCCTTGTTCACAAGGAATGTATTTCTCTAGGAATTTTTTTACTCTATCCATTCTATAATTTCTACTTCTTTATCCTCCATTATGTTTAGAATTAATGACCACCATTGATATGTGTCTCCAAAAAGATGGTAAAAATCCATGACAACTTCCTCTCTTTTGATACTTCCTAAAGCAAGAAATATTTTCACGAAGGAACTTATCTACTCTTCAAAAAAATATGAATTTCTAATCCCATTGAATATTTGGGGTTTTTGTCTCATGAAACTGTCTAACAAGGATCCTCTATACTCTGGATTAAGGTTCTCCATACGTGTAAGGTTGTTTTTCATAACCCAAGTTAGCTATCCCATTACGGTTATAAGTTGTTCAGCACTAGTTGCATCATCATTTCCACTATAATTATCTTTCATAGGAGGTAAATACTAACCTAGATTACATGTATTCATACAGTTTCTATTCCTCAAACTAGGATCCATTTCTAATCAATGGAATACACTATATTAGATTATGAATCATAATTCAAAATTTCAAACTAGTAAAATAAATTACATAAATTGAAAAATTTATACATATCTAATACTTAGTCATAAGTATGGCACATTTGATTACATATTTACTCCTAAATATTTCATAACAGTTTGTAAATTTAATATGAATTATACTAAGCATATCCCCCTAGAGTGTCAAATGAGGTGCGTAGTAAGGCTCATTGTCGTGTATCAAGTTACCCCGAGTCAAGACCAAAATACATTGTAATAGTTTTCACCCATTGGTACATCTATTCCAGAACCACATCCACTTTTAGTATCCATAAAGGGATATATTTCATGGAATATCCTTGTAATCCCTACATTACCAAAATTATAGGGGGTCCTTCTACACATAACATCATTTTCCATAATAGGGTTATGGTCATTAATCTATGTATTGTAAAACTATTTTTAAGGTTGTAAGTAAACATTATTTGATACCAACTATAATGCCCCAACCCTAGAAGCTTTTATCCAAAGCATTATTTTAATAAATTCACATGCTTACAAGGAATCAAGTCCTAAAGGACCGATCAGTTTAGTAGTCTTTGAAAATAGATTACATACATGAACATTACATTACAATTTCATTCCTAAAACACAACATAGGTAATCATTTGTGAATGAAATTATTCCCCTTTCAAAACCCTACATATTAATTTCAAATCAATTCTTGGAATCCTGGAAAATAAAACATAAGAAAGGTGTGAGCTCAGATGCTATGTAAGGATATACAATATAGTATAAGCTATCCAAAATAACCATAAAATCTTAAGGAAAGGTAAAAAATTAAAAGACAAGCCTTTTAAAAAAATTATATTCAGCATAATATGGAAATAATAAATCAAATAATTCCATTTAAACATTCACATGTACATTCTACTAGTCAAATAATCACAAGTAAAATAAATAACTAATATCATAACGAGGGAATGCATAAAATGAGACATCTTATACAAACCATCAAGGCTTAGAACAAGACACCATACCAAATTTGGTAAGACATTAGCCCAAACCTGAAAATCATTTTCTCATGCGACTATCGATGCATCGAGAGGGAATAGCGAGCCCTGCCTCACACTTACAAAGTCCAGGGCATTCCACATACGAAAGGGGTAAAACATAACCAACATAAATATTCATATTAAAACTAAAATATGAATATAAATACTTAAAATATAATCCATAAATGGTAAAAAAATATCACACCAATATTAAAATATATCATAAACCATTCAATAATATATGGAATATTTTATTATAATAAATCAACCTCAATTAATAATAATATGAAATAAATGATGTTGACATAGATTAAACCAATCAGTAACACTCTTTGAGAGAAATATCCTATTTTCATGAAATCATTTAAAATTAGAACAATTTATAATGGAAGTAATTTAAATGAGATTTTTGAATGAATGATTCCAATACCACATTGAAACTTTTGAAGGTAATTAAAATTTGAAAATAATCAAGTCTATATAAATAAATCCTTAAAAATCATTTTGAAAACATGAATATTAATTAATTTTATTTAGAAAAATAAATCTTTAAAAATTGATAATGATGATCTAGTTAAATATTACCTTCCATTAAAACATTAATGATTTTGATGAAATTTTTATGAAACATATACAAGGATGATAAATATTTCCCAGTAAATACATACACATAAACAATATCATATAATAATGAGATTGAGGAATTAACCCTTACCTTAGGTCCTATACACTCTGTACGTGTCTGAAACACTAGTAAAATATGTTTAAACATATTATTAACTTTTATCAGAGTCATAATAATATTTATGTTATCATATATAACTCTTTTATGACTTTATGTTAACTGTTTATTATCAATTCTATGTTAATGCAACATTTCAGATAATAATCAATTTTTTTATCGTACATGTTTTGACATGTTATTCTTGATCATATAACTTAGATCATGATTTAATTAATTATATACTGTATAAAATGATTTATATATCATGTAATTTAATAATATAAATATATATTATAGATATATATATGAAATGGAATACACCGATCATGGAGATGGTAGGTCGTACGTACGTATGAATGTTGTTTCCGTTTTCTTATCATATGGAAGTAAGTGAATGAAATAGTTGAACATATAAATTTATATTATTCTAGTAGCCTTATTTTTTTAAATATTTCATAAATATTCATAATATATATATATATATAATCATTATTTAATGGTTAATTTGGAGAGTGAATCTCACCGCGTCCTGGAGACAATATGTCGTACGTATGCACGAGCGGCGATATCATTTCATTAATGGATAAATGATATGGAAATGGATGTTATATTAATTATAAAAAATAATAATTAAGTAGTATTCATTATTTATGTCTATTATACTCTTCATTATACACATCCAAATAATGTAATGTGGAATAACAAATTACACAATGACGTGGAGATGAAATACCGTACGTACGCATGCATAGTGATACAATTATTCATAGGTTGGATAAAATGATGAATATAGTTGTCAAATGATTATAAAAACATCTTATTATATATAGAATACTGTATTTATTACATTGGTATGAAAAAAAATTGTACAAAAAGAAAATAACTCTGAAAGATGGGGTAAAACGATTACCACTTCTTCGAGTGTCTCCTTGTGATTTTCAGAAAATGAACCCTTAAGTTGGTTTTATACCAAAATTTTGGACTATAAGATGAATTCTTTTATGTTGGGAGGAGATTTTGGCAGGGATTGTCCAATCCAAGGGGCTTTTTAGGTGTGAATTAAAGATAAGGAGAAGTGCCCTTTTATAAGAGAGGTGGGGGGGAACTTTAAAAAAATATTGAAATATTAATTTATTATAAATTGACTTTTGGTTTCTAATACATACAAAGTGATTTATATAGAGTATAATACGAGGATAGGTCTAAAACCTCTTATGAAATAAGTTTTAGACATGTTTAGGTCGGTAATTTAACTATTCATTTTGGACTTAACCCATACTTAAGAACATAAACTCTTACCATATCTTATTGTATTTTAATAATGAATGGTTAAAATAGTTACTATAAAATTAAAATAAAACAAAAATGTGATCATTAATGAAATTACTAATATTATATACTAATTTTTTTGTATATTATATTTCTTGGACTATTATATCATATAAAAAAGTTATTTTTTAACTCATTTATGTCAATTTTGACACTATTTAGTAATTGATTTTTGATAAAGTCATAAAAACATGATTTCTTATAAAAAAGGAATTAACTAAAAGATAATATTACATAATCATCCATGAAATTAATTTATGTTATAAAAACTTTAAAATTACATATATTTTAATATTAATAATATCATTTATTTGATACCTTCATTAAAAAGGAAAACACCTCATCATTATATAAATTTATTTATTTAATGTATAAAAATAAACAATAATATACTATGATGTAGGAAATATTTTTATACTCCACTTAAAATTTATAGCTTAATATAGTTCTTATAGAACTTTAATTAAAAAATTTTGGTAATAAGATACATGATTATGTTTAATTTTCTTTTACTTTTAATAAATGAATATTACATGTCATTTCAAACCCAAGAGAATCGATGGAGTACTAAAAAGGACCTAAGGACTCTCATGGTTAGTGATATATAACCCAATAGTATTTGAACATGTGTTAAGGTGGTTTTGTATTATTATAATATTATTTTTTACCCTTATTTTCCTGATTTACCATTTAACCATGGTAAAAATATAATTAATGAAGATGCTTTTCATAATGTCCAAAAATAAAAGGTACCTAAATAAAAAATTTACATCTTCTGATTTTAAATATGGAATCCATTTTTTCAAATTCATAACATATAATTGGTAGAAATTAATTTTAAATTAATTCTATTGTCAAAACTATAATGTGGGTTTTTAATAAGTAAAAACTGCCAAAATATTGACATATGTTTATATTGAATTTAGTGGTAAAATTACTTTCAATGAACTAAAATATATTAAATTATAAAAATAAAATACAATTAAAATTTAAAACCACTTAAAAAGATAATATAACTATATAAATAATTTATATGAAAATTCAGTTTTGAATTAAAATGTAGTATTTTTCACTATTCATTAAAATATGAAGGTTATCAGGAAAACACCAAAAAATTATCCAAAATAAATTTTTATATCCCTATTATAGAGAATAATTTAATTATTAAAATATTAATATATAAAAGTTTCAAATATTTTATTTAAAATGTGTCCGCCCTTAAAAGGCAGAAAAACTACATTTTTTGAAAAACACTTCTTTTATATAAAAAATTGATTATTTTCTTTTTGTTATGTATGTGAAACACATAATAGAAGGATGAAATTATATGATATATATATTTTTAAAAATGAGGTTTATACTATTCATCACCTCATTTTTATAAACAACTAGTTTGATAGGTTGTGGTGTGCTTGAACACAATGTTGCGTACTTCGCATGCTATTGAATTATTTGAAAAGGATGCATATCGTGGAAGATTGGGGTGTTACAGTTATCTTAAATCAATCATAGAGCTATTTCTTCCCATGTTTATTTAGTGTTGGAAATTATACCATTTATTTTTCATTTCCAAATATCTTTTATCATGGCTCTCAACTACCATATTCTTCTATTTCATTCCATTAAAAGTAAAAGATATGTATAATTTCATATTTTCCTTTATGGAACTTGTCACTCCTTTCTTATAAGAAGAAATTTTTGGCAATATTAATAACCTTTAATGTTTTGTATTAAACCCATTAAATAAGTAACCGGCCTTCATTTTTTGATTCCTTACGTAATATGTAATATATATTTAACACCATGTAAATTTATCCTCATAATCAGAAATATCATCCTTTTCCTAGTTTAAAAAATTTATGATTTTCCATTTCATGTAAGATCATTTTTCATGAGGAAATTAAATTTCAGTTAATATCACCTCAATATGGTTTCATTCCATATTCTCTGTCTCTAATTCCTTCTTAGTGTTTTGAATCAATTACCAAAATTTCCTAGCATCACCATTTAGATGATATACATTTATAATGACCTTATAACTCTCTTTAGATACAAAATTACGGAATATATTCTTTTAGAAAATGATCCGTTTTTTATCTACAAATGTATTTTTAGTTACTTTTTTTGGTGGAGGTTGGTACCTCATGAAGCAGTCCGACATTGTTACACTATGCTATGGAGAAACAAGGTATTTATTATTGGAAAGGATATTAATCATAAATTAAATTAAACACCCAAATATAGTGATAATATAATCCAATCCAACATTATCCCCATTAAATTCCTCTAGAAGGAAATATATATTTTAGTTATGGGTGTTGACATTTTTTTAATCCTTCTATTAGGCACTGTTTCTAAATAATGGCATATACTTATATTTTTATTGTATAAAACTATTAATTTTAAATTATATTATATAATTCATATGAATTTATCACAAATTAATTTCGTGAAATCTTGAAATATTTCTTGAATATTGCAATAGTTTTTATAGGTTTATGTTCACTAACAGTGGTCTTATAAATCTAGTTCTTAATGTTTCCACTAAAATTTTGGTAATATCAGCTGTAACACCCTAAATCCAATACCTGAAATTTTTTGGTTATATTATTACATTGGAACATAACACATATATCACTATACATTGGATCAGACAGTATAATAGTCTAAAAAAACTTGATACATAGATGAACCTTACATTACATTGAAAACATAAGATACAATAACTGGATATAATAAAATGTGTTATTTAACCTTGTAAATCCATATTTCATATGCATTAATCTTCATGGATTTCTATGCAAATTAGATATAATAAAAATATGTGATTTTAGATGCTCGTTAAGGGGTACTGTTCATGGAATTCTATCATACATAATCATGGTAATAATAATTTGACAAGAATAAATAAATTACATTACAAATGGAACCATTAAAATAATATACCCAAAGATTTCCTAACAACAAATAAATGCATGGATAATAATAATAGATCACATAGTGATGGAATTTATTGTTTCATATATCATAAAAATACCATTAAGGACTTACGCAAATACATCATACATAAATGGGTAAGGATGATACCAAACACCCAAGAAAGCTTATCAGATGAGACCTAATGGTCCATTTATGGGTTATATAATTTTAGGCCCCATCAATCACATAATATATCCAACGCATCCATCATATGAGTAGAATAAATAAAAAGGAAAATCATAATTTTCCTTAAGGAAAATAATAAAATTATTCATTAAGTAATCAATATTCTCCTTTATAGGAATCTAGATATATATTATTAATATGTCCCCATTTAATTGAACAATATAACTATCTAGGTATATATACCACAATCAAAAAAGAAATAATAGGATATTAATTATGTAATTGAATGTATCCTTATCAAAGGCATGGTAACAAGGTAGTTGAAAAAATTATTTTGAGGGTATAAAGATATCAATATAAAATATTTCTTCATTTTGTTTCATAAATATATCGTTTATTATCTTAATCATATCCCCTGAAAGTGTTAAACAAGTTGTGTAGTTAGGCCCATTAGTTTGGCACCAAGTGAAGATTGAGTAAATAACTAATAATCCTTTTTAAGGATATTACCCTTAGGTTTATCTGAGAAAGAGACTATATTCACTTTTTTATCTAGACATGTATTTCATTATTAGGAATCCACACAAACATTACATTGCCAAAATATAGGATTTTTTATGGCCATGGGAATTTTTGAGAATTATAACAACTTAAAAGGGATGTATAATGAGAGATAATGGTGACCACTCATTTATAATATAATAATCATTTTATAAAAAATAATCCCAATGACAAATATCATTGAAAATAAACGGAAATTGAAGGATTAAAAAATAAATATAGAAAAGTGAGTAGGAACCATTACCTTTAAATGGGTCTTCTTATAGCATGAAAATAAATCCTTAGAACATTTAAAAAACATTGTATAGTCTCTTGAATGGAAAATTAAGAGATAATTTAGGGACAATGTTCTAATAGTAGAGTGTAAATGTAGAATGGGTGGGTATTTAGATAAAAGTAAGGAGAGTTTATTAATAATTTAAAATTATGGTCCATGGACTCACGGTTATAAAAAACTATAAAATAATTAACCCTACCATAGTTTTAGCCCATCCCATTTGAAATTTAGGGACTATTTTTTGGATTTTAATAATTTAATAACCAATACCTATTGAAAATATATTATATTGGATGTAGAAAAGATTCGTGTCTATATAGTGTTTCTTTTCAAATAATAAGATGTACTTTTGGGTTTGGAAGATTATTTATAGGTTTGAATAATTAATTTTTTTACTTTAAATGGAATTATTTCAATGAATAGACCCATATTTGGTCGATAAAAAATTATTCTTATTATTATATATATTTTATTCATAATGATGTTATAGTACTTACCATATATTCATACTGTATTTTATGTTTTACTCGTAAATTTGATTGCCTCATAAAATTATTAAATAAATTTATAATAATCTAATATTGATGTTCTAACTCCCAATATGTATTCCATGTAATAAAATTCTTACTATTGTCATGTTCATACTATATTTTATAAAATTTTGATATATTTATTAAAAATATTGCTTCGGAGTAAACACTATTTAATTTCTAAAAGAATTTACATGTAACCACCACATAGCCCATAGATACATAACCCATTATCCCACCAGTGTAAGTCATAAGGGTAAGGTTTTAAATGGGGGTAATTCAATTTTGTGGTTCAAAATTCATTGATTTTTAATGATTTTAAATAATTTTAGACTATCACATACACAATCCTATTCCAACCCTAGTTTTTGTTGTTTTCTTGGGAAACGTAATGTGTAATCCCTAGTGATTATACCTCATTCCCAATATCTGATAAATGAGAATCATAAGGAATATTCCTACTAATTTAGGTCATGGTTTCTCCCTTATATGTTAATTAATTATTTTTATTACCTTTAATATACTCAAATTATAGTGGTTACTTTAATGACAATATTACCAATAATCATTATTCATAATGATCATAATTTACAATGGTAAAAATAAATTCATTAAAACCCATCCCATAAAGAATATATCTATTTTTTAGTCTCTCAATTTATTGATTTCATGGATTTCATTATTATTATTTTGTATTTTTCTTGTCATTGATATGATGTTTGTTAGAGAATATGGGCCAAGTGACATATAAATTGTACTTTTATTATTTATGATCATCTATTTTCCATTACATTATATAGAAGTATAATTAAATTTCTACCTATGATATCTAGTATATGATTTGTTATAAAAAAATATATTTATGTTTTACTTATATTTCTCAAGCATTACAATGAATGTAAATTCCATCAAATAAAATAAAACTGCATAAATCATTATTAAAAAATGATTCTTCTACATTGAATAATATAGGAAGGATGGACATTGTATCAATGAATGATGATCTCCATCATCATTATGAAACCTATATGAAACTATAAAAATTAATAAAAACTAATGTTGAAAATAAATAATAACAAACTAATATATATGTAATGGATGATAATAATTGAAGAGTATAAAAGATAATAGATATAAATAAGTTTATTTAATCTGTGATAAATATTTTTTTGTTTATTATATAGGTGGTTAACGTTTTTCATATTACATGGGAGTAAAGTGAATGGTTTCTCTATAATATCACTTTGAAATAAAGTATGTCTACGTTTAAATTCATATTTCAGGAAATTATATATTTTTTCTATCTAAAACCCCATATATTGTCTTTTTTATTGGTTATTTATGGGTTTTATAAGTATTATTACCATTTTTCATAGAATTGGTTCATATTTGAACTAAAATAATTATTATAAATGAGTAACAAAATTATCTCTTGTTTTCCACTCTATATCCATATTATTTATATATTATTAGGGATTTATATTCATAAAAATCAATTATTTATTAAATACAAATTCAAATTTTTTTGACTTACTTTATAAATGTATTAATGTAATATTATTAACATTTTTTACATGAATCATTTTTAATGACTTTGACTTTTTTTATAAAACCATGACCATAATATTTTTTTAACACATTATTATGAATATAATTTCACAACATTTTATATATATTTTTCTTAATGACTATTACATTCCAATTCTTATGGATTTCTGAAATTAATTCTTATTCCACATGTTTAAAAATAATACTTCCCTTTAAATAAATGTTATCAAAAGCTAAATGATATGTATTGTTACTTTTAAAGCTATTTTCCAGACACACATATAATGTTTTCATATATGTAAACATAATTTAAATTATCATATGACTAATTAGAGATATTCTCTAAAGATACCATCGAAATTCTCTTTATAGATGTATTATGATAATGTTTTTTGAAAATCATTATGAAACCCATTTATTTATAATGGGTTAAATATGATATGATGAAATTGTGAATGTTTTCATGTTATTATGGAACACAGAGGTATGGTTAATCATTTTGTGATTGTTTGGTCTGATATATGAATCCAATGATTTTTGTATGGTTTTATATCTCATGAGATTAGGATAGTACTTTCCCAAGTCCAAAAAGGTTATGAGAAATTGGTTTTTAGCCTAAGCCTACTATGTTATGGGTAGGTGGTTAGACCTATACATTATGACATGTATGTCTATGTTGTTATATTTGATATATGTTTTTATAATTATGCTTAGTTTTATTCCACATTCTTATGCCTATTCTATGTTTCCATAGAACCTGACTATCAACCTATGTTTTCACATTTATATTACTCATGTATTATACTATTCTAAATCTATATGTCACCACTCATGATTTATTATCTACATCGTATTGGGTATGATACTCTTATGTCATGAACATGCACCCTTTATTGATTTTATATTCTGTAGATTATGAATAACATCATTATGTATGATGTTTATAAAAGTTTATCATGTGAGAAGAATGTTTGTTGGATTTTTAAATAATAATTTAATAATTTTTTGATTATATATCTAGTATCAAAATACTGTAAGCATGTAGGTTATAGTGTTGTTTTTTTGATATATAAGGAATAATCAAGTGAAATTATGTAATGTTCATGTCCGTAATTTTTGTCACACCTCATCTCATACCATAGAAGGGTTCAATTTTTTTTGGGGACTAGGTAATGAAAAATAAGGGAATTTATCCTAAAACGAAATATATTAAACCAAAATATATATAGGAAGATCCTAAAATTTCATAGTTTGAAATGAGGTATCACAATTTATGACATATTTGGATTGATTTTACATATCGTATGATTGATTGGTCTAGTTATTATTTCTTAATAATCACACTAACCATTTTAGTATCTTTATGGTTTGAAAGATAGAATCATAAAATTAGGGTGTGGATAGGTATACCCAATATTGAAAACAACATATTTGTGCCTAGTTCTATAAATTTATTCAAATATTGAAAACTCTATAAGGTTATTAATTTGTGTCCCTAATGATATATATTAAATTATCAGTGAAAAATCATGGTTGTTTAATTATTTCAACCCTTGTTTATAACTCCCCTATGATAGATGTTTGTGGGAATATACGTCCTGAGGTTCTTATTATACTCCCTTTAATGGAATTTTATGCCATTTTGGGTATATATTTTCTCACTATACATAGATTTTATGTTAACTTCTAGGATAGGGAGGTCATATTTTATATCTTGAATCACCCTATGATTATATATCAGTATAAGGACAACCATTATATCCTTATAAAAATTATTCCCTTATATGGGACTTAATACCCAATAATGAGGGTTATATTCCTTAACTGGTTTAAGTGAAAGGCAATATTTATGATATTATGATAGAAAATGAATACATTTGTGTTTATGTTAAAAATTTCCCTAGTCTTCCCAAAATCTCTGAGGCCGAGTTTTTAATAGAATTCATACCCAAGGTTATGCTAATATAAAATACTCAATATATAATTGACCTAAACTATTATAAAAATACCCTTTACCAACGGTTTAAGGGACCGTTAAATGGTTTGAAATTGGTATATGTCTATACTAATGGTTTCATAAAATTGTTGGTATAGGTAATTCCAAAAAATATCTACTTGTTTTTTATCCTGTTACCACTCGTTTATAATCCAACAACCTAACCACTAGCCTAACATGACTTTTGTGAACATAATATCATAAATATAGATACATATATTCATCAGTATTTTAATTTTTTATCTATTTACTGTTATTTGATAAAATATTCCATAAAAAATATATTTACCTACACTAATGGTTCTCAAAACTATTAGTATATACATATACCAAGGATTTTTATAACCTTTTGTTTGGTTCTTTGATTTTTTATCTAAAACAATAGTTTTGATGAAACTCTATGATTAGGGTGGAAATATACTAATGGTTTGGGAAACAACGTTGGTATAAAGTCACTATAATAGACCTATACTTATAGTTTTCGCCAAAACCATCGGTTTAGGTCCAAATTAGTGAGCTACACCAATGGGTTTCACCAAAATATTGGTATAGGTCCATATAAGTGACCTATACCAACGGTTTCAGCCAAACCATTGGTATAGGTCCTATTTCTAATAGTGTTGATTGAATTAGAGGATGTAAAAAAGGAAGTAAAATAGAATATAGAAAAAGGTTTTATATTCCCAAGTGCTTCACCATGGGTTTCACTAATACTCTATATTAATAATAAATATGGATCCGTGTGTCTCTGTATTGATTATCCTGATCTAAAGAAGAACATGATCAAGAACATGTATCCTCTACCCTGTATTGATAACTTGTTCAATTAATTATATGGGGATAAATACGTCTCAATGATTTACCATAGATATAAATATCACCAATTAAGGGTGAAAATGATTGATATATCTAAGATAATCTTAAATTCAAGATATGATTACTATGAATAAATAGTGATTCCATTCAAGCATAAAAATGAATCCACTATCATTATGTATATAATGAATATCATCTTTTGAGATTTCCTTAATCAATTTTTTGAATTATTTATAGATAATATTCTCATATATTCCAACAGTAAGGAAGGTAATAAATATCATTTTAGAGAATAAAAAGAGGTATAATTAGAGATATCAATAATATTATTTTAATTTAATATATAGATGAATTTTCTTTAAGGTTAAAAGTGTAAAATATATTCTGATCACAAGATCATAAAATATGTATTGACATATAATTAATTGAAAATTCTCCAAAGGATATGGTTTGATTTTTTCAAGTACCATAACTACTTGATAAATTACCACCCTTGGAACTAAAACAAGGTGGTTAATTATCTAATCAAGAAGGATCTTGCTACCTTATCTAGAATGTGTATTGAAAGAGGTTAAATACTCATGGATTTATAAAGGATTGAATTTTTAAATCATGTGTTTGGGGTGAAATTATATCTTACACAATTGACTAGTCAACTATCCATCCAAGTAAATATTAAGGAGTATAGAAGGATGATATGGAACTATGAAAGAAGGTATGCAATTTTCTAGAGTTTTACTTTTCAAATGATGTAATTATATATTTTAGGAAACGAATATGTATTCTATAAATACCAAAATTGAAAACAAATATATAAGATGATTTACATAGTTAATCATTCACTATCCAAACTAAAATTACCCTAATGTATTAATATCTAAAGACCCATTTATAGTGCTAACACACAAATAGGTATATTTCATAGAATGGTTCTTGATGCTTGTAAATCCAAAAAGTTAAGGTGGAATGATAGAATTATAATGGGATGACACACCCATTAACCACACTCATATTTAATTGTGAGAATATCATTATGGATTTGATTATATGAATTCCCAAGAATTATAATGTCCATTACACTATTTTGGTTATTGTAAATAACATTACAAATTTAGAACATTTCATTTAAATTTTATAATATTTATCATTCAATCACCATTACAAAATATATATAATGTACTTTTTAAAATTTCATATATTATCAAGATATGAGTTTTACATCAATGTTCTAGACAATTCTTCAAGGTGAATCATATATAGAGATGAGCTTTATAACTTTTTATCATCCTCATACTGATGGTCACTCAAAAAAGATAATTAATAATTTTTAGGACATAATGAAATCTTGTTCAATGGATTTCAAATAAGGGTAGGATTAATAAAATACCTTGTTAGATCTAAAATATAACAATAATTTACATTAAATAATTTAAATAACACCATCATAAAATATGTGTAGAAAGTGGTGTAAAACATCAATATATTGGGATAAGGTTGGGGTGTGAAAAATGATATGATAATATATTGATCATGTGATTTTATAAAAGATTCATACCATTAAATTATATGTTCAAACTATATAGATTAGATAAAATATTTATGATTATAATAGTCAAAGAGATTTGGATTTTAATGTGGGAAACAAATTATTCCTTCAAATATCACTATGAAATTGGATTTTGAAATTATGGAAGAAATGAATGTTAATCCATATATATATTGTCTCTTTTAAAATCCATGATCATGTGGGGGCTATATCATATCATATTACACTTCAATAAATTATTTCCAAATGGAATTATGTGTTCCATATAACACTTTTTAGGAAGTACAAAACAAACCATTCATATGAGATAAACTCAATAGTTTTATAGTAGAAACACGATCTTATCAAGATGATCAACTAATATAAATATCAGATCATAGATATACATTACTATGAATAATGAATAATAACGTTATTAATGTTCAATGGGGCCATCATAAGTTTTAGGAAGCATTTTTGGAACCCAAATATGTAATTTGGATTATGTACTCTAAATTTTTCTCATCAAAGTAACAAACATTTAAGGAAAAAAATCTGTTAATGTGGGTAGAATATAACATCACTTAATTTTACATTGTATTTTTATTTTAAATAAATAATATATTAAATATTATCTTTCACACGCAGCACCAAATTAATATAAACTATAATACAATTTATTTTGATAAAATATTACAATGCAAGATAAATATTAATACATTATGAGAATGTAATATGAACCATCATTAAGAAAAATATATGAGGAATAAGTACACAAGTAAATAAAAAGACCACAAACATGAATTCCACACCCAAAGGTTTTCATAGAAGATAAAAATTTGATTACAACAATGTAAAGAAGGAAAATCATTTTAAATACAAGGGAAATTTTTAGATAAAAGTAAATATGATGAATAATTTTAGTGTTGTTTGTAAGGCGATATGGAGTAATGAAATTTAACCCTTATATATATGGTTATTGGATACATAGTAGGTAGATATATGGTCAATGACAATATAGTTATTGGGTATGAAAGTATACAATGGGTATATTGATGTTATGTAATTGTTAGTAAAAAATTGAAAATAATATAATTCAAAAAAATTAAATAATGAAACAAAATGATAATATTTTATATAATATTTTTTTATAAAAATATATTTTATATAATTTACATATTATTAATATTATTATTAGAAAATTATTTGATTTATTTTTAAAACTCAAATTAAAATTTTAATACCAATGTATTGGTAAAATTAAATGGGTATAATATGAATAATTAATTTTAATATGATGTGGTTAAAATTATATAATGTTAAAATTGAAATTTTTCAAATAATAGTTTTTTATGTATTATATATTTTTATCTTAATAAATTAAATTGATCACATTCAAATTATGAATATAATAAAATTATTCAATGTATAATAAATATTATAACATTTATTTAATTATTAATTTATATAAAATAATATTAAGAATATTTAGTGTTTAAAATTTTATTTTAAAAAAATTGTTTTTATATATTTAAATATATTGTATTTTTATTTAAAAGAAAAAAATATCATATTTAGAAATTAAATTAGATTAAATGGATTAAAATTTCTAATCAATTTTTTGAAATAGTTAAATTGTTAAATTTCATTTTTGGGTATCAAAAAAAGTTACCAATGTATAAAATGAGTAACCATAATAAAGCTAAAATGCGGTAAAAAGGGTTTAACTAAGTTGTAAAGGCTTAAAATATCATGAAGCCAAATATCTAATTTGCATTTTTTTATGGGGTAAACAACCCATATTAAATATGTTTCCACTTTTTATCCACATTACCTTTAAAATTACAGCCTCACACCTTAAGAAATATGTATTTATTAAAATACAACTCAAAAATCACCTATAAAAGAACATATACTCTACCCCTCTAATAATAATAAAATTATTTAGCTATATATAAAATAAATTAATATTTTGACTCTCCTATATCCTTCTAATAATTTTTGTGTCTTATTGTTTGAATGAGGAGGCCTATCCTAATGGAACCACTATTCATAAGGAGCGAATTCATCAAAGTACCTAGTTCTTCAATATAATTTTTAAGTAACATCTTATTTACACAATTTGTAAATACCATTATCCATGGGTATTATTTTATATTAACATAATTATTCTATCAATAAAAATATAGTATATTTTATCACTCTAAACACTTACCCATTCACCTGTATAATATGTTCTTCTTTATGTTGGTTCAGCAACCTACATGAACGATGTTAAACATACAATATAATTTTAATCATGAATAAGTTTCAATATATTAATATAATAAATATATTATATTAAATTTTAATTTATTATTAGGAATATGTGTTTGAAATTATTAAATAATAAAAATAAATATAGATATATAGTAACTCATTTTTAATGGTCTATTACAAAAAAAATGTTTGTTAGGGATTCCATTCTTGCAAACTATACCCATACCTTCCCTAAAATGAACATATAACTATATAAATAATTTGAATATAATTATCATACTTCCATGAATAATCTAGGAATGATTAACTTGGTATGAAGAAATGAGGATCATTATCTCTATTATTAAATTTGTGTGAAATAATCAAAATTAATAACATCTTCTCATAAAAATAAATATTAACAAACTAAAATATGAAATATGAATTATTATATTTTAGTAGTATAAAACGGTAATATATATTAATAATGTTCTAAAATAAGTGTTTAATATTGTTTTATTTAATATATAGGAGATTAAATCATTTTCATGGAACATGGGAGTAAAGGTAAGTGTTTCGTTCCATATACATTATATTGTCTTATGATAATCATTATCTAAAATTATATGATTTATTATGGTCAACATATACTTTATTTCATTTAAATTAATTTTTTTGAAAGTAATATTTTAAATGTTTTCCGCATGAGTTAGTTTCTATTGACTTTGAAAATATAAAAGCTTAAAAATAATCTTTCCTTTTAATACTTCCCACATGAATGTATATTTTAAATGTAAAATATATTTTTTGTATATGAAGCTTCTTTTCCAAATTTTCATGGTTTATCAAAATAAATCATTACTAATATTTTTTAAATTTTTTTATAAATAAATATAAGATAATTATTACCATTTTAAAAATAAATTTACCTAATTCTCTTATAAAATGTTTTCATTAATTCCAATATATTTTAAAATATCATTTGCTTCATTGGTGATATTATTTAATAATACCATCAACCTCCTATGTTTATATGAATTGTGATCATGTTTTTTGTAAATATTCATGAAAACCATTTCTTTATCATAAGTTAATTAAGATATGATAGAATTATTAATGTTTTAAAGTTCTTATAGAACACATATGTATGGGTTATAATTATCTAATGGGTGGGTCATTTATATCCCCATAATTCACTCAATAAATTTTAAAATCTCAAGATATGAATATATGACATAGGTTCTTATCCCATGTCTAAAAAGATTATGTGAAAAGGGTGGTTATCCCAAGTATATTATGATATGGGTAGGCATTTTTCATAGTCTATTTTGAAATTTATGTCATGGTGGTTATATTTGACATATGTTATGATTTCTATGATTACTTTTATTCCATGTTATTATTATTACATGATATATTCTAAAGATATATTTTTGTTTGACTTAATTTTTTATCCATGAAGCATGTTAATAATTATGTTGTCAATAAACTTGGTTCGATTGATGATGAAATGTGTATCCAACAAGTGACAGATTACGTGGTTATCTATGTATTGGGAAAATAATATTTGATTATTCTACCATGGTGAATACATAGAAATCCAAAGGAATAGATGGATTCAATGTGATCATCCTCCCACATCAGATGATTTATTGAGTTTCCCTTCATGTATGTAAAAGATATATTCTAATATAAGTAGGATTCATTATCTATAATAGGAGATAGAGGAGTGAAGATATTTTTGTTGTGCATAGTATTAATATCCATCATTAAAAATGTGTGAAAATATATCATATTTCTGTGATCCAAATCCTATGGTGTTAAAGAATATTTAATAGTGTATAGTTGTATGTATGTAGATAGAAATGGTGAAACATATCTAATAAATGAATGTTTTTAAAGACTACATATAAAATAAGAATGATTAAGGTAGTGTCGCTCCTGAATATACACCAACTTAGGTATATATATATATAATGTAAGAGTTCTTGGGAATGATATTTAAGTGTCTTATGAGGTTTAATAATTTCTAAAATGTTTTGATGTGTTCTCATTTTATTTTAAATGGTTGTAGATGAGTTGGAAAGTTTATGGTTTGAGTTTGAGGATGTTTGAGAATAATAAACAGATTAAAAAAATTAAAAATTACAAAGCATATGACTTACAATGTCATTTCATATGACATTTTAATAAAAAATAATGACTTTTATATATTTGAAATAGTTCGGTGGTTTTATATTACTACATGGGATTTCAATGGAATTTGGAGTATTTTATAATACTTAGAGTGGAATCATGTATAAATTATAGAGTTTTAAATGAATTTTAAATTGATTTCATTTTTTTAATCATGTAGGAATTATAAAGTTAGATTAATTTTGAAAGAAACTAAAACCCAATGACTTTGAAGTCATATGTAATGGTATCCTTGTGAAACATATGAATTCTATAAATATTAAAAATTTGATAATGCTATAGATAAAATGTAATATTTTATATTTAATATTCAATGAAGTAATTTTTTTGGGATAATGCATGGACTAATTTTCATAGATCAAAACATCAAAAAATAAATTTGATACAATCTCTAAATTATAGAGAATATAATATTCAAATTGAGAATAGATAGGATCAAAGAAAGATATTTTTGGGAGATTTATTATGTATGAAAATCTATGTTTCTATAATTACTCAATTGTGCTGAAAATTTAATAAAGATGAACGGTATATAATATCAATTTTCTATATTATAAGATATTATAAAATAGATAATTTGAAAATCTAGATTTTGAGATCAAAACTAAAATAAAATATTTTTATAATCACTAACCAACCCAATACATCCTTTTGTTGGACACTTGAGTAGACCTATGACATGGCTCAATGGGTGTTCGCAATCATCATGGGCTGAAATATATGCCTGGAAATCAAGGAAGCACCACTTGGGAATTATTTTTCCCACAAACATTAATTAAATTAATAAAAAAAATTATGGGGATCTTTAAAAAGGTATATGGTGTCGTGAATGTTTAAAAGGCCATAAAAGAGGTTTTTTGAATAATGGATAGGGCACAATGGAATGATTGTATAATATGTAAATATGATAAGATTCATGAATTGGAATATTTTTCTAAGGCTTCATGAAGAAAAATAACCTCACAAATATGAATGAATAAGTTTGGGAAAAGTATATAGTGAGATTGAAATATTTGTGAAGGAAGAATTTTCTATAAATTTCTGTTCACTAATAATTTATTACATGGAGATAATTTTAAAATAGGATGAATCAATCTAATTTCTTAAAGTTCTAATGATAAGTTAATTATTTAAAAATCAGGAACAATTCATGATTAGAATATTCTCAGAAACAATGGTTAAGAACTAATAGAACCTAAGGTATGTTACAAACTGAATTTCCATGAAGACTGATAAATTCAAGAATGTTTGGAGCTTTGTAGAGGCTAAGAACTTCAAAAAGGATTGGATGTTCACTAAAATTTATTGTTTAGTGAAGGATAAAACTTATTAGAAAAATAAAAAGGTTTCCTGAAGGTAGAGATATTAGAAAACATCAGTTTTTAATCATCAAGATTCAACGAACCATGCATTCAAGTGCATCAATTCAAGACTATAATGAATGTAAAGTATATTATTAATCATGGAAAAAGACTTATATGCCCAATCTATCTGTGAAACATTCAATTTGATAAAACAAGTAATACTTCATTGAAGTAAGTGAGGGAGGGGAGTCGACGGAAGTGATTTAATGGAGGAAGTGTTCATTCACATAATATTTTGTATATGTAGTGGGCTTAGAATGAAGTGACTAGGTATAATGATTTGACATATGCAATATCTATTAAATCATTTTGGATTCAGGTATTACCCACACACTATTGTAGTATGCTCATTAGACTATCCCTTAGTGGTGAACTATGTAAAACTAATGTGTTGTGTTTCTTGTCTACATATGAGTGTTTAATAATTACAAAACGTCATCAGACATATTAAAAATGTTCCTACCAACATGGGAAAAATATCTATATCTTTGGATACAAAATTTTACACCCTAATTTTCCCTCCCATCTCAGGGTGTTCTAGATTAATATAAGTGGTATCAGATCATACACATTATAGTTATAAAATCTATCAATTTGTTTTTGTTTTCATAGAGAATTTAGTTAATGTTTGAAGATTTTTCCTTTTTGATGGATGAAACATCCAGATTTGGAATAATATAATGATATATCATATATGATCTCTTAGTATGGGAGTTCTTATTCCACAGTTCAAGGGATTCAGGTCAGTGATGAGATGATTCTTTCTATAATAGAAATATACAATAAATCATTGATTCAGATCCGAAATCTCATAATTATATTACTGCAGCACTATATAATAAAATCTATTTATATTTGATTAGTTTCACTATATCTAAGTCTATATAATATAAACTATAAAATTTATATAAAGTAAATAATAATGTGATGGAGGAAACATTAAATTTTGAAAAATCGGGTTGAGGATTTGAAAATGAATCCAAATAAAAATGTAGATAGTTTCTTTAATCATGTTACTAATGTTTTTTGAGATAATTGATGAATTGGGGAGTCAACTAAGGATATTGATATTGTGATGAAAATCCTAATAAGGCTCCCAATTCATCCCAATATAAAAGTTTCATCCCTTGATAGAAGATAAATATTCAAGATTTCTATTTATGGTCTTCTAAGCAGTATGTTGGCCGATGAAATGAGCGTAAAACTATAAGTCACAAAAATTAAATTAATCAAGGAAATTATATTCAAATACATGGAAATAATTAAATTTCCAATGTTAGTAATGATGGAGATTATGTGGATGATGAACTTTACACTCTTTTTTGTAAAAAAATCAAGATAGGAAAAGTGATGTTTGAAGGAAAGCTTCCTTTGGTGATTTTTTGATGTGGTAAAGTAGGTAACAATAATTAATTGTCTTCAAGGATATTAAATGAAGTTGAAATTGAAGAAAAAATCATCTAGAGGCCTCAAATAATGTTCCAACAAAAGGGATAATTCAAATATGGAAAGCAATTATAAATTAAAAAGCTTTGTCAGCAAAGATGAACAAGATTATTATGAATTTCTTGAGGATGTAGAATCAAGTTTAAATCTATATGTAAATAATTAATATGTAGATAAATTTTGCATGATTGTTCATATGAATGAT
Organism: Viscum album; assembly: GCA_963277665.1. Lineage (NCBI taxonomy): Eukaryota > Viridiplantae > Streptophyta > Magnoliopsida > Santalales > Viscaceae > Viscum > Viscum album. The sequence goes on from OY728133.1 coordinate 1,713,864,399, forward strand.
ATTATATTTTGCGGAAGCAAACATGGATAGGTGGAAAAAATTTCAATTCACATGAAATCAGAATTTGAAATTTCCATGATATGTGAACTCATATAACTTTTAAGGTTACAGGTTATTTCAAAAAAGGACTACACATTCATTTCTTAAGATAATTATGTTGGGGAGATTCTTAATAAATTCAACATGCATTATTCAAAGCTAATGTTAACTCTGGTTTTCATTTGGTAAACCACAAGGATGAGAAATATGTGGATCCCACCTCCTAAAAGTGGATCATTGGAATCTTATTATATTTGACCACAATATGGCCAAATATCATCTTTGAAACATGTTTAGTGGCTCATATTAAAATTAATATGATGGAAGAATATTTGAAAGTTGTAAAAATAATCATAAGTTGTATTCAATGTAATATCAAATTTGGTTTATACTTTGTAGTTGTAAGAGATAGTGAATTATTAGATTTTTTTATGTATAATGGGTTAGATATGTGGTGGATAGAATTTTTAAAATTGGGGTTGAATTATTCATTCTAAATAAATTTGTGGGATGATTGTGAAAGAAACAAGAAATCACTTTTATTTTCTCAGATGAAGTAGAGTATATCTACATGAAAAAGGAATTTGCACAACTATTTTGGATGAATAAATAACTTACTGATATTGAGGGTGAGGCGAAATAGTCTATGGTAATACACTATGACAACAAGTGTGTGATCAGGATTTTGAAAAATATGGTTCAACACTATCATACCAAACATATTGAGATCAGATATCACTTCATCAAATAAAATTTTGAACATGGTGTGATAAAAATATAGCATATTGGAACTAATGACCAATTGGTTGTCATCCTGACTAATCCTTTGGATGTTCCAATATTCAAGAAACTTTGGTTGAACCTCTATTTTCATCCACCTACCATTGCATGAGGAGGTAATGGTTTATCCCCTCTCCCCTTTTTTCACTATTTTAATCTGTTTATCGATGTGATGTAGGTATTTGGATGAGATATGTTCTACAAGTGTTTTTTTACATACTACTATCCTAATACAATTATATTTGGCTTATTACCAATGATAAAGAATTAAATTTAGTTAATTATGGGTTTTAAGGGATATAATATAGGTCTTTTGAGGATTGAATTTCTCTTTTACCACTCTTATTTGTTACACCAAGATTTTCTCAGAGAGACTTAGAGTAATGGATGAGTTATTCCATACCTATCATGTTTTTTAAGGGTGGTACATTATTTAATTTATGTATTGATTTCTATGAAACCCAAAGTGGGGTATTTTTTCAACCCAGGATTTGCATATATGGAAGGAGATTTTATTTTTTGTTTATTTTCAAGAATGACTTGGTGTATCATTGAGTTTGAATTCTAAGTGATCATATGGTTTAAGTGTCTTTAGTGTGGAAGTTGGAGACACTTCCTAATTTTCGAAAAACAATTGGAACTCAAAATATAGTGGGAGGGACAAGATTTGTAAAATATGTATTTCGATGACTAACTCTTCAAAATAGGGAAAAGGAAGGAGTTTTGGGAAGCATGGGATTTCCTATAGATATGGAGATTCACGATGTTATCTGGTGTCACAAAAGATCGAGGGATCACAAAATAGGATTCATGAAGAATGAATGAGTTATGATGTAATGATGGTAATCTATGGGATTATGAGAAGCTTCGTGAATGGGAAAATTTTGCTATGTCTTCACAAAGAAAATGAGCTTCATGAATATGAATTAAGAGGATTCAAAAATGTCCTCAGTGGTCATGAAATATTCAAGAACGAGGTGTTGTCTATAAATTAGTGGTCACCCCTCATTTGAGACACAAAAAGAATTTGTAAAAATGGTGAATAATTATGATTTTGTGAAGGACAATGAGAAGGTAATTCTTCACTAATTTGAAACTATTCGCGAGTAGAAGAATCCCCAAAATAATGGTTAAGAAATAATTTACCCTAAGGAATTTTAGAAAAGTGAGTTTTATGAATACTATGAGATTCACAATATTCTGGAGTTTCATGAAGGCTGGGAGAATCATAAAGGCAAAGAGATTCACATATGTATGTTGGCTCATGGAATATAAATCATATTTGAAATATAGAAGAGTTATCATGAAGGGACAAAGTTTTGTAAACATATATTTTTGATCGTATAGTTTGTGTGAACAACTCTTTAATGTTCATAATTTCATGAATGCGGTGAATGAAGAGTTTCAGGATAATTATGAACAAAGAAATATGTTCCCAATATATTGATTTGAAATTTGAGTCAAAAAACTGAGTAAGAATTCACTCATGACAGTTTGCAAGGGGGAGTCAATGGAAGTGATCTCAGGGAGATAGTGTGATATCTATAAATTTATTATAAAGTTAGTGGTCTTTGAATGGAGCAGTCATTTTTGATCATTTATAATCCACAATATCTAGTTATTCTTAGTGGATTTCAAGAATTCCAGAAACACTATCAATGTATGTTCCTTGGGATAAACCTTAGTGGCAAACCAAGTAATACTGATGTGTTTTGTTTCTTTTTATTCATATGGGTGTTTAATGATTGCAAAATGTCATCAGATTGGTTTACTAAATTTATAAAAATTTGTGGATCATATTTATATATTTGAAAGAAACATTTAACACAATGATTCACACCTATTATATCAGGGTGTTTTAGGATCATAAATAAATCAATTAACATTCCTATAAAACTATCCTCTATGAATTAAAGTCACACTGCATCCAAAACTAAAAAGTAATATCCCTAATATTGATAATGAACTGAGCCTAAAACTAGAAAGATATATATATATATATATATATATAGGTTTGACTGTAAAAAATTCCATCATCCCACCACCCTCTTCTCCAAATGCTAACCCTTTAATTAAAGATCCATTATCATGATAGATTAAAAATAAAAATAGAAATATTTTTTTTCCTTTTTATTAAATTTTTAAAAAATGAAACATCATCTACATTTATTAAATAGCTTTTAAAATCCTTTAAAAACTTTTAAATATATAAGAAGAATAATGATAAAGTGTAAAATGCAAGATAAAACATATTTTAATGAAAACATGTTATTAATAATTTAAATTGACAAATAAAGAATCAAATGTAAATCAAACCCAGAACCATGGGAAATCAATAATTCATCTATGGTTAGTCGGCACTCTAGTTACTTGTTCCAAACTTTTAACCTAATAATTTAATGTATAATCATGAATTCATTCAACTATGGTGTATATGTAATTATCCTAGAGGCTTAGAAACACCCTATATGATTCCCCACAAACATGTTAATAATGAAAATGTTTTTTATTAGTGTGGAATAACCAAAAATTGACACATAAACTAGTCTTTCCCCTCCCTTAGATACTCAGGTTCCAATGTGCCATTTCCATTTCAATCAAACTACATTACCAAAGAACATATGCCACTTGAACCCATTTACACATTACAACCAATAGAATAATTTGAGAATAATCATTATACATGTATACATAATTCAAAAAATTAGTGGTATGGATTTTATTAATTAAAATTCCCTTTGTAATTGTAAAAAAATGTTCTAAATGGGCCTATAGAATATATTTTGAAATCAAATTATAGATGTTTTTGAAAAAAAGTTTAAAAACAACTTTTAAATTAATTAAGGAATCATTATCATTATGTCTATATTAAATGACACTCATATATATTTATAATTTTTTAGAAATCCACATGTTTCTATGTAAATTTTTATAATTACATATATGTGTCTGTGTTCACTCTTGTATATAATCATAACCACTAGATACCAAAAAAGGTATATTTAGTATCTAACATTTTAATTAATTTTAAACCAATTTTAGTTCACTTTTTATATAATTGGATATATATATATATAATCTCATTAAAATGAAAATATTTACACATCATTTTGCGAATATATGAAAGAGTGTGTATATATATATATATAAATTGAAAATAGATAACCCAAAAGAACTTTTTTATAAACCAAAACTAAACATAAATGGAATAAATGATGTGAGTTAAATTAAACCCCATTAAAAATTCAACCAAGAATTTATAAACAACTTATGAAGTATTAAAACACATAATTTCTCTTTCAAAACTAACAAAATTATTTTTTAGGAAAATACAGAACATATTTTCTGAAGGAATAATCTATTGAAGATATAATCCATGGAAATAAAAAATTTAAAACATAAGAACTTACTTTAGAATTTTATAAACACCCATAATTGGATTATTAATCATCAGGAATAATAATTTAAAGGCCAAGAAATCATAGGCTAGAAAATTGAAATTGAATTCTAGGGGTAAACCTATCTAGAACATGTGAAGTTGGAGAAAACCCATCATGAATGGAAAGAGGAGGGTCCTGAGAGGAATCCACACACCCTAGGAATAGAACCCATATGAAAATAAATAAAAAAATGACAAATAGTAAAACCTATGATTTAGTATATGTGTGTAGAACTAAGAGAGGAATAAAATGAGGGGAATAAAGAGTAAGAAGAAGGAGATGTAGAGGAAGAATCACTAACCTATGATGACAATACAATGAATCAAAAAATAAACCTACCAATATACGAGGTCTCACCAAGGTGGGAGGCATGTGAGAAGGAGGATTGATAGGGAGGGGTAATCCATGCGAGTATAAGTTAAAATGAAGGAGAAATGGTATTTAAAATACTTAAGTGATTTTTGGTAATTTTTTGGTTTTTATACATTGGGATTCATTTTTTTTACCAAATCATGCACCTAAATACTTAGCACACTAGTCCCTACAAGGGTTGGTCACATGTTTTGATAAAGTTTTCATCATCTATTGAAAAATTATCTGTCGAGTTGATAGAATCACCCACACGGTTTCTACAAGGTTTAAACAAACACACAACAAAAATGTGTTCCACATATAAAAACGTATTTATTAAAAAAATCCCCATTAAAATACCCGGACCTCTAAAACCAAAAATATAAATTAATTAATAAATAAATTTGATAAAAATTAAAGAAGGTTTGGGGTGTGAGAATGATCCCCACCATGACCCTTTTTTCCCCTGGAAATTCACAAATCTTATGGTGGAAGATACCTCAAAGTGACATAGATTAGAAAATGAAAGAACCGAAACAACTCCAAACCACTCAACCTCCTAAAAAGACATAGGAATAAAAAAATTATCTCAAAATTTATATGTAATTCCTAAATGCATTGATCAAAACAATACACGGTGAAAACACTCACAATGGATATCCCCATAATTTAAGGATTCCATTAGAATAGAGGATTGAAAAGGCATGTACACACCGTGATAATATCAATAAACTACATCCCAAATTTCTAATCGAAGGGACCCAAGTCAAACTTACATCCAAACGTTCACCCATAAATCCCACCAAAATAGAAACAAATTCTTCAAGGTATTGACCATTGGGTCAAAAATAGTAATGCCAATAGAATAAGAAAGTAAAATAATGAGAATGAATGATTCACCTCAAGAGACTAACCTAAACATTCAAAAAGAAGAACACAACCTAAATAGACCACTAATGATTACCTAGAAAATTTACTATTGAAAAACTCATCACCACACTATTATCTAGGAAATAAATAAAAAATGACATGAATCACAAGCATGCCACCTCAAATTACATGGGATCCACTCCAGAGTTCAAAATAAAATAAGGGTCACCTAGGACCTCCAAACCAAATCACCAACCATGGTGACCTGAATAAAAATTAACCCAACAACAACCCCAGTATAAAATAGACTATTTTGGGATCTGTACTAGTCACCCGGAACACACACCTGGGGTTTCCCATGTATATTCAATCCAAATAAGACATAATGACAACCCTCATCAACTAAAATCCTAAAGAAGAACATTATCCACTGAAAAATCAAGAACATAACCCAAAATCATGTCATTTTACATAAAAAATCAAAGAGGGACCTAAACAGACCAACACAATCTATGACTACCCGAAGAACTAAACTAATCAAGAACCCATAATATTAAATATACAAGGCTAAACAGCACTCAAGAATTTTTTGGTAGGTATATAAAAATAACTTGAAATAAAAACCTCAAAATAATACAAAACTCATCATGACAAGACAAATGAAAAAAAATCATCAAATCAAACTAAAATACTAACTTTAAAATTATTAAATTTCAAAAAAAATCTCCTAAGATTATACTTTTCACACCATTTATAAAATTGAAACCAAATTAAAAGCACTTCAATAAAAAATAAATCACATTTTCAAACAAAAACTCAAGAATAAAATTCATAATCACATCCCAAATAAATCAAATACCAAACAAGTCTATTATTTATTCCATTAAAATCATTTTAAAAAATCCACTATTTTATTTCTATATAATTACAAAACTATTATGCTTCTTAATATTCACTTTTAAAATCTTGGGTTCCCCTTAAAATCCTTTTAGATCCCTAAAATTATATTCCCTAAAACATAAAATTCTTATTTAAATCATTTTAAATATTCACAAGTTCTTTTTTAAAACACATTTTGATACTTAAAATGTGTCATCCATTTCATTTAATTTTATATAAAACACTCGTTAATAATTTCAAAATTCAATTTTACCATTTAAAATTAAATTTCATTTTAAAATTTTATTGTATGTCAAACCAAATCACATTCAAATGTCACTAAGATATATTTCCGAAACTAAATAAAACCCTGAATGAAAAATCATGATGGTTTAGTGGTTGTGCAGGGTTAGACCACACGGTCAAATGGGGTAAAAACTAATCATGAAACTATCACTGAGATTTTCTTGGAACCATATACAAGGGATTCACATGTTTTTTCTAGCCATGAAATCTAACATTTCATTTTTTTCCATTCCCTTTTCACCCCAAATTTCAAACATCTCAAAAAAACCCATAAATCATCCAAATATACCCCATTAACATAAATAGAAAATAAAAATTCATCAAAGAGTAATAAAATATAAAATTGAAAATTCAAATCCTGATATCCCTTGGTAACTTTGCTTTCATCATGAACATTGTTGATCAAGCACCAACCCATGAAGTACCTCCAGAGTTCTAAAAATCAGATTTCCTATCTTTCATAAATCCCAAATAATTAGGTCCATATTAATAATTTAGGTCCACTAATGAACCTAGTCACTTGGATAAAAAAATTCATGAACCAAACCAGGTTTTCCCTCTTACAGACACATGAGATAGCCTACGACAGGGTCTAAATATTGTTTTCAATCCCCATGGGTCGGCACAAGTTCTTAATAATCAAGGTAACACAACATGGGAATGATTTAACCCATAAAAATTAATAAAATATTCAAAAATATTTATAAAAAAAATCTAGTAGGACATGTATTTTATTTTCACATCTAGGCCAGAAACATATAAACATAAACATAAAAATATAGAAACAAAATCAGTAAACACGACTAAAAAACCATTAATCTTCTCACCTCCCAATATTCCTCACATACCTAAAAATTTCAAAAAATACACCACTATATGCCTTTTATTTGTTCACCAAATATTATTTCTACCCTCCATCCATAGAAAATAATAATAACACTTACACAACTGATGCGAAAAAAGAAACTAAAAATAAAATAACAGAGATACTAAATAGCTATCCCATATGACCCTTTGTCACTCTCTAACCAAACCTTAACACAAATTACTCAATGGGTGATCAAGAACATAAACTGAAACATGATATCTATATATATTGTTGAGTGAATAAAAATACAAATTACTTTATCACCTTCCTTTCCAAATGCTTACCTTTTAATTAAATATCCATTTTCATAATTGTTTGAAAATACAAGTAGATTTTTTTTTCATTTTTAATTATATTAAAAGAAAATAAAAAATCATTGAAATTTGCAAAATTTATTTTAGAATCCATTAAATTTTTAATGAACCATTAATAAAAATGATAAGTTGTAACATTAAATATTAAAAATATTTTAACGAAAACATTCTTTTTATAAAATAAATAGACAAGGAAAGATTCAAAATCAAACCACACAAAGCCCCATGGGATAGACCTACGTCATCTATGTTTTGTGGGAACTCACGTTACTCATGATAAAATCATGATATAATGATTAATATTCCATTATTACATGCATTCTACTAATTTTACCCTCCCTTGCACTATCGGTGTTGTGACACCTCATCTGATGCACCACAACTTAGTCTGAAGCTGCTAAGGAGTACATACCCATGTCCTAGTAAAGTGTAGACACCATATTTGATGCCCCAAAATAAATTAATCAATTCCTATGTTAATTTTTTATGTTTAATAACCAAAAATGTAAAATTAAAATTCAATTTCCCCTTCCTTAGATACTCATTTCCCCATGTACCATTTCCATTTCAAACAAATTTTTTTTACAAATCCAATATGCCTCCAGAAACCATTTTCACAACAAAACCAATAGAAAAATTTGATAATAGCCACGATTCATGTATACATGATTCAAAAATTTAGTATCATATGTTTAATTAATTAAAATACACATTGTAAGACATTATAAGAAAAATCGAATGTGACAATAGGGCTGACTTAATTTATTTTGAGATCCACTTAATGACTTTTTTGAAAGCATGTTTAAAAATCTATTTTCAAATTATTTAATTAATCCTTATCATTGTGACCATATGCAATGATAGACATATATATTCCTTATTTTTTGAAAATTAAAATTTAACCAGGTGAATTTTTATAATTACATATACATATGTACGCTAATGTTTATAAGCAAAACCATCATATACTAAAAAAGAAAATTTTAAAATCTATCATTTTATTTTATTTGAATCCATTTTTAGATTACTTTAGAAATACTTAGATATATATATTGGCTCATACGAATGCACATATTTACACATCATTGTGCGAATATTTGTAATAGTGTATATATATACACATGTATTTATATTTAGATAATAATACAGGATAAATAACACAAAATATCATAAAAATAAATCATATTTAAAATGAAATTAAATAAACTGTGTGAGTTAAATTAAAACACTTAAAATATTTCCTTAAAAACTTTATAAACAACTCATGAGATATTAAAACACCATATTTTTCTTTAAATATTTTTCTAGGAAAAGGTTGAACATGTATTCTAAAGGGAAAATAAATTAAAGAGAGTGTACATTGAAATATCAAATTTGAAACACAGTAAATTCCTTATAAATTGAATAAAAATAAAAAATTCTATTATTAAACATCAAGAATAATAATTTAAAGGCTAAAAATTAGAGATTATAAAATTAATAGGTAATTATTGGGAAAACCTATATGGAAGAAGCGTAGATAGAAAAGTCCCTTCAAGAACGCCAAGAGGAGGGTATCAATATGAAGCTATAAAACCTAAGAATAAAACCCAAAAAAAAGAATAAAAAATCAACCAAACGTATACCTAATGGTTAAAAATATACATTACACACCAATAAGGGAAATAAGAGAGTGGAAGAAAGCAGAAAAAGAACGATCGGAAGGGGAAGAATAACTAACCTATGACAATCACACATCAAATCATAGAAGAATCTGTTGAGATAAGAGATCTCACCAATGGGTTAGATGCATGATATGGAGGTAATTTATGGAGGGTTTATAAATGTAAGTATGAGAGAAAAGTGTGGAGAATTGGGATTAAAATTCCTTACTGGAATTTTTTGAAAGTTAAAAAAATAATTTTTGTGGGAGTCGAATAGTTTCAGTGCATGGTTTACCAAATTGTGTTCTCACCGTGTACCCCAATACTGGGAACACTATCACACACATGGGTTGGTCACACAGTTTGATATTCCTTACACCAACTATGTAAAAACACTATTTCATTGTAACAGACTCTCCTATACAGTTTGGCCGACCATGAGACACAAATAAAAACGTAATATTATTAAAAAATCCAAATTAAGTTCCTAGACCTCCAAAAAATATAAATAAACAAATAAATAAAATAATTATTAAATGAGGGTTTGCGTGTGATAAATATGATAGAGCTGATCTAAAATGTACTAAATATAAAAGTGAAATGTTATTCAAGTTGAACAGATATGAAAAAAGTTACGTTGAGTTTCCTTTTGGTTGTGAAGACCATATTTAATTATAGAGTAGTGAAAATTGTATATTCTAATAATTGAATAATGATTAAATTTGAAAATATACATTAAATTTTAATTTTATAAAAAAAACTCAAATGTAAATATCTGGATTTTTTTAGGAAGAAGATAAAGAATGATGGAGTCTCGAGACATGCTAGAAGAAGATGTAAGTGTCTTAAAGATATATTATGTGATACAACACACAAATAAAAGGAGTAATAAAATGTTATTTATAGAAAATATTGGAGACAACATTTGTGGAAACCAAAATAAAAAAATAAATAGATCATGGGAGATCATCCATGTATAAAAAGGTTGAAAAATGTAAATGGAGTATCATGGGAAATAAATATTATGGAGATATTTTATATTCTAAAAATATGGAAAAAATTATCCATCCTATATATATAAAAATGGGGAATAAGATGAAAAAAATAGAGGGAATTATGAGATATTTATCCATGACTGAAGAATAAGTGGGAACTCTTTAAAGAGAAGAAAATGAAGAAAGATATGATCTTGTCATAAATTGAATATCATAAGGGAATCAAATCCAAAGATGAGGATCCTTTGAAAACTATTGTATTAAAAGTATAATAATAATAAAAAAACATGAGAGACCAACTGTACATCATGTTATTATTATTGTTTTTGTTGGTCCTTTCATGAACTCAGGTGCTACTTAACTTAATAAGATCACATGAGGTCATTTGATGAGAGAAATCTAGATGAACAGTTTATATTAATGATTTTTTAATTCGAGATAAAAGAAGATTATTAGTTACAAGAATTCTTCTTTAATAATTTATTAGCATTAGAAGACAATTATATGAGGAGTTCTATTATTAGATGTTGTGACAAAGCAATAATGATCAATGGTCTACTTCAGAAAATTGAAAAAAAAACACTTACATATTCATGGTGCGAATCCATATAGCATATATGAATCAGGGTATGTAGGGTGAAGTAATTACAACTCTATTACTACAATGATAATATTTGATGAATATTTACTTTGATAAGTAGACAGGTGTATACATCATGAGTCTCTATATAGTTTTGTGAAGAACTAAACACTATAGAAAGCTTTTTTATAGTGGATAATCCTTTTTGGGGGTGAAAAAATAATCAATGAAATGTGTAGGTATTAGGAATGATCATTGTAAAAGTATTTGTGTTATTGTTCCTATATTTACTATATTATTTGAGTGAGCTTATAGGAAAAAAATTTGAGAATATTGATATTTGAAGTACTCTAAGAGGTTTAATTTAAAATAGTAATTCCCAAAAAGAGGCCACTAATTCACCCACTCTTAGTGGTCTAAAATTCCTTGGTCACTATATGTGGTATTAAAGAAAATTTTCCTCTACAAAGATCTAGATTATGTTAATATTGGACATGTTTAAAGTAGAATCTTAGAGTATGAATTCTATCTATATTCCTACTAAATGAAAAATGGGTGTTTCAGATGATACAATATAGAATAGGGAAAATAAATAGTCAAGGAGAGTGTAGAAGCATGTTAAGTAGTAAAATGATATACCACTTATTTAAATTGAAAAAAGTGTCATGTTCACACATGTAGAATCTATTTAAAAAGATCCATTTAAATATTCAAGCATAATTTGTAGAGAGTATAAAGAGATAAAAATAGTTTAATACATCTACTCCAATGAAACAGATTATTTGATGAAGGTTCGTTGATGTGAGTTGAAAACTTTGAAATTTTTTGTCTATTTTTTATTGAAAATTACCCCATTAATTCATGAAATTTTGAGTAAATTATTATTTTTTTTGACTTTGGAAAAATATGGATCTTAATTGTAAAATTGATAATTTTTTAATGATTTACTGTAAAGACATACAATTTTTTGGAATAAATTTTTCAATGTCTTAAATTATTATTAAATTGTATTATAATATTTTGGATAAAAAGCCTACACTACAATAAATTTGTGACATGAATATTAAGATTTTATTTTTGTAAATTAAAGTGACTACATGAGGAAGGCCTAAGTGACTGTCTCACCTCCACATTCACATAACCGACCACACTCAAAAAATGATAATCTACCATGTAATTATGGTTGTGAATCCAAGGAACCCCACATTACTGATCCCCACGTCTGAGTGGAATGTTAGGATTATGAACATAATGTGTGGAATTTTATCCCCATGTTTTGAAGATGAACCCCACATTATTGATCCCATTGTTTAAATGGAATGTTATATTTGAGAACCTATCATTTGAAATATGAACCCCACCTTTATTTGGAACATTAGGTTTATGAACATAAAATTTTAAATTAGATCCTCATAGTTCGAAGATGAAAAAATGTTTGTGAATATGATCCCAATATTTGTAAGGTGAACCTCACACTACATAAGTCTGACATTGTCACCTCCATGTCCATGACTCCAAATGAACAATGAAAAGGGGATCTTGCATTATAGATTTATGCATGTGTTTTCTCTCAAACTAAATATCAAAAATTTACATTATCACAAATTTGGGGAATTTATGGGATCATAATACCTAAAACATAGATATCTAAAGAATTTTTAATGAACCCTTATTCACCTTCTATTGAGGAATATAACCCATGCTCATTGATGAAGATGAAGCCAAAATGTGGAGCTGAAGATTTATCTGCACCATGATCGGATCGAATACATCAGATCTGAGCCAATATTTATAGAAGGTGATGACCAAAAGTCACAAATTATGGATCTATTGGAGAACAATTTATGAAGTTAGGGTAAAATGAATATATATATGTGTACCTCGAATGTTTCGGAAGGATATGTCAAGGTCATCAAGGAACTCTAGAGCAATGTTGGTTTATTGTCCACTATTTACGCCAAAATGGGGAATTACCCAAAAAAATATTCCTTGCAGAAATCATCCATTTAATATAGCTCAAATATAAATAATGGTATGAGATCTGAATATTAAAAAAAATTGAGGTCTAATTTGAATTAATACGAAACTTCGAGTTGTGAACATGGTGACAATATGAAGAAATGATGTTGGGATTAGAATTTGAGGAATAATTTAGAAATAATGGGTTCATTGGAGGAAGATCGTGATAGTCACATGGTATTAAATGGAATATCGAAGAAAACTTATATTTGTCAATAAGAGATGAACTATTCACTATAAGATAATAGATTCCACAGTTATAAAGGCTAGATACTACTGCATCTTCATTTATTTTTTTCATTCCTTTACATTTTGTACAAAACTCTAGTACTGAAACACTAAGCGATTAATGGCTGAGTTGAGGATATTCTCACTTTCCCCTATCAATGAATATTTCATTCTAATATTTAAATTTCTTATATTGATCTCTAGATCTATTCAAACTATAGATAAATTGGGATATTTTTGTTGATTCAATAACGTTTCCTTATGAAATTTCTATTACTCTATGTTTTGAATGTCCCAAAAACAATTTCTTAAGGAAAATTTTATTTCTCTATGAAATGTTTTACTATTACCTTGGTTTTCATTATCTTATTCAATGTACTCTCAAAACCATGTCTAGTTTATTACTAAGTCAAAAATTAGGATCGTTATCTAATACCTACAAAACTTATAATTCTTTGTATATCGAGTCTTAAGTTTCTAGACTCCAAATTCAATGAAATTTCGACTTTGAATTCTCTAAATATCAGAGTCTGGGTTCTATGAAATTCAGATTCTGAATTCTGTGAAATTTATATTCCGAATTCTATGAAATTAAAATTCCTAATTCTTCGAAATTGAGACTCTGGATTCTATGAAATTCATATTCAAAATTCTCTGAAATTCAATCATTTAATTATCTAAATATTAAATTCTGAATTCGTCAAAATTCAGATTCTGAATTCTTTGAAATTTAGATTCCAAATTCTATGAATTTCAGACTTTGAACTCTCTAAAAATTAGGCTCTAAATTTTTCTGAATTTCGACTCAGAATTACACTAAATTCAGACACTGAATTCCACTGAATCCAGAATCTGAATTAATCATAATTCAGAGTCCTAATCACTCCGAATCCTGACTCCAAATTCTTCAGAATTCAGACATTGAAGTCTATAAAATTTAGATTCTGAGTTCTTTGAATAACAGAATCCAAATATCCATTTGATTCTCGAATCTGATTTCTTAATCTCCGAATTATATTTTTCCATTGATTTCAATTTTTCATATTCAACAAACCCACTTTATTTTCTTTGTAAATGTTTTTAATCTGAAGTGATATCATACAATTTTTTTCTAACTAATCTTTTGTTGAGTTACAAGTATACAGGTCCCTCTGAGATTTAAGGAAAAATATTTTCATTAAATGAGGGAGCCAACCATTGATGTTTTACCTTTAAATATATGTTTATTTGAACTAGATCAAATTGAATCCATGTATCAATTGATGATACAAGAGATTTCATGTTGTGAATTAATTTATAAAGATGGAATGAATCTCGTGCCTTGTGCGTTTGGTGAACATCTTTTTCAACTTTGAAAAACTTTTTTATATTTCTTATTGCGGCATTGAATGTTGCTGAGTAAAATCAATGACTTCTGAGGATAAGAAGACGAATGTGCCAACTACCTTAATGTTTGAGGTCTTGTAGGGATCACATGAAAAATTTCAATATTCTTAAACAGGGCTTACCATGGTGTGGGTAAGACAGAATTTCATGAAAGTATACATCAGTGGAATTTTATGCATGGTTGTTGGACAACCTACTCTTTGGGTTAAAATATTTCCTACATGTTACTTGTTGATGATTCAAGTTTCATTTACACTATATTTTTTTACTGAAAGAAAGTATAACATTATTATATATTCTTGTAATATTTGCATACTCGGATAAATAATATTCTATACACTTTAAGGTAGAATCAACTAAACATAAGTTTCATTTATGGATCCATATTTTCAGACACTATGAAATTTATTTGGATAGATCAGAACTAAATATGGTTCATGAATTTACCTTGTTTAACATGGTTAAAAATTGTTTTTCCATAAGGATAAAAATAAATGTTTTCAAACTTATAATTCACCCCCGGTAATTGATCATCTACATATACTATTTCAATCCTATAATTGGTATCAGAGGTGGTCTCGGAATTACTTATACAAACATATATGTTTTTCATTATCAAATTTTTTTCTTAACTTTTCTTGCTTATTTTTTGAATAATTTTTTTTATCTTTTCCTATAAAAATTTACCTCTAACATGTTGTGCAGAAAAGTATTTTCTTATATAATGGTAGGTATTAATGTTGGTTCTTTTGAAAACCTTAATCTGACCAGATCATCAAAAATTTATTGTAATGATTATGAGTAATGGAGAGTTGGAATTAAGACTTATTTCATTCACATTGGACAATCCAATTTTTTAATTCTCAATAGAGACTACAAAATTCTTGAAAAGGAAGTAAAAACCTTTTCCAATCAAGAAAAAAAATAATATCAACTAAATTATATGGTATTCAATACTTTGTTGTGTTCTATGAACTGGAAAATATATAGTCAAATATCTTCTTGTAAAGCTACCAACTACATCTGGAACAAACATGAAGTTACCCAATTTGGTACTTCTTAAGAGATAGAAACTAGAAGATCTATTTTATGAACTGAATATCATGGATTCTTATATCTATATGGAGAACATTTTTGTAAATCTCAATAAATATTTAGGACCATTTTCAATATGGTTCAATCTATGGGAGAGAAAGGCCTTGATGATAATGTTCTTGTGGATAAAATAATTGACATCATTCCCAGTGAGTGGGAATAAAAAAGGATATCTATTGATGGGAAAAGAAAAGTATCTAACATTACTCTTGATGGGTTATTCAGAACAATTATTCAGTATGAAATAAGAATAAAAAGATATGCCGATTTCAAAAAAAATGAACACTAATGGAAGTATATATTTCACTACTACATCTAATGTAAAGATTCCAGAAAGAGTAACTAAATCCAAATCAAATAGTATTGTCGTTATGTCTAAATCAAGTGAGAGTGATAATTCAAAAAATTAATTATCAAACCCTTCTATAAGGATGGACAAAATTATGGGGAAAAATTATTTTCAGTACGGATTTAAGAAAAAATACATAAAGGAAAAGAAATATTCTGAAGTAATCTGTTATGAATGTAAAGTGATGGACATATCATACCATATTTTCCTATGATGAAAAGAAAATATTGGAAGGAAAATAATTCTTAAATAAATAGAAAGATGTATTATAACTCTAAGGCTAAAAATATTCTGAAAGATAATGATACATGGAGTGAAATTGGTGGTGATTCATCATATAAATCTTCTGAATATGAATCTTTTGTTCAAAAGAATATTGGTTTTATAGCAAGACTACCCATTGAATAATATTTTCTTATGGTTAAGTTATGCAATGAAAAATCCTTAAACAATATTTATTAAAATGATAATTTTCCAAATTAAGAATATTATGAATATTTAGATGAAGAATCTTCATAATTAGAATGAATTCATTACCTTCACATAAAGAAGTTTCCAGATTTTCTAAACTACTTGAAATTAAAAAATGTAAGATAAAAAAGATTTCATAGAATGAAAATTCTAGAATTTCTGTTTTAACTGAAGAAGTATCAGATCATTCTAAGGATCTTGATCATAAAATAGTTGATTTTTTATAGTGTTTCTAAAAACCATAAGGAAGTTGATCTTGGGAAGGGTAAACATTCTAAGGATCTTGAAATTATTATTTCTCAGAAAAATATTTTATAGAATAACTTATGTTCTAAAACCAATGAATTTGAGGATAAAAATTTATTCATTAGACTAAAATATAAATTTTATTTCATAATGAATATTTTATCAAATTTAACTTTAGGAAGGAAATAATTTGACAAAATTTATTCACAACTTCCTCTTCTTAGAAATAGTTCTGGATTTGGTTATACTCATTCAAAAGCAGTATTTAGTAATTATTAACTTTTTCTTCAAAGTTCTCCCTTTTGTACTAAATGTCAATTTGGTGAACATTTAAAAAAGAAAATTTCATTAAATAAAACCCTATTGTTAGGTTTTCATATAGATAATTTTTCTAAGAAAAGGTCGATTCCAAAGATTTTACATTCTAAAATTTCTAGATCCAAGAAAATTTGGATTCCAAAAGCCTGACTCATTTATTTTCTTGAATATAAATAATGTGCCAATAGAAATACATGGCACATGGTTACTGGTTGTTCCCTGTATATGGATAGTAAAAAAAAGTTATGGAAGATATTTTCAAGAAAAAAGGAGGAAAACTAACTTTCAGAGATAATGATCCGGGAAATATTGTTGGTATAGGTTAAATTGTTCTTCTTGGAAAAACATTGATTTCAAATGTTTTATTTTTTAATGGTCTTATACACAACCTCATTATTATAATTAATTTTTTTGATGAAGGTTACCTAGTGAATTTTAGGAATGATAAGTTTTAAATACACAATTATATAGAAGAGTTTATTATTTATTTACATAGGCATGAGAAGATTTATACAATAAGCATAGAAGTAATTAGGAGCCAAGAAAAACATTTCCTTGATGCAATGGAAGATCAATCATAGTTATGGGATAGAATACTAGGAAATGGTATCCTTATAAATTTATAAAAACTCCTGAATAAAAGACTTGTTATGGATCTACTAGTGATTATAATTGATTTTTCACAGGTTTTTTAATCTTGTAAATTTGGATTGAAATATAAGTCAAGAATTGAATCAATCAGTGAAGTATCAAATTATAATGCCTTATAGTTAGTTCATATGGATATTTTTGGTCCAACACAAATATGATGTATTAGAAGAAAATATTATGTGTTGTTTTAGTTGATGATTACACCAGATTTACATTGGTCTATTATCTAAAGTCCTTTATTATTTTAAAACATTTAGATCCTTTATTAAAAATGAGAAAACCCGTCCATTGATATCTATTCATAGTGACTGTAGAGAAGAATTTAAAAATTCATATTTTGAAACTTTTTGTAGTAAGAAAGGCATTACTAATATCATCTCAGATCCAAGAACTCCACAACAGAATGGTGTTTTTGAAAGAAGAAATATAAATCTTCAAAAGATAACTAGATCCTTATTTGGTGTATATTTTATTGTTAAATTTTTTTTCTCTAAAGCTTTTTTTAGTTCTTGTTATAATATAAATCGAGTTTTTATCAGTCCTTTTCCTAATAAAACACCTTATGAATTATGGACATGTCAAAAACCTAAACCTTATAACGTCAATGTTTTTGGATGAAAAGTAATAATTCTGAATAATAAAGATAACTTTCATAAATTTTCACAAAAATATTATGAATTAATTTTCATAGGCTCTTATACTACTTATATACCTTATAGAGTTTTTAACAAAAATACTTGTACTATTAAAGAAATGGTGCTTGTTAAATTTGATGAAAGTGGTCCTTCTATTTTTAAACAACCACAACCAATATCCTTAGATGTGTTATCAAAAATAGATTTTAAAAAATTTATAGATGATTCTTCTAATAAGAAAAATACTCATAAAAATGTTTCTGAAGTATTTAACCCATAATATTTTTACCTTATTTTGATGAACATGTTTATAAAACTGAAATCAGTTGTTTTTTTAAGAATAATCCTAGTGATAGTATCATTGGTGATGTGAATCTACCTGTAAGGACTATAAGATCATTAAGAAATTAATTAGAACATCTAGCATTCCTTTCCCAATTATAACCAAAATGAAACGATGAAGCTTTAGGTGATGATGATTTGATTAAATCCATGTAATATGAGTGAAATGTATTTGTAAGGAACAATGTATGGACCTTGGTAGAATGACCTATGGAAACTTATGTAATTGATGTAAAATTGGTCTTCAGAAATTAATTTGATGAAAATGGAATCATTGTAAGAAATAATGCTGGATTAGTTGCTAAAGGTTATAATCAACAAGATGGAATAGACTCTGATGAAACCAATTCTTCAGTATCTATACTTAAATCTATATATATTTTACTTACCATTATAGAATTATTTAATTTCAAAATTTTTCAAATGGATGTGAAGTGTTATTTCCTTAAAGGATATGTTCAAGAGGACATTTATGTTGAACAACCTCTCGTATTTGAAGACATAAAATATCCAAAAAATCTTTTCAAAATTACCAAAGAATTATATGGTCTTAAACATTCCCCTGTAGACTGGTATGATAACCTTAAAAGATTTTTATTAAAAATCAATTATATTAATGGAACTGCTGATCCAACTCTTTTTATAAATAATGATAATAAATTTTTTTTATTGTTCAAAAATATGTAGATGAAATTATATTCGGATCAACTCAACAATCTTTAACGGATTCTTTTGTGAATCTCATGAAATATATGCTTGAGATGAGTTTGCAAGGTGAGTTAACATTTTTTCTAGGTTTTAAAATATCAAAAAAACTAGAAGGAACATATATATATATATATATCAATATGGGTATATTAAATATCTTCTTCAAATGTATGGATATGCAACACTAAATGTACGAGAACTCAAATTGGTACCTAAAATTTTCTTGATCTTGATAAATTTGGGAAACTAGTACATCAAATATCATTTAGAGGTATGGTAGGATTTCTATTATAGTTATTAGCAAGACATCCAGACTTAATGTTTTTAGTATGCTTGTATGAATGATATCATTATAATCCAAAGGAATCTCATTTAAAAGTAGTAAAAATAATTTTTCACTATTTAAAGGGAACGATGGATTTAGGACTTTTCTGTACTTCTGAATATGATTTTTGTATTATATAGTTTTTTAGATGCCAATATTGGTAGTTTTAGGATGGATAAAAAAATTACATCTATAACATATCATTTTTTGTAGATTTATTAGTTTTTTGGTCATGGAAAAAGCACCCCTTATTAGAACGTTCCACTACAGAAGTTGAATATGTAGCAGCTGGAAGTTGTTGTGCTAATGTTTTGTGGATGTAACACACAATCACAGAATAGGACATGTGTTTTACCAAAACATAGATATTGTGTGATAATTAAACTTCCATTTCCCTATTAGAAAACCATGTAATTCACTCTCATAAAAAACACATAGATATTAGGTGTCACTTTCTTAGGGATGATACTCTTAAAATAGATATAATTCAACAATTTATCGGAATGAAAGATCAACTTGTTGATATCTTTACAAAATCTTTACCCTCCGATAGATTTGAATACATTAATAAATGTCATAAATGATAACTGTAAGGTAATATTCCATATTAATATTTTTTTGAAACTTATGTTCTTACATAAATAAACTCCTTTTATTATGGTGGTACATTTATATATTGTCTCCCAAAAAAATTCTTAAAAAAATATACTTTAATAAATTTTTTTTTCATAATAATTATTTTTTGGAATACAAATTTCCAAAATCAAAAATTGCCTTTCCTTGAAAAAATTTCTGGAATCTAGATTTTTAACATTATCAATACTGACAATTCATTCTAAGAAACCTGAAAGGTTTGTTTTCTTACATAAATATTCATAATTTTTCGTATTGGTATATTTATCTTGTCTTAAAAAAACTCTATTGGGTTTTGTTTCATTAATTCCGATTTTTCCTTATACACAGAAATGATTAGAACCTACCAAATCCTTATTTGGTATTCATCTCAACCATCATATTATATTGTGCTTATTTCATGCATTGGATCAAATCAAGAATTTGAACTGTTGCCTATAAGCCTATGTAATGGAACCCTATTCCTTTCCCCACATCGTGTTTCAAGACATTGTGTATTGAATATCCACTGCACATCAAATAGGATGTTCCATTTTTTCAGGTTTTCTTACACTCTGAATTTCACTAGAAGCATCCCCACAAAAATACAAGTCTTCAACCAAGGAAATCAAGGATGGGAAAATTTACATGGAATGTTTGGCTGACCCAAAACTATTTTTCTATGTATAATTCATTGACTATGAAAAATATCAAGCTGAATGGATGGGACATTTTTTCATTTCAAAGGAAAATTGTTATGATCTGGTTTATCAGGAATTACTTATTGAATTCTAGAATACAATATGTTTTTATGTGAAATGTGAAAGGGAGAAGTTTTTTTTTCAAGAGCTATGGGGAAACCTATTCTCAATCTTTTAATATGGCATGAAATATTCATAGAATTCCATTTGATGGTGAGGAAAAGTTTCTAATCTCCCATGTTTCTTGATTAGTTAGGATTTCTTGAGATAGATAAGGCAATTGAGTGCCTTTGAATCAAGGGTTAAAAGTAACCTAAGATAAACCACATTTCAACGAATTTCATGATGTAATATTTGTGGGTATAGGGTTTCCTCATTCTGAGAAAGGGTGAAAAAAACACTTTAACAAGAAGTGATATCTTTATATTGGAATTGATGGTTAACTAGAAAAACGTAAATCATGTGAATTTCATTATTCTTACAGTCACCAAAATTAAGAATGGAACTCTAATGTCTAATATATTCATGTATCTAGTGATAATTTCAAAGATCGTAGTGCTTTGTTTATAATCCTTCAAAATCC
Source organism: Viscum album (assembly GCA_963277665.1). Lineage (NCBI taxonomy): Eukaryota > Viridiplantae > Streptophyta > Magnoliopsida > Santalales > Viscaceae > Viscum > Viscum album. Next base: position 1,713,886,133 of record OY728133.1, read on the forward strand.
CCTATATTTCTAAACCAAGAACCTTTAAGATCAGGTTTTTGTGTGATGATACTTTAAGGATAATTAAAGTAGGATTCAATTCCAAATATAGTGGGTTTTTTGACCTATCAGAAAGTGAAGTCCAAACTTTAGTTAGGGAATTTTATATATGAGATACATCCATGAAATATCAAAAGAAAATAAATAGAAGGAACTAGAAACAAAAGAAAAAGATATATTTTTAGAGAGCTGGTCAGCACCACCAAAGAAAAGAAAAAAAAACATTCCATGATGAAGTGGTAGGGAAGTGGAGGGAACATAAGATGAACAATAAAGAAAGAGATCCACGATTTGGCTTAAATCCAGCTGAGGAAAAAGCCATGAAAATTCAAGTTTCTGAGGGGCATCAAAGGCAATAAAAATAGAAGAAGTTGAAAAAGAAATTGTCGGAACTAGAGATTGTTCATGCACTTCTCAAGGATACTGAGAAAGACTCTAAATAAATTTAGGTAGCAAAATATTTTCTCCAAGAACCAGTACCAACATCAACTCTCAGAATGAAAATTCAAATTCTAGAACCTATTGTGGAAGAAGATATTGTTAAAGAAGAAGTTGAAGAAGAACAGTAGGAAGTATAACATGAGAGTGATTATGTAATTAAGTAAGTGGTAGAATTCCTTGAGAAGGAATGTTTTTTAGAAAATAGTTCAATGCAAACTTTTCAGGTTGAGTCAACCAAAATAGTTTCTCAATGGATAAATGATGATGGATATGAAGAGGTTGATAAACCTACTAGTGATGAGAATAGCGACCATGATTTCATTCCACCTGATGATAATTGAGAATATGCTTAGAAAGAAGTGTTTGATGAAGGTAAGATATTTCAACTTTCTGATAGTGAGTATGAGTCTTCAAGAGCTGATAAAGTTATTTCAAAAGATGATAATGTAAAACAGGTCATCGTTGATACACCTAAGAAGGTTGTTATTGTTAAAGATAATAAGGATACCAGTGGATCATCTATGAGGAAAGATGAAGTGCTTCACAAAGAATCTTCTCCTGCAAGGGAATCTGATTCAGAATCATCATCTTCAATGTGCTAGGATTTTGTTGTTCAGTCTTTAAAAAAGTTAGTAAACATAATACCCTTGATTCCTATTATTGATTTGAGGTGTTAGTTTCCACATCATTATTTCAATAAGAAGTCATATTCGTTAAGCATGGTGATGGAAAAGTTTATCAACCTTGAGGTAGATTTCAAAACTTTTAAAAATGGTATTTATTATCATATTAAGATCATGTAAGGAAATAACAAAATTATCTAAAAGAATTATTAAAAAAAAGTGATTTTTTTATGAATTCCAAGACTAAGTGAAAGTCTATTTTGTTAAGTTAGATGATAGAATAAAGATCCGTACTACAATTTTTTCAGAGAAGCTGAATCTCAAGAAAGTGGCTTGGAAGCAAGAGAATATTGATCTGAATGGGATGTTAAATTCAGTCGATATAAATTTTATGAGAGAAATGGAGCTCATGGAAAATTTTCAAGAAAGATTCAATCTTCCAAAAGTAGTGATATCTCAGGAACAAATCCTAATGTCTCAAGATGAAAAAATCAAGGCTCTAGAAAAGAATGATCAGGATCAAGAATAGCTACTCAAGCAGTTTTAACAAGATCATAAAGACCTCAAGATGTTAAAGTCTACATTGAGGAATATCATTCTTAAGTAAAAAAGGAATAATGGTTTTCATGTCATTTCTATCTTTTGTTTTATTTTTTTTATCTTTTATAAATTTATCTTAACATAATGAAAATTTTGATATCCTTCATTTGTTTTGTTTTATTTAGTTCTAATATTTCAAGTACTATTTTTTTCATTATCTCTAATCCTTTTTAAATATCAAAAAGGGGGCAAAAAGAATGATCGAAAGAATATTATGTAAAAAAGAAGAGAATTCCCTATGTAAGGGGTGTTTATGTAAGGGGAGTATACTTAAAGAAGAATTTATTTTGAAATAAAATGTATCATCTCTAGGAAAGACAATAATATGATCAGAAGGGATTTCAAAACCTATGGGGAGTTGGTCGTATTCATCATGGTTCATAAGTGAAGGGAGATGTTTTTTATTTATGATTCAAAAGGAAAATTCCTTATCTATTATATTATTTTTTGGAAGGTTGTTTGTCATTTCCAAAAAGTGAGAGATTGTTGAGTCAATAAGGTTTCCTTATGACTTTTCCATTCCTCTATGTTTTAAAAATCACAAACAAATTTTCTTAAAAAAATTATTTCTCTAAGAAATGTTTTAACCTTATCTTAGATTTCATTGTCTTATTCTTTTTATTCTAAACACCAAGTCTATTTTATTAATAAGTCAAAAATTAGGATCCTTATATAAAACCATGAAATCTTCTTTTTCCTGGGATATCAAGTCTTTTGTTTGTAGACATTAAATTCTATAAAATTCAGACTCTAAATTCTCTGAAATTCAGATTCCGAATTCTCTAAAATTCAGATTCCAAATTCTCTAAAATTCCGATTTCGAATTCTCTGAAATTCAGATTTCACATTCTTTGAAATTCAAAATCAGAATTCTTAGAAATTCACAATCTGAATTATTTTAAATTTAGACTCTAAATTCTCATAAATTCAGACTCCCAATTCCCTAAAATTCAGATTCTGAATTCTCTAAAATTTAGATTAAGAATTCTCTGAATATTAGACTATGAATTCCTATGAATTCCAAATCCAAATTCTTTATCATTAAGACTCCAAATTACTCAGAATTCAGACTCTAAATTTATCAAAATTCAAACTCTAAAAACTATAGAATTCAGATGTTGAATTATTTTATAATAAAAATTTGAATATCCATTTGTTTCATGAATTTCACTATTTAAACTATAAAATATATTTTTCTATATATTCCAAATTCTTATTTTAGGCTAATCCACTTCATTCTCCTTTCACATGTTTTTATTATGAAACGATGTCATACAATTTGTTTCTAAATAACCGTTAGCTGAGTGAAACATATACAGGTCCCTCTGAGATTAATAGAAAAATATGACCAATGGAAGAGGGACCGACCATTGATGTTTTTCATACAAATAGGAGCTCATTTTAATGAGCTCAAAATTAATCCATATATTGATTTATGATCCTAGATATTGCATGCTATGATGTGATTTCTAGAGAATGAATGACTCTGATGCCTTGTGCATTTTGTTAACATAATGTTCAGTCATGAAAAACTTGTTCATCTTGAATCGGGTGACTCTAATTGTTTCCGTGTACAATCGAGGGCTTTTTGGGATAAGAATGAAGAGGTTTTGACTACCTTAATGTTCAAGGGCATGAGGGGATAGAAATAAAAATTTCGATATTCTTATTGAGAGCATATCTTGGTGTTAGTAAGACCGATATTCTTGAGAGTTTAAATCATGTTACTTTTTCCAATTTTTATTAGATACCCTACTCTTTGGGTTAAAAATTGTCATACTTTTTACTTATTATTGTTTCAAATTTCATTTCTAATGTATATTGTTTTATAATGAATGTATAACATTCTTATACTTTATTTCTCTATTTAATTAATCTAGTTAATAAGATTCTATACACATTAAGGTAGATTCAACTGAACATAAGTTTCATGTCTAGATCCATACTTCCAGGCCCTAACCAAGTTTGTTTTATAGTTAAGAACTAAAAACGGTTTGTAAATTTACCTTGTTTAACATTTTTAAACATTGTTTTTACTTAAGATTAAAAATTAATGTTTTTAAACATACAATTTACCCCCTCTTATAATTTAGCATCTATATATACTATTTCGATCCTATAATTTTTACATTTCATTCATTTGAATTTATCTTCCCTTTTTCACTAGTTCATACACACATAACACTTAGGTAATCTCTATTTTATATCATGATAAGTGGGTTGAATTAATAGTAATAATAGATCTCTGATTATTTGGTTAGGGGAAATTGGATGTTAAAGTGAACATTTTATCCCTCGAGTTAAAAAAAAAATCTATGAAAGGGTAATCAAGTGACATATCACTCATTTAGAGGGAAAATTAGAGAGTATAAATTAAAATATTGATTTAATAATAATGATTTGGGGAATATCCAAGGTTAGGTTTCTATCTCAGAAACTAAATTTAAAACTAATTAGATCAATTTACCAACTATTTTTAGAAAATAAAACCCAAAAAAATAAATAAAAACTCTCATAATGCTATCTTATCTGGAGACAAACCAAGGTCCACCACTACTACATTACCTCGGGTTAAAAAATTATTTTTAAGAGCACCTCATGGTAGGCACCTCATAAAACCTAGTTTCATTTATATGGAGTCTAGTATTAGTATTTTTACTTTGTTTAAAAAATTATTTCATCAAATTACAACATCCAGTTCATCTCACCTTATTGGTGTTGATTCAATGGAATAGAAAACTATTTTGGAGATATTAAGAACCTTAAAATACATAGAGTACAATGAAAGAGAATTATTCATTGTTACAAAAACTATCTCCCCATTCTTAAATTTTCCTTTCACCAAAGAAACTTTTTGAAGTGAAAACATGGATAATAATTTGGAACAATTGAACAAAACATTGAGATATCTTTCTACAACTGGTTTTAATAATGATAATCAATTTCAAGAAGATAATAATCAAAAATAATTTTAACTATGAAATGGTATGATTCAACTCCTATGAAATTTCTTGGATTGGTAGGGGAGTATCCTATTCTACATCTAAGATAATTTTCTCATGTCTATTGCAATTTCAAACGCAGAGGAGTGTCAAAAGATCAAGTGATCTAGAAGGTATTAGTCTTATCTCTTGAAGATGTATCCAAGGAATATACTTACAACCTCCACCCTAGGTAAGATTTCATATGGGATAGTATATAGAAGGAATTACTATAGAAATACATCCTCGAATCCAGTAGAAATCTATTAATGAAATAGTTTTATGGAATCAAGTGACCATGTGGGGAGACTCTCTATGAGTTTTGGGAAAGATTTAAGTAATTTAATATCTCCTTCCCACACTAACCTTTCAAAGATCACTATTTCCTCGTATTATTTTACTAATGCATGGGAAAAATGATCAGAATTTTCTAATTGCTTCCTTTGAAAGAGAATTAATAGATAACTCCCCACTAAATTTATAGTGGTGATTGAGTGGATATGCCAAAATTCTCAACATTTTGGAATAAGATCCGCAACAAGATAAGTTCCTGAAGTAAAATTTATAAATCCATTTCACTTTAAAATAAAATTGAAGAACTAACCTCTGTTGTGAGACATGTAGTAGTGAATAGAGTATTAGAAACATCATATCCCACACCTACAAGGGACTTCTAACATTTCTATTCTGAACTCCATTTCATTTATGGTTAATGTTAATTCTATGGAATATTGATTTGTTTTTCTATATACACATGATAGTACCCAGAAAACCTAAAAAAATAATGGATTCAGAGACTTATTTTAAACTTACTTAAAAGATTGGTACTAACATCGGTGAAGAGATCCTTTCCGGTAAGGTTTTCGGCTAAACGTCCAACCTCCCCCTATCCAAAGAGGCTATTCTCATCCCTTTAGAAGATATTAACTAAATAATAATCAATATACCATCATGATAGAGTTTCTAAAAAATCTTGTGCCATCTCACACGACTTAAAAGACTACTCTCAACACCCATCGATCAACACAAATGGATATGTAAGGACAATACGTCCATATTATTACTACCATAAATGATGTGGAAACTCATGGTTTAGGTAATCTTCTTACTCAATATGTTCTTAAACCTAAGAGAAATTTTATTTATATTACATTGATGAGTCACAAGTATATGGGAAACAGTGATGTATCAACATCTCCAAAAGGCGTTGGAAATAAAAAACCAATAGTACCTGAAAAATATTCCTATGAAAAATAATCTAATCAACCAAAATAAACAACCCTATAAAGAATGAAAATGGAAAATCCAAAATGGAGGATTCAAACTATCCCCCACTACCCTTCCCTACATGGAATAAACCACATAATAAACCTAGTGAAGACACAATATAAAAGGAGACTCTATAAATATTCATGAATGTTGAGATCAATGTCACTTTACAAGAGACCATCCACTAAATTAATAGCTATAAAAAATTTATAAAAGACATGTGCATTTGGATAAGGATATTATGAACAAATGGAGGAGTAAGACTAGATAAAAATGTTTTTCCACTTTTTATCCAAAAAATTCCTAAGAGGTTTCGTGATCAATGTAATTTCACAATCCCCTACACTATAAGAGCACTTTATTTTTTCAATGCACCATGTGATTTATAAGAATTAATAAATGTTATTATTTATTCTATTTATTCTTCTATGTATATGGGAGAACTCAAACCCAAACAAGTGTTTTTAAAACACTCCATTCAATCCACTTCCTACACAATTGGTGTTCTTGAAGATGTCTTGGTATGTGTAAAAGGGTCTTCATTCCCTGTTGACTTTATCATTCCCAACAAGGAAGAAGTAAAAGGTAAAGATAACTATTCCATAATTATAGGTAGGAAATTCCTCAAGGATTCTAAAACCATAAAAAAGTTCAATAAAGAAAACCATTTAATGAATTTTGGTGAGGAAACTAGGGATTTAAACATCCTTGACTAAACGAAATATCGACATGAGGAGAAACCTATTTCAATATTAAAACATTTTGAATTTACTTATTCATATAGGGAGAAAATTGAAATTTTTTATGACATAATTCAATTAATAAAATATTTATAGAAACATTATTTTTCTAATGAATTTGTTTTTCAAAATAAAATTAATATAGAAATTGTAGGGAGTGGTGAGGTATATAAATAAATTGATGAAATTTATTGTGATAACATAACCAAATTTGTTATAAATACTTATAATTTGATTGAATAGGTTTTTAAGATGGTGAAAACTAAGCATAAAACGTCACTATAATACCGCCATGAACTTGAACTTAATCCACTTACATCAAATGTGAAATATGATTTTTTAAAATAAATTAAAAAATTTCTACTAATAATTTCAAAACATTATAAAGCTAAGTAATATTATCAATTTTTGGAAATTTTGAAACAAAATTATAGATAAATAGTATGAACATTAGGTTACATCAATGGGATTATCCATACAACTGACTTGTATATAATTATTTTGTATTGTGATCCCAAACAAGTGAGACAACTCGAGAGAATACTCAACCCGACCCTTCTAGAAGTAGTTAAAAAATAAGTAGATTGAATATTATCATATGGAAAAATCCTCTCTATATAGGACTCCCAATGGGTGATCCCCATTGAAATTGTCTTGAAGAAAAATAGATACACAATTTTATAAAATAAAAACAATTAACTAGTGCCCATAAGAATCTTGTATCGCTAGAGAGTTTTTACTTACTATAAGATATTGTACCATTTGACCCACAATGACAACTTCCCCTTACCCTTTATAGACTAAATATTATAAAATCTTGGTGGAAAGGGTCACTATTTTTTCCATGATGGATTTATAGATACTTTCAATTTCTAATTACTCTAGAGGACAATGAAAATACCACCTTCACATGCCCCTTTGATACTTATGCCTACTGAAGAATTCTTTTCGGTCTTTTTAATTCCCCACGTACCTTTCAGCACTGCATGGTATGTATTTTCATAGACATGATGGAGAGCTTATTAGATCTATTACTTGAATACTTTGTTGTCTACAAAACTTTTTTAAAAATAATTTCATTGATCTTTGAATATTTTTTAAATTATGCATCGATAAATCATGGTTTTTAATTTTCTAAAATTATATTTTGTTATATAAAAAGATAATGTTTTAGGCCACATAGTTTCCTAGGATAGAATTGGTGGGGAAAATGAAACAATTGATGTTATTTCTAAACCACCTAAACCCAACACTATGAGACACATTAAATCATATATAGGGAATGATATATTTATAAAAGTTTTATTATAAACTTTAACAAGATTGATTCAACCCTGTCTAACCCACTTATGAATGAAAATGATTTTATGTTTTATTATTCATGCATGAAATTTTGTGATAAACTAAATGTGATATTAACCACTGCCCGCATAATCTTTCCACAAAACATGGAACACCTAGTTAAGATATTGTATGACTCTTCTAGTGGAGTTTTCGGATTTTTAATCTGTTATTATATTGATGAAAACTAATAATTGATAGCTTATAATTCATAAGCCCTGGAATGTACTTCGATAAATAAAACCATAATTGGGAAGAAGTATTTGTCTATTGTTTTTTCCATAGATAAATTTTGATCTTAATTGTTAGGTAGTAAAGTAAATATATATTCTAACCATGCATCACTCATTTACTCGGTCATGAAGGTTGATGTAAATACAAGACTACTGGGATCGATGTTTCTATAATAATAATTATACATAAAGATTAAGGATAATAAATGATGTGGAAATTTGGTTGTAGACCACATGAGTATACTTCCCCCACACTGTGGAGGTAGAACCACCTTCTGAAACAATCATTGATGATTCATTTATCGGTAAAAAGTTGTATAAATCCACACAAGTGGCTCGGTATACAGATTTAGTGACTTTCTAGTCACGTCAATGGAACCGAATTTATTTTACAAATAGGAATCACTTAAATTAAAATCTGATTTAAAATTATATGCTTGAGAAGAACCATATCTATGGAAGGTATGAAGTAATAATGTAATAAAGTGATTTATCCTTTAATAATAGGTGACTTTTATGCTTACATATGTCCACACAGCTACTTATAGAATCCAATTTGTACCTCAAATAATAAATACCAATTTTTTAGAGGATGATTTATTTCGGCCCTCAATTTTTAATGATTAGCATTATTTTATCAAAAAATGACCAAACTATTTGTGTAACAATGGGATTTCTAAAAGTCATGAATTTCCCCTAAAAAAATTTGATTTCATGTGAAATTTTGATGTATATTGATTAGATGTAATGGGCTTATTTTTTTTAATTTATATTTTCCTTTATTTTATTAGCATTTTATTATATTTCCATGCGGATTTAAGAGAAATCCACATTAACTTATGATTAAAAAACTATGATTGAATTTATAAAATAAAACTTTTTATAGGTTTAGATTTCCCAAAGAAAAACATATGTGAACAAGGCACCCACTAATTCCAAATGAACATGGAATAATTTATGAGGAAATATATATTACACCACAAAACATCCACTACCTATCACCCACAAACTAATATGATATCTATATTTTCCAAAAAAATTGTAAAAAGGGATTCTAGAGATGTCAGTGCAGCCTAACCAAAAGTAATAGAGTAAAACGTTATAGGATGCTCTATTGGTATACATTAATTCCTATAAAACCACCTTAGTTTTTCCCCTTATATAATATTTTATGTAAAACACTATCACTTACTTGTTGAGTTGGAACAGAAAGGTAATGGAATATTAAGAGACTAATCATAGTGTTTTGAAAATCTAATGTGTAGATGAAGCTAAAAATAGTATAACTTAAGGAGTTGATAAGAGAAACATATTATAATTACCTTCTATACAAGGAGAAAGCTAAATCTTTCCATTATATAATAATCCATAAAATATATTTTAAAATTATAGATAAAGTGTTTTTGTTCTCCTCAAGGATGAAACTCATTCCAAGTAAACATCCTTCCAAATGGACTAGACCTAACATAGTAATTGAAAATTTTATATTTTTTATAAATGAGATCAAGGTATATGTGTCACATATCCCCTTTAAATTAAATATCCAGCAAGTGAATCATTATAATGAAGATTTTAAGAAAGATCCAATGAAGGATTCCAAACTCATTCCTGCTGTAATTAAATAAAAAGCATCTGGTTGTCTCTTTCCTTCATACTAGTTTATGTTCTTTTATATTGAAATATTTTTATTTGATAAAATTGATGATGGAAATTTAATGGGGTTGTATCAAATCTATGTATGGAGAGAGAATAAAAAATAATTTTGGTAAATATCATTTCTTTAGATTACATTATGTATATTATATAAAAAATATATGAATATGTTTTAAGGAATATATTCATAGTTCGAACTATTTTTGGTCTTTATATTTTAGGATTGTAAATAAATAATTAATAAAAAATGTGAAATTAATAAAAAGCAACAAAAAATGAAAAAATAAGGGTTCCGGAGTCTGTAAATAACTTATTTTTTGAATTTATTCCTGAAAACATTAGAATATTTTTAATATATAAAATTGATTTAAATGTTGACATGTCTAACTTTAACACCACAATAGATTTTATGATTTTACTAGTTTTTAAATTGGTAGGATTAGATGAATACTGGGTTAATTCATCACTTATTTCATGGAAATATGGTTTTAGAACTTGGGAAGGAAGTGTAGGTGAAGGGTTTTTTGTGGAATTAGAATTATAACATGAGGCCAATAGAATTTTTTAAATTAATCAATGTAAACTTGACCTGTTTGAAAAATAACACATTAGGTATCCAACTCAATATAAATTGATATAAGTCCTTTAAACCTGGTGTAAAATTGGAAATTTTCATCACACAGTGAATATCAGAGACATTAAGCACCAATTGTGTGAATAATCCCTCTATAAATATTTCATTATGTTCTTCTATCAAGCACATCACACTTACATAGATGGAAAAAATATATAAAAGAAATAATAAAATATTTGTCTAGTATTTAAAAATAAATTCATTTTGTAGAGGAGAATATTTAAGCGAAATAAAGTAGGTTGAAATTTACTTATACGAAATTCATTTGAGTTGTATAAATGAAAGAAAATTTCAAACATTCATTTATGATACATAGAATATTGTAAAATTTGGAATTAATTATTATTAAAACATTCATTCCACTTAAATAAAATTCAATCCACTTTTGGACTTGAAATATTTATTAGGTTGATGTTTAGGGAGAATTTAATCATAAAGGAGGCATGATATTTCAAAAAAATAGAGGAATCTATAAATTTATTCTTATCTAAATTGTATATTTTGATCTTGGTAGGATGGATATTTTTGATTTTATTTTTATTAAATGTAATTAATTGATAAAATATCCTTTGAGTGAAATAGTTTATGTGTAGGGAAGTGATGTGAACTGAAAAGTTTGATTATTTTCATAAAACACTACCCATATTAATTCATGAAATCCCTGGTAAATTATTCTTTTTTTGAATTTTAGAAAATATAGAACTTAATTGTGAAATGTATAATTTTTTGGTTTTTAATGAATTATTTTTAAGCCATACTATTTTTTTGGAATTAATTGTTATATGTATTAACTTTTTATTTAATTGTTTTCTAATTGATTGGAGAAGAATCCTACACTAAAAAATGATTTTTTGACCAATAGATTAATGATTTTTTACCAAGGAAACTGAACGAATGATGAAAGAATAAGTGACTATTCAACCTCCATTTCCAATTAGCTAATAGTGTCCAAAATTTGAAATTCTACCATGTGACCACAACTGTGAATCCAAGGAACACCACAATTCTGATCCCCACATTTAAGTGAATTATTAGGTTTAAGAACCTGGCATTTGTAAGTTTATCCCCACAATACGTAGAGGAACCCCATGTTATAGATCCACATGTTTAAATGGAAAATTATAATTGGGAAGCAAATATTTAGATTATTAACCTCGAGTTTAAGTTAAACATTTGGTTTACGAACTTTATATTTGAATGTAGATCCCCAAATTTTAGATATGGACCCCTAGTGGGTGAAGTTTATCCCAAACATTGTAAGATAACCCTCATGATTTATAATCATGATATTTTTATCATCATGTTATCAACTCTACATGAGCCATGAACAAGGGAAAATGTAGGAGATATTTTTACCAGATTATTCTCATAAACTAGACATGATAACTTTACAAGAGCTTGATGCCAAAGTATTTGTTGGATTATAAAACCTCAAACATGGATCTCCAATTAACATAAGACAAACCTCTATGATCCTACAAATGAAGAAAGTTTTTTATTTAGAATGAAGATGATGCCAAATTTCCAATCCTAATATTGATCTGAGTCTATATATAATTGAATGCTCATGATTGAAGCCATGATTTGTAGAAGGTTGTGACAAAGCGTTACCCATTCTGGTTGGATCGAATTAAAAATTATGATGGAAGTGTAAAATAAATCTATATAAGGGTAACTTTGGTTTTCAATGGAACACATCAAGGACATCAAAGGACCCCATATCTATGTAGGTTTACATTAAACTATTTCAAACGAATTAGGGAATTCCCCAATATAAATTACATTTGGTGATCATCCATTTTATAGAGTATAGAACTCGATCATGGGGGAATAATATTATTCCAAACAATATTTGTGTGTTGTTTTCACAAAATATCACATGTCTAGTTGTGCACATAGTGGTAATATGAATAAATGACACTGGGATCAGAATTTGAGTAAAAATATTCATTTTATGAGTTCATTTGACGTGTTTGATTTCAATCACATAGAAGTAAATATAATATTAAATAATACCAAGATTTATCTATAAAATATTAATTGTTCACTGAAAGAGATCATCTTCCATGATTATAAACCCCAACTACTGTTACAAATTCATTTATTTTTCTTTTATTTCATTTTGATACTTAACTTAATTGATAGAAATCATAGACATTAGTGGATGATGTTAGACCATTATCTTCATACACTTTTGATTAATATAACATTTTATCAGTTTAATATATTCGGTTAATATCCTGTTCTCTTTGAACGATATAGATGTTAGGATGTTTCCTTATTGTTTTCATTTTTAATTTATATTACCTTCTTCACTGGATCATACACATATGCCACCTAGGTCCTCTATTTCTCTTATTATCATGACAAGTGGGTTAAACTAATAGTAATAAGATATATTTAATTACTATGCATGGGGATATTAGAGGTTGTAGTGATCATTTTATACCTCTAGTTAAACCAAAAAAATATTGGTGAGGGTAGTTGAGTGATATCTGACATTATTATATAGAAAACAAGAGAGTAAAAAAATTGAAATAATAATTTAATAGGAAATACAAGGGGTGATTCATGTTTAGAACTATATCTCCAAAACTAATTTTAAAATTAGTACAATAAATCTCACTCACTATTTTAACCATATTGAACACAAAAAACAGGAAAATAATCTCATATTGTTATCCTCTCCAAAGACAAATCTGAGTGCACTGCTACCACAGTATATTGGTTTCAAAAATAGTTTTGACAATCACCCATGAATGGTGCATCATCATTACAGATAATGTTTTAAGTTATATATTGAATTTTATCAAGGAACTGTTTGATGAAAAATCATCATTTGAGAATGATGTGGGTTCCATTGAAAATGTATTGACTATAAATTTATTTTGTTCAACACTCTATAAAAACTAATGAAATCTAATTGGGAAAAATTATCACTTTTCAATGAAAACATTGATTTCAATAATAAAATATTGCAAAGAACAAATGATGATATTGAGGTGTTTTAGGTTGTTGTTACTAAATTATTCCGTGCATTATGGAAGCTTCACAAATAAGTTTGAATATAAAGTATTCTCAACTATATTTGAATGATAAAAGGGTCAAAAAACATTAAATATCATAATAAATGATTAGTAATATTCATGATGAAAACATTTTTAAGTTAAAGATATATTTGGAATAGTGATTTAAATCAATTTTTCTATTGAAATATATCCTCAACATGAAGTGATTAGAGATTGGTGTAAAATTGAAAGATCTGGAGTTAGTATAGGATTGAACTTCCCAAATGATTGAGATGATAAGTGTGGTCACTTATGTATTAGAGATGATTTTTCCCAAAAAAGGAACTCATGTTTGTGTTAATGACAGTGTGAGAACATGCGAACAAGCATCCACCTCATTCTCATGAATAAATATATCCCACTCCCTTGATAAAGTAGTTAATTCTAAATATCTTTTATCGATAAGTGATGAATAAAACTCAAATTATATACAAATGCGTGAAAACTAAAATACTTATAAAAGTATTTAAGTATCAACGGTGAATATGATAATAAATACAAATATAATATTCCCAAATGAATCCCAAAATTTAATGGTTTTGACCGAATAATATCATGGTAAAAATCCAGAGATTCTTTTTTTAAAGATAAAAGAAGATGATTTATTTGAAGGTGTTGGTGCTATTGGATGTTTGGGAATAGGGACACTGACTATAGGTTTAATATTTAATGTAATAAAAGTGATATATGGATACAACCAAGGGGGATAAAATATAAAACTATGAAAAAATCTTTTAGAGAGAATATCCTTTCCAAGATGAAATGAAATCCATCACATAGAAATATAAATGAGTGATTTGAAAAATATAATAATATTTAAATGTACACAAACATTGTTATGAGTAATTTTGGTATATACCAACCCAAAATGACTCATATATTTAGGATAAGAGGATAAAACACAAAAAATAATCATATAACAAATAAATTCATTTTTGCAAGGAATATTGAACCAAGTTCGCCCAAAATGTCATTTAATTAAGCCAATAAGAAAGATTTCACACTTTATAAGAGAAAATAATTCTATTGTGGAAGAAAATGTCACATTATGAACCATTGAAAATTACCCATGAATATTCCAAAAGTTAACAAAGTCATTAATTAACTAAAATGAGATTCAAACAAGGAGAGGCACAATATTGTTGGAATAGTGGATGACGTCACATGTGATGAGTTTGAGAGGTTTCATATTAATTAAAACTTAATTCCTAATGAATATGACTATATAATGTGTTAGAAGTTAGGCTAACTAGCCACTAAATGTATGAATTTAACTCCTAGTAAGATGTGGATGAATGGTGATAATGGAAAAACACTATTGTTTCCATGTTCTAAATCATATGCTACAATGAAAAATTCCGAAATGAAAAATAATGTAGAGAATACTAATAAAGAGTTATTGACTATATTCCTAGTCAGCTAAAACATTTACATAACTTGTAACAATACGAATAAAGTGAAGCAACAATTATTTCTCAGGGAAAGAATCATGTATTAATTAAGGGAAACGATAAAAAAAGAAGAAACACATGATTCATTAGGGTGAATAGATTTGGAAATTCAAGATGGAATCAAGAATGGAAAAGAAAATAATTTTTAGAGATATAAATAATAATATTACCGGGTTGAGAAATAGTTATCATCCCTACTATTACAACTAAGGAGAAGTATAAGTCCTAATTTATTCCCACACTTTATGGTTATGAATATTGAATAAGTGAGTTGAGGTGATGAAGTACGGTGATCTTTCATTTATAGGGATCTAAAAAATATATAATGATTCAAGATTTTATATTTTTGGGTAAATGTAGAATTTGGATAACCACAATAAAATCCAAAGTTTTATATTTTATTTTCACTCTCCCCACATTTTTATGGTTAATGTTTTTTCTAACCCAAAAGGGGGAGAGAATATTAAACCAAATGGGGAGTTGTATTTCATGCACATGATATTTTTTGATGGATTTTTTGATATGTGTATAGTATCAATTTCCTCCTAAAAATATATTTTTAAATCCCCAAGGAAGTGAATTCAGAGTTGGAGAATCATTTTAAAATTGGTATGGGAATATATTTTTTATTTTGTAAAATCACTCAAGATTTTTATACAAGGATTGCGTATATTGACTTATAGATGACTTGAATTAGGATCTTTACTTAGATGTTTTATGTCTCCATAATTATCTAAAAAAAGTAAGAGTACATTTAAATGGAAAAGGTTTTTATCTATTTAAGGATATGTGAATGAGGATATGACCTTCCCGTACATTTATATAATCAACAAGAGGAGTAGAAAAAATAATTCAGCTATTGTATTTATTAAAATTAATGGGGACTAGAAAGGTGAACCTTTAATGGAATATTGACATTTAATTACTATATTTATATGTTAAAGGTAGTGAAAAAAATTCCAAATGAGAATATTGAGGTGTACTTTGGTGTGTGGTTGAATTTTTTTTCATTGAATCATGTTAATAAGTATGTTATCAATTAGTATGGTGTGGTGGGTAAATAAATTTTATCCACCCAATGAATGATAATGAGGATTCCCATATTTATGTAAAATTAGATTTGTGTTGAATTTTATGGTGTATAAATGGAAATTCAAAAGATGACCTAGCTACTATGTGAGTATCCCCAAACATTAGATGATTAGTTGAGTTGGTCCTCAAAAAATTAAGTGGGTTATGATAATGGGAAAAGGATCAATTCTCTACAAAAAAATTCAAAGGAGTGAAAAGTTGGATACTATGTAAAGCTTCAAGATTTGTTTTTAAAATGTGTGAATAGCTAGCCTATTTGGGTAACTGAAGACCCAAGGTGTTATTGAATCTATCCTAGTGTGATTTTGTATGTAGGTTACTATAAATGTAAAAATATATAACTATGATATTAGTTTAATGACAAAATTGAATATTAGAATGTTGAATACAGAAAATCTCTTGGAAATACTCCACCATGAGTGTAAATATGATTCTAGAGTTATTGGGAACGATCCTAAAGTGTTAGAGAAGGTTTTATTATAACCTAAATGATTTTAAGTGTCCCCATATGGTTTTAAATGGATGGAGAGTAGCTAAAGGGATTCTAATTCTCGTTTTATGAAGTCCAGATATAATTAATAGATTACGAAAACTGAAAAGACTCATGAAAATTAATTTGGATGTAATTTCATATGAATTTGTAAGAAAAACATATATATTTTTTTTATAAGACATAACTTTTTTCATACCATTTTAAAGGATTTTATGGAACTCTGGAGTATTTAATAAGTCTTGGAGTGGAATCTCATGGGACTTTAGGAGTTTCATATAACATTGCTAAAGACTGCTTATGAATTTATGTAATCCTGAATAACTTCTGATGTCAACTGAATTTTGCAAAGGGATGAAATCTTATAACATTTAATTCCTACAAAATGGTATCCCTATGTAGCATATGACTTTAATACTAAGTTAAAAAAATTTTATTTTATAAATTATAATTGAAATTCTAGATTTATAATTTACAAAAAGAAACTGATTGGGGTGATGCTTGTATTGATTTTCATGGACCAATACATCATCATGTAAATGTGATATATTCTATAAATTATTGTTAGGTTTATCTTAAAATTGATAAAATTGAAGATCCTCAATTATATTTTTGGGAAATTTTTTTTATAAAAAACTGAGTTTGAATAATTAATTAATTTTGATGGAAATTGAGAAAAAATAAAAAAGATGTTATAACATTGTTCTATTTAGTTTTGTATTTTCAAATAGAATATATAAAAAAACATCTGGTGATATAAAGTGAAATCAAATTTGAGGATTTTGGATTTGATAAGAATTGTTCTAAATATCATAGTGAAATTTGTTTCAAGAGGAATAGAAATAAAGATGATATTCCTAAGATACTATATTGTTGTGCAGACCATCTTGAAGCCTATAATAATATTCACTAAATATTTTGAGGATTTAAATATGAGTCAAAATGAAAATATTTATATTGTCTAAATTTAATAAAGTAATGATAACTGTTTATATGCATATTTCATGGGATGAAGATAAATATTGAAGGAGTCTTGGGTCATGCTGGAAGAATCTAGAATAATTATATGATATTTTGGTCAAGGAAAATAAGAAAACACATTTGGAAGAAAAAGGGTATTTCTGTTAACTTAAAAGATACAATAATGTATGAGACACAAATAAAATATAATTTAAGGATCGTTGGAGCTCACCCAGGTATGAAAAATTTGAAAAAATGAAAAAGTAATATCATGGGAATAAAATATGATGTAGATATCATATATTAAAAAAATAGGAAAAAATGATGGTGAACTACATATAAAAAATTGTATTGATGTAGAATAAGTTTAGTGAATTCTAAGAGCATGATATGAGTTTTAAGAATAAGTGGGAACTCTTAGATTGGATGAATAATAATAAGAATTTGATCCTATACTGAAGTAAAGATTATATGGGTATCAAATATGACAAAATAGGAAGATCCCATGACAACCATTATTGTAAAATATTGAGAATTAAAACCTGATTGAAACACTAGATATGATATATGTTCTTATTATCGGTGTTAAAATTTTCAATAACTAAAGAGATTCTAGAATCGAGAAGAGTTTTAGATCTTGTTTGAGGTGATAAATCATGGTGAATAATTTCATTTAAAGATCTGTGAAGATAAGATGAAAGTGAAGACCGAGTTCCGATTATTTTTTATAAATAATTATTTTGCATTTAAAGACTATGTTGTGAGAACGTGGTATATTATTGGATGAAATGAGATCGTAATGCTGATCAATGATCTAATTTATAACGTAGTAGATATTAAACACGTGAATATACATAGTTCAATGTAATATAACCTATGTGACTTAGAATATGTAGGGTTATAACATTTTTACTCTGTGATTACATTTAGAAACTATGTTGAATAAGTCCTCTGAGAAGTAGAAAAATTTATAAATTATGTGGCTCTATGTAGGAGTGTGAATAAAAAAACAATGTAGAATGTGATTTTTTATAGTGTAAATTACTTGAAATGGGGAAGCACCAGTCATGGAAAAGAGTGGGTCTTAGAACCAATCCTTGTAAAAAAAAATCAATTCCTATACATTTATTTACTATATTATTCTATTAGTCTATGAGACACAAATTTGAATGGACCGAGAATATAAGTAGTTCAATAGGAAAACTAAAAAAAATAAAAAAAGTGTCCATCTATGCACCCATTATAAATGGTTAATCAATCCATGGGAGAAACATTTTAAAAGATCATTACTATTGGATCATGTTTTCAAACTCTTATTACTCATGTATAATGTTATATCAAATCATTATACTTTGGATGATGATTTATTATCTTTTTTTTATTCGGTAAATTTATTTTATGTCATGACCCTACACCTTGATGATGTTTTCATACCCACATGCTCATTATAAGCTCTCTTATGATCTTTGATTGATAGATATTATGTTTACCCTTAATGAGTATCTAAAATCAACCTTTCTTATGTTTCTATTCCCTAGGTTATGATGAAGAGTATTTTTTATTATTCTTAAAAAAGGGTATCATGTGTAGTGAATATTTGTGGGACATATTAATGAATTATTATAAAACATGTTGATTATATATCTAGTCTCTAAATACACTAAACCTATAGGTTATAGGGGTTTGTTTTATTATTTTTTGTAAACAATATTCACATGAAATTATTTCATATATATGTATGTAATTCATGGTTCATATCATAACTCTGATTTCCTTAGCCACAAAATCATTATTCTCCCTTAGACTAGCATCCGTATCAATCAATATTTTATTCACACATTTAAATTTTATAACCATTATATTTATCACTCTAACATGGATTTATTAAGCATTGATAACCTACCTCAACTCCATGTTTTCCTCTTTCAAACCATAATATATCTCATCTGATATCAGGATAACTTGCTCCTTTAGACTTCTTGATATCTCATCTTCACTAGTATATTTAATATCACTTGGGATATTAATATACTTAGTGATTCTAGTATCGTTATTTAAAGAATTACTATCCTGAAAATCAAAATCATTCATATATTTATTTTTAAATATCTTTTAAACTCTTATATTAATCTCACTTTTAATAAAAATAATTCCATTATATGAAATAATCTTGGAGTTATTCTTCTTAGTATTACCCATTTCCATGTCAACATGATATTATAAGTAATGTTAAAATAATAATTCTAGAACCCATTAGAACAATTTAGAAAATATTATAACAAGAGGAAATTATTCTTCTTTACCAAGTATTATTTCCATAAGGATCATTAGTGATAAATACCTTCATATTGGGGAGTGAATTATGGTATGAAACTCATTACCACTTAATCACTTATTTCAGAATCTCTGATTACCCTAACTTACCTTGAACTCAGAGTTAGTAGGATCACACTTAATTTATTCCCTAAATATTGATTTGATTATTATATCTATTGTTTTTATCCATTAATTACTTTGTTCAATATATGTTTCCACCACACTAATATTTACATGGATAGAATAGTATAACCAAATCATTTAGATAGAAGTTAAAAATTTTACATGGTTCACTAGAATAAGGATCATTAATGGATCATACAATAGTAATGTATTGATATACCACAATCCACTAAATACATAGTTTGGTGTTGTATCTAGTCAATGAGACTCTAATATTGGGTTCGACATCCTTTAAATGGTTTAGGGATTGTTCAAATCCCAACAAGGGTCACTCCCTTCCCTTTTCTCCTTATCTCATGTCCCCAGAAAGTAAAACTCCATTTGAGACACATACTAATTCCAAAAAAAATCATTTCTTTTGTGGTTTCACTAAATATATATAGGTAATACATTATATCCACATACCAATCATTCAAAAATTGATATTATCATTATAAATACCTGTTTACAATATTCAAAACTTGTATCACTCCTCTGAACGAAACACATGCAAGATTTTTGTTATCTTAGAAAAATTAAGTGCTTATAAAAAAATTCTAGTAGTGTTTTGCCAATATCCATGTTTTAATGATATATTTATTTTCTATTAAAAAAATAATAATAAAAAATATAACCATATTAATTATCTCTATCAATTTTTTTCTCATTACAAGATTCATGCAAGTAATAGAACATTAATTTGTGATAGTGGAGTGGTTAAATTCATGAATTCATTTATCTCTATAGTGAACCACAACATAATCAATACATAATTAAATAATTTATAGAAATGGTTTAACCTCAGTAAATTTACATGATCTTTTTATCTTTGGATTTTATAGAATTATATAAAAATATTACATATGTTAGTGGATACTTTCTCACATTATACATTTTTCCACAAAACAGATATTTAAGTTTACACCCATGTTACATTCAACACACTTTTTATTCATTAATTATGTGTCACCAAAGATGAAATATTGACCATTATAAAATTTATACTCATCCTTGGATCGTATTAAAAACATTTGAAAATGTGTGATGAGACAAAAAAACTTATCAGGGAAATATATAAAAATAATCTCATTTACTTAGTGAAAAGAATGAAACCCAATAAATCATTCACCTTTTTATCTCTAAAAAATTTAGCACATAAATAAAATAGTTTAACATGTGAAAATAAATATTTTACCAAATAAAACCATTAAACCCCATTATAAATCATATGAAAAACCATGAAGTCATCTTGAGGAATATGAGAACTCAAGAAAAAATTCCTTTGAAAAAAAACCTTTTACCATTAATACTTTCCCAAGCCCATGAAACGAAAATGTTTTCAAAAAAACCATTTTAGGAAGAATAATATTGGTATCTTAGAGTATCATATTCATAACCCATATTCATTATTGTTTAATATTTTTTTATAACAACTAGATTCTAATTTATTCCTTAGGAGAAACTAACCTATTTATCTCTCTCATTTTTCGCATAAAATACTATTTATTACCTAATGAATTAGACATCTATATCAGGATCACCAATCATCATGAGATAAATCTGGTGCACCTGTCAACATATGTAATAGAAATGTACTATATCATGTAAAAAATTTAATTTAATATTTAACTTTTCCCTAATAATCCCTTGGTAAACTTATTTAAACCGATATGAAAATCACATTACATTTCCACATAAAACGGAGAAAATATCCATTTTCTTTTGAAAACTCTTTAAAAAAATTAACCAAACAAATGAGAAATTTAATTTTTTTTAAAACAATGGAAATTTTTATAGGATGATTAATAAAAAAATTAAATGAAGGTGTGGAATTTATTTCATGCTCTATCTTTTAAAATAATTATTTTACACTTAAGTTAAGAAGTGTTAAAAGTGACCCATATGGAAAAGAATAAAAGCATTCATTTTTAAAATTTTTTATGGAAATTCAAAAGTAAATGAAAATGAATATTAACAATATTAAATTCATAAATAAGATCATACATGAGAAATTTTTATGAATATTGATATAGAGGAAAAATAGTTTAATGGAACTCAATAAAATAAGGTTTTAAAAAAATTTCCCTTATGTAATTATTATATTTTGGATAAAAATTTATTTTAAAGGATAGAATTTGAAAATTATTTCCAAAATAATTTAATTTAAATAAAATAATAATAAAATAAATACATATTAGAGTATATACACAACACAAAATAAATCATGTAGTGAAAATGGAATAATTATCAATAAAAGGAATTGAGATGAGAAATACCTTACCTCAATTCTCGAATAATTTCATTCTTATATATAGCCTCATAAGTAATAAAATTATAGTAGTTTTATACTTGAGTAAGAACCCTATTCATGTTTATTCCATTATATTTATTCCGTTTATTCCATGTGTTACCATGTTTTATTTAGTTAAAAAATGGTTAGATTCACATTGGATGTTTGGTTTATAACCTAAAAATAACATCTGTGTGTTGACCTTGGTCAAATGGGTTATGATACCATGAACTCGGAAATCTTAAAATTATTATAATTATGATATTTATATATTATATACACTTGTAAAACCAACCATTTAAGGCAATAATGAAAAAACTACCTCATCATTTGATAAAGATAGTAGTCCATACGTACCCATGAATGAAATTTTCATTTTTATAATAAATATAATGAAAATATAGTAAATAAAATTTTAATTTTTTAGAATCATAGATATTTTAAAATTTTCATATTTATTCATTACTTTCATTATTATGGACATCCTTATATTGTGGATATAAAAATATAAATCATATCGCATCTTGGAGATGAAAATTCATATGTACACAAGTGCTACATTATCATTTTCTAAAATTTGGTTGGGTAAGAATTTAAGTAATATATTATCATTAAATAATCACAATTAATTCATAAATATTATATATATTCATTTGTTTTATCATTTTAACAATATCTATGACATGATGATTAAAAATAAACACACCACTTTGTGAAGGTGGTTGTCCACATGTACAAATGAGTGATATTTTCTTTTTATAATGATTAAGTTATATTTTTAGGAGTTAAAAGATGAAATTAACAAGAAAACAGTCAGTTAGGATATATACCTCTTCTTTTGGTAAATTTATTTGGATTACACATTAAGATATATAGGTTTTGTTTTTTGGTGAGATCAAGACCGCTAATATGTGGGGAGGAATGTTAGGGAGAGATTTTGATAGGCATTTTATGAACTAGAGTTCTCAAAAGGGGTGAGTAATAGAGGTGATGATGTGTCTTTTTTATAAGTTAGGGGAGTGTAACACTTGTAAATATTAAAAGCTTTAAAATAATATTAAGTCACTCACATAGTCAATTTGCACATAAAAAATAAAAGTATAATATAAGGTGGTAAGGGAAAAATATAAAATCATCCCATAAGAATTGATATAATATTTTATGGCCCCATCACTTAGTTTATACCTTAATTCACTCGATTTATCCTTTACTATGGTTACACATTTTTACCATAGTTTCTATTCATAACATTTAAAAATGAAATTTAATGATTTTGTAAAATTCAACACCATGATTAAAAATATTGAATCAATTTTAAAAATACAATTTCTTAAATTGGAAGAAATTTAATTTAATATTAGTGTGAAAGAGTCAGTGAAAAAAGTTTTTAGAAATTTGCGTTATTGAGCATAAAAATGAAATTATATTCAAATAAATTATATTATTGATTAATATAGTATTATTTATATTATATTTAATTAAATATATTTTATTTTACTTTAAAACAAAACTCAAAACATAATTGTACTTTTCATTTAATTGGTATAATGAAAAAAATGACCATTTTACAAAAATCAACATTTTTCACTATTCACTCAAAAATCAATCTTTTCAAAATAAATATCAAATATTATACCTAATATATATTTAATATGTTTATTTTAATAATTAATTCCTTTTTATAAAATTAATTATCTAAAATTGGAAATATTTCATTTTAAATAAAACCTTGTAATACATGAAAAAATAATTTATTTAAATAAAACTATTCCCTTTTCAAATAAATATTATATAAAGTAATTTATAATCATATGAGGAGTATGAATCCATAAAATGAATACTTTTAAATCATAATATTGATTTATTTCTAGAATTACCTAGGTTTTCTTATTCTTCCCTTTAAGAAATAGTGTCCTTGTAAATTTATTCATTACCCAATCATGTAAGGGTGTTTTTCAATCGTAAATATTTTTGATTCCCATGTCACATCTTGAATAATGTGATTCTTCCATAGTACCATAACCTAATGAATAAAATTATTTCATATTGACTTCTCTTTATTATCAAAAATCTATACCTACTTTTCTTTATAAGAGATATCCTCCTTTAATTGTACTACATCAGATCACAAAACATGAAATGCATCATGTACATTTTTCATAGTAAAGAATCATAAAACACATCATGTTCCTAAGAAAACATTGGAGGTAATGCTAATTAGTAATAAAATATCCCCACATTCTCTAAAATTTCATAATTTCTAATTGATTGTTGATTTATGTTTCCCTTTTCACAAAAAAACATAAAACTTTTCCAAGAAGGTAATTTAACAAATAAATAATATCCTACATCATATGAGAGATATTTTCTTTAGATATCCTCCTAAAATTTCTTCGTATTCCAAGATATCCTAATATAGTGCTAGATAATCCTTGCTTTCTTAATCATTTCATCTACTATTTCCAGTATCTAATACATCCGTGATGATTTTCGTTCTTCGCATATATTGTGATCTCTAAAAATCAATAAAAATGATAACTTTCAGTCAATAATTCCTTTAACCTAATTCATCCCAATATGATCGAGTTCTACACCACTATTCATATAATGTCTCAAAATGTTCCATATGTATACATGAATAAATATTATTATTATCTGATATTTTTATTAATTAAATTTGTTTGATCCCAAATAACATTATTACTTTGAGTTATCTTTGGTAATCCAACCAAGAAATACATGGATATATTATCCCATTATTTTTAGGAACTCGAAAAGGCAGAAGAATCCCATTCAGTAGTTCTCACTCAACATTAACATGTTAACAAGTCAAAAATTTCACAGTTAAATAAAAAATATATTTCTTCATATCTTCCCACCAATAATATTTTTGAAGGTCTCTATACATCTTAGTACTAATTGTATGAACATAAAATGAAGATATTTTATCTTCAATTAATAATTCATTCTTATACTAGGAATTATATGGTACACATAACCTCTTTCTAAATCTGATAAAACATTTTTTTTCAATATTAATGTAAGAAAATTTACTTTCATTAACGAATTCAGCATTTTCTTTCAATACATGATCTTATATATGAGTCTTTTTTTTAAAAAAAAATTCATAGATGACCTCATTGATACCTAAGTCAAAATAGAAGGTGTTTATATATAAAATTTTTCTAGGCCAGAATTCCATAAATCCTAAACCAAAGGATCGTGTTCCAAAAAAATCATGGTTTATGAAACATTATATTTTTAACTTAAGGAATCAACTACCATGTTTTATATACCTATATGATAGAGGATCATGTAATCATATATTTAACAGGTTCCAATCATCTTTTATTCCTCATGATCAACTCTTTTAAAGAAAATATATGTTGTAATCATTTGTGTTGAGTTTATATTTTTCATTTTACCCAATATAATAGATTCCTCCAACTTTTGAAATTAAAAATGATGGTAAGATCAAGATCATGGATTGGGTAATTATTCTCATGAGATATTGATTGACATGAAACATAGGCATTTACATGACCATATTGTATTATGACACAACTAATATCTTTCAATTAATTATCAATATACATAAACAATTAACCATTTATTGTTGGAATGGATTATTGGGATGTGAATCCTTATTCAGAGTATCATAAGTGTAGAGCTTCAGAAGTTCATAAGCACCTAAAGGTTGTTCTTCAAAATTATGTTTATTTGAATTATTTTCAGTAGTAGGAAGTTGGAATGAGAGTTAAGGTAGTAAAAATTGTTCTTCACCAACCATACTAGGTCCATCATAAGTTTGAATATATATATGGTTCAATGGTGGAGCGTTGGGGGTATATAAGTTCAACAAAGTTGATGGGACGTCGGGTTGGTAAACATGATCAGGCGTCCATGTCTTACGATATGAGTTTTCAGAAGAAAAGGTTTGACTTGTTTGACCATTCTTGTGTAGTATTTTAGTATTTGAGACATTCAGTGAAAAGTGTGGTATAGTGGATTGACCTAGTGAAGAAAGTGGTTAAAATGAGGCATTTATAAGATAGATGAGAAGACGGTGAGGATTACTTATCATTTGAATATGTTTTCACTTGTAATCATCTAATTATAAAATAATCAAGTAAGGTGTTTTCCCCCATACAAATAAGATATAGTCTGATGAATGTTAAAACTATGTGTTCCTTCTCTACATTACTAACTTTTCATTGAAGGTTTTACTTTTGGATGTTTTTATTGAGGTGTGTGTGCAAGTATGACTTTGTGTAGTGATTTGGGTGATGAGACTATGTGCATGTGATACACTCAGTTGAAGGGGAAGTAAAATTTTGAAGATTTGGTTTTCTGCTACACTACTATAATGTGTGAATTTCTAGGGGGTCTATCGATCATACATTGGTTGGCCTATCAGTTGTACATATGACCAGTTTTTCATGTTTTAGTTTATGGATTGGATCAGGGTTTATTCCCCTAAAAGTGGTATCACACTGGAGTTTCTTGGTCAAGGTTTAGTAGACCCATAACAGTTTAGGCATGGTATTAGATGACAGAATGATCTAGATTGATAAATTCAATGGATCAATTTTTTTATTTTTTAGAATGAAAATTAGAGGCTATATAATTAATAAATACATGGAGGTTCCCTTATCAAGAGTGAAGCCAACATTGATGCTAAAAGATGAATTGGAGCACTTGGATTGGAATTATCTTACACTGGAAAGAATGTCCCTCGCATGGAATGTTGCATTCAACATTGGTGAGTTGAAGACTACATCAGATGATATAAATGTGTTGGATGGAATATATGAAAAAACAAAAACCCAAAACAAGGTTTTGGTGTTGTGATTGTTGTTTAGATTAAGTTTGTCTGAAGGAATACCATTTGATGATCATGCTAGTGACATTAAAATGATTCATGGGTAAATCTATTTGAGATCGATGTTTGTTGAAGATATGTTCGAGACATTTCTTAAGATTGTGTTTTTCGGTGGGTGTTTCGATGTGGAAGCTTCATAGAGAGGAGGAACCATATCTGGATGAAGCCTAATTTCTATATGAGTTCTTTATCACCACCATCTGAAGCTGCTATTTTCAAGTAAAGAAGTTTTTGATGATGTGAAGATGAATAGCATGTGGTGACATTGAGCCTCACCAACTCGATAAGGGAAGCAACCGTCCTGAGTTATGATCTGGATCTGACCAAGTTTGATGATGAGGAAGTAAATCTGTTGTGCTCAAAATCTCAAATGAAGCCAATTGAGGATGTTTTTCAAACGGTAATCCTTTCACGAATCTCAGAACTGAAGAAAAAAGAGGATTTATAGAGTTTTTGAAACCCAACACTTATGAAGCTTGTCATGAATTCAGTTTCATGCTTGAAAAGAAGTTTTAATTCACTGGTTTTTCTTGTTGAAGGTTCGACATGGATATGTTATTCCCCAATTTTAAAGATGTTGTTTTGATTGGTTTTGTGTATCATGTTTTTGAGGGAATGATAGCATTTATTTGTAGATAATTTTTCGATGTCAGTTGGTTCTAGCTACTAGTTTTGATAAATGATCATGTACCTGGTTCTCTGCAGGTTTGATTGTGGCCCAAAATTGGGGGCAAAAACCTTTCATGCCTATATAGACAGTTTAAAAAATGATGGAGCATTCTTGATTAAGAACAATTTAATTCAATATGTTTCTAAGATTGTGCAGATGCTGAAATTTTATTCTCTTTTTTTGAAGTCACATGAAATTAGTAAAATAGGTCGGTGAATAAAATTCTAAAAATAAAACAGCGGACGGTAACACTCTTACATTTAGTGGGATATTTTTTCCAAATCAATTTAATTTTTTAGTTTTTTTCCATTTCTCATGACACTGAATATTGCTTGTGTTATAAGAAAGAACCAATTTTTTATTGATTTATACACAAACTCATTTCAAGGTTGCACTACAAGTAACATTTAAATTAGTTTGTGGTACATGAATCTCTATGTTTGGATTGTGTGACACATAATGACTAGTTATTTTTGATAACATGAGATACACGAAATACCAAGTTTTATTGGACAATATATTATTAAAATATTGTTATCTAAAATAATAAGATATAAAATAACTATTAAAGTAGTGGTTACGAATAAAATTAACTAATTTTATGAAAATATATTTTTTATAATATGAATTCATTGGTTACCAATTAATTAGATACAAAAATATATAAAACTTTAATATAAAAGAATTTTTTTTATTTTTATTTTCATAAATACATTTTGTATTAATAAATATAATTATTTGAAATTGGTGAATGATAATAATAAAATTTATATGTTATATATTCAATCAAATGTTTTTAATATTCATCCAAAAGATTTTATTATCATAAGATAATAACAAATTCAATTTTATGCATTAAATCATATATTTTTTAAAAGACTATTTTACCATCTTTTAATAGAGAACTTATTTTAAATTTAATTTTTGGCACATTTAGGATTTTTATATAAAAAAATAAACCTATTTTTCAAATTAGTGATGTCAAAATTTACTTTGATTTAATATTTGTTATTTTTATAATAAGTTTCATGTTTTGATGAATAGTAAAAATTACATAATTTTTAATTCAAAAAAGCCTTTTCATCTAAATAAATTATAGTGTTAAATAATTTTATTGATTTTTTTGACGTATAGCTAAAAAAAATTTATTAGTTAACCCAATTTAGATAATTGATATCATTTATACATTTTATTTTAATATAAAAATATTCTAATCTTTAGAACATTTTCATATTGAAAACTATTTTTCTCATTCCATCGATGAGATTATTTGTAATTAATTTTAGAAAATTATATATTTTCAATTTTTAAAAAAGGATTCCATATTTGTTATGACATTCCCAAAATTTAGAAAATAGGTTTCTTTTTTTTGGGAGAATATGAATAATAACTTTAGTAATTTTTATTACCACTATTAAGGGTAAATCGGATAATTAAAGGTAAGAAATATATTATAAATATTATCAAACCAACTTGGCACTTCAAAAAATTTTATTTTATGATGGTAATTATATTCTCAACACATAATATTACAAATTTAACAATTTAATGAAAACTAGACCTTGAAAATGACTAAGATATTATAAGAATAAAAAGAGCGACAAAATGCCACACTCTTACTTAAAATATGTATAATATTTTTAATATGATAAAACATTGAAGATATGGACCACTATATATTATTCAGAAATCTAAATGGTTTATCTACATCGTATAATTTTATTTTAATTTTTTAGTGAAGAAATAATTATATTAAATAATTACAAAATGATGATTCATTAATTACAAAATTTATGAAATAATAAATTAAATGATATTATAAACATTAAAAGAAATATATTTTTACATAATAAAGGTTCTCCATAAATCTTATAGGTTAATATTACATAGTAGGGGTGTCTTACATAAATTTTTTTGATGTTAGATTTCTTTATGAATTTTA
This sequence comes from Viscum album, assembly GCA_963277665.1. NCBI lineage: Eukaryota > Viridiplantae > Streptophyta > Magnoliopsida > Santalales > Viscaceae > Viscum > Viscum album. The sequence goes on from OY728133.1 coordinate 1,713,916,010, forward strand.
ATGAAGTTAATGTAACGAATGGGGTCAAAATTGACACTAATGATATTTTAGGAAAAAAATATTTAATTAGATTTGTTAAGAGATCTAAAAAACATAAATGAGAAAAAATATGATAGATTATGTTCTAAAATATCATAAAATGGTCATTCCTTGTCCAACTGACTCTTTATATGTAAAAATTACATCCACATAATATAAAAATCTTTCTTACCATAGTTAAAATTAAAATTGGTTTACTAAGGGTTAATAAAAAAGATAGTGTATAAAATTACATCACAACCTATCAAAAAGTAATTTGTTGATGATATTACAACCTTATCACATCTTATATTTTAATATATAACTATTTGAAAGTATTTGGATAGGATTTTTTATTATAAATTAATGTTTTTGAGACTTTCCACTAGTGTCATTCCTCTATATTATAAAAGGACACAACTACTTCCCTTTTATTAAAACCTCTAAATATTTTTGGAATGACCATATTCTACCAAAACATTCTCTTAACATCATTAAATTTATACAATAAGCCTACCATTGGTCAGAAGGATAACCAAATGTGACTTTTTGTGAAAATCAAAAGAAGATACCCAAAGAAGAGGTAACATTCATCAATAAAAATTTCTATTTTAATTATTCATTAAACCCCATAAATTATTTTTATTTAATGTTTATATAAAAAATATTAATCCTAAATATACTAAGAAGTTGTTATATAATTTTTTTGACCTAAATTTTCACACACTTTAATCCAATGGGTAACAAACTTACTGTTTGTTTGTACAACGAACTACCGCATTGCGAAATTATGATTGTTCATTTTTTCATTACCACCACTCATGGTGGGAATTTTGATGGACATGATGTTTTTATTAAATAAATGATATTTATGAAATAATTATACTTATTTAATGAAAATATCATTTCATCCTTTTTACCATCTAATATTTTGATAAATGATAACGTCGCTCATGCATACGTATGACTTACCATCTCCACAATATGATGTGATTTTTTTTCATATATATTTCACATGAACAGTAATAAGGATGAATTTATAAATATATAAGACATATTTTATAGAATTTTGATTGAAGAATTGTAATATATAATTATCAATCTTTTAGTATGATAAAAAAAATTAAAACAATGTTTATGAATACATACTACCTACCATCTCTATAAATGACATATTTTATTTTCTGCCTTTAAAATTTATGAATCACCCTAAATAAATATATTTATGTCATATTTATAATTATAGAGATATGAAATCATGATCTATGTAAGAGTACCAAGGATAAAAAGTCAAAACACAAGAGAAAAACTATGTGGATATTACCTAGAGCGTAACATTGACAAAAAATTGTCAATAAACAACTAATATATATTCATAATAGAATAATATATAGTATTAGATAAAATAATATGGTTCTTTAATATAATGATAATAAAATTTCATTTATTATAGAATAATTTTGTATGTGTGCGATGAGAATCAAGACATAAGGTAATGTATCTTTATCTCACTTTTTTTGGGAAACACACCTTATACACTACTCATTTGTTTTGTGTGGCGTATATACTGTCCATGAATATATTTTATGAGAATTACTCTGAATTTTTATGGGTATTTTAATATCCATTTGATGATCTCTTTTTCAAGAGGTTTAGGGTTCAAATGTTATCAAATTGGTAGGGGAATTTTATCTCGATTTTCCTTCATTGAGAGACATGTTATGTTATGAACCTATATTCATTTACATGGTGTATATACTACCATTTGGTATAATTTATCATGAATCTACTTATTTTTATGATATTATAATTTTCATGTAATGTTATTCTCTCTTCAGTCGAAAATCAACGTTCTTTCAAATCAATGTTTTCTAAAAAAGATTTAAACTTGTTTTAAATGATCTTTAATTTATTTTTAAGGGAAAAGGACATTGAAAAAGTTTAAAAAAGTTTTCAATGATTAATTTATAATTTTCAAGCTTATTTTCAATGAAAAATGCTATATAAATTTTTTATGATTTAAAAATCATTTTTCAAAATGGAATGGATATTTTACTAAAGAATTATTTCAAGTAATCTTGCAAAATCATTTTCCATATAAGAGATCATTATTTGATGTTGCTTGTGTTTTAATGGGGATATGATCGAATGATATCATTATTATTATTTCTATTAATGATTTATGTTAATGATGAAATGATATTTACGAAACCTATTTATTTTACATAGGTTGTGTTATGATTGAATGATGTTTATGAATCCCATTTCATTCTATGGGATCTGATATGATGAATAATTTATGTTCATTTTGAATACATAAGTATGGTTTTCATAATGTAATGGGTGGGACATGTATTTCCCTCTAAATCATTTGGTAATTATGGATAACTCATGATGTATATATGTTATACCTGAGCCTGATTTCTTATTCCCAATTACAGGCATTGACCAGGTTTCCATGTCCATAACATTATGCATGGACTTGGTTTTCTTGTCCATATGTTTATGCAAGGGTATGATTTCATTTCCTTAATTTAATGAGTGAAACTATTTCTATTTATACATGTTCACAAAGTTAAAATTTTATGTGTATGACACAATTTTATGTCTTATTTCAATGTTATAATATCATGGATTATTTTCTTCGATTTCCTTCAGATTCATGTCTTATGAACTGTAAATATTTCTTCCACAATTCTTGTTTATGATCTTTTTTAAGAAGGGTATGATATTAGAATTTTGTGATCACATTATCATAACCTTATGATCATTTTTATTCTTACATAGCTTCCATGTTTACCCTTTCTAAGCATCTGAGATCACCCTTTTCTTATGTTTCCTTTACTCAAGTTAAAAGGAAATGTTTTAAGTAAGATTTCGGAAGGGAAGGATATTTGTGAGAAACGTTGGAGATCTTCTACCAGAATAGAAGTTTGTGTTCCATGTTTTTAATGAAACTATACTAATATATACTTTATGCATGTGTTTGTATAATATTTGAAATGTTCCAAAAAAAGGACGTAATATCCAGGTATGAAATTCCTAGTTCGATATTGTGGGAATCAGAGCAAAGTGTTATCCAACCACTGGAAACTATCATGAGAAAACATTAGTGATATACCTAGGGATATTTCTGAGGATATTCCCTGGGGTATATCTAACGATAATCCAAAGGTTTCATAGATTTAAAGGTAGGTGTCATGATTTAGGCATCCAATAAGTTATTTTTTATGATTATGTGTTTTTATTCTATGATAAGTGTTACTAACAGTATGATTTTTTTCCTTAGTAAATGAGGGAACATGAAAGAGCAAGATTAGCATTTAATGTTTTAGATGTATGGTAATTATGAAAATCAATGTCCTAAGTGGAAATATCCTAAAGAGAATTCAGAAGGTGGTATGAGTATAAGTTATACTATTGAGGATAAAGTGACTGCAAACGACATATAAAATGTATATGATGTTAAAATAGTATTACATACATTAAACATAATAAATATGATTAGATTGATGTTTAGGAACCTTAAGATAGGTTTCATGTTTCATATTCTACGGAAGAATAAGATAATGAAGCCTGGTTAACAGTTTAAGAATAATATTGGATTATTGAAGTTTTAATTGTTTAGAATTCAAATATCATGTTATACGAATCATGAGATAAGTATTATTAGTATAATTTTTTCATTATATATTGAAAACGATATGTTGAATGATGGTGAAGATTTAGAGAAGTGATTTAATATAATGACAATATTCATGGGAAACATATGATTAAGGTATATATAATCTATAAGATATTCCAAATTTTGATATAATGATATTTGTATAATGATATGTTGGATATGAATCAGTACATTTAATGGTACTAATTACCTTGGAATTGATTTAGGATTCATTGAAAAAGTGGTTTATGATATAATAGAAGGAGTTTACAACATTTTTATAATTAATGAATATATAAAAAAGTATTTGGAATAAGAATGAATTCATGATTTCAATAAGGATTTATGGAAATTACCATTTTTCAAGATAATACACGATGAAGGTATTCAAATTTTTGGTATATGGAAGACAACAACTACTTTATGACATGTGGGGGATCCATGATAAGCTATTTTTGAAAAATTTAGTGATCTTATTTCTATTGTTTTGGACATTGATATTTCAAAATATTTATAAGTTTAACTATTTTTGGAATGGTTTATGTTAAACATTGGATGAGGTTTTGGAGTATTAATTGGATATATGAGGATTTATGTATTTTAGATGACATGTACTAACCATTTTTTGTTATGGTAACTAGAGATAGGAGGAATGAATAATCATTAAGGATTTTAAAATATACTGGTTATGCAGGTATTACAATTTTAACTTCATTTCTTGGAGTACGAAATGAAGTGGATATTGATCATAGAGTAACCGAAGAATGAGGTTGTGCTTATGAGATTAAATTAAGTATCTATTTCTTCTCAATTTATTTTGAAATAAAATTTTGTCCTACTACTTTCTTCTATGATGAATCAAATAGTCCCATAGATCATTGCAGATTTATGGATTGTGATTGTTAACATTATTTAGACCATGTTCTCTATCACTCATCATTAAAACTTAATAGTTATATTTCTCTTCCATTTATATATTTTCACTTCCCACCAGTGTTATATTATATGGAAACATTGTTATGAGTTACTTTGAGTAATCATTATGTTTCCATATTTCCATTTTTAATGGAATTTTAGTATTCATTTTTTACGATCAGGGTTTCTATGATGATAACTTACATATATTAATCATTTTAAAAATAATATGGATTTTGAGGATGAAATTAATTTTAAGGGTTTATAATGGTACACCCCACTATTTTGTGAGATATATTTTTTGAATTAATTTAATATTTTTTATATTTTTTCCATTTCACACAACAGTTAATATAGATTGTGTTATATGAAAGAACCAAGTTATTATTTATTTATATGAAACACCAAGTTGAGGTATCACTACAAAAAACCGTTAGATTATCTTTTATACATGAAACAATATGTTTTTCTTGTGTTACACACAATGCCAATTTCTTTTGATAGATTGCGTTACACGGAAGACCGATATTTACAGAACAATAATATATTATTAAAATATTATTATTTAATATAATAAAATATAACATAGCTATTAAATCATAGTTTATGAATAGTATTAAATAACTTTATAAAAATATGTGGTTTATGTTATGAATTTATTGGTTACCAATCAATTATATATAACAATATAAACTAATTTAATATAAAATAAATTTTTTATTTTTATGAACCCAAAGTCATTTTGATTTAATAAATAAAATTAATTACAATTATTGAAATATATTATTCAATTATATATTTTATATAATCAATCAAATATTATTTATATTCATCCAATAGATTTTATTATCATAATATAAGAACAATCCCAGTTCTGTACATAACAACCTATATTTTTTATATAGGTAATTTTACCGCTTTTTAATGGTGAACCCATTTTAAATTTAATTTTTTAAAATTTTAGGATTTTCATATGAAAAAATAAGATTAATTTTTAAAATAGTTATATCAAAATTTTATTTGTTAACCATTTGATATTTTTTTAATACATTTCAATTTTTGATGAATATTGAAAAGTAATGAATTTCTTAATTGAAAAAAGATTTTTCATCTAAATAAATTTTAGTGTTAAATAATATTTTTGATTGGTTTGAAAATATAATTAGATTATTATTTTAACATTTAATCTAATGTATTTCAATGGAATATTTTTTAAATTTCATTTTGATATAAAACCATTTCAATATTTTGTAAATTATCACTTTAAAACCCATTTTTATCATTCTATGAATGAGATTATTTTAAATTAATTTTATCCAATTATGTGTTTTGAATTTAGAGAAATGGATTCCTTATTTGTAATTAGATGCTCCAATTTTTTGAAATGGTATCTTTTTATTTTTGTAAAATATGAATATTAGCATTAGTAAATTTTATTACCTTGATTAAAGGAAAATTGTGTAATTAAGTGTAAAAATAATATTATAAATATTACAAAACTACCCTAATATAAAATAATGTTACCCATGTATTAGGTAAATTCTTTACCTCGTCATTATTCTCCTTTTTCTTTTTGTATATGGAATAATGAGAATGAACTGAGAGGATACCTATAATGGTGAAGTCATAGATTTGTAGGAATTTCTGATTTACATATATTTTTCTGTAGGATGAAAGAGGATTTCATGCCATGTAACTGGGTTAAACGATGTGTAATAGTTTTTGGGTGCATGTCATGATAGGGTTCATGCTGTGATAGGGAAAACATCGTGAATGTTAGTTCCACACGATGTATGTTTTAAAAATGATTTTTATCTGAGGTGATGGATATTTTGATGTAGATAATTATTATTGAATTCACGACATGAATAGGTGTTTAAAATAATGTAATTCCCCATGTAAGGATGTTTTAGGGCACCGTTCGGGTTTTCTTCCTAGTCAACCACCAGTTTTTCTTTTCTCTCGAACCAAGGCTCATCTCCAACGATTTCTGGAGACACCTTTCCTTCCGGATAGATCTTCTCGACGTATCATTTTCATTGTAGTTTCAGTGTATCTCTCGAGGTGAGTTATCTTACTGCTTCTTAATTGTTAGGGATCACAGTTGATCCTTTGGGTAAAATTATTGGAATATTTCTATCTAAGTTGGTGTTCTCTCTTGTCCTCTTCAACGATTTGTTGTGCAATCCAGTTCTGGATGTCATTCTTTTGATGGTCATGGTGTAGCAGATTTTTGTTCAAGAGGTTTGTGGTTTCCTCTTCTCTACCGACCCTTATCATTTCCAATAGGTTCAATCTTGTGATGATTATTAGATTCTAAGGTCTCTTCTAGCATTGTGGGGTTTCATGGTTGGGGGATTCCATTGCAGAAATTGGTGACCCAAGCATTGAGATAGGTTGTTTCGTCTCTATCCTATGAATATTACCATAATTAAATTTTCTTTATAATTTGATTTATCAGTTTGTCATGACTATTTTTGTGTGTTAAAAAATGGGTTTTAATAGAGAAATGGGTTTTCCCTTATTTTTGATAAATAAAAAAGGATATGGGAACATTTTAAATAGCTAAATAAATTTGTGAAAATTAGCAATAGGGATAACATAGGTACTTAGGTGGAAGGTTTAGCTTATTGACATCATCCATGTTTTGTCATTATCTGGAGGTTTTCTCATGGGGTTTCCTCTATTTACTAGGCCCATTGTTCTAGGGGATGAATATTAACATTTTCCGTGGGTTTACTCATGGGTTATTCATCTGCTTCCTTGGCATGTGTTCTAGCAACTGGATCATGCACTTAATTTTTATGGTACAATTAGTCTTGTAGTCTGAACTATACTGATCATAGGTACTGATACATATTCTTCTGATTCTATTTTGTACTACATGGATTTATGAGTTGGCTTTGATATGCATGTTATACATACTTTTGATTAGAACTATGAACAAGGAAAATATTTACCATGTTTTCTATAAAACTACAATACTGCGTGACATGCCTTGTTTTTTTAAATAATCCCTCATGAATTGTTATATTGTGAATTGATATAGAACACTTGTGTGATATCCGACTGAACCTGTTAGGTCACACCTGGCACGCCTCCTTAGTGGTGCATTGTCCTTTGTATGTCTTCAAATATAGGGAAAGGAAAGGCACTATAGTGGGGTGGTGAGATTCGTGTCAGCTGGTTTTAGGTAATTCTTGGTGATATGTTGGGTGTTCATCCACACCATCTCGTGGAGAAGTTGTTTAGTTTTTTTCCTTGTAGTTTGAATTGTTTTTGGAGCATTGGATATATTTGAATTTATTCATTTCTACTGTCTCTTTACTATTCTAGCAGATATATTCCTTTAGACTTATATTATTTATTCTATTCTATGTATACATATATTCAATGTGTTTTATTAGGTTGTGTGAAAAGATTACCTCTGGTGTGTTGTTCGATGGTTGAGTTTTTGTCACCAGCCCGTGGGGATTGGGAATGCCCTTCGTGTATGTAATGGAACTAGTCATGTGTTAGGTTTTAGGGTATTATGGGTCTATTCTATCACGACCCGTCCTTGGGGCCCGTGCCATGACAACCCCAAGCCCGCCTTCCATAGGCCAGGGGCTGGCGACTAGCACCAAGGCGTAAATCCCGAAAAAAGGGGAAGGCATTGCCTTTGAAAAATAGAGAAGCACCACAGAGTAAGCAAACGGAAAATTAAACACTAAGTAAAAACTGTACAAGCTGTGCTGAAAGTAAAAGGGGCCTGAAATACAAGCCCAACTGTAAAGTACAACTGAAAGGGGAAAAGAACAACTGAAAAGAAAAGCCACAGCGTCGAGCCGTCCTCTGGAAGTCCCACCTGAAGGGTGGGTATAGATAGCCTCCACTACTCCTCGGGTCCACCTGACCGCTCCGAGTACGTCCCGCCCAGTGGTCCACCTCCAGGTACTCTCCTGCTCCGCACGCCTCCACCACGACCAACACTGTCCGTGTCTGCAACCAACACCATGTAGTGCGGGCATAGCCCGTGCAGGGGTGAGTATAAGCTACTCAGTAGGGACCCCGAGACCCCAGAAGGTCTCCCGAAATCCACAAAGGATAATCCACAAAGGAAAGATACAATCACGAAGTAACATCTGACACGACTTAGGTATATGACCATACATATACCTAAGTCATCAATTCCCGTTCGGCTCCAACGTCCGAGCCCATGCACAACCCAGTCCACACAGGAAAGCAACATATACCCACACAGGAGAGAACAACACAATCCACAAAGGAGAGTAAACAGCAATCCACATAGGATAGCTCAACACAATCCTCAAAGGAGAGTAAACATGATTCATCTCACACAGGTATACTTATTCAGATGACGATAAAGATGATCACTGATCCATCTAAGTCGTCGGACCCACAAAGGATCGATAGGTACTAACCCCCGCAAAGACCCACACAGGATCGGGCCCACAAAGGACCTGTAGGCGTTGGCTCACACAGAACCGTTGAGCGCTGACCCACACAGGATCGGGCCCACACAGGACCTGTAGCACTGATCCACGTAGGATCGCTGAGTTCTATAGTCGTCGCAGTCCACTGAGGATCTCTGCACAGTCGTCGTCGCAGTCCACTGAGGATCTCTGCACGGTCGTCGTTGTCGAAATAGCAGTCGCAGCCAGCACTAGGGTTCCCGAACACAGCAAGCTCGTTCGGGAGGGTCCGCTCCACGAGTCGAGAGGCCGATACATCAACTGACACAAAGTCCTAAGTTGATGTATCCAAAAGTTCCATATCGTCAACAGGAACTCAACGTCCCAGACGGCGCGTCAATCGGACGCCCGGTCTGAGAGTTATTGGCTTTTTCGTCCCAGGGGCCCGGTTGGTTTTTAAGGCAAAACCAACCCGACCGTACTCCACCTGCGTCCAAACCATGGGCGGAGTATGCCAAAAGATCTGTCTCACTTAGAGGAATTCAACGAAGTTTACAGCACGTCAATCGGACATCCGTAGCTCAAGATATGAGCGTTTCCGCTCCGAGGGCCCAGTTGGTTTCGTGTACGAACCAACCCAGCCGAACTCAGAATATTCCAAAACCTTGATTGTGATATACCGAAATGACCGTCTCAATCAAACGATCACGTTTCCGCAGACGGCGCGTCGTTCAGAGGCCCGTAGCTCATGTTACGGGCATTTGACTGAAAATGATCCGAAAACGGGGGGTCCGGGCCCGGGGCGACCCGGCCCGACCCCCCTGGGTCGGCCGAACCGGGTCGACCCGACCCGGTCCGACCCGGCCGGACCTGGTCCGCCCCGGCCAGGGTGCGGGCCGGCCGGTCGGACTGGCCTGGCTCGGCCCGCCCGGCCCGGCTCGGCCGCGCGGCCGAGCGACGATGGGGGGAGCCACCGCCCCCGCGTGACACCCCCGCGGCACCCGCGGGGTGTCGCCCTGGATGACCCGAGCGACGCGGGGGGGGGGGGGGGGGGAGCAGCCGCCCCCGCGTGACAACCCCGCGACACCCGCAGGGTGTCGCCCTGGACAGCCGGACGCGGCTTCAGCCGCGTCCCGCGCGCGCCGGATTCGCGCGGCCGCGGGTCAGCGGGCGCCGCCGTCTCCGGCCGAAGCCGCGACGGCTCTTCCGGCAGCGTGCCGGGGCGCCACCGCCTCCGGCCTCCGGCACCGCCACGCCGGCGACCTGCGTCGCCGACGGCTTCTGCGGGCCAGCGGAGTCGCTCCGGTGGTCTGATTCCATTCCCGTCTGTGCCGCTGCTCCTCCCGGGACTCATTCTTCACTGCGAAACCATCAAACTTCCATTGCGGTACGTTCCGTCCTCACCCGTCAAATCCGCACAACAACGAAGAACGGCAGAAGTTTTTCGGGCCGTGTTCGTTTGGCCCGAACCCTCCGCGTTAGAGATAAACAACGGGAGAAATATATTCAACACCTGAATCAACAATTTTAATGGATTAAAATAGTTCTTATTGTCCGGTTCTTCACTTTTAAAAGAAACGATCACGGGAAAAAGGAATTATTCACAACAACCCCTACCTCGTAGTGGTCGTCGTACGCACGTTCTTCACGGATTTGTTCGTCGCAGAAGGAGGGGATCGTCGCGTCGTCGCGGAAGGGCGTCGCGTCGTCGCGGAATCCGGCGTTGAGTCGGCGAACTCAACGAACCAAGAAACAACAGATTTAATTTAATTATATAAAATTAAATCCGTGTTTTGTAAAAAAAACACAAGGGAGATTTAAGAGAATCCTGAAGTCTCTTACCTCAAACAGCTGATCAAAGATTTCGTTGCGGAGGAAGAGACGTCGCAGAAGAACGTTGCAGGAAGGGAACGTCGGCGTCGCGGAACACGGCGTCGCCTCATCGACTTCCGCGGGTTCGGTGTTCTTCGTCGGAGGCCGGCGTTCTTCGTGTTCTTCACATTCTTCGCATTCTTTGCGAAGGAGGATGAAGGCTTAAGAACTCTGACAAAACCTCTCAACGAGTAATCCTCCAAAAAGACATGTTGGTCTTATTTTATTATTACGCCAACAAACGAAAAAGGTAAGTAACGACCCATCAATTCATTGAATTAATTCAACGAAAGAAACCACCCATTTAATTCACGAAATAAACCGCCAAATTAAATGGTGCGTTAAGGATTTAAGAAAACGTGTCAGTTGACATTCATAATGACGGGTTTTCGTGGGTGCGTTACTTAGCGGAAAGAAACGGCGGGGCTCGTGCAGGCCCCACCTCACAAATATCCTACCAAGGGGGTAGGATATTTCTGGATAGCACCCTATCCGTTTTAACTCAGTTTAAGTGGCTTTTAAGAGGCTTAAAGTGGCTTAAGTGAAATAAAATAAAGTTGTCGAACAAATTATTTTATTTTTAAACTTTAAGACCAAAAATTAAAAACCACACCTGAGAAAACGCAACTCCGGAAGAGGCGTTTCTAAGAAAATACTGGCGCTGCGATTTTATCGGTGCCCTCAGAATTTGATTCCAGGCACCGGTTCAAAAGTTAGAAAAACCCGCTCGTCCGTTCACTGAACGTACCCGAGCCAAACTTCGGAAAATGATTCCGGGCACACCGGGCCTCGGAATCAGGTGCCGTCAGAAACTGCATTCTTGTAAAATTCCAAAGAAAATTAAGAAAAAAATTTCCTTGAAATTTACGGGTCTTTACATTACTCCCACCTCAGGGCTTTACATCCCCGTAAATATACATCAAAAACTAGGGCAACAAATGTGGGTACTGAGCACGCATCTGAGCCTCCAACTCCCAAGTGCTCTCCTGGAGGTTTTCGTGCTGCCATCTGATGCGCACAAGAGGAATCGATCACCCATGTAGGACCCGCTCCTATCGATCCTCTATCTCCACCGGGACCTCCGCAAAAGTCGCCCCATCATCCACGTCTAGCTCCCCATAGTCAATGATGTGTGTCGGGTCATGCACGTACCTCCTCAGCTGAGATACGTGGAAGACGTCGTGCACCCGGTGCAACTGAGGTGGTAGGGCCAGGCGATAAGCCACCTCACTAACCCTGTTGAGGACCTGGAATGGTCCAATGAAGCGTGGAGACAACTTTCCACCTCATCCAAATCACCGTAAACCACATCGAGGTGAGACACGCAAGAAGACGTGGTCTCCATCCTCGAACTCTAATGTCCTCCGCCTCCTGTCAGCATAAGACATCTGCCGGCTCTGAGCTGTCCTCATCTGCTCCTGGATAACCTGGAACTTCTCTGTCATGGCCCGGACCATCTCTAGTCCCACAAGTGATGACTCCCCAGGGTCTGTCCAGCACAAAAAAGATCTACAAGGCCTGCCGTACAACGCCTCGTATGGTGCAATCCCGATGGTGGAGTGGTAGATGTTGTTGTACGCGAACTCCACCAAGGGTAGGTGGTCCTCCCAGCTGCGACCAAAGTCGAGGACACATGCACGGAGCATGTCCTCAAGAGTTTGAATGGTCCTCTCTGTCTGACCATCCGTCTGAGGGTGAAAGGCGGTGCTCAGACGTAGTCGCGTCCCGAACGCCTCCTACAACCCCTTCCAAAGCCGGGAAGTAAAACGAGCGTCCCGATCGGAGACGATAGTCGATGGCACACCGTGAAGCCGTACAATCTCTTGAGCATAGAGATGCCCCAAGCTCTCCACTGAGCCCTTCTCTCTGATGGGTAAGAAGTGTGCCGACTTGGTGAGTCGGTCAACAATCACCTAAATGGAGTTGTGACCTCTGGAAGTGCGTGGAAGTCCAGTCACGAAGTCCATAGATATACCGTCCCACTTCCACTCCGGGACCTCCAAGGGCTGTACCAAGCCTGCTGGTACCTGATGCTCTGCCTTCACCTGCTGGCAGGTGAGGCACCGTGAAACGAACTCTGCCACAACCTTCTTCATGCCCGACCACCAGTGCTGTCGTCTGAGATCCTGGTACATCTTCACCACTCCAGGATGTACCGCCAAAGGAGAAGTGTGAAACTCTCTCAGCACCTCCTCTCGTAAAGCAAATGGTACCAAGGTACGTCCTCTGAAAAGGATGTCGTGCTCTTCTCCAAAGGAGAAGCCATCAGGTTCCTGTCCCGAGGATATCTGTGCACGCCGCGTCTCACAGTCAGCATCCTCACGCTGTGCCTCTCTCACCTACTACAGTAGTGGAGGAGTGACTATGAGAGACTGAAGGAAGGATGCTCCATCCCTATCCATGAAGGATATCTGCAAAGCGAATAGCTGCTCTGTCGCCTCCTCAAGTAGTTGGATGCCCGTCCTCCTACTGAGGGCATCGGCTACCACGTTCCCCTTCCCAAGAGTATAGACTATCTCAAAGTCATAGTCCTGGAGGAACTCGAGCCATCGCCGCTGTCTCAGGTTCAATTCCTTCTGTGAGAAGATGTACCTGAGACTCTGGTGGTCAGAAAAGACTGTAAAGCGCCCACCCATCAGATAGTGCCGCCAAGTCTTCAGAGCGAAGACCACTGCTGCTAACTCCAGGTCATGGGTATCGTAGTTCTTCTCATGCGGCCTCAACTGACGTGATCCATAGGCAATCACAGCCCCCTACTGCATCAGGACACACCCAATTCCGGTCCTTGATGAATCGCAGTAGACTACGTATCCAACTCCCTCCTTAGGCAACCTCAAGATAGGTGCGCTGGTCAATCTCTGTCTCAGCTCCTAAAAGCTCTGCTGACATCTGTCTGACCACACAAAGGGTTTCCCCATCTTCGTCAAAGCTGAGAGTGGCACCGCAACTCTGGAGAAGTCTGGAACAAATCTCCGATAGTATCTGGCTAGACCCAAGAAACTCCGCACCTCCGTCACGCTCCTGGGTGGCTCCCAAGCTAGCACTGCCTCGATCTTCGTGGGATCCACAGCAACTCCCGCCTCATAAATGACGTGCCCCAAGAAGTGGACCTCATGTAACCAGAACTGGCACTTCGAGAGCTTTCCATAAAGCTGGTGCTCTCAGAGTGTGTCTAGTACAACCCACAAGTGGTAGGCGTGCTCCTCCTCGGTGGTCGAGTACACCAAAATGTCGTCGATGAAGACCATGACAAATCGATCGAGGTATGGATGGAAGATCCTGTTCATGATGCTCATGAACACTGCTGGAGCATTAGTTACGCTGAAAGGCATAACCAAGAACTCATAGTGGCCATACCGACACCTGAAGGCCGTTGCATGTCCTCGTCTCGAACTCTGAGCTGATGATAGCATGACCTGAGGTCTATCTTCGAGAACCACCGTGATCCCTTGAGCTGATCGAAGAGGTCATCAATCCTCGGTAGCGGATACTTGTTCCTCACTGTCACCTGGTTCAGGCGACGATAGTCAACACACAGTCGCAATCTCCAGTCCGCCTACTTGGCGAACAAAATCGGCGAATCCCAGGGTGAAACACTGGGTTGAATGAACCCCTTGCCCTGCAAGTCCTCCAACTGTACCCGCAGCTCTCGAAGCTCAGTGGGGGCCATCCGATACGCTGGAGTGGATATCGGGGCTGTCCCGGGGTACAGGTCAATATAAAAGTCTACCTCTCTGCGAGGAGGTAGTCCTGGGACGTTGTCGGGGAAGACATCCGCATACTGATCCACCACTGCAGGAAAAATAGGACTCCGAACGTCAACTGCTCCAAGGATGAGGCTAGCCAACTGATGAGTGATGGGCTGCCCTCTCCTCTGCGTGATTCTATCCTGTGCTGTGAAGGCTCCCTTCTCACCGTTGATGGTGAACCTGCTCCCATCGTTGCGCACACATCGCACCTTGCGCCTAAAACAGTCAATCTGAGCATGGACTGTAGATACCCAATCCATGCCCAAGATGACGTCATAAGGCCTCGACGCCGCTTCAAGAAGATCCCAGCCGAAACTCTCACCTCCTAGAGTAAGCTCACACTGCCGGCACCAGTGCGAAATCATCGAGTCTGCTTTCGTAGGGGTCTCTAGCCGTAAGGATCGAGCCAACGACTCTGTTGGAATCTACGAGCTCCGAACAAGGGCAGCGGCTATGAAAGAGTGACTCGTTCCTGTGTCTATAAGAACTGCAGCAAGGGTGTAATAGACACAGATCATACCTCGAATCATCTCCAGCGCGCCATGGTCGTAGGCCTCCACTGCCTGGAGCTGGGCCTGTCTCTGCCCGCCAGCTCCCTGGGGTCGGGGCGGACCTCCTGGTGGTGGTGGTGGCATAGCCTCAAAGCGTCGCCCACCACCTGCTGCTCGGCCAGCTCCTCTGCGTCGTCCGCCTCCTCCCTGTGGACTGCCACGGTCGACCCTCTGCCTCTGCCTAGGTGGCCCTTCCACCGTCTGCTGCTCCTCGGTACGGCGGGTCGGGCAGTCACGAGCCATGTGGCCCTGCCCGCCGCACGCGTAGCACTGCCTGCCTCTCGGAAGACTGGCTCCGCACTGTGTGCCCCGCACTGCTGAGCCAGTGTCTCGAGGTCGTCTGCCGGAAGGTCTGGTCTGCCTAGAACCCTGAGTCATCCGTCGGCTACCTGCTGTCGAAGACTCCGTTACCTGCCGCCCTGCGGTAGGTCTCGCTTTGGACTTATCCAGAAAGCTCTCGATCAGAAAGGCTCGCTCCAGCACTCCTGCCTGGGTCGTGATGCTGAGGGAGATCAGCGATGCCCTGATCTCGTGTCTCAAACCCTGATCAAAGGTCCGGGCCTGGAAGAAGGGGTCCCGTACCATGTCTGTCGAGTAGAGAGAAAGGTCGGTAAACCTCGCTGCGTACTGGGCGACCGTCAAGCTGCCCTGCCTCAGCTGAAGAAGCTCCTGAATGCGCACCGCACGAAGGGTGGCCGGGACGAACTCTAAGCGGAAGAGGCTCTCGAAGTCCGTCCAGATGAGGGAGGCCTCATCGTGTACCTGGAGTATCAAGCTCCACCATCGTCCTGCTGCTGCGTGCAGTAGGCTCGCCGCGAGGATCAACATGAGGTCTGCTGGTGTCCTCACTAGCCTGAAAACTCGCACGACCGCCTCCAGCCAGTCCTCGGTGGCCTGGGGGTATGTCTCCCTACGAAGCCCGGGTGGTCACTGGCGCTGTAACTCATGTAGAGCTCCGAGGAGACGTGCATCATCAGCGGTCGGCGCTGGAAGCATCGGGGGCTCGGCGGGTAAAGGTACCGCTGGTGCCTCTGCTGTCAATGGGCCCTGTACCGAGGCCTTGTCGCTCGGCGGGCTATCGTCGCGCTCTACTCTCAGAACCCTAGTTGGCTGCCGTCGTGGGGCCATCCTGAAAAGGAAAAAAGTGTTCCACGGTCAGAATAGTATACCTGGTGAGCTGACACAAGTAATCACAATGAAAACTTGAAACACACATGCAATCAATGCTTTCGTGCATTAAGTCGGAAATCAGAAGTCAGGGTCCTAGTGTATGGATATGTCGGCCGCCACACCAACACTGGACTCCCTGGACTGATAACCATACCCAATACGCTAAACACTATTTCTTCACATAGAAGAAAGATCAGAGTCTACGGTAGAACCGACCACCTCCGATACCAATTTGTCACGACCCGTCCTTAGGGCCCGTTCCGTGACTACCCCAAGCCCGCCTTCCGTAGGCCAGGGGCTGGCGACTAGCACCAAGGCGTAAATCCCGAAAAAAGGGGAAGGCATTGACTTTGAAAAATAGACAAGCACCAAAGAGTATGCAAGCAGAAAAGTAAACACTGAGTAAAAACTGTACAAGTTGTGCTGAATGTAAAAGGGGCCAGAAATACACGCCCAACTGTAAATTACAACTGAAAGGGGAAAACAACAACTGAAAAGAAAAGCCGCAGCGTCGAGCCGTCCTCTGGAAGCCCCACCTGAAGGGTGGGTACAGATAGCCTCCACTACTCCTCGGGTCCACCTGACCACTCCGAGTACGTCCCGCCCAGTGGTCCACCTCTAGGTACTCTCCTGCTCCACACGCCTCCACCACGATCAGTGCTGTCTGTCGTCTGCAACCAACACAACGTAGTACGGGCATAGCCCGTGCAGGGGTGAGTATAAGCTACTCAGTAGGGACCCCGAGACCCCCGAAGGTCTCCCGAAATCCACAAAGGATAATCCACAAAGGAAAGATGCAATCACGAAGTAACATCTGACACGGGTTAGGTATATACCCATACATATACCTAAGTCATCAATTCCCGTTCGACTCCAACGTCCGAGCCCAAGCACAACCCAGTCCACATAGGAAAGCAACGTATACCCACACAGGATAGCACAACACAATCCACAAAGGAGAATAACAGAAATCCACATAGGACATCTCAACACAATCCACAAAGGAGAGTAAACATGATTCAGCTCACACAGGTATACTTCTTCGGATGAAGATAAAGATGATCACTGATCCATCTAAGTCATCAGACCCACAAAGGATCGATAGGTACTAACCCCCGCAAAGACCCACACAGGATTGGGCCCACACAGGACCTGTAGGCGCTGGCTCACACAGAACCGCTGAGCGCTAACCCACATAGGATTAGACCCACATAGTATCGGGCCCACATAGGACCTGTAGCACTGATCCACGTAGGATCACTGAGTGATGTAGTCATCGCAGTCCACTGAGGATCTCTGCACAGTTGTCGTCGCAGTCCACTGAGGATCTCTGCACGGTCGTCGCTGTCGAAGTAGCAGTCGCAGCCATCACTAGGGTTCCCGTACACAGCAAGCTCGTTCGGGAGGGTCCACTGCACGAGCCGAGAGGCCGATACATCAACTGAAACAAAGTCTGAAGTTGATGTATCTAAAATTTCCGTATCGTCAACAGGAACTCAACGTCGCAGACGGCGCGTCAATCGGACGCCCGGTCTGAGAGTTATTGGCTTTTTCGTCCCAGGGGCCCGGTTGGTTTTTAAGGAAAAACCAACCCGAACGTACTCCACCTGCGTCCAAACCTCGGACGGAGTATGCCAAAAGATTTTTCTCACTTATAGGAATTCAACGAAGTCGACGGCACGTCAATCGGACGTCTGTAGCTCAAGATATGAGTGTTTCCGCTCCGAGGGCCCGGTTGGTTTCGTGTATGTACCAACCCAGATGAACTCAAAGTATTCCGAAACCTTGAGTGCGATATACTGAAACGACCGTCTCAATCCAAGGATCGCGTTTCCGCTGACAGCGCATCGTTCGGAGGTCCGTAGCTCAGGTTACGGGTATTTGACCGAAAATGGTCCGAAAACGGGGGGTCCGGGCCCGGGGCGACCCGGCCCGACCCCCCCTGGGTCGGCCAAACCGGGTAGACCCGAACCGGATCGTCCCAGCCGGACCCGGTCCGGCCCGGCCAGAGTGCGGCCCGGCCGGTCAGACCGGCCTGGCTCGGCCCGCCCGGACCGGCTCGGCCGAGCGGCCGAGCGACGCGGGGGGGGGGGGGGGAGCCGCCGCCCCCGCGGGACACCCCCGCGGCACCTGCGGGGTGTCACCCTGGACGACCCGAGCGACGCGGGGGGGAGTCGCGCCCCCGCGTGACAACCCCGCGGCACCCGCGGGGTTTCGCCCTGGACAGCCGTACGCGGCTTCAGCCGCGTCCCGCACGCGCCGGACCCGCGCGGCTGCGGGTCAACCGGCGCTGCCGCGCCGGCGACCCGCACCGCCGCCGACGTCCGCGGGCCTCCGGAGTCGCTCTGGTGGTCCGATTCCGTTCCCGTCTGCGCCGCTGCTCCTCCCGGGAACGTTCTTCACTGCGGAACCATCAAACCTTCGTTGCGGTACGTTCCGTCATCACCCGTCAAATCCGCACAACAACGAAGAACGACGGAAGGTTGTCGGGCCGTGTTCGTTTGGCCCGCACCCTCCGCGTTAGAGATAAACAACGGGAGAAATATATTCAACACATGAATCAAAAATTTTAATGGATTAAAATTGTTCTTATTGTTCGGTTCTTCACTTTTAAAAGAAACGATCATGGGAAAAAGGAATTATTCACAACAAACCCTACCTCGTAGTCGTCATCGTATACACGTTCTTCGCCGATTTGTTCATCACGGAAGGAGGGGATCGTCGCGTCGTCGCAAAAGGGCGTCGCGTCATCGCGGAATCCGGCGTTGAGTCGGCGAAATCAACGGAACAAGAAACAACAGATTTAATTTAATTATATAAAATTAAATCCGTGTTTTGTAAAAAAAACACTAGGGAGATTTAAGAGAATCCTGAAGTCTCTTACGTCAAACAGCTGATCGAAGATTTCATTGCGGAGGAAGAGACGTCGCAGAAGAATGTTGCAGGAAGAGAACATCGGCGTCGCGGAACACGGCGTCGCATCGTCCACTTCCGCGGGTTTGGCGTTCTTCGTCGGAGGCCGTCGTTCTTCATGTTCTTCGCGTTCTTCGCGTTTTTCGCGAACGAGGATGAAGGATCAAGAACTTTGACAAAACCTCTCAACGAGTAATCCTCCAAAAAGACTTGTTGGTCTTATTTTATTATTACGCCAACAAACGAAAAAGGTAAGTAACAACCCATCAATTCGTTGAATTAATTCAACGAAAGAAACCACCCATTTAATTCACGAAATAAACTGCCCAATTAAATGGTGCGTTAAGGATTTAAGAAAATGCGTCATTTGACTTTCATAATGACTGGTTTTCACGGGTGCGTTACTTAGCGGAAAGAAACAGAGGGGCTCGTGTGGGCCCCACCTCACAAATATCCTACCAAGGGGGTAGGATATTTCTGGATAGCACCCTATCTGTTTTAACTCAGTTTATGTGGCTTTCAACTGGCTTCAAGTGGCTTAAGTGAAATAAAATAAAGTTGTCGAACAAATTATTTGATTTTTAAACTTTAAGCCCAAAAATTAAAAACCACTCCCGAGAAAACGCAACTCCGAAAGAGGCGTTTCTAAGAAAATACCGGCGCTGCGATTTCATCGGTGCCCTCAGAATTCGATTCCGGGAACCGGTTCAAAAGTTAGAAAAACCCGCTCGTCCGTTCACTGAACGTACCCGAGCCAATCTTTGGAAAATGATTCCGGGCACACCGGGTCTCGGAATCAAGTGCCGTCAGAAACTGCGTTCTTGTAAAATTCCAAAGAAAATTAAGAAAAAAATTTCCTTGAAATTTACGGGTCTTTACATGTTCATTACACTTTTTTATCAAAGGTGAGGTCTATCCTCATGATTTATTGTCTTGTTATATCTAGTATACTAGAGATAGGATAGTTGGGACTTTAGAGGTATGTTAAGATAAGTGTCTAACCATCTCTTGTTTTAACGTGACTCAAGTTTCCAAGGGGTATTGAAATGTGTGTCCCTGGTATTGGGTTTGGTTTAAAGTCTCAATTAATTCTTATGGGTTTTCTAGTTTGAATTGCTATTTTTTTATAGTCTGATCGTTCCCATTTTTTAGTGTGTAGTAGTATGCCTTCGAGATTTATTCCATGAGTTCCTTAGGAGGGTGCAGCTGACGCTTTTCAAGGGAATCTACCTAGAGATTAAAATCTTATTGATACTATCTTATGGGAAGTTTGGGCTATCGATATAGATGTACCATGGGTCCATAATGTTGTAGTTGAGGTTTAACCAGGAGATGGATGAGAGAAAGATTGATCACATGAATTATTGTGAAAGAATCCTTCATACTTTAAGGGGATGAATGAACCTAGTGAGGCAGAGGACTGGTTGGATAAGATTGGTTAGAACTTGTACTTTTTGGTTAAAACTAAGAAAATCAGGGTAAAGTGTGCAACATTCAGGTTTGAGGGTTCCGATAAGCGTTGTTGGGATTCAATGGTCTAGAATTATAGGTACATGGACTTGGATTGAAATGGTTTCAAAAACATATTTTTTTCAATAGTTTTGTTTACGGTTGCTGATGCTGATAAATTCTATGGAGTTCCAATCATTAAAATAAGTAGATAATTTAATGTTATCATCCACCAACTATTTTGTGGAGCCTATATGCTTTTTTCTAGACATGGTGAGAAATGACTAGCTAGAGGCTCATAATTACCTGTAGTGTTTGCGATCTGATATCATATCATAGGTGTTCATGTTGAAGCATTCTACATATGCAAAGACAATAGACAAAACTATAAAGAAAGTGATGGATATGGCATGAAAGTTTGGGTTTTCCAACCCTTATCCTCCATATAGTGTCATTTTAATTGGCATGAATGGGATAAAAATGAATTGGAAGGATCATCACAGAAGTGGTGGAGGTGGGTCTCAGTAGTGAACCTCCTCTACACCATCTGTTGTAGCTGAAAATGTGCCGATGATTTACTATCAGTGCAGCAAGTAAGGACACAAAATAGATTCTTGTCTTATACTCATGAATACGTGAAATATCTATGGATGTATTGGTCACTTATAATTCTTATGTCAGGATATGACTGCACCTCATTATGGTCCGAGTTCTTCAGTTCCAAAGGATACTATGGTATAATCAGAAGCTTCACAGTCTACAGGGCTCCAACCACATGCATTAGGAGTGAATCATTTTCACGCAGTAGATGATTGTATAATGTAAGTTGATGTAGGTCTAGAAATAGTAAGGGGTACTATCATTATATCATCTTCAATAAAAATTAATTTATTCGATACTATTACCTCCCACTCTTTTATATCTGCATGATTTGTTGATATTATTAAACATCTGTTGGACCTTCTATCCATTACAATGGAGTTAGAGAAACCGCTTAATAAGAGAAAATTGTAGTTGTTTCAGTGTCCTTATTCATTAATGATTGAAAATATTGATTTGTTTTGGGATTTTTTTCTCTTGATCTAGATTGACTTGATGACATTATCAAAATGGATTAGATTATGAATCATCGATATTAGGTTGATTGTTATTGTCAGAATGTCTTGTTTCTTAATGTTGATGGGATCTCTCGTGTGTTTCAGGGGGAGTGGTACCTGAGATCAGGTCATGAAGGTCCTTTCCATATAGATCTTAGATGTTTTATTTATACTATTGTGTTTGAGCCCGACGAAATCTCTCATGTTGTTGATCTTCCCATTGTTGTTCGATAAATTCCTGATGTTTTCCTCAATAACATCTCTGGTAATCCTCCATTGAGAGAGGTAGAATTTATGATTGACCAAGTGCTAGGTATGCAACGGATGTCGATACCTTTATATCATATGGTACCAGTTTAGTAAAAGGGGATCACGATTTAGTTGGACAACCTATTGGAAAAGGGTTTCGATATCCCTAGTGTTTCTACATGGGAAACACATGTGCTCTTTGTCAAGAATGTAGATGGTTCACTTTGATTATGTGTGGACTATTATAAGTTGAGCTGAGTGATGATTAAGAACAAATATCCTTTTCTTTATTTGGATTTTTTGTCTAATCAGTTAAAGGGGAAGTGGTTTTCTATGACTGATCTTCGGTCGGTTTATCAACGGCTCAGTTTTTGGGAGTCTGATATACTTAATAAAACTATCAATAGTAGGTATGACCCTTATTAACATCGTGTGATGCCTTTTGATCTAACGAATTCTAATTAATTTTTTATGGATTTGGTGAATCAAATATTTCATTAATATCTCAACACATTTATGGTAGTGTTCATGGATGGTATTATGGTTTACACAATATCTGATCGTGAGCACAAGCACCTTATGATTTCGGTTTAAAAAATAATGATAAATAACTATTTTATGGAATGCATTCGAAGTATAGTTTCTGGATTCAAGAAGTGATGTTAATAGGGAATAATATTTCTGAACATATATTTTCCGTTTATCCAAATAAGGAGGATGATGTAAGGTATTAGAAGAAAACAAAAATTTTCATTGAGATTTGAATATTCCCTGGGCATAATAGGTTCTACTGATGGGTTTCCAAGGATCTAACTTATTTTGAATCAACATTATCTACTCTTACCAAAAAAAATAGTGAAATTCACATGGGATGAAAAGTGGCAGTCTTATATCGACGAACTGAAATGACTAGTGACATTGAATAATATTCTAATCTTACATAAACAAGTTATTGGATACATGGTGTTCTACGATGCTTCAGGTACTAGTTTTGGATACATGATTATATAGGATGGACATGTGATAGCATACAGATCTCTTCAATATCGAATACATGAAAAGAATTACCCCACCCATAATTTATTTCTTTCTACAGTCATGCATGTGCTCAATTTTTGGAGGCATAATATTTATCGGGAGAGGTTCATGAAATTTTGTAATAATAAAAGTCTAGGAAATGTTGTTTCTCATAAATAATTGAGTATCAAAAATTTAATATGTGTAGAATATATTCAAACATTTTATTTTGATATTTCCTATACCCTGAGAAATGGAAATGTCATTGCATACATTCATTGCAATAAAATACCATCATAGGCTTTTCTAGAATCAATGGGGGAATGGATGTTTTGGGTATTTTCATTTAGCTACATGTGGATTCCTAGTAGAATGTTTTGTGCATGGTTATGACTATTTTTTAGTTATCATCAGCTCTCTTGGTGTCTATTTTGTGGATTTAGTAGTGAGATGATGAGTTTTAGAAGACTGAAGAAACCCTTTATAGTTGGGATATTGTTTCTTGTTGGTTTTTTTCTTCAGATGGTGTGCTCCACTTTTGGAAGTGGGTGGTAATCCTAGAATTTATATGATGTTTAGTATTGTTTTATTTTCACAGATCTTTATGATCCATTTTTTTAGGAACTATGAATATGTTTTATGACTTGATGTGGTTATTCTAGTGGCTGGGTATGAAGCTTTCCATCACAGAGTTTGTGTCTCACTATTACATTTTCTAACTGATAAAGGTAGAGAACATGAAACCTTACGGTATACTTCATCCTCTTCTGAAGCCAATATGAAAATGGGAAAAGGTATCTATGGATTTGTTTTTATTACCATAGACTTCCCAACAGTGGAATGTTATCTTGGTAGTTTTTGACCGGTTTATGAATTCTTCTCATTTTATTTGGATGAAAGACACCACTATAGTTAAATATCTGGGTATGATGTATTTGTAATATATTTTGAGTTTACATAGGATTCCTACCATTATTTTTATGGGGATCTAGGGTTTACTTATAGGTTCTAGAGGAGTCTTCAAGAGGGAATGTGAACTCAATTCAAGTTGAGAAAATCATACCATCCACAGATCAATGGTCAAATGGAGTGTATGATTCTGATCCCAGAGGATATGCTCCAGGCCTGTGTCTTAGATTTCAAGGGATCATGAGATAGCAATCTGGGAATGGTTGAGTTTTTTTATAACAATTGTTATCAGTCCTTAATCAGAATGGATCCCATTGATACATTTTATGTATGTCCATGTAGATCACCTCTTTGTTGGGATGAAGTGGGAGAAGTATCTTTAGATGGACTATGCTTGGTTCAGGAGATGTCCAAAAAGATTAAGGATGTATATTAACGTTTGATATTAGAACAGAGTCAAAAAAATTTATGTGGATCAGTGGTGTCGACTTTTAGAGTTTTCTATAGGTAACTGGGTTTTCTTGAAAGTTTATCATCGATTTTCCACCACTGACGTGGAAAATAGGGAATGTTGGATCTAAGATATGTTGGAATGTTTGAGGTCACTAAGCGTCTCAAACAAGTTTCTTATCGGTTAACAATGACAGTTCCTTTGATAGGTATTCATGATGTGTTTACATGTATTAGCTCAAGAAATACCATAATTTTCCCACTCACATTCTGAGTTGAGAATAAATTGACATAGATCCAGATGTTTCTATTACCGAGAAACTAGTTGAGTTTGTTAAATCTCATGTGAAAGTATTAAATGGTATGTTGATTCCCTTTGTTAGAGTTCTATGAAAAAAAGGATTCAATTCTCAAGAGACATGGTAATGTGAGTAATTGATGAGAAAGAAGTGGCCTCATATGTTTTCAGGGATTACATCATCAACATGAATTCTTGAAGACAAAAAGTATTTAACGTGGGTTATTTGTAAAATCCTATTACCCATCTATTAGGTATGTTATTAACCTCATAAAGGTTCTCCTTATTCCCATTTTCTATAAATTACTGAGATGGAATTGGTATGATACCTATAATGGTGAAGATAGGGATTTTTTGGACTTTCTTCTTTAAAAATCATTTTCTGCAGGTTGAAGGATGATTTCATGCCATATAATAGAGTTACATGATGTTTAATGGTTCATGGTTGGATTTCTTGAATGGGGTCATAATTGGAAATGTTACATGTCTTGAATTTCAGTTTCATGCCATTTATGTTTTAAATAATGCATTTTTAATCTGAGTAATTGAGTTTTTCAGCGTACTTAAAAATTATTGAATTCACAATATAAATAGGTGTTTTAGGACATGTAATTCAATGAGAAGAGATTTTTTAGGGAGCCTCTCGTATTTTTTGTTCCCATTGATCCACATATTTTCCCTCACTGTCAAACCAAGGCTCATCCTTATTAATTTTTAGAGACACATTTCATTCTAGATCATTCAGCTCAGTATTCCATCTTAATTGTATTTGTGGTGCTTCTCTACAGGTAAGTTATCATTCAACATATTCATTGTTATGGATCACAGTTTCCCATCTTGGTTATATAATTGGATTTGTCGACATAATTTGGTGTTCCATCTTTTCCACTTCGATGATCATTTGTGTGATCCCGTTCAAAAGTCCATTCCTTTATTTGTCATGGTGCGGAGGGATTTTATTCTTGAGGTTTGTGGTTTCCTCTTCATATAAAACCCTTTTATTTTCCAATTAGATTTATATTGTGATAAGGATTGGATTATAGGGTCTCTACTGGTGTTGTTGGGTTTTGATTTTGGTGGATTCCATTGTGGGAATGTGTGACCTCATCTTTGAGGTAGGAGAAATGGTTTTCTATGTTTTTTGATAAACGAAAAGGATATGGGTACTTTTAAAATAGTGAATTTGATTTGTTAAAATGATTTCATATGTTACCTACGGTACATAGGTGGAACATATATCTTGAGGCAATTGCCAAAATTTTGTAATTATCTGATGGTTTAATCAAGGGTATTTACTATTTTTCCTACGCCCACTATTCTATTTGATATATATTGACATTTTAGGTGGGTTTACTCATTGACTATTCCTCTTCTTCTTAGGATAATGTTCTAGGAACATAACCATGCTCTTTATTTATTGTGGTTTGAGTAGTCTCTTAGTTTGACTATTATGATCCTTGGTACTCATTATTGTGCTTATAATTTTGTTTTTTACTGCTTGGACTTCTAAGTTATCCTCGATATACAAGTTATACATTTTTTTGTTTTGAAATATGAAAAAGGGAAATGTTTACCATGTTTTCTATAAAGAAACATTATTAATTATCATTTAATGTTTTATTTAAAATAATAATACATGAATTTCTATATTGAGACTTGATATGGAATACCAAAGTGGGATCCTACTGATCTTGTTAGATCACACCCTAAACACCTCCTTAGTGTTGCGTAGACCATAGCATACCTTCCAATGTAGGGAAAGGCAAGGTTCCACAGTGAGGCAACAAGGCTTGTGTCAACTGGTTTGGGGTAGCTAGTGGTGATACGGTGGGAGTTCATCCACACTATCATATGGAGTAGTTATTTGGTTTTGGTCCTTATAGTTGGACTTGTTATAGAGCTTTGGTTAATTTTTTAGTTTTTTTGTTTCTTTTTTGTTTTTACTATTATGGAATATATATTCTGTATTTCTAACTCTATATATTTCATTCTATGTCTACATATATTCCATGTGTGTGATTAGGTTGGGAAAAATCATTCCCTATAGTGTTTTGTTTGATGCCCGGTGGCTTTTTGCTATCCCATGGGGGTTGGGATTACCCTTAGCGTATGTGATGAAACGAGTCAGGTGCATGGTTTGAGGGTAACCCAGGTCGATTTGTTACACATAGAACATGAAAGATAATATTAGATGATAGAAATTCTACTATTAACACATAATAATTTGAAATTGAATAATTCAATGGACAATTTTCCATGAAAATTACTTAGATATTATTAAAATCAAAAGGAGTGACCAAAATTTCAGAGTCTTACTTTTATTAGGTACAATATTAATAATATGGGGATAAATGGAAGATATGATAAAATATATATATTATTAATAAATATTAAGGGTGTGTATACATCATATAATTATATTATTAATTTTTTGTGAATAAATAATTATCTTAAATGATTATAAAATGATGATGTTGTAATTACACAATTAATAAAATAATCAATTGAATGATATTATAAATATTAAAAGACGAATAATTTGACATAGTAAAGGTGATGCAAAAATATTATAGGTTAATATGAAAAATTAGGGGTTTATTACAATTATTAGTTAGTAGTTAGCATGTTTTTTGTATTTTATTAAAGTCAATGTAGTGAATAGTTTCAAAAATTACACTAATTATATTTTATGAAAACAATATTTTTTAAATTAAATAAAAAACATAAAAAATACTACATGATGAAAAATAAGATAAGTTATGGTAAAAAATATCATTAAATGTTAATTTTTTGTCCAATTGACACTTTATATGTAAAAATTACATCCTCTTATTGTTAAAAACATTATTACCATATTTAAAATAAAAATAGATTAACTAATGGTTAATAAAAACAATAGGGTTCCAAATTACATAAAGTAGTATAAAATGTTTTTGGTTTATGATATTAAAAACTTATATCATCTTATATAAAACTATATAACCTTTTTTATGTATTTGGATTGAGTTTGTTTTTATTATAAATAAATATTTTTTAGAGCCTCCAAAAGTGCCCCTCTCCTCTCATATAAATGGGTACCACTCCTTATATTTTATTCACACCTATATAGTCCATTTTTTAGACCTAATCAGACCAAATATCATCCCAAAAATTTTCCTTTCATCCTAGAAGCATTCCTTTGGACATAAATCCAAGAAGAGAAGTCCTTTTGTGAAAATCAAGAAGAGATACCTAGAGAAGCGGTAATGTTCATCAATGATAGTTTTTCTTTCATTTCTTCCTTGAAACCTATACATTATTTTAAATCAATGTTTATATAAAAATAGTTGTATCCTAAATAAACTGAGATGTTTTTTATATTAAGAGTTATATCTACACTTTCACACACTTCCATCAAATAGGTAATGGACTTACAATTAATGTGTACGTTGAACTATCACCTCATGAAATGATGATTGTTCGTTTTTACATTACCACCTATCATGGTTGGAATTATTATATAAATGATATTTTTATAATATATATGATATTTATTACATAGTAATACTTCCTTAATGATAATATCATATCTACCGTTTTACCATCTAATCTTTTTATAAATAATAACGTCGCTCATGCATAAGTATGGCTTACCAACTACACGATGCAATGTGATTATTTTTTCATCTATATTTCACATGGATGGAAATAAGGATGATTTTTATGAATATATAAAATATATATAAAATAATTATTATTCTATAATGATAATATATGATTATATTTCTTTTAAAATGATAATAAAATAAAAACAATATGCATGCTTAACATTAGTAAAGAATTGCTAATAAACAGGTAATATATATATATATATATATATATTCTTAATAAAATAATATATGGTATTAGATATAAGAATATGGTTATGTAATAAATTTATTAAAAATTTATTTTATTATATATAAGTTTTTTACAAGTGTGACGAGAGTCATGACATGTGGTAAAAGATTTTTGTCCCACTTTTATTTCTATGCGACACATGCCTTATACACTACTCATTTATTTTGTGTGGTGTATATACTATGAAAGAATTTATTTTATGAGACCTATTAATAAATTTTATGGGTTTTTACATATCCATTTTATGATATTTTTTCATGGGGTTTATGGTTCAAAAGTTACCAAATCAGTAAGGGAATTTTGTCACAATTTGCCTTCTTTGATACACATGTTATATTAAGCAACTATATTCATTTAAAAGGGGTATGTACTGACCTTAAACATTATTTTTCATGAATATACTTCTTTTCATGATATTATATGTTTCTTTTAATGTAATTATCTATTTGGTCAAAAATTCATGTTCCCTCAAATCAATGTATTTTAAAAATTATTTAAAAATATTTTAAATGATATTTTATGCATTTGTAAGGGAAAAAGGATTTCAAAGATGTTCTAAATAGTTTTCAAATATTCTTTTATAATTTTCTAGGTTATTTTCAATTAAAAATATTTCAATTTTTTTTATTTAAAAAGTGTTTTTCAAAATTTATATTTTCCTTAAGAATTATTTCAAGTGATATTTCAAAATCATTTTCTATTTAATACAATGTTATTTTATGTTACGTATGTTTTACTGGGGATAAAATCCAATGATATCATTCTTATTTTTTTCAATAAATGGTTTATTTTTACAATGGAGTGATATTTATGAAACTTATTTCTTTTCTATGTGTTGTGTTATTATTTAATGATTTTTACGAAACCCATTTCATTTCATGGGTTCTTATATGATGAATGATTTATGTTATTATAGAATACATATGTATGGTTCTAATTATGTGATGGGTAGTAACTATATCATCCTACAATGCATTGGAAAAAAATGCTTAACTCATGAGGTATATATGTTATGTGTGAACCTCATTTAATGTTTGTAATTCTATGTGAAAACCTGGTTTTCATGTCTATAATTTTATTAATGGACCTAAATTTCATGTCAATATGTTTATACATGGCCATGATTTCATTTCCATAATTTAATAAGTGAACCTATTACTATTTATACATGTTCAAAAAGTTACAGTATTATGTGTATGCTAAAATTTCATGTATTATTTCAATGTTATGATCTCATGGATTATGTTCATTGATTACCTTATGATTCATGTCTTATGAAATGCTAATATTTATTCCACGATTCAGGTTTATGATATTTTATATGCATGTAATGATATTCTAATGTTATGATCACATTCGAATACCCTTATTCTCATGTCTATGGTTATATATATTTATTTGTTTCCCTTACTAAGCATTCTATCTCACCCTTTTTGTATGTTTCCTTTCCAAAGGTTATAAGGAAAAGTATTAAGTCAGGATCCTAAAGGGAAGATATTTATGGGAAATATTGATGATCGTCCACGAGACAAGAATTCCATGTTTCATGTTTCCAAAGGAACTAATATAATATGATCTTTGGGTGTGTATTTGTATAACTTATGGAATATTACGCAAAAGGATGTATTATCTATGTATAAAAAGTCAGGTTCCTTATAGTTGATATAAGAGAAAAGGATTATTCATCCTTTGGAAAAAAGGATGACAAAAATTTAGTGTGATCCCTAGAGATATTTCTAAAGATATTTCTAGGGATGTATATAATGATAAGCCTAAGTTGTCATATATTTAAAATTATATGTAATGATTTAGTAATATTATAGTAAATTTTTAATTGTTATGTGTTTTTCTTATAAATAAGTGTTGTTCAAACTATTTTATCTAGTTATAGTTGTTAGAGGGAACTAGAAGGAACACAATTAACATTGAACGTTTCAGTTGAAGTAAGTATGGAAATTTGGAAAATTTATATCTTAAGTGGAAATCGCAAGAAGAGAATTTGGAAAATGGTATGAGTATTGGTTATACTACTAATGATAATGTGACTGAAAATTATATGTGAATGGTATAGGATGTTCTAACATTATTGTTTACATTAAACATAATAAGAATGATTATATTGGGGTCATGGAACCTTAAGAGATGATTAATATTTTATATTCTAGAAAAGAATAAGAAGATAATGCCTGAGTAATGGTTTAAGAATAAAGTTAGATGATTTTTTTTGTTTTAGAATTCAAATATTATGTTATACAAATAATAAAAAAAGTATTTTTAGTAAAAAATATTCATTATTGATTTTAAAGGATATGTTGAATGGTGTGGAAGACATAGAGAAGGGATATAATTGAATGTGGGTATTTATGGAAATCAAAAGATTAAGGGAACTACAACCCTTATGATATTACTAATGTTAATATAATCATGTATGGATAAAGATATATTGGATATTAACAACAAAATTGGATGGTACTGGTTACCTTGGAAGTAATTAAGGATTTTTTGAAAAATTGATTTATTCTATCATAGATGGAGTTTACGACATTTTTGTATATAATGAATATATACAATAATATTTAGAATAATAAATAATTCATGTTTTTATTACAGATTTTTCGTAATTTTCATTTTTTAAGAGAATAAAAAATCAATGTATTCACATGTTTGGTATGTTAAAAACAATATCTTCTTTATGATATACGGGGGATCAACACTAAGATTTTTTTTGAGAAATTTAGTTACCTTATTTATAATGTTTTTGAGTATTATATTTCAAAAGGGTTATAAGGTTAAACATTTATAGAAATGTTTATGTAAAAAATTCGATGAGGTTTTAGAGTATTAACTCATAATATAAGGATTTATGCATATTTAATAACTTGTGTAAACCATATTTTTGGGATGAAAACGAGAGACAGAAGGAATTACTTCTCATTATGGAACTTATAATCCACCGGTTCTATAGGTATTAAAATTTCATTTTGATTTATTCAAGTAGAAAATGAAATTGACATTGATCGAGGTCCAACCATATAATGATATTGTGATTATGTGATTAAATCATGTAAGTATTTCTTCTCAATTGTTTTTTAAATAAAATTTTATCATAGTACTATTTTTTCATATGAATCAAATGGTCCCTTATATCACCATAGATTTATGGACTTATGATTATTATATCTCTCCAAACCATATTCTATATCATTCTTCATCAGAAATTCATTGTTATATTTCTCTTTAATTTCCATGTTATCACTTCCCACCGATGTTCTCCTATGTTGAAACCAATTTTTTAGTTACTTTGGGTAACCATTAAGTTTCCAACATTCCCTTTTCAAAATGATGTTTTAGAATTCATTTTTTACGTTATCTATTTCTATGAATGTAAAATTTGTGTATTAATCCTTTGATAACGCAGATGAATTTTGAGGTCCAAATTCATTTTAAGGTGGTAGAATGTTACACCCTGATATTTAGTGAGTTAATTTTTTAATTAATTTAATCATTTTCATATTTTTTTCATTTCATAAAAAACCGAATATAACTTGTGTTTTATGAAAGAACCTTGTTTTTATTGATTTATAAGCAACACCAAGTCATGTTTGTTTTACAAAAAACACTTACATTATATTTTTATACATAAAAAACCATGTTTTTCTTGTGTTACACATAATGCCATGATCTTTTGATAGCTTCCGATACAAACAAGACTGAGTATTACCAAACAACTTTATACTATTAGAATATAATTATTTAATATATTAAGATATAATATAGATATTAAATTAGTATTTATAATCATTATTAACTAACTATAAGAAAATAAATTATTTATAAGATGAATTCATTAGTTAAAATTTAATTATAAAGTAAAATATATAAGAATTGAAGATAAATGTTTTTTTATTTTTAGGCTCCCAAAGTCATTTGGTATTAATAAATTAAATCAATTACAATTATATAATGATATTATTGATATATATATATATATATGTGTGTGTGTGTTATATATATCATCAAATATTTTTTATATTCATCCAAAATATTTTATTATTATAATATAAGAAAAGACCAAATTTTAGGAATAAGAACCTATATATTTCTAAAATGAAAATTTTACTTCTTTTACTAGAGAACCCATTTTAAATTTAAAATTTGAATATTTATGGATTTTTATATAGAAAAATAATTTTTTTCATTGAAATAGAGATATTAATATTTACATTGGTTGAAGTTTTAGTATTTTTCAGATGAGTTTCAAGTTTTGATGTACAGTCAAAAGTACAAATTTTTTTATTGAAAATAGATTTTTTATCTAAATAAATTATGGTGATAAATTACATTTCTTATATATTTTAAAGTATAAATAGATTATTTCTTTGTCATTTAATCTAATTCAGTTCATTGAGAACAATTTTACATTTTATTTGGATATAAAAACATTTTAATCTTTTGAATTTCGTCACTTTAAAAAATCATTCTCATTTTTTCAATGAGATAGTTATAAATTAATTTTAGACAATAATTTATTTTTAACACTGAAAAGTGGATAAAATATATGGAAAAATAATATCCATTTTTATTAAATATTTCCCATTTATTTCTGAAAAATATGAATATTAAATTTAATAATATTTATTACCATAGTAAGGGTAAAAAGAATAATATAAATATTAAAAACTACACTAAAACAACAATTTTATTATTTAATTATGTTAATTAGACCCTTAATACATAATTTTATAAATTGAATAATTTAATGGACACTTTTTCATGAAAATGAATTAGATGTTATTAAAATGAAAAGGAGTGAGAAAATTTCACACTCTTATTTTTAATAAGTATAATATTTTTAATATAGGGAAAATAAAAGATATGATCAACTATATTTATTTTATATAAACATAAAAGTTTTATATACATCAAATATACTTATTTTTTAATTTTATTCATTAAATATTTATCTAAAATAATTACAAATTGACGATGAAACAATTACAAAATTTAATAAATAATCAATTAAACGATATAATAAATATTAAAAGAAATTTAATTTGACTTAATTAAGGTGATAAAAATTTTTATATGTTAATAGTAAATATTATACGTGTCATAAATAAGTTTTTTGGAAGTTATCTTCGTTTATAGATTTTAATAATGTCAATTTAATAAATTGTGTCAAAATTTACTCTAACAATATTTTATTAAAATAATATTACCTAAAAATACTAAATTAGAAAAATTATGATAATTTATGGTCTAACATATAATAAATTGACCATTTATAGTCCAATTGAAACTTTATATGACATAATTACATCATCTTAATATTTAAAACATTGTTATCGTAGTTTATATTAAAAGTGGTTAACAAAGGGTTAATAAAAAAGAAAATGTTTAAATTTGAATAAATACCTATATAAAATTTATTTTTTATGATATTAAACCCATTTATCATTTTATATTTAAATATATTATGTTTTGGAGGTATTGTTATTGAGTTTTTTTATTTTAAATTAATATTTTTGAGAGTTTCCAAAAGTTCCCCTCCCCTCTCTTTTGAAAGGGAAAATATCCTTCTATATTATTAAAAACTCTAATGTCTTTTATCTTCAAAAAAAATATACCCATATATCGTCCCAAATTCCTTATCAAAATCATAGAAGCATTACTTTGGGCATAAATTAAACCAATGAAGTCCTTTTGTGGAAATCAAAAGGAGATACCCAAAGAAGAGGTAACGTTCATCAATAAATGTTTTTGTTTTATTTATTCCTTCAACACCTTCAATTATTTTAATTTCATGTTAATATAATAAAATAATTATCCTAAATATGATAATATGTTGTTTTATTTTGTTTTATTCCTACAATTTCTCACACTTCTATTTAATGGGCAACAAACTTATTGTTCGTGAGTAAGGCGTACTACTGCCTCGAGAAACGATAATTATTCATTTTTTCCTTTACCATCTCTCATGTTGGAAGTTTTGATTGACATGATGTTTTTTATTATATATATGATATTTATGAAATAATTATTCTTATTTAATGAAAATATCATATCTACCTTTTTACCATTTAATGTTTTTTGAAATGATTACATTCATCAGGCGTACGTAGGGCATACCATCTCAATCATGAAATGTGATTCATTTTTCATATGTATTTAACATGGATGGTAATAAGTATGAATTTTATGAATATATAAGATATATATAATATACACTACTAGAAATCCATCTTATAATAATTCCCATATCCCAACAGTTTATATGATTTGTGGGATAGGGTACCTATACCAAAAGTTTGTTTAAAATCGTTGGAATATGAGTTTTTATTGTGAATTTTACCAACTATTATTCAAACCATTGGGGTAGTTATTAATAGAGACAATTTTTCCAATGGTTTTTTATGAAACATTTGTTATAAAATTCCACAAATACAGAGGAAAATCCCAATTCTAAATCGCCCACATTCATCCCTATATGAGAGCTCCAAAATCTATTCGAGAGAGTTCTCATTCATTCTGCGTGTGAACCCTTCTTCCCAAAAACAAATTTTCTGTACTTCCAATTAAAATATGTATTTTATAACTTGGTATTATGTTCTGAATCCATTTATTACTTTTTTTCTTCCGATTTCTTTAAATAAATATGTTTTTGTTTGTTATTGATTGTACCTCCCATTAGCCCTGTTGTCATGTCTATTATCTAAATATATATTTTTTCAATCTTGATATTCGAGAATCTATCAAGGTTAATTTTGTGACCTTCATGCTCAAGATCTGTGTTAGAAGTGGTGGAAGTATTTTACTCAGGCTAATCCATGGAAGGAAGATTCTTGGGTACCATTCAAGATGCATTTAATTAACGAATTCTTTCCCAAATCTGTTAAGGTACTAAAATATATGCAGTATTTTTCTCTCAAAAAAAGAGATGAAATGATTTGAAAGTATACTCACTATTTTATCATGTTGGTATTATATCATCCTCATCTAACCAAGGATGAAAATCTAACAACCACATTTTTTTAAGAATGTATTTTACAAAACTTTTCATGGGTTGTGTTTCTTATCAACCACGAATCTTATAGAATATTTCTGATTCATGATGTCAAGGTTAAAGAAGGTTTTGAATGATAACCAATATTTTTTGTATTTACCATGTTATTTAATTTGATAGAGGTTCATCTATAATTGGATAATGGAATCATATTATGTTATTCCCCAAGATTTGCGGTTCTAAATGTTTATTGTGTTTCTTCTCACCATATTCATATGTAATTAAACACATATTTTTCATCCTTTGTAAAATGGTGTGATATAAAAAGCACGCTTATAAAAATACTCCAAATATATTTATTTTTTTAGTTCATAAGGGTTATATTTAAAGGCTATATTGGGAACTATTAGAATAACCATATGGTTAGGGGTCATCATATTCTAAGATAACTATGACTCATCCAAAATATTCAAGATAATATGGATCCAACCATAGGCCTCTCGGTGTAGCATTATCACATACAACTTATCCCAACAATTCTAAAAACAATTCAGAAATGATAAATTTTTCTAATATATACTAATGAATTAATTAAACCATTGGGAATGATTTCCCCCGAAAACAGAATAGATATAGTTCCTCGTCTACATGATTGCAGCCCTAAACTGAAGCTCATCCAAATCTCTCTTAAATCTATCTCTTTACCCAAGGCTATGAAACTCCTTCTACCAAATAGGTCCATATTCCATATAGTATTTTTTTTAGTTTAAAAAAAAATATAGGATCTACATTATTTTTAATGTTTTGCATCTATTTTTTGGTTTTTTATTTTTATTTGGCCTAAACGAGAGGTTTGTGCGGTTTGTGGCATGGTATACCAAATAAGTGCACATTGATTTGTTTTCAGTTTTATGTTCTACACTTCATTAGTCATATTTGATTATCATTCACTAATGATGTTGTTTAATAAGTTGTTATTAATGGTTATAATAATGATGACATGGTATACCCAATGTATGATTTAGTACGTCACTACTAGTTGGTAGTATTTGAGGTATGTGGAGGTGCACTTGATGAACACCATAAGATGAGTCCAAGCGTGAACACCATAAGATGAGACAAAATCTCACTATCACCCAAATTCGATACCACAATCAATGTAATTGTCCAACTGAACACACCACAATGTCATAAACTGATTCCTCTTATAGAATCATAGAGCTCCCCACCATATGAATCATTATATGGGACTAGATTTTATAACTCCAATGGAATTATCAAGTCTATTCAGTTCCCTCGAACATTATCAATGAAAGAAAAAAGATGATTTTTAAAACCCAAACCTCATTCCTTGTTTTTAGCTAAACCAATGACTCCCTACCAACAAATGAAACATGAATAATATGAAATTCCTTAAAAGGAACTAGATTTCTATTACACAACTTAGTCATACATGATAGGTTGAGCTCTATGTAGTTACAACTCACATCATTTAGGTTTATACAAAATAGTAGTTATTACACTTCTTCTTTCTAGAAATCATATAGAGTATATGGATGGAGGAGATAGAGATCATAATCATATGAAGATGATTATCCAATCTTCATATCTAATTACCTTTTAAATTCTGATTTCAATTTTTATGTGTTACACAGAATAAAATTATTTATGTATTGAATTTTCAATTGAATAAAATATACCTAAAATATCTCAAGTTGTATAGTTATTCCACAAATCTATGAATAATCGAGAACAATGTGCTTCTTATATATCTATGTATTTTTACTTTAAAATATAGCTCTTATTGGTTATATGATTTATTGATATCTCAGATTCTAACAGAGTTTGGGTATGATCTTTAAAAATCATCTACATTCATCTTTTTCAACATGAATAATAAATTGACACTAAATATCATTTGATTAATTATTCTATATTCAAAATTTGGATTCATTGGGATCTTCAATAGCAGGTAATATTTTTTATTATAAATCTTCAAAAAATATTCTTGATTTATTCTTCCTAGAATCATAGTTTTGTATTCTCATTAAATTCACCAAAATAATTTGGTGTTTCTTTATTTTAATCCTTAAAAATAAACTTCTTTATACTAATTAAAAATCTACATGTACATGGAATCATGATTCTTTTCCCAATAGAACCTACATTTTATGGTTCAAACTCCCCTTGGTCATATTTAATCATTCTTGGTTCATGATCCACATGTATGACAATGATGTTTCAATCCCTGAGGATCTTTTTACCATCATTTATAGATTACATTTCCCATTTATTGATAATAGATATTATGAATATAACTCAAATAATCTACTAAAATATAAAATTTATTCGAGCTAAAATTTACTCAACTCCTGAATAATTCTCTTCCACCACTATAATATATTGACATTGTAGTGAAATGAAAAAGTGGGAATTTTTAACTTGATTGATTCATGAGAAACATATGTATGGGATTTATAAAACTATCAATAATTACATTCCTATATTCGTGAAGGATATAGTTCCTGATGATGCATGTATTTCCCGAATCCACTATATGTCATGGATGTTAGTTGGGGAATTTGGATTTTCAAGAAAAAAAATTCTTGCTTGCCCAAAATATTGCATTTTATTATGGGAGGAAACTACTGAATGAAATGACTGTATGGAATGTTAAACATCCCACTATAATCCAAAATTTGATGGAATACAATCCCATGTACCATAGAATGTAATGT
Organism: Viscum album; assembly: GCA_963277665.1. Lineage (NCBI taxonomy): Eukaryota > Viridiplantae > Streptophyta > Magnoliopsida > Santalales > Viscaceae > Viscum > Viscum album. The sequence goes on from OY728133.1 coordinate 1,713,954,366, forward strand.
GGCACTTTCTATTGACCCCCAGAAACCGTAATATTTTTATGTCTAATGAAATATCAATCAAAATTTGATCTCATAATACAAATAAAAGAATATTAATGATGATTTGGTTTACCCTATAGATGTATTTTCATGGTAGATATTTTATGCTCGATATCCTGATTTTCCAGCCAACGTGCATAACGTGAGGATTGATCTTTCGTGTGACAATTTTAATTTGTTTGTGAATATGCTTACATCGCACAACACAAGGATAGTTTTTATGATCATATATAAACATCCCCCATGGTTTTTTATAATAAAACATTTTAATTTCATGGTTATACTCATATTGGGCCCTTCTAATCTTCAAAATGATATAAAATTATACATACAATCATTAATAAATCAATTGAAACTTCATTAGGATGTGGGTGTGCACACATATGATGCATGTTTAAAAGATATATTTCAGATGCATCATGTGCTAATGTTGACGATCAATTATTTTCCTACATATGATATGATGTCTAGATAGATCATGAAGGGAAAACAACCACATACTTTTTGTATGAATAATTTACAATCCATAAGACTGCAACATCTTTGTAGTTTTAGTTTTATGGGACATCGGCGATTATTTCCAAAGGACCATCCATATAGAAATAATCATTGATGATTTGATAAAACCATGAAGACCGATGATCTATCTCAGCCTATGTATGGAACTAATGTTCTTAAGAAACTAAAATATTTTAGTTCTTCATTCAGGAAGGGTCAAATGAAATTTGGAAATGGAAATAATGATTCCACTGAAACTTCTTACAATTGGAAGAATATGAGTATCTTATTTTATTTGACTTATTGGTCAACCAATTTTTACGTCATTTCTTTTATGTGATGAAGATTGAAAAGAATATATGTGAAATTTTTATTTCGATTCGTATAAATTTTAATGGAATGACAGAATATATTTAAAAATCATAGCATGATTCGGTGGATTGGGGCATCGGACTGGAATTGAATCCTATGAATATTAGTGAAAATAAATGGAATGTTCCATGAGCTTCTTATGTGATAAAACTAGCAGGAAACAAATTTATGGAAGTACTAGAGAAAAATAATGTTCCTGATGAATAATCAAGAAATATATCTAAAAGGGTCAATATAAGAGTGTTCAAGCTAAAATATTTGAATTCTCATGATTTTCACGTCCTTTGGCATGAGTTGATTCCAAAATAAATCTATCATCTTCTTCACAATAATGTAAGGGTAGATGTTATTATTTTATTCCATTTGTTTAGAGACATTTTTGATTAGAAGTTGTCCATGTCATTCATGAATAAAATCTTGGAAGATTCCCCATTAATTTTTTGTGATTTAGAGAAAATATATCCTCTATCATTTTTGACATGCATGCTCCATCTGACTGTCCTTATATCAGCTAAAATACTTTTTTGAGGACCTATTTATTTTTGTTGGATGCATCTAATTGAAAGAAGTATGTACACCTTAAATTCTAATGTCCAAAGTACAAATCATCCCGAAGATTCTATCGTGAATGGTTACTTTGGTCAAGAATGTATGGATTTATTCTCTATTTATTTTATTGATCTTACTACAAGAATGAACATACTAATGAGAAAAAAAGATAAACTATATGAGGAAATAGAACAAACTTTTCCATTACATTCTCAAAAAGTAGGAATTCTTGGATCATATACGTTGATGACATTAAGCCTTGAAGAGCGAGAGATGTCACATCACATAGTTTGGTTCAATTGTGATATTTTTGATTACTACATCATATATGTAAATTGAATATTTAAATCGTACATATCAATTAAACTATTACAATTTTTATATATATGGAACATAAAGAAATGATAAATATAATTTATCATAATTTATCATTGAGAAGGAGAGATTCTTTGCATAGAAAATAGTTTTATTCTTGGTTAAAAAAGAAGGATAAAATATTACTATTTAAAATAATTAAATCAATATTTAATGAACATTAATATTCATTTATATTTCAGGTATTGATTTTTCATGTTGACTCTGTCTTTGAGGAAGAAAGAGCTTCGACTTTTGGTCCTAATATTATGGTTCGTGACTGTAAATCAATTTTTATCAATGGATAATGATTTATTATCACTGAACAAGAAAATAACTTGAGAAAAAAACAAGATGGTTTTATGGTTACTACCACAACATACTATTATGCCAGTGTATCAGATAGTAGAATGTGATTTGAAAATATATGTGATTATGGAGTCGTTGAAAAAATAATAATATTGAATTAATACTCTTGTGGATGATTCATGATAAAGAAATGCTAGTGGTTTGATTTAATGATGGGGCAAGGAAAATTTATTGATGATTTTGGATTTCTAGTGTTTTATATGACTCTCACTCTTGCTACCGATTAACCATATGTAATGGAATCAATGAAAAAACATGTTTATTTGTCAAAGACCATCTTTTACCTGAATTTTGTGTCATTATTGAAGTAATTCCAAGACATATTTTCGATGATGGTGATGATGGAATTGATATAATCCCTACTTCCATTGGAACCAATCCTTTTATTACTTTTTATGACTCCAATAGCTCAATTTTCATAGTCAGCTATGAACCTGAAGTTGTGTTGGGAAATATATAGAATCATCCATCCATGTTCTCAATTATTTTTGTTTAGGTTGACTTGGGTTGTTAAGTTTGGATCTATAAAAATTGATTTAATATAGATTATAAATATATTGATTCTAAGTTGACTTTAATGTGAATTTTCAATGTTTATTAGTCAGAATTTTATTTGAATTGTATTTTATAATTTGGAAATTAAATTGTATTCAAACCTACGAAACCAAACTTTCATACTTGGTTAACATTTCAATTCTTTATTGACCATGTATATAATTAGTACATGTACAATAACTCCCACTAACATTGAACCAGATAATGAATATGTTGGTTTGTCTTTTTCAAAACATGTATTGAAACCTGCAAAATCTAATTGGGCTAAAGAAATTAAATTTTTCCTTAATTTGGACAAGTGCTTTACCCCTTCTGAATTTGGTAGATATCTTATAACTCTTCATATGTTTATATCATTATTTACAACTATATTAAGGGTTTATTTATTTATATTATTTACCTATCCAAATTTTCTATATGCATAATTTAGTAAGCTCTCTCTCTTTGATGTTGAGTGAAATAAAGCCTTAGAATCAATGTTCTATGATTTTAATATAATGACGACACATAGTAAATAACCAACATACTCAATATTAAATTTCTTTATTATATCTTGTATGTGTTTTTGAGTTCATTATATATCCATTCAAGCTCACCTAAAATAATGGATAGTTAAAATATCTATGAATCCCCATATTCCCTCACATATATTTTGTGTTTCTGTTACATAGTAGTTATCCTTTCCTAATTACATCCATATTTGTGTTTAAATGTATGAAATGAAACCAATAGAAGAGAGGTGATGAAAAAAGTCGATGGACAACAATCATCGCATGATTGAGATGGGAGTTCCACCACTAGTTCCAGTAGCGATTATTTTATTTCAAATATATATATTTAAATAATTTGTAATCTCATGTGATTAATTTTCTTAATCATTTTTGCATGACCCCCTCTTAGGTGAAAATTATATGATGATTATCCTAGTAGTGTTCCTAGTACTTAGAACATTGTTACGATGTGGGGTGGTGGGGAGGGTTGAGTCAATAATGTTTCATTCAGATTTTTCAATTCCTCTATATATTGAAAATTAAAAACACTTCCTCTTAAAGAAATTTTTTTCCCTATGGATTATTTTCAGAAGGTATTTTTTCCTTTTCTAAGGAATTTTTAATCCTTACCTATGCATTCATTTATGATTTTATAATCTATCTAAATCTAGCCCATTTTATTACTAATGAAAAAACTGGTTTCGTATCTAAAACCATAGAATCTTACTTTTCTTTGGATATAGAGTATTCTATTTTAAGACTCTGAATTCTCTGAAATTCAGACTTCGAATTCTCTAAAATACAATCTCTGAATTCTATGAAACTCATACTCTAAATTCTCTAAAATTTAGACTCCAAATTCTCTGAAATTCAGACTATGAATTCTTTGAAATATATACTCTGACCTCTCTGAAATTAATACTCTAAATTCATCAAAATTCAAACTCTGAATTAATCAGAATTCAGACTTCTAATTCCACATTATTATGACACTGAATTCCTTAGAACTCAGACTCCGAATTACTCATAATTTAGACTACGAATTCTTCAGAATTTAGACTTTGAATTCCTCAGAACTCAGAATCCCAATTCCTCAGAATTCATTCTCTGAATTCCTCAGAAATCAGAATCCTAATTCCTTGGAATTCAGACTCTAAATTCATCAGAATTTTGATTCTGAATTCATTATAATACATACTCTGGAATCTATAAAATTCATATTTCAATCACTTTGAAAAATAGAATCTGAATATCCATGTAATATAGACTCTAAATGATCATTTGGATAGATTCCTAATTCTATTTTTTCTTAGACTCCAAAAAATATATTTTGTTATGTATCTTCATTTTCTGTAAATTTGTTATAAAACTATGTCATACAATCTATTTCTGACTTACTGTTATTTGAGTGATACCTGTATCGATCCCTCCCAGATTCATGGAAAAATAAGATCATTGGAGGAGGGAGCTGATCATTGGATAAGTGCCTATAAATAGTATCTCTTTTAAATGAGTTCATAACTGTTCCATCACTCTAGAGATTTCATGCTGCTGAAGTGATTTCTAGAGAGAGATACTCTCATGCTTTGTGCTTACTAAACATCTTTTTCAGATTGCTTCGTTCAACTCCGATTGTTGCTGTGTACAATCGAGGACATCCAGGTATAGGAAGACAGATGTACTGACTACCATAAATTTTGAGGACTTCAAGGGATAGGAATACAGAAGTAATGACTACCTTAATGATCGGGGGCTTGTGGGGATAATAAGAGTGATTTTGATATTCCAATCCATGGCTTACCCGAGTGAGTGTAAGACTTACATTCTTGAATTTATAAATCTTGGGACCTTTATCCAATGTAGTTGGATACCCTATACTTTGGGTTAAATGATTTCATTCTTGTAACTTTTTCGGTTTCATGTTTATTTCTGATGTACTTTGATAAAGGAATAAATTATAATATTCTTATACATTATTGTAATTTTATATACTCTGATAAGTTAGATTCAATACGTTTTAAGGGAGAATCTTTACATAGTAAACGTTTATTAGGTTTCTTTTCTAGAACCATAATTCCAAAACATAGAAAGTTTGTTTCGTAGAACTAAAAGAGGTCTTGTGAATTTACCTTATTTTACATTGTTAAACATATTTTTCCTTAATGTTAAAATTGGATGTTTTTAAACATACAACTCACCCCACTTGTAATTGACAACTAAATATTATCATTTTGATCTTATAATTGGTATCATAGTAGATCTCTAAAATACTTATATTCACATATAATTTTTCATTCTCATGTTTACTTTTTCTAAATTTTCATTCTTAACATTTGTTTATTATGTTTTCCTTAGAGATTTTTTTTCTATTTACTAAATTTTCATTTAATAAGCTTTTGTGGAAAGATATTCTCTTACAAAATGGTAGGAATGAATGTCTATTAGATTGAAAATATAAATCCTCATAGACCCCCTATATATTATTGTAATGATTATGAATACTAGAGAGATATAATGAATACTTTTTTTATTAATACTACAGTAGAAAAGTTTTTCATGCTTACTGGAGATTACAAAATTCATGATAAGGCAGTCAAAACCATTTCCTACCATGAAAAGTATGAATATCAACTAAACTACAAGGTATATAATAATTTGTTGTGTTACATGACTATAAATATATATAGTCAAATTTCTTCTTGTGATGTAGCCAACATTATTTGGAAAAAACATGAGGTTACTCATATTGGAACTTCCAAAGTGATAGAAACTAGAAAAACTATGTTAAGTGCATATTATCATGGATTTCTATTTCCCTATAGATAACTAGTTTGCAATGTGAAACAATGGTTTATAAATTTTTTTAATAGTTTACAATCTTTGGGAGATAAAGTACTACATGATGATTCTCTTGTGGACAAGATTATATATATTATGCCTAATGAGTGGGAATATAAGAGAATAGATATTAATGATAATAGAAGAGGATTCGATGTTCACACATAGGAAGATGAGCCCGTAAGGGGCACCCTGTCCGGCTAGGGTTCGCTCTCGCCGCCTCCCTCATCCCGGAGCTGTGCGTCTTCTTCCCTGGTTCGGAGATTTGAGGTGGGATTTCTTTTCGGCTCGGCCCTACATCGACTCTTCTTGCGTGCACCGGGGTCTTCGCGACTCGGTGTTGATTCTAGGCCGGAGCCCCTGGCCTGACGGTACGGAATCTTCACTTCGGCCTCTGATCTAGGTGTTTGGAGGTCGGGCGTTGCTTTCTTGGTGATCTCAGATGGCGGCGTTGGGCTTTTTCCTTGGTTCGTGCTGATGAAGGTGACGTCGGGAGGTGGATTTTCTGGTCATGTTCATTTCTCTTCAACGGAGTCGACGACGATGGTTTGTACCGACAATGGAGGGGTCAGGTCCTACTCCGGCTTCCTTGCTGATGTTTCTTGCCGGGTATGCGGTGGTTCCGTCGATGGCTCTGCCGCTTTCCCCAGTGAATGGTGGCGCGTGGCGATCCGGTCTTGTCTGTCGTCCTCTCCGACGACCTGCACGGCGGATGGTGCGTGTTGATGTGATCTCCTTCTCTGTGTCGGTGGATGAACGCCGGTGAAGCTCGCCGACGGTTCAGATAGGTTTCTCCGGTCGTCTCGCATGGTTTCGAGGCGGGGCGCGGTTCGAGGTGCTGCTGGTTTCATGGGTGCGTGATTCGAGGCGGTGACGTGGGTTCGTGGAACAAGGGGATGAGCTGGCTGATGGGGTGAAGTTCGAGGCCCTGTTTCCTTTTGATGTTTTAAATTTTGAATGTTGCAGAACGTCGTGGTGATGATGTGTTTGATGCTTTTAAGGTATGAGGCTGTAAGGTTTTGTGGTACGCTGTCTTTTATTTTTTCCCTCCTCTGCTCTTTGCACTTTCTTTTTATTAATAAATTTCTACGGGACTGGGCATTCAGCCTAGTCCTGCACCTTCCTTGTTATTAATGATAATAGAAAAGTCTCTCAAATCACACTTGATGATATTTTTGGAACATTTCATTAACATGATACAAGAATGAAAATACATGATGATATGTATAAGAAGAATAATGGTAATGGATGTGTAGCCATTACTACTACTAAATTCAAGAATCTATAAAGGGTTAAAATATATAAGTCTAAGAAATTCACTGATTTTTTGGAATCTAGTGAATGTGAACATTCTGATAATGAGTTATCTAATATTTCTCGAAGGGTGAAAAAGATATTTGGAATTAAAAACATGAAGTATAGATATAATAAGAATGAAATAAAATAAAATAAACACATAGAAGTCACTTTTTATGAATGCAAAAGTGGAGGGGATATCAGGTTATATTGTCATATACTTGAAAAAAATGATAAAAAGGAAAATCAATCTGAGAGGAATAATAATAATTATTACAAGTCTAAAGTTAAGAAATTATTGAAATCTAATGACACCTGGAGTTCTGGTGGTGGTAACTCTTCATATCAGTCATAAAAGTATGAATCTAATGTTCAGAATAATTTTGGTCTACTAACCAAACTACCAATGGAAAATGATTTTCTTATGGATAAGGTGCACAAAGAAGAATCTAACACTAATTTATCATTGTATTGAAATTATAATGAGGATATATATTATGAATCATTAAATGAAGAATCTTCTTCCGATGAAGATAAATCTTTAGCTTATTATGAATAAGTGTCTAGGTTTTATAAACATCATGAGAATCGAAATTCTAAACTCAAGAAAATTCTTGAAAATTAAAATTATATAATTTATATTTTAACCAAAGCAATATCATATATTTCTAAAGATCTCGATAAAAAAACATTTGATTTTTAAATTTTTTCCAAAAACCATAAGATTGTTTATTCTGAGACGGATAATCTTTTTAAGGATGTTGAAAATTAAATTTCTAAGAAAAAATATTTTAGAGGCTAACTCTAGTTCAAAAACTAATGATTTTGAAGATAAAAAAAGTTTATAAAACAAAAGTCAGAAATATTTTCCTTGAAAAAGTGTTTGTCAAATTTTACATCTTGTAAGGAAATCTTTGAGAAGATGAACTCTCAAATTTGAACTTTAAGGAATGGTTCTGGATTTGGATATACCCATTCTAATCTATTTTCCAATAATAACTATTATGTTCCCCAAAGTGATATGTTATTCATTAAATGTCAGTGTGGTGGACATTGGGCAAAAAATTGTTCTCTAAACAAAACTCAATCTTTTGGTTTTCATAAAGATTTTTTTTCTATGAAAATGTGGAGACAAAAAAATTTTCTTTTTAAATTTACGGATCCAAGAAAGTTAGGAATCCAAAAGTCTAACTCTTTTATTTTCAGGAAAATAAAGAGAGTACCAATAGCAATACAACGTACATGGATAGTGGATGTTTCCAATGTAAGACTTGTAACAAAGACTTCCTTGAAAATATTATCAATACAAAAAGAGATATACCAAAATTCCCAGGGATGAATCAAAGATCCACCCCTACAAAATTTTATTAAAAAATAAAGGCAAGAAGAAAAGCATCAGAAAGGAGATTTACAAAGTCTGGTAAACACCGTGCCACAAGCATTATCCTCAACGAAGCGCCTGCAACATTCAAGAGACAAAAAGGACCATTCAGAGCTTGACTCTTCCACAGCCAACATTGATAGAGCATCAGCCACTTGATTGGCATCCCTGTAAACATGGGTCACATCAAAGATAATATCATCAAGAAGGTGGAGATATTCAACCCAATAAGGTTGCATAGCACATGGGACATTCCTGGATCTCCGTTTGATTAAATCCACCGCCACCATAGAATCAGATTCTAGCCAAATAAAACGCCATCCAAAATGAATAACATATCTGATTTCTTTGATAATAGCCCATAATTCAACGTCAATAGTAGATCCATGCCCAATGAAATGATAAAAACAACTTTTGAAAAAGCCTCGATAGGTATGAAAGACACCACCGCATCTAGATGGTCCAGGTGTCCCTACAGCCGCTCCATCAACATTAACATTCACCCAGGAGGGAATGGGGGGAATCCATCTAATAGACTTCATCATTAAGGGTTTTTTGGGTCTACCACTAACACCGAAATTCCTCCAAACAATAAAGTCATTTAACTCATTTTTCATGCAACATGTTTGAATCCTGGAAGCTGTGCAGACCGCCCTGTGAATAGCTTTGACACTAGAGTAAATAGTGGGAGTGATATCATTAAAGAGATAGTCATTCCGGGCCTTCCAAGTGAAGCCTATGGAGGCTACAATAGCATCCATAGTTAGATTCCTCACTTGTTCACTGCATTGAGAATCAACAACAGAACAAAGCACCCCTTCCATCGAGAAGATATTTAAGGAACACCTTGTCATGTCTGGGATGTAGTTCCATAACCTACAAATGAGGGGACAACAGAGGAAAATGTGCTCAAGGGATTCCTTAGAACCATAAAATAATGGTAATTCCGAGGCGAGATGAATGCCAATCCTTTGAAGAGTGGATTGAACTGGTAGTCTTTTCCTCCAGATTTTCCATAAGAGCAGAAAATCAGTGGTTGGGATGAAACAGGTCTTGAAAGAAAGAAGCCACTTGGGTGCTGGGGATTGGCCTGCACAAAAATAATGGTACATAGCTCTGTTACTGATGATCCCATTGGTACTATGCTCCCAGATGAGAGTATCCCGATCCATGTACTTATAATTAAAGAATTCAGAAATCAGATTGGAAGGGATGATATCCAAAAATTCTGGACAGGAATTCTGCACCGAGGCAATATGGACATGAATCAGATTCTGGGGAATGATAACAGCCTGCTGGATAGGTCTGGAAAGGCATGAAGTTGTCTATACATTCATAGGTGAGTCCCTAAAAACAATCCATTTTGAGGACATAAGAATACTATTAATAGAAGACTTTATAGTAGGCTAAACTGAGGATGAGAGGTAGTGAGGGTATTCAGTCCAAAGTATTGAAATTAACCAGGCACCAATGAAATCCATAGAATTATCCTGGAATGATATGAGATTGCATGTAAATTTTCTAATCAGGGCATCATTGGAGAGCTAGATCCTCGATACCAAGACCACCCATATCAATGGGTTTGATGCATTTTTTCTAGGCAACAACCACTAGTTTCATTTCATACATGGAGCCAGTCCATATGAAGTTTCTTATAAGCCTCTGAATCTCCTTGATTATATTTCTAGGCCATCTGTAAACAGAAAAAACATAAACAAACATGGATGTGACCACAGAGTCCAGAAGACAGATTCTTCATGCTTGGGACATTGCCTTCCCCTTCCAATTATCCATTTGATCGGTGATATGTGAAAAAATGGGCTGAAGATGAGATCTTTAAACTATCCCCCAAAAAAGAGGTACACCAAGATAATTAAAAGGTAGAGAACCCTTTTTAACTCTAGAAACCTAGAAATATTCATTTTCCTTCTGGTTAATAACCTGCCCAGAGACATCCTCATAGTGGGAGAAGATATCCTTTATCGAATTAACTGTTCTTAAATCATCCCTTCCAAATAACATGATATCATCAGCATAAAACATATGATAGGGGGAATGAAGATCCCTTTCAACTTGAATTTTATTATACAAACCACCTTGGACTAGGTTATCAAGATAGTGACTTAGATAATCCTCAGACAAAGAAAAAAGGAGACCAGAAAGATGATCTCCTTGCCGAAAGCCCCTTTAGCACTGAAAAAATCCCCTTGGAGATCCATTAATCAGAACAGAAAGCTTAGCACTCATGAGGATAGCAAGAATCAAATTGATAAATTTTCTAGAGAACCCATTCATTTTAAAAATGGAGAAAAGAAAACACCATTTCATAATGTCAAAGGCTTTTGAGATATCAATTTTCATGGAAAAGCTACCAGGTTTTGCCTTTTTCCTTATAGAATTGATACATTCAGATGCATTAAAGATGCATGATTGAATTCCCCTTCCTGGTACAATCCCAAACTAGTTTGGGGTGATAATGTTTTTGGCCACATGATACGTCCTATTCGAAATGATTTTGCTGATAATTTTAGAAATTGTATTCCCAATCACAACTGGTCCGAAGTCTTTAATATCAAAGGCATTATCCTTCTTAGGAATCAAGGCAATACAATTGGAATTTGAGCCAAAATTCATGGAGGTAGTGATAAAGAAATGTCTAACTGCATTCACAACCTCATCATGAACCAACTCCCAGTTGAACATAATGAATTTGTTAGTGAAGCCATCAAGCCGAGAAACACTCTCAATATTAAGGGAGAACATGGCTTCCCTTACCTCGTTTCCCCTCGTAATGTCCACAAGATTATACAAAATGATACATCATTCTTTAGTTTATCAGAATGCCAGATCAACATTCTGATATTTTTACAAAATCAATACCCCTGATAGATTTGAATACATTAAAAAAATATTGGAAATATAAATGTAAAGTAATCTTCAATAATATTTTTTTAAAACCTATCTTTTTATAGTTAGAGACTCGTTTTCAAAGGGTGAGTAAATTTTCTTGTTATGAAAAAACTAGTTCCCTGAAAATTTTTTTGTAGTCAAATTTTTCGTAGTCAAAATTTATCATAGTCAAAAACAATTGTAATCAAAATTTCCATTTTCTTCATACTTATTTTTTTTCATAAGCAAATTTTCATAGTCAATAATTTTTCCAAAATCTGAAATTTCTCCAAAATAATATTCTTCTTTTCTAAAAAGAATCCTAGAAATTTGGAAGGTATGTTTCCTTTAATATTTGATATCAAATTTTACTTGTTGGTATTTTCCTCTATTTTTAAGAAAAATTTTCAAATTCTGTTTTCTAAAATCTGATGTTTTATATTAGAAACAAAAAATGATTGAAACCTTCCAAAATATTTCTTCAAAATTCATATAAACTATAAGACCATATCGATCTAGTTTCAACCATTAGATCAATCAGGGATGATTAACAATCACTTAAACTGCATATCTAATAATCCTCTAATTGTCGTACACAATAGGTTATCAAGCATTGTAATTCTGAATCTATGCACATATTCTTAATGGTCGTTCCAAATTTACTAAATTTCCCAATTATAAATGTATTAAAAAGCTTCTCCTCATAAAAAAATGTCATCATCTAAGGAAATTTCTGAATGGAAGACATATAGATAATGTATAGTATATTAGACGTTCGTTACTAAGTATGATTCTATTATTTCGACTAATATCAACCTGAATGGCTGGGAGAGCCCGTGTCTATCAAAAACAAAAGAAAATGTTCTTGTTTATCCAGAGATTCTAGAATAATTCTATGAGTCTTTAAGTTTCTTTAATGAATGAGGGAGAGACATGTTTTCTTTTAAGAGATATGTAAAAACCTATCCCCTTACCGATAGTAAGGATACTATCATGATTAGAATTCCAAATTCGGGTGAAGCTGAGTTTTTCTCCCACAAGCTACTGGATGTTTCATGTTCTTTTTATAAGGAAAATTATTTTGAGTACCATGGTTTGAAAGAAGTGAAGACTCAAAAAAAAATTTCATCTTTCTGGAAATTTTCAGATTCTTGAGTTATGGGTTCAGGGATTTCTCATTATGAGAAAAGGAGACAAGGACACCTTAAAGATGTGTGATATCTACATTATGGAATTTCTAATGAACCTCAAGAAGATTAATCTGGTAATGTATGTCTTGATTACAATCAAGAATATCAAAAATGGGACTCTCAACTCTCTAATGCTTATGTTCCCAAGAAATTCTTTCCATTATCATAGTCAATAGTCTAGAATCATTCAAAATCCCATGTAGTTCAAAGCCAAAGAATTTCAAGGTTATCTTACTGAGTGATGATACCATGAGAAGAATGAAGGTTGGATTCTCTTGTGAATATGTATAATTCTATGATTTATCTAAATATGAAATCGAGGCTTTATCAAAGAAACGGGAAGTGGTTGAGACTTCCAAGAAAGGCAAGAAGAAGTGAAATGTAAAGGAACTGGAAGTGAAAGACAAAAATCATGCAGTTCAAGAAACCCAATCCGCACCCCCCAAAATCCAAGAAGCAAAACACCTATTTTGATGATGTTGTTTCCAAGTGGGGATAAGACAAGAACAATATGAAGGAAGGTGAGAATAGTTTTGTCTTGGATCTTACTAAAGAAAAAAAATTAACTATTAAGGCTTCTGAGGAATTTGAAAAATAAGTAAAATAGAAGACGCAAAAGAAGAAGATGTCTGAGGCTGAAATAGTTCATGATATTCTCAAGGCTATAGAGAAATATTCTGATTAAGTCCAGGTACTAGAATCTTTTTTAATATAATCACTTACAGTGACTCCGGGAAATAATATGATGATTTCAGAACTAGGAGAAGATGAAGAAATTGTGCAGGAAGAGGAAGTGTACGAAGAAGAAGAAGAGTAAGGGGATGGAACCAATGATTTTATAAGACAGGTTGATGAATATCATGAAAAAGTGAGTCCTTATGAGAAATTGTCTTTCAGTACATCATAAGATGAATCTTCAAAACTTGCTACCTATGAAAAGTACAAGAGGGGTATGAATAAGTAAATAAACTATCAAATGATGAAAGTAGTAACCATGACTTCGTTCAACTAGAGGATCTAGTTGCAGATGTTGAAAAAGAAAAGGTTGATCATGTCAAGATAGTCTAAGTATCATATAGTGAACATAAATCTCCAAAAGCTATATAGATCATTATAAAAACTGATAAGGGAAAATAGGCGTTGGTTGATACAACAAATAATGTCGTGGTGGCAATGAAAGATGTTGGTGGTTCATCAAAGAGAAAAACTGAATAGATAGAGAATGAATCCTCACCAACCAGATAATATCATTCATAATCTTCCTTTATAGAACATGAATTTATTGTCCAATAATTGAAGATGTTGGTTGATACCATTCATTTTATTCCAAGTATTAGATGAAGGTGTCAGATGCTTCAGCATTCATTCAATCAGAAATCTGACTCTGTTATCTTGGTTATGGAGAAATTCATTTAGCATGAATCAGACTTCAAATCTTTCAACATCAGGTATGATGTACATAGGAGGTTGTGGAAGGAAATTACTAAGTGTTATAGGAAGACAATTGAAGAGTTTAGAATCATTTATGACTTCCAAGATAATGTGAAAGATGCGTTGGATACTGAATATAACAAGATCAAATACCTCACTATATGTTTTGATGAGAAGCTCAACCATGAATAAACAGTTCGGAAGCAGGAAGTCAAGGATCTGAATTAGAAACTTAGTTCAGTTTCATTGAATCTGAAGAGGGAAATAGATCTCATAATTGAGTTCAATGAAAATACTGGTAATCAAGAATAACTTTTGAAGGCTCAGGAACACATTCTTATTGCTCGGGAAGAAAAGATCAAATCCTTGGAGAAGAAATATGAAGATCAGGATCAGCTGCTCCAAAAATTTTAAGGAATAACATAAGGAGATTAAAAATACAAATACCATTGTCAATAATGTTATGTAGAATGATAAATAAGGTTTATTTTTCCCTTAACTCTGATCATTAGTTTTATTATCATTTCTGGTACAAATTCATTCAATCGTGATGAAATTTTTGTTGTTCTTCATATGTTTTGTTGTCTAGTGCTAATATTTCATGTACCATATTTTTTTCCATTTCCTTTATTCCTTTTTAAAAATAAAAAAGGGGGGAAAGGAATGATAAAAAGAATACTAAGCAATGAAGAGAATTCCCTAAGTTGGGGGGTATATCTAAGGGGGGGTTTATTAAAGAATATTTCCATATGAAAGAAAAAGAAAAATCTATTTAAGGATGTCAAGAATACAATGCTTAGGGATTTTAAAAAACCTAAGGTGGAGTTAGTCATATTCACCATGATTCATAAGTTATGGGAGATAATATTTCTCTTCAATTTCATCAAAATAATTCAATATCTTCACATTCATTTTCGTTAGGATGATTTTTATTTCAAAAAAAGGGGACATTGTTGAGTACAGAAGTTTTTCGTTTGAATTTTTCATTTTCTATGTTTTGAAGATCAAAAACACTTCATCTTATGTCAAATTATTTTTCTCCAAGGATTATTTTCATAAAGAAATTTTCGCTTCCCTAAGGAAATTCTTATTCTTACATATGTTTTCATTGTTCATTTTATAATATCTCTAAATCTAACTCATTTTATTAATAATACAATATTTGGTTTCATATCTAAAACCTCATAAGTTTACATTTAGATGGATATAGAGTATTTTATTTTAAGACTCTGAATTCTCTAAAATTAAAAAGCTAAATTATCTGAAATTCAAACTTCAAATTCTATGAAATTTTGACCCTGAATTCTCTGATATTCCAACTCTGAATTCTTCAAAATTACAACTCTGAATTCCTCAGAATTCAGACTCCAAATTCCTTAGAATTCAGACTCCGAATTCCTTAGAGCTCAGACTCTGAGTTCATTAGAATTCAAACATCGAATTATTGATAATTGAGACTCCTAATTCGTCATATCTCAGACTCATAATTCCTCATAAGTCAAACTCCGAATGCCTCATAACTCAGACACTGAATTCCTCAGAATACGAACTCTGAAATCTTCAAAACTTTTGATTCCAAGTTCCTTAGAATTAAAACTCTGAAATCTATAGAATTCAGATTCTGAACTCTTCGAAAAACAATATCCAAATATCCATGTCTTATAGACTCCAAATGTTCATTTGGTTAGATTTCGAATTCTATATTTTCATAGAAACTGAAAAATATATTTGTTAAGTAACATCATTTTCCTTACACTTGTTATAAAATGATTTTGTACAATAAATATCTAACTAACCAATTTTTGAGTGACATGTGTACATTTCTCTTTGAGATTCAAGGAAAAATATGACTTTTGGAGGAGGGAGAAGACCATTGGAGAAGTTCCTATAAATAAAATTTCATTTAATTGATCTCATAACTATTCAATCACTCTATAAATTTCATGATGCTAAAGTGATTTATAGAGAGAGAGACTCCCATATGTGTGTGTTATGAACATCTTCTAAAGATTTCTTCGTGCGACTCAGATTGTTGTTGTGTACAATCATGGACTTCTAGGGATAGGATGCCCGAGGTGCTGACTGCCATAATTTTCAAGGACTTCCTAGGATAGGTAGATAGAGGCGCCGACTACCTTAAAGATCGAGGGATTATGGGGATAGCAAGATAGATTCTGATATTCCTATAGAGAGATTACCATGGTGTGGGTAAAAAATAATTTCTTGAATGTATAAATCAAGGGACCTTTATCCAAAGTTGTGGGATACTGTACTCATTGGGTTTTCATATTTCATACTTGTAACTTGTTTTGTCTAATGTTTATTTCCAATATACTTTGATAAATGAATAAAGTATAATCTTCTTATAATTTCATGTAATTTTCTATTCTGTGATAAGTAAGATTCAATATTCTTTAAGGTAGAATATTTTCTTAGTAAACATTCATTATGGTTCAATTCTGAAACCATAATTCCAAAACCTAGAAAGTTTGCTTAGTATAACTAAAAGAGGTCTTGTGAATTTACCATGTTTAACTTTTTCAAACATAGTTTTACTTAAGGTTAAAAACAATTGTTTTTAAACATAAAATTCACCCATACATGTAATTGAGTATCTACATATTATTATTTTGATCCTACAGGGGTATAATATATAGGTTATATGGTCGGCATACCCAATTACACCCTTCCGCTCCCACTGACATACAATTTATCCCACATTCTTATCCTCATGTGTTGTTAGGGACACATGGGATTTTTAGGCATCCCATGTTTTCACCACCCTTGAAATCTGAGTCTCCTCACCTTTCTTTACCATATCTGTTGATGATTCTCACTACCAATCGATATCATGCATTCGGCCAGTAATTTGTGCCATCTTCATTTACTTCCACTTCCTTCTCTCTGAGCTTCTATATTCCATCCTCTTTGACTCCTACTCAACCAAACTATGTCCTTGAAAAGAGTACAATGGGACCCACTCCACTAGAACAATGTGTTTCTCCAGTTTCTGCTGATCCAGTAGT
The DNA here is from genome assembly GCA_963277665.1 of Viscum album. NCBI lineage: Eukaryota > Viridiplantae > Streptophyta > Magnoliopsida > Santalales > Viscaceae > Viscum > Viscum album. Next base: position 1,713,971,644 of record OY728133.1, read on the forward strand.
GCCTATTGATCATTCTACTATAGGTATATTTATATAACCCTAAAAAAAATTTATACCTTTATTTATTTTCATTATAACATGTATTGGTAAACTATTTGTTTTTATTTCATAACAGATACATCTACTGATAGGATTTGGGGGAGGGTCGTACATGCATGTGTGTGGCATGGAACCTCTTCACACAGTTGTTGGTGGACTATAATGAAGACAATCAAATGATTGAAAAACAGGACAGTAATGTCGGAGTTTTTTGGCGATGCTTTCCAAATAATCCAACATCATTTATGTCAGCCCACTCACATAGAGACAGTGGACAAATAAAGTCAAGGATAATTATTGGGGAAAAATATGGGTAAAAATATGTTTTATTTAATGGAATATATTATTTTTGGCATTTTTATGAATTAATATTTTTGTGTTATCTTCGGTTTAATTTCCCCAATGGTGAGGGTGAATGACTTACAGTGTAACACCCCAAGTTTTTCTAAAAATAAATAAAAATTCTTGGAACATTGTTTTAAGTTGAAATTTTTAATTATCCTTTAAAACATAACTTTTCTACTTCTTTGTTCTGAATTTCAAGAAAATGTTATCTGCAATTGTGTTCAGTATGTTATTCGAAGTCTATTGGATCGAATTTGTTTTTTTGGTGAATAGTAACATACCCTTATGAATAGTAATATGAATACTGTTATGACCCTAATGAATAGTAAATTTTATTGTTATTTTATTTTATTAAGGCTTTAAGATAATAGCTTCTAGGTTAGTTTTTCTTTGTGATATAGAAGTAGCTACATAATTAGAATTGTTAATTTTTGAATTAAGTATGATTTTATATAAGAATTAAATTAATAATATTTAGAAAATTATTTTCAAAAAATGGACTTCATTTTTGAAATCTACACATCGATAAATGGTTAAGGTGAATTTTGGGAATTTTTCTGAAACAGTTGATATTTCGGTGAATAGTAAAAAAAATACAGTTTTTAGTATGGCTGTGTTAATGAAATCATTAATTATATAATACTGATGTCATAAATCTTGTCAACTTTTGTATATTTAAATAATATTTTAGGTGTCCCAAGTGGTTTATACCTTGTGAAAATACCATGGGCAAGCTCATGGTTTTGTAAATACCACTCATGAGCTGTCCCTTGAAAAATATTAAAATAATCGCTCACTTTTCCTATAAATACAACTCTTCCCTCCATCGAATTCATTCCCCATTCTCCCTCAACAATGCTTTGGCCTCCTTACCTTCATATTAGTCCTCCCATGGTTTCTTCAAGCTCCCAAGGTCCCAACCTACAAGTTTTATGTGTTTCTCTACAAGGAAAGAAAATTCTCAATTTCTTTCTTTTTCCTTTCAAATTCCCTTTTATGTGGTGTTATTTTCAAGTTTATATACCATGTTATTATTTCCTTTTAATTAATTATCTTCTCTATATTATTATTCATTTCTGGATGGGTGACCCTTATCCCCTCTCTTTTTAATATTTTTCTAAAACCATGTTGTGTAGACGTTGGGCTACCGAATTGTTTGTAAGAGATTTCTCACATTTTCATTTTTTTTGTGTTCCTTCTTTATTCATTATTCATATATCCTTACCCAAGAGGCATGAAATCTCAAAAAATCATGTATACTCTGGATTTTATCATGTTTATAAAAAATTATTCATCTTTATTCTTCTCCTCTCCAACATATTTGAAGAATAAAAACATTGTATGTTTGTGTCGAATTATCGACATCGTGGAAGATGTGATTTCAATTTCCATTAATTCGTTCATGTATGGCCATGAAACCATTTATATTAATGAACGACGTTATAATATATGTTTTATGACTCACCCATTGTTCTGTAATTCTTCTGTACTCATGGTTCTAATTTATAAGACAAAACGAGGTTGTTATTATCAAAGAACAACTAAAAGGATCTAAAAGATCATCATTAATGTTCTAACTTATGAATCATCATCATGTAATAATTAAAAATGATAAATGGAATAATTTATTTTACTATTTATATGAAAAAAATAATTCATTCCAATTCTATAGTTTCACTTCCAATCGACAAGAATGTCCACCATGAACCAATAAATAAATCATGTAATGAATTCTACCAAAATCAGTGCAATGGGAAAAATAATAACAATTAAGGGTGAAAAGATGTTATTAAATGATCATATAAGATGTTATAAACAAGAAAATGCTTATGTAAAATATTAATAACACTCTTTTATTTATTATACAGTATGTTTAAACAAGTTGTATGTTAGACAAACCCGGGGTAAGGGAATTCATAACCCGATTTCCATTCTTTGGGTTAACCTTCTACTTCATTGTTTAGGTGCTATTTAAATTTTATGTGTGACATGTTCTGTTTATATTATGTTTAATTATGTGTATTAATAGTATATATACATACTCCATCCACTCTATTAAGTCTCTCTTCAATATTATGACATTTATATTGGTATTTTCGTTAAAAATCAACTTTTTAAATTTGGTGTTACGAAATTACAAAGCAATGTTTTTATGGAATTATTCATGTTGATTGATTATGTTATGGTTTTTGGGAATTATTTATGATGAAGGGTGGGACCTATATTTCCCTCCAATGCATTGGGTACGAGTATGTTGGAGATCGGCCATATGGTTATTCCATGTGTAACTACGACAGTTGCACAAAGTAAGGAAGTCGTGAGGGTTACAGATTATAAGGTATCCAAGAATGGTAACAAGATTATGTAAGTAATGCCCCAAGATACCACTATTATTATATTTATTTTCTATAGTTTGTTGGTATCTTGTGTGAATCCCATGTTACAAAAAGAAATTATATATAAGGGACAAGAATGTCTTCTGAAAATATTTTCATACGTTACGAGTATTCATTGATTAATATGCTTATTCCTTCCTTTTTAATCCCTTACTGAGCTTTGTTCTCATACCAAGTTTTAAATGATTATTCACACATTAATGTATGTGTAATAAAATGAATTAAGACACTTTAAATGTTGAGGAATTGTCAAGGAGTCTTGTTTTATGTTTTATTGTTTTATATTTTGAGAAAAATGGAAACTGTTTTTATGGTATCTACTGTGTATCAATGTGTAATGTTATGAATGTTTTGTACTAATTCTCTAAAGCTCTAAACATGAAAATATCCTAAATGTAAAAAAGAAGTGTTTTCATAACTAAACAGAAAACTATATATGTAATAAGTCTGGGTCCTTATAGTTGGTATCAGAGGATCGTTTAGATAACTTTAGGGGTTATGGTGATGTTAATAAAATACCATAAATGATTTTCACTCTATGATTAATTTGTTATAGAATTTAAATATTATCATGTTGCTTCATCTATGAGATTTTTGTTCAGAATGGTTGTTAATAGAAGGAACAGTGATGCTGAATAGGAGAGGCACTGACATAATGACATCCTTCCCGAACTACAGCCCGGAATGGTAGGAATTGGAACTGAGAAGTTTGTGACAGTAATGGCTCAGCTAACACAAGAAATAAATGGTGGTGGAATCCATGAAAGATAAACAATATAGGTACTACAACAGAACATGATAGTAGTGGTAAATTTTATTAGACAACATCCTCCTGTATTCAATGGATCTTCTGACACAATAGCAGCTGAAGGATGGATCAAAGCCCTTGAAAAGATATTCAATGTTACGGGATGTCTAGAAAATCAAAAGGTAAGTCATTCCATTTATAGTTTTAAAGGAAAATCAGATCAGTGTTGGTCAATTGTAATGAATATCAGGGGTAGAGAGGATTTTTATACCTTAGAGTGGGATGAATTTAAAAGAATTTTCCTTGAAAAATATTTTCCAAAGGTGGTGCGACTATGAATGGAGAAGCCATTCCATGAATTGAAACAGAAGGAGGAAGATTCAATGGCTATGTAAGAAGCTAAATTCACCTGACTGGTGAGGTATGCTGCAAATCTTATTATGGATCTTGATAGCAAAATCAGCCACTTTTACTCAGGATTGAAGCCAAGGTATCGAATGGCATTGGCCTCTGGTGAATTCAAAAGTTATGAGAAACTTGCCCGATGTGCTGAGAGGGTAGAGATGGAGTTTGATGATGATCACGTGCATTTTGGAAACAAATATATGATGAGGTCTATTTAGAAATAAATGGTTAATAATAGACTAAATAAATCTGATGGTTAGAAAATACAATTTCTAGTTTGTGAAAAGTGTGGCATGAAACACCCTGGGGAATGAATTAGAAAAACTGGGAAGTGTTTTAAATGTGGTAAGCTTGGGTATATGGCCTGAGATTTAAATGAAAATTATCCTAAGAATAATCCTGATAAGAAGACTGTAAAGTGTATTAAATGTGGTGAGTTGGATCATTATGAAAATGCCTACCCAAAGAGAGATCTGAATGATGCAAAGAAGCCAGACTACAAACAGAAAGGTGTAGTGAGATCCTTTGTGACCACGCCAGCAGATGTCGGTCCATCCAATGAAGCTGTATAATGTACTTTGTTTGTTCACTCATATTTTTCTAAAGTTTAGTTTGATATAGGTTCTACACATTCCATCATCTATAAGAAATTTGATGGTATGTTGGAAATATCACCTCAAATAATGAGACCCAAACTTGTTGTTAAAATACCATGGGGAAATTTTATAGAAAAGAGGAATTATAAGAATCTTTCTATTGTGGTATGTGGAAAGACTTTACATGAAATCCTAGTTGTTTTACCCTTATTTGAGTTTGATGTTATTTTGGGGATGGACCAACATTCTGATTATCATGCTAAGATTTATTGTAGAGCTAAAGAAGTTGTTTTTCAGAAAGAGTTTCAGTTTGTATACAAGAATGAACCAATACAATTGATAACATATTAGGTAGCTGAGAAAATATTCAATGATGGAAATGAAAGTTATCTTGCTCATATTGTTGAAAAAAATGGAACTATTCAAATTAATGATGTGCTAGTGGTAAATGAATACCTTGATGTTTTTCCTGATGAGTTACCTGGTGTCATACCAGATCGAGAAGTCGAATTCACAATTTACTTAGTTACTGATGCTAAGCCAATTTCAGAACCCCCATATCGTATGGATCCAATAGAACATCTTGAATTGAAAAATCACTTGCAGGATTTTCTTGACAAAGGGTTCATTCTTCCTAGAACATCACCATGGGGAGCCCCTATTTTGTTTGTTAAAAAAATGGTTCCATGAGACATTTCATTGATTACAGAGCTTTGAATAACATCACTATTAAAAACAAGTATCCATTGCCTCATATTGATGACTTATTTAATCAGCTCCAGTGAGCTTAGCAGTTTTCCAAGATTGACTTGAGATCCGGATACCATCAGCTGAAGGTGAAGGAAGATGACATCCTGGAAACAGCCTTTCATACTAGATATGGGCATTATGAATATTTTGTTATGCCATTTGGATTAACTAATCACCTGTTGTATTCATGAATCTTATGAATAGAGTATTTCATGAGTTCTTGGATGTGTTTGTGTTTGTATTTATTGATGACATTCTGGTATTTTTTATTAAAAATAAAGGGGATTATGAAAGATATCTAAGGGTGGTTTTACAAACATTAAAAGAAAAGAAACTATCTGGAAAATTCAGCAACTGTGATTTTTGGTTACAACCGATTTATTTTCTTGGGAACATTGTAAATAAGGATGGAATAATAGTTGATCCTACCAAAACAAAAGTAGTTGATTAATGTCCAAGACCCACAAATGTTACATAGATTCATAGTTTTCTAGGCATATCAAGTTATTACCGATGGTTTGTTAAGAACTTTGAACGGTTATCTAGCCCGATAACTATGTTAAAACGAAAAAGGGTTAACTTTGTTTGGATAGTGGAATGTGATGTTTGTTTTCAGGATCTGAAGAAGTGATTGGTGAATGCTCCAGTTTTGGCCTTACCTTCCTGAAATGGTGAGTTTGTTATCTACAGTGATGCTTCTTTGTAGGGACATGGTTGTGTTTTGATGCGAAATGATCAGGTAATTGCCTATGCTTTGAGACAAATTAAACCTCATGAGCTAAATTATCCCACACATGATTTGGAATTGGTAGCTTTGGTTTTTAATTCGAAAATATAGTCTCATCATCTATACGGAACCAAATGAAAAAATATATACTGACCATAAAAGTCTAAAGTATATATTCACTCAGAAGTAATTAAACATGAGGTAGAGAAGATGGATAGAACTGATAAAGGATTATGACTACACAATCAATTACCAACCTAGAAAAGAAAAAAAGGAGAGGATGCCTTATGTCGGAAACATCATGCATCATTAACCATGATACATTTGGAACATGATCCCTTGATTAATGATTTGATGAATTTTGGCTTAGATGTTGTTGGTGTAGGGAATACTTCTATTTTGTTTTAGGTTTCAGTGCAGTATTCAATGTCAGACAGAATTAAGAAAGTGAAGAAGGAAGAGAGTGAGCTACAAAAAAAGGTAGAATTGGTTAAAATGTGTATATTTATGGAATTCAATCTTTATAAATGATGTCTTTTAAGATTTGGAAAAAGGTTGTGTGTGCCTTATGATTCCCAGTTGAAGAAATAATTGTTGCTTGAAGCACATAGTTCTCCATTTTATTTTCATCATGGAAGTACTAAGATGTACTGGGACTTTCGAGAGTATTATTGGAGGGATGGATTGAAAAGAGATATTGTTGATTTTACCATTAACTATTTGACGTATCAATAGGTTAAAGAAAAGCGATAGTTACCAAAAAGGATGCTTCAGCCTTTGCCAGTGCCAGAGTGGAAATGGGAGAATGTATCCATGGATGTTGAGGTGTTACTACCGAAGACTTCTCGAGGTAACAATGTTATTTGGGTTATTGATGATCGGCTAATAGAGTCTGCACATTTTCTATCAATTCGAGGTAAACTGTCTTTGGATCAGCTTTCTCTATTGTACCTCGGCGATATTGTCAGGTTACATGGAGTTCCACTTTCCATTGTATCTGATCGAGATCCCATGTTGATTTCTAACTTTTGGAAGGAACTTTAGTAGTCGTTGGGAACAAAGTTAAATTTCAGTACAACTTTTCATCCTCAATCAGATAGGCAGTCAAAATGAACGATTCAATCTTTGGAGGATATGCCTCGAGCTTGTTCAATGAACTATCAGAGAAGTTTGGATCACCATCTTTCATTAGTTGAGTTTACTTATAATAATAGTTTTTATTCCAGTATTCAGTGGAACCTTTTAAGGCCTTGTATGGAAAACATCATCAGACTACAATGTTTTGGGATGAAGTCAGTGAAACAATGTTGATGGGGCCATAATTATTTGAATAAGTGGTTGAGAAAGTGAGGACGGTCTAGAATCACATAAAGAAATCTCAGAGATGGCAGAAATGTTATGCAGATAACAGAAGGAAAGACTTCTCTTTCGAGGTAGTTGAGCATTTTTTCCTTAAATTCTCTCATTAGAAAAGTGTGATGTGTTTTGGTAAGAAAGGAATGTTATGTCCATGGTTCATCAGTCCTTTTGAAATCTTGTAGAAATTTGGAACAATTGCACACCGCGTAGCTTTGCCTCTGAGTTTGTTTCAGGTACACAATGTTTTTCATGTTTCGATGTTGAGAAAGTATGTACTAGATTCATCACATGTATTGAGCCCAGAAGTAGTTCAATTAGAAGAGAACCTTTCTTATGAAGAGAAACCAGTTCATATTATTGATCGATGGGAACAAGTATTACGGAATAAGGTAATCCACCAGGTAAAGGTTTTTTGGAGAATCCACTTGTTTGAAGAAGCAACATGGGAGTCATAAAATGCTATGAGGGAAAAATACCCTTACTTGTTTAATAAGTAAATAAAATTTTGAGGACGCAATTTCAAGAAGGTGAAGATAATGTAACACCACATGTTTTTCTAAAAATAAATCTAAATTCTTGGAACTTTGTTTTAAGTTGATATTATTTATTATCCTTTAAAACATAAATTTTCTACTTCTATGTTCTGAATTTCAAGAAACTGTCATCTACAATTGTTTTCAGTATTTTTTTGGAGTCTATTGGAACCAACATGTTTTTTAGTGAATAGTAACATACCCTTATGAATAGTAATATGAATAGTGATATGAATATAATGAAGAGAAAATTTTATTATTATTTTATTTTTTTAAGGCTTTAAGATAATAACATCTAGGTTAGTTTTTCATTGTGATATAGAAGTAGTTACATAATTAGAATTGTTAATTTTTGAATTAAGTATGATTTTATTTAAAAATTAAATTACTAATATTTAGAAAATTATTTTCAAAAAATGGATATCATTTTTTAAATCTACACATCGATAAATGGTTAGGGTGAATTTTGGGAATTTTTCTAAAATAGTTGATTTTTTGGTGAATAGTAGAAAATTCTGTTTTTAGTTTCAATGTGCTAATGAAATCATTAATGATATAATAATGATTTCATAAATCTTGTTGACATGTGTATAGTTAAATAATATGTTAGGTGTCCTATGTGGATTATACAATGGGAAACTACCTTGGGAAAGCCCATGGTTTTGTAAATACCACTCATGAGGTGTCCCTTCAAAATTATTAAAATAATCCCTCACTTTTCCTATAAATACCAACTCTTCCATTAATTGAATTCATTCCCAATTCTCCCTCAACAGTTCTCCGGCCTCGTTACCTTCATAGTAATCCTCCCAAGGATTACACAATCCTCCAGGGTCCCCAGCTTCACGTTCTAAGGGTTACTCTACAAGGTATGAAAATTCTCAATTTCTTAATTTTTTCCTTTCAAATTCTCTTTAATGTGGTGTAATTTTCAAGTTTCTATAGAATGTTCTTATTTATTCCTATTATTTCTATTATTTATATTATTATTCATTTCTGGATTGGTGACCCTTTTCCCCTCTCTTTTTAATAATTTTCTAAAACCATGTTGTGTTGCCGTTAGGCTACCGAATTTTTTGTAATAGATTTCTCACCTTTTCTTTTATTTTGAGTTCATTCCTTATTCATTATTCATATCTCCTTAACCAAGAGGCATTAAATCTCAATATATCATGTATAATCTAGATTTTATCTTTTTTATGAAAAATTGCTCATCTTTATTCTTCTCTTCTCCCACTTATTTAAAGAATAAAAACATTGTCTCTTTGTGTCGAATTATCAACATCGTGGACAATGTGATTTCAATTTCCATTAATTCTTTCAAGTATTGTCATGAAACCATTTATATGGTTAAATCATTTTATATTATAAGTTTTATTACTCACCCATTTTCCTTTAATCCATTGGTACTCATGGTTCTAATTTATAAGACAAAACGAGGTTGTTATTATCAAAGAACCAATAAAAGGATCTAAACAAACATCATTAATGATCTAAATTATGAATCATCCTCATGTAAGAATTAAAAATTATAAATGTAATAATTTATGATACTGGTTATATAAAAATACTACTCCATTACAATTATATATTTTCACTTCCAATCGACACGAATTTCCACCATGAACCAATCATAGAAATCATGTAAAGAATTCAACAAAAATAAGTGAAAGGGGGAAAATAATAACAATTAAGGGTGAAAAAATGTAATCAAATGATCAAATAAGATGTTATAAACATGAATATGTTTCTTTAAATTATTAATAACACTCTTTGAACCATTATACAGGTGGTTTAAACATGTTCGAAGTAAGACAAACCCGAGGTAAGGGAATTTTTAACCCGATTTCCATTCTTTGGGTTAACCTTCTACTTTATATTTATGAGCTATTTAAATTGTATATGTTATTGGTTCTGTGTATATTATGTTTAATTATGTGTATTTATGGAATATATACATACTCCATCTACTCTATTAAGTCACTCTTCAATTTTATGATATTTATAAAGGGCTTTTCTTTAAAATTCCTCTTTTTAAATTCGGTTTTACGAAATTCCAAAGCAATGTTTTTATGGAATTATTCATGTTGTATGATTAGGTTGTGGTTTTTGGGAATTATTTATGATGAATGGTGGGACCTATATTTCCCTCAAATACATTGGTTAAGAGTAATTTAGAGGTCGCCTATATGGTTACTCCAACTGTAACTGCGATGGTCACACAAAGTAAGGAACTTGTGAGGGTTACAGATTATACGGTAGCCAAGAATGGTTACAAGATTATATAAGTAATTCCCAAAGATACCTCTATGATTATATTTATGTTCTCTTGTTTTTGTGGATCTTGTGTAAACCTCTTTCTACAAAAATTTAGTATATATGAGTGACAAGCATGTCTTCTGAAATTGTTTTCATACGTTACGAGTATTCATTGACTAATGTGCTCTTTCCTTATTTTTGTATCCATTACTGAGATTTTGGCTCCTAACAAGTTTTTAAATGATTTTTCACAGGTTAATGGATGTGTAATACAAGGAAGGAAGACACGATTAATGTTGAAGAATTTTCAAGGAGTCTTGTTTTAAGTTTTAAAGTTTTATATTTTGAGAAAAATGGAAATTGTTTCTATGTTATCCACTCTGTAACAATGTGTAATGTTATAAATGTATTGACCTAATTCTCTGATGCTATAAATATGATAAGATAATCAATGTAAAAGTAAGTGCTTTCTTATCTAAACTTATTATTATGTATGTAATTATGTTAGGTCCTTATAAGGAGATCTAAAAGAGTTAGGGGAGATTTGGAGAGTGTATAATCATGAGTGGTATATTGGATGGTGTGGTAGGGTTGGCACATAGTTAGAGCTGGTACCTATCTTGGATGATTGTCCAATATAACATTATCAGTAGATGATTACCAATTGTACGACTATCTAGATTATGATATTAATAACATTTGAAGTATTTAAATGAAAATTGTCATGATTTTAATTAATACAATATTTTTTATTATTGAATTTTATATAGAAATCGTCAAGACGAAATAAGAAAACATTGACAGTAAAAAATACCCCCACACGTTGGGAAGTACTAAGTTGCCATCTCATGAGAGGAAGATGGTATGGCAATTGTTTATATTTTATCATTATGCCTTGCACATTATATTGTTTCCTTCATAATTTATTTGATTTAAAAAGGTTTAATATAATTTTAGATATGAAATTAATTATTGGTAACAAATTTTTAATTATGTTTTCTAACATTCTATGTCATTTCAGTGGAAAAAATTCAATATTCAAGGACATGTGGCTCAAGAAAAACTATTTTGCTTGAGTAAATGGGATAAAGATGGAAGTTCAGTTAAAAAAAGACATATCATCAAATTTTATGTTTTAATTTGATGATTTAAGATTTTAATATCCATTTTATAACTTAATAATCAATTTATATTTGTAATAGTCTTCTTTAGAGGCCCTAGATGCTCAAGAACCAGACAATTTTGGGCCAAATGATCACTTACATCAGGTGTTGGGAGATTAACACCCTGGAGAAGTATGCTTTTTATACTATAATTTAAAGAAGTTTCTCCAGGATATAAATTATGGAAGACATGGAATGAATATATTTCATATTGCTTAATAAATTCCATTAAATAGAATAAGAATATGGAATCCAATTAGGGGGAGAAAATTTTAGAATATAGTAGAAAATCTATTATTTCTAGTATACTTGAAATTTCTAGATAGATCTCAAAAAATTGATAGTTGACGTATGAGAATGACTCCTAATAGGAGAGGATCATTTCATTTTCCACACAAACACCAACACAACTGCCACCATAGCCTAGCCTCGGTTTTGGTGATCGTTAACACACCAGTCTGAAACAACCAACCCTAGTGTGTGACACCTCATCCCTAGCCATTTTTCCATTCCATTACCAATGCAGTGGGTGTGGTGAGTTTTAACAAGTTGAGTCCTATAATTACCTACCCCAAGCACCACTCTATGGCCATAACTATTTTATACTTTTTAAATTTTACCCTGAAGCACACTCGGGGAAAACTTCTTATGATAAGGTGTAGGGTTGAAAATCTTGAACCAAAAACCATCGAAAAACATTTATGTTTCATAAAATATCATGCATTTTGATTTTTTTTCCTGCGTTTAGTGAATTGTTTCTTATGGTATGAGACCGATCATTTTGTGAGGGTGTAGATTTACAGAATTTATATATACTCTACCCAATAAGAATGAATAATATTTTGGTCGCATAGAGGGATGATAAATAATAGAATATTTCTGTCTATATTGAAAAAAAAATCTCAAAAAAATGAGGTAATGTAATTAGCATTTAAATTCCAAGACCACCACTACCATTCTTAGGTTATGAGTATTACAGTTCAACTCATGGGGTCAAAGATAATGAGGCATGTAAGGAAATAAATTTTTTACCATGCATCAGAACAACTCCTGAGACAATATCATTTTAATTGATATACACTATATATCCAATTACAATTATGGGAAACATTAGGATCTATACTGGAAACATATTCATTATCATGTTTAATGAGTACTCTATTTATTATACCATGAATTAAAATGTGTCTACCTTCTTTTTGTGAATAGTAATGGATATTTCATGGCCAGAAAGTCATTAATGGACCTCATGCATTACTCAAAAATTCCAAGGAAACATTTTATTTGAGACACATTCCCTAGTCCTAACTGATATATAACTGTATCTTCCTTTCATAGATCTACTGATATTTGAGGTTGGAAATCATGGTTCCCCTGAAATCAGACCTCATGTGTCTAAAAGAGGCACTTTTAAGAACATGGGGAAAAGGTAATTTTATCAATTTATAATGAATATGTTATAAATGTATCAATAATATTATTCTGACATCATTGAATATATAAATATTTCATAAAAAACAAAATAATGATTGAGTCCATGTATGAGTTGAAGATTAAAAAAGAAGACAATGTATGTTGTTTAAATAAGAAAATTTTGTGTTCAAAATTTAGGAAATTTCCAGGCCTCCATTGTTATCATTATTGGTATCCCTCCATATAAATTTAGCACTAGAGGTGGGAGTGAAATCAAGATCCTCTCTAACACCCTTAGACGAGGAAAATACTCCAAAATAACCACACGATCTAGATTAGATAACCCAAGATGAATTCATCAAATTCCCATAAAATTTGTACATACTACTAGAGGAGTATAATATTCAATATGATACCTTTTCAACCTAAAAAAATATTTTATATATGATGTTTCTTCCATGCATATAATAATGATAAATGAGGTCTTCATCATTAACTCCTTATACTTATTTCTAGTCTCACAATAAGTTCTAGAATGATTGAGAATAAGACATTTAAAAAAGGAATAAAATGATGAGATCTTGTGGGAATATTTGGACACTAACCAACTTCCAATCATGTTCTGGCCATATTCAAATATTCACTTCTCTATTATAGAGCTTCACACTAATAATATCATGTAATATCTCTGAAAGGACCTATGGGTGATGTTAAAATACCATCATACTCAACATTTGGTATACCATTGAAACTAATACCACCCTAAGGACCTTCATACTATGTGATAAATGGTTAATCTTTTTTATTCGTCCTATGGATAATCATTCTCATTTCAATGGATACGAAACTCGTCTATGGAAGGTATTTATTAAAATCCATGTAGTATTCTACTAGATTATCATGGAGGATTATATGAATGTTTACATTAATGATTGGGGATATATTGTTACCTTGTAATCTTATCCTCATAGAGTATGATTGAAAATTCCCAAAATGAGCCCAACTGATGATGTAAATGATTCATAGACACTAATAAACACAATGTTGGATGTCATCACAATAGATCCCCTTGAAAATTAATAGTGTTATATCTCTCACAAATCAAGTAAACATCCATCCCCATAGAATCAATAAAGATATTTGGAAGTTCCCATTAGTTTGAATATCCATAAATAGTGAAATGATATGTGTCACAAAATCCTGATCAAGATCCCTCTCATAATCACCAACAAATACCTTGATAAATGAAAAAGTATAACAAGATATCTTGACATTATACAAGACATTGAACCCATAGTATATTATTCCCCAATAACTATACGCTAGGAACACAAGGTTAATAATCATAATAGTGTAAATATCCTTCTAGGATAGTATATTGAAATATAAAATTCATTGAAAAAATAACAAAATTATCCAAGAGTAATCAAAACCAACAACCCTTTTCTGATTGAACAGGATTGAGGTTGGGGGTTCTTCATATATGAGTAATAAATTTGAATTTCCAATATCCCCCTCAATATTTGATCAATAAGACATTATTTTTTTTTTCTTGGTCTCTCTACCACTTCTTTATGTGAACCATACAAGGGGAATGGATGTGAGTAAGCCATCAAAAATGAGATGATTATTTCTCTAACCACTGAACCAGAAGAGATAATAATGTATCTAGAATTAGTACATCCTAAGAGGAATCTATACCATAAATATATGGGCCAAATTCACCCTAAAAATATTTAAATCAACTTGATGTTGACCAAATTAAATGTAATGTGTGACATTGAGTATAAATTTACCCATTTTCTCTTTAGATGTGGCATAATGTTGGGAATCCATTTTTTCCTTCTCTCACCAGTCTGCATAAATATGGAATTTTTTCCTAGAATCCTCACAAGATGCACAAACAGACACTAAATCCCTCATGTAAATATGTAAATATCATGTGAATCATTAAATATGAATATAAATCAAATGTAATATAAAAATAAAGAACATAAATTCACATATTCACGAGACTTGAAGATATAAAAACAACATTCCAATAATTAACTTAAATTGTTCCCCATATCATGTCCAACCAATCCTTTCTCCAGCACACCCTATAAAAATCAAGGAAAGAGGATGAAAACATTCAGTGAACCCTATTGTAAAATACCATTTTATAGCTCCCTAACCTAAACCATTAGATATGAACTGGTGTCACACTCGACCTCATTCTCACCACCCCAAATGAATATTGTTTCCATTGAGAGGCATGATATAAAAATGGAGTTTTATTAAGACTATTTTACTCAGAACAAATATACATCATGATAATTCTAAATGTGTCCACTATGTAATTAAATATCGAACTAAAGGTATTCTGTTTGTGTGTACCATGTCATTAAATATAGAACTAATATATTCATAATTCTATATGTGTGTATTCAAAACTGCATGTATTTAGAACTAAAGGTATTCAGAATTCTGTATGAATTGTGTGTTAATTTTATAAACATCAAGTACATGTTTAATGTGTGTATTCATAATTTTGTGTTAATTATATTGTTGTAGAATTATATATGATTTCTATATTACTGTAGGTGCACAGGGGTGGTAGGACAACTGATAGAATTGAAAAAATCCTATTACAGTGGTTTACAACCATTGTTATATGTGTGGAACCCATTCATATACCAACGGTTTTTTGTAAATCATTGGTAAAAGTATATAAGAACAATTTAGAAACCATTGGTATAAAAATGAATTTTTATATTATCCAATGGTTTCAAACCATTGGTATACATTTATATCAATGGTTTCTTGTAACTATTTGTATATATTGTATTCTGAAGCCATATCCCAATGGTTATCAAGGAACCATTCAGATATGTCTATCCCCGCAGCTCCATAGCCAATAGTTTGGAAAACTGTTGCTATTATTAATTCCAATGGTTATCCAGCCTTTACCAACGATTTTAAACCATTGGAAAAGATTATGTTTCCACTAGTGATAATAATTATTCTTTAATGGTAATATATATTTTTATTTCTTTTAATATCATAATAAAATAAAAACAGGGCTCATGCGTGCGTATGACCTACCGTCTCCATGAATGGTTTATTTTATTTTCTACAATTAATTTTATTGAATTTCACAAATAAAATAAATTTATTTCAATGTTATAATTGTGGAGACGATGAAATGAATAGCTATTGAAGTGTACAAAGGATAAAAAGTGAAAAAAGATGTTAAAAACAAAGCGAATATTACCTGAAGCGTAACATTAACATGGAATTTTTAATAAATGGGTAATATATATTCCCAATAAAAAATATATGGTATTAGAGATAAGAATATAGATTTTTAATTGATGTATACTTAACATATATTTATTATACAATATGTTTTTATGAGTACGATGAGAGTCAACATATAAGGTAAGGGATTATTGTCTCAATTTTATTTCTGTAGGACACATGACTTATACACTACTCATTTATTTTGTATGGTTTATATACTATCCATGAATGTATTTTATTAGTCCTATTCTAAAAATTTGGGGGTATTTACATATCCACATTATGATATGTTTTCCATGTGGTTTATAGTTCAAAACATTCTGAATCGTTAAGGGATGTTTGTCTCAATTTTCCTTCTTTGAGACTCATGTTATTTTATGAACCTATATTTGTTTAAAAGGTGATTATACGACCATTTTACATGATTTATAATGAATAAAATTATATTCATGATATTAAATGTTTCATTAAATTTTATTATCCATTTGATTAAAAATCTAAGTTCCTTCAAATAAATGTTTTATAAAAATTATTTAATTTTTTTAAAATATATTTTATGAATTTTTATGGAAGAAGGATTTCAACGATGTTTAAAATAGTTTTCAAAGAATTGTTTTTTTTTTGTTTTAAAAGATACATTAAATGAAAACATTTTAGTAAATGTTTCCTAATTTTACAATCATTTTTAAAATTGGAACGGTTATTTTCATCAAGAATTATTCCATGTGATATTTTACAATCATTTTTAATCTAACATAGTGTTCTTTGATGTTACTCATATTTTAATGGATATATGATCAAATGATATCATTATTATTATTTCTATTAATTCCTTAGTTTTATGATGTAATTATTTTTATGAAACCTATTTCTTTTACATAGGTTGTTTTATGATTGAATTATGTTTATGAAACCTATTTCATTCCATGGGTTCTGATATCATGAATTATTTATGTTTTTTTGGAATAAATATGTATGGTTTTCATTATGTGAATGGTGGGACCTATATCTCCCTCTAATTATTTGGTTATATGTAGATAACTCATGAGGTATATATGTTATGCGTGAACTTGATTTCATGTTCAAAATTCTATGAGTGGACTAAGTTTTCATCTCTATAATTTTATGCACGGAACTGGTTTTCATTTCCATATGTTTATTAAAGGGCTTGACTTCATGTCATTAATTTAATGAGTGATCCTATTACTATTTAGACATGTTCACAATGTTACAAGTATATGTGTATACCAAAATATCATGTCTTATATCAATGTTATGATCTCATAGATTATGTTCTTTGATTTCATTATGATTCATATCTTATGAAATGCCAATATTTATTCCATGAATCAAATTTATTATCTTTTATATGTAGGGTATGATCTAATAATATTATGATCACATTCTCATACCCTTATGCTCATGTTTATTCATAAATATATTCCTTGATTACCCTTAATGAGTATATGTGATCTCCTTTTTTTATTTTTTCTTTCCCCAGGTTACAAGGAAAGGTTTTAAGTTGGTGTTTTAATGTGAAATATCATTATGGGAAACATTAAAGATCACCCACTAGACAAGAAGATTGGGTTCCATGTTTCCAAAGGAACTAATCTAATACGGTCTTTGGGCATGTGTTTGTAAAAAGTATGAAATTTTCAGCAAAAAATGATTTAATATTCATGTATGAAAATCATGGAACATTATAGGTACCGTCGAAATTTTATTAGATTATTTTGGATTAATTATAGATACAGATGGTGGAAAACAGACAATAGTAGTGAGAATATTTTTCATCACATCAAGAATGGAAAATTTAGAGTAGAACCAGGATATATTTGGAGAGCTTAAAGAGGATTAATGAATGATTCTTTTAATGACGAAGAATATATAAGTGCACTTTATCACCTCGATCATGTTTGATTAAAATTATTTCGGCCATAACTATTGGATTTGAATGTTGATTTTTATGAGTGTTTATATTTTTCTACTTTTAGAAATTGTAATTTCTTAATTTTATTTGATCCTTGAGAAAACGATCATTAATTAATGTCTGAATCTTCCATATTTAGATTATTATTCTTTTTGTTCCATTATAATATTGACACATATCTGTTTGGAGTGTGACTATCTTTGAATGTAACCTTTTAGTTCAAGCCATATTAATTGTGCCATTTTTCATATTGATTTTCGAGCGCTTTGATTGATTCTTATCGAAAGGAGTCCTTCTGCCAGGATCTTGGCCACATACATAAATTTAATAAAATGAAAGAGAATTATGACTTTATTTATCAGACTTCTCCTTGAGATATTTTTAGTTGTGAAATTATTTTCAAAAAAATAAAGTTATACTGAACTAGGAGGATCATTAGGGAAGGTCACCACTTTTGTATTTTTCTGAATCTACCATATGTTCATGTATTTTTCCAATATTTTATTTTCATAGTTTATAAAATTTGGATTGTAAATTTTTTGTATTATAAATCCCCATTATAAATATTCTAGTTTATAAATAATAATAATCATCATCACTAAAGATAAGCTCTTTAAATGAAGTCTCGTTGGGAGATAACCTCAGTTGTAACTATTTTTTCTAGTGAGGATAAAATAATTATTAAAGATGGTTAAAACAAAAAAAAACCATCATTTCAATTAGCGCCATTTCTAGGGAGTGTTCTAAAAAGTCTTATAAAAAATTTCTATTTATTAGAACATTAATAAATTAATTTATATCAAAATAATAAGGAAAAATGGATTTTGAGCCAACCTTGGATGAATTTTTTAGATATTTTTCCACATAAATATGAGGTTTTTATAGAAATTAAATGAAAATGAATTTAAAATCATGTTTAAAAAACATAAATAATATTTAAATACAAAAGTCTTGGATACTTTAGATAAAAATTTAAAATATTTCTCACATTTTTTTCCAGAGTTTCATGTAGTAGAGATAATTTTTTTGAATTGTGCTGAAGAAATACAATAGGTTTTGGTCATTCTTTTAGGACAGTCAATTCCAGGATTGATAGGTTTTTCCATAGACATAGAAGAAGATCTAGATCTTGCAATTGATTTTCTTTAGGGAGATTCTAAATTTTTGGAATCATTCTATTTTGATATTTCTTAATCTGAATTGATAATTTAAACATGTTGTTTCTACAATTTTGAAACAACATCTTATCCAATATTCGAGGACGATTTTTTAGTGTTTTTTATGAAGTTTCAATTTATGAAGAAGTTAAAGAGGATATGAAGATGGAAATAGATATAAAATCTATTAAAAAAATTTTAACCTAGAAATAGAAGAGGGAGCCATCCTAGTAAGAAGAAAGAAAAAAAATTCCATCTTATTGGGAAGTCCCAAAAATACATGGAGGGACTTGGGAAAAAAATTTTACTATAGAAGATTAAAAGGGGAACCATTTTTCATTCTCCCTTCCCCAACTGAATAATTTTTCCACCATACAAGTGGGATGGAAATAAAATAGTATTTCTAATGGAACCCCAACATAAGAATAATGTTTACCAACTATGATAAAGCTATGATGTAGTTGTTTTTACCACACAAGACCCGTCCACCGATGGATTGGAGATGAACAACGAGCCATCCCACAACAAAAAACATAAAAAATGACTCATCTTGGGGGGGGGTTAACCCAATATTTAATTTCCATTATGTAATGTCCCTTGATTTGATACACTCTCATGTGGATTAAAAGTGCTGGTTACGAGACCTCAAGCATGACTCTGCATATGATGGAGGATTCTGACTAGTAGATAGGGTGTGATAAGTACAGTGGGAGACTATACACCCTAGATCTGGAGTTTACAAAAAAGTGGAAATCAACCAATATAAATATAAATAAATATCAGAGTGTAAAAAATGGGAACAATATAATATAGTGGAAACTAAATAATAAGCAAACTAAATAATAAAATAAATAATATATGAATAATTTAAGGATGTGCTATAATGTTACTAAATATAATTCTAGGAATAATAAAAATAAAAGACTAGAAGAATCAAATAAATACTCAAAAGTCCTCAAACCTGACCTCCATGTTGATCCCATCTCCAAAATATAGCCCATCTAGTAAGCAACAATCAACAGTAAGGCCCTTTTCCCTTTTATAGTCCAACATCCATTTAATCTTCTCAAGTTCCAAAAAACGGACCAAATAGGGTGTGTGAACAACTTAGTAGATTGACACCACCATGTCTAAACATAACTAGTCTAATAATAAGTGTATGTAATAATGTAATAAACAATATAATTAATTAATTAAACAATAAACTATATACTATATCAACATGTTTCAACGCCATGTTGGAATTTTTATAAGCATTTGTCAAAACCATTCTCACCATAACATTATAACAATGGAATACCATAGCCTACCTTGGTGATATGTTGGAATGTCACTGAGAATGTATTACAATGATTCCATCCATAACCTCATATCTAAGGTATAAAACTCAGTAATATGGATCAAACCTACTATATAATCATTTTAACATATAATTAGGGATACTCCCACTATATAAGCATTTCGGCATGTGTCACTAGAACTATCCCGCTATATAATCATATCGGCATGTTAATTGGTCTATGCCTGCTATGTTATCATTTTATCATGATTCTCTTGGCCAAACCACTATATAATCATTTCAGCATGTGTCACTAGATATAACCTATTTTATAAGACTTTCAACATGAACCACTTGGCCAATACCCTATATAATAGTTACAATATTTAATCACAACACAAGTCATAACAATAAGGATATCATAATATCAAATCCTACGACTCAATGTTTAGTTATAAAAATCACCATTTAACATTCAATTATATATTTCATATATAAATTGTTCATAAACAATAATTTGATAGTTATCTCAATAAACAAGAAAATCCTAGATGATTCTATATCAAGAAATCACCCAAAATTTATGTCATTCTAAAATCACATTAATCCATTAAAAATTAATTTATATTCAAGGGTTTTCTCACCCAAATGGTATCCACAGGCCAGGTTAATAACCAATTGGATCAAAAGGGATGATAAGGAATAATTCAATTTATTCATTAAATTTATTCATAATACAATATGTTGGTATAGTTTCAATATTGTACATAATTGAAAATTTTCAAACAATAGGGTAAAGGTTTATACCCCTACATTTATCTTCCAATCAACTAAAGATTCCAACAACAAACAAACACTAGAAAGAGGGAACAAATGATCATAAGAAGTATTATAGATCAAAACTGATCGAGATCCAATCTAACTACACACATGGTCAATAGAATACACCGCAACATCTAGAGAAACAAGGGATATAAGAGGGAACCAAAGAAGAATCATTTAACTACGGATTTAGTTCACACACGGGATGTATGGAATTAAGAGAGGAACAGTAAAAATTTCTGGAATGTTCCTTAGGGTTGAGATGGGAAAGTTGTATGTGAGTTATAAATAAAACTAAACTACATGGAATAATTTAAAATTACAGGTCAGGGAATATAATTCCTTGCAATGTAGATTCACATCATGTAATTATTTTTAGAGGGATACTCCAAGAAAACCATACCCTCAAGTAATTATTTATTTCAATTAAATATTACATGCAATGTTATATAATTACATGATGGATACTCTTTTCATGTTGTAAATCAGTTCACAACCTTTAACCATTCTCTCCATGTGTTTGGAAATAATTACATGGAGTGTATTATAATTAAACGATGTGTAACTGTTTTGTAGACAGTTTCTCATTCCAGTTTCTTTATAAAAACCCAATCTCCCAATAAAGATTCTAAACATACTAAGAACCCGTGGTATCACTTGACCCATCTATACCAGAACACCATTAATTAAAAAAACATATATCACCATACATTAGGTCATTTTCCCCAATAAAGAAAATATTTATTTGAATAAGACACTATAACTAAGGCTTAAATGAAATACATAAAGAGGGGTGTACCTAGAAAAATATTGGATATTAAAACCTCTACACCATATAACATCTCATCCCTAAGATGATCCAAGCATAATTGTGGGGTCTTAGAAAACTTGTTTGGTCACTATAATCACATATCAAACTCCCTCTCTCAGGTCTCCTCCTAAACTCTCCCATGCTGCCACTGCACTCAAAACAACAATATTGTCCTACCTTGAAGATATCTATCACTATGGTCCATAATCTATATTATATTATCCTTAGGGGATGCATGAACACTAAGCCCGACATCTGTTATGTCAATAACATGAGAAGTGTTTGAATAATATATCTGATTCTATGAAACATGGAACTCATCATTCGTTTAATTGTAGGACTGTGGAAGGGGTAAACGGTATACCAATAGACCAACCCTATCCTCTATCTCAAATGACCCAAGAAAAATAGGAACTATCTTTCCATATTTCTTTATACAGAGTTTCCCCAACCTAGGAGACACCTGAAGGAAAACAATATGACCAATATCAAACTCCAGTGGTCATCTATGATGGTCAACATAAGATTTCTCCCAACTCTACATGGTCACTAACCACTGACATATCGACTGAAATTTCGTAGACTACTCCTACACGAGACTAAGCCCAACAATCACTAACTCACCTACATCCATCAAATAATGATGTGAATGAAACAACCTTCCTTACAAGCCCTAAAATGGTTCTATTTGGATAGATGCCTAGAATATATTTTTATATCTAAAATCCATGAGTCCCATATGCTACTCCCACAAACCACCAACATAAAAAACATAGGATCAAAAACTATCACCTAGAACCTAAATAGTCACATCACATAGACTATCAGTCTGAGGATGATAGGTCATACTTAAAATGACCTATGATCTTAGATCCTTCTAATGAAACAATCAGAAACATGATGAGAAATGGAGATCTCTGTATGAAATGATACACCTCAGAACATCATGCAGCCAAAATACCTCGCACATGTAGAGACATCCAATATCATCAATTTTGATGGTCTCCATAATTGGTAAAAAGTGGGATACATTCCTCAGTTGATCCACAATCAACCATACAACATCATTCTTATAGGTTGTCTTAGATAGTCCTATCACAAAATCTATAGTGACATCATACCATTTCAAATCAAGAATGGGAAAGGCTTCAAAATCCCAGTTAACATTTGATGCTCAGTTTTAACCTATTGACAAGTGAAACATCACAGCATAAAATAATGTAATTATTTATTCAGTCCCGACCACGAGAAATATCTACAAAGATCATGATACATAATTTCCAAACCAGGATGTAATGTGCATCTAGAAGCATGATACACTCTCATCATCTCCTCCAACAAGCCTATAGGAATCCATACTCATCCATAAAAATTAAGATAATTTCCACTATCAAGAGACCATCCCAATGGTGTCTCCACACCATATAAGTCTTCTCTGAGAACTAATCCTTTTGGATCAGAAATATGCTCAGTCTTTATCTGGTCCAAATTCATGTGCATAACAGGGTTTGAGTTAAGATATACTCATCCATAAGAATCCTAATAATCTAGTTGAATTACTAAAAAGATATCCATTATCCTTCAATCATCTGAATACTATATTATAACTTGTTGCTTCAACTTTTGTCTCAATGAATCAGTATCGATGTTTCCCTTTCCCGGTGTATAAGACAACTCAAATTCAAAAGACTACAGATATTAGATCTTACTCCTCTTCCAAAGGCTCAGGTCCAGCTGAGAAAATATTTACCTAAGGATCTTGTTGTCTATGTTTACCAAAAACCTCTTCCCATTAGATAATGACTCCAATATATTAGGAAATGTACCACTGCAGCTAACTCCATGTTATGAGTAAGATAATTCCTCTCATGCATCCTCAACTGTCTGGAGCCATATGAAACCACTCGATCATCCTTGATCAGAACTACTCAAAGTCCATATGTAGATGAGTCATAGTATAGAGTGTATGCATTACCTAGAATAGGTAAATTAAGGATAGTTTTTGAGGTTATCATACCTTTTAGCTCTAGGAAATCTCTATCATGAGAATCAAAACTTCACCTCGTTCTTGGTCAGCCCAAACATCAGTCCCACTAAATAGGAGAATTATAGGATAAAACACCGGTAAAAACATTCTAAACCACGAAAGATTAGAATATTTAAGACATTCATATGCAACATATATGAGACTACAGTAAAAAAAATTTCTAGTTCCACTAACACTACTACCTATAAGATTACATGGACCAAGAAGTACACATTATCAAACTAAAATATGCATTTGGTTAGCATGAGATAAATTCGATGATCTCTCAATGTACTCACGATTATGTCAAGATGATTGTTACGATCGTATGATGACTGGGTGTATAATAAGTCATCGTTGAAAAAAATAATCACAAACTGTTATGGAAAAGGATGAAAGATCTTATTCATCAAATCCATGAATATTTTTGGTGCATTAGTTCATCCAAACAACATCACTATTAACTCATTCAATACATACCTAATCTTAAATTCAGTATGAGGTATGTCGGATTGTCCCACCCTCCACAGATAGTATACTGATATCATATCAATCTTAGAGAATATATTGGAACCTCTTAGCTGATCAAAGAGATCACCAATGCATGGAATAAGATACTGGTTCTTAACTGCCATCTGGTTCAATCTTTAATAATCCTCCCATAAGTGAAAACAACCATCAACCTTCATGGAAAAGAAAAATAGAGTACCCCAAGGAGATATACTAGGTCATAAGAATCCATTAGTTTCTAGATATTCCAACTGAACATTCAACTCCAGAAGATTTTATGCTTCCATTCTATAAGGTGGGATAGAAACTAGATCTGCTCCTAGCACCAAAATTGATCATAAACTGGATCTTTTAATCTGGAGGTAAGTCATAGAACACATTTGGAAGGACATAATAAATATGGTCTACCACTGTAGAAAAAGAATCATAATTCATTGTACAATAATCTATAGAAATATTGACCATTTGAGCCATGATATAATCCAATCATTACTAAATTAGTCCCGCATTACCAGCATAAATATCTCACTCAACCTATTGAGAATAAAATCCTCCTTATGGAGATAAAAATGTAACTCTCATCTAGAAATATTTGATACGATCTTAGTATAGAACTATCCAATACACCCCAAGAATCAAGTTGAATATAATCATTTCCAACAAAAAAGTTTCCATAATGAAATAGTAACCACCAATCTCATAGAGAACACATGTTGAAACATTTTATAATATCTAACCACAATCCCAATGGTGTGTCAATGGTCAAAAGAGCATCCCATATTTTCATATCCATGAAAAAACCATTTACAAAAAGAGCATATAAAAAGGAATGTGATTTTCCCGTAGAAAATAAAATACAAGTGAGTGTATATGATACAAGAAACATACCTATGAAAATAGATAGTCCTATGTGAAGAATTTCCAGAGTAGTCTTCATAACAGGTAGTTGACTAGTACCTATACTATAGGCTGTAGCCTGAATCCCTTGAGCTTTACCCAATTCATCGTGCATCCATTACTACATGGGGTACCACCTCCCTTGCCTCAACCAAAATATCTTGTGGAATTCTATCTGCATATCTTTTGAGGTGTAGCGGACACCTTCCCAAACTCTAGTGCCTGTCTTATTCCCCTACCACTACTCTACTAATGAATTCCCCTACAAAACCTTTTAAGGAGCCCCAATTTGTAGTAAGAGTTATATTCCATAGTGTGTTATTAACAATGAAGTTGTTTATGGAGCATATCACCACACTAATATCATTACAATGGAATACAATCCTATGATAACTACCCCCTTATCTGACTTTTCCACTCACTATTTCTATGGAGAAAACCATTATAATGATGCTTCTTTATGAAAGAATAAGAGGTCATATTTTTCTCTACTAAGACAGCCTGATTAATACATGATGCCTCTCATTTATTTCCTTCTATGACTAGTTCCTGATTTATCACATCTGAAAAACTGCTCAAATGGAAAAAATTCACCAGTGACCTAATATCATAACAAAGACCATCCTGTAAACATCTCACCATTTAGATCTCATCAACATAAAAAGATGGCACAAAGTTCTGTATGTAGGTGGAACATTCAATGTATTCCAACACTGACATGGCCTTCCACATCAGATGCATGAACTCAAGAGCCTTCTAATTACTCAACATTTCATGATACAAATGGATCAGGAACATCAAGTCAATGTCCTTCCAATATAACTCCTCCCACTTCCCTACTATCTCCAGAATATCCCACCAATGCTTGGCTGGTCCATAAATCATATACACAAAGAGCTTCACCCTTCTGTCTATGGGTTCCTTGAAATAATTAAATATCAGTGGGACAGACTCAATCCAGAAAAAAACTACCAAGGATCCTCCCTCCCTTAGGAACATATGAATATTCTATTGTTGAAACTCTCTAATCATCTTAGATAATGAAGTCATGGTTTGACCTATCTCTCTTTCTATAGATCTTATGACCCTCAAAAATATTACTCAAAGATGAACATCCATCTAATCCTTAGGATCTATAGGAATCTCCTTTTTAGCTGATTCAGTAGTGTACTGATTTCCACTCTCCCGATGCTCAACTCAAATATGAAGAGGATGAATTTTGTTTACAATACAAACACACTTCTTAGAACATTAAATATAACAATTTCAGCCACAAAAGGTAAACAAACAAAGAACCACTATGTCTTGGTCTCTCTGGACAAAAATTACAAGTGTTTTAGCATGAAATTATAGTTCCTTTATTTTATTTGAAGGATATAACATATACAAGATATCACACTTCAATAGGAAAGTATGCCTTAGATTTGAAATAAATATGTCCATATTATGAGAAATGCATGTCAATATATATCCCTATGTTATAATTATGATACAAGCATACTCATATTATGCAATACTAGACCATGAGTATAAATCTCATGAACTAATAACATCATATAATAATCACCCCACACAACTCATTAATCACCCAAGGTGAAAAAACAATAATTGTATGAAGAACACAATATAAAAAATAATCCACCCTTGGGTACTCAAATTTCCCCTCAAAAATGGGTTAGATACTCCCATTAAAAATCTCATTACCCTGTCTGAACAAATCCTCATCTCTTTTATACCTGCATCAAATTGTAACCGAATAGAATAAAAAAACCACTGTGATTGGATACCACTTTGCAATGAACCCTGATCTCACATTCTCTCACATGACTAGAAAGGGTTGGTTATGAGACCTCAAGTGCACCTCCCTATATGCTAGAGGCTGCCGACTAGAAATGGGGGTGTTATAAGTATAGTGGGGAGACTATACCCCTTGGATTCAAAGTTTACAACAAAATAAAAAATAACCAATATAACCCTAAATAAATAACATATTTCAAAAATAATGGAATCAATATAATAAAGTGGAAAAAAGTAATAAGACAACTGAATAATATAACAAATAATAAATGAATAATGTTATGATGTGTTTTAATGTAACTGAACATAATTCTAGGAATAATAAAAATAAAATACTAGAGGAATTAGATAAGGACTCTAATGTCCCTAGTCTTGAACCCCATGTCGGTCCCATATTCATAATCCAAACCATCTAGAACGAAAAAATCAAAATGAAGGTACTTTTCCCATTTCCAATCATGCATCCATCTAATCTTATTAGGTACCAAATGATGACCCAAATATAGTGTCAGTATAACTTAGTCAGTTTACAATAGTGTTTCTAAACATTAAGAGTTTGATAATAAGTGTATTTAATAATGAAATAAATAAGAGTAATAATTAATTAAACAATTAACTTAATAACACATTAACCTACTTTGACGCGATGAAAAATGTATCTAAGTATGTGTCACAACCATGTAAACCATAAACTTATAACTAAGGAATTTCATATCATACCTCAATGCCATGCCAGAATGTCTTTATGAATATCTTACAACCATGCCTACTAAAACCTTATAACCAAGGTATAACTCACACCATTTGGGGTCAACCCCTCTATATATGAATTTCTAAATTTAATCATGATCATGCTTACTATATAAGAATTTAAACATGTGTTACATGGCCTAGTCCACTGTATAATCATTCAACATGTCAACTGGGCCAACCCCACTATATAAGAATTCCAGCATGTGGAACTGGGCCAAGCCCACTATATAATCATTTTTGTATGTGTAACTAGACATAGCCCACTATATAAAAGTTTTATCATATATCACTAGGACAACACCCTATACGAGTACTACAACATTTAATAACAATACAAGACCTAATAATAAGAACAAAAAAATAAAGATCATATAGAACAAAGGCTAATAACAAAAATTTCCATTTAACTTTAAATTACACACTTCATATATCAATTTTTCATCACTAATAACAACACCATTATTACAATAACCAATCCAATACATAGTGAATCTATACGATGAAATAACCACTAATCCATGTCATGTTAAACACACTTTAATCCATTAAACATTTAATTTATATTCCATGGTTAACTCACCCGAACAGTAGTTAGAGGCTAGGTCAATAACCAATTGGATACAATGAGAGTCCAAGGAATAATTAAATTATTTTTTTAAATTTATTTGGCACATGAAATGTTGGCGCAATATTAATATTACACATATGTGACAATTATCAGACTATAGGGTTAATGTTTAGACCACCGAACTTTAACTACCGATCAAACAATGCTTCCAATGGAAAACACCCATGAGTAAGAAGGTGAATGTGATCCCAAGAAGGATCCTAGATAGAAATGATCTAGATCAAAACCAACAATTCAAAAATCCATTTGATTACACCACACCATTTGGTTAAATATGGGAGTGAAGATGGAACCAATGAAGAACCACTTACCCAGGGATCAATTCCATAGATGGGATGTCTAGAATTAATAGAGGATCTCAAAAATGGCCAGGAAAGTTCCCTAGGGTTGAGAGGGGAAAGTTATACATGAGATTGTAATAAAACTAAACCACATGACATACATTAAAACAAAAGGGTGGAGATTAATACAATTTATAGTGTAGTTACTTGTCATGTAATTATTTTAAGTGGGATATTCCAAAACACCCATCGCCTCAGATTCTTATTTATTTTGATTAAATATTACATGAAATTTAATATAACTAAAAAAAGAATAATATTTTCATGCCATAAATCGTTTTACAACCTTTATCCATTAATGTCATGTGACTTGATACAATTACACGGTGTGTATTACAGTTACATGATTTGTGACTATTCTATAAACATTTTCTCAACCAAGTTTCCTTATAAAAACCCAAACCCCCTTTGAAGATTCTTAACATACCTATAACCCATTGTAACACTCAAACAATTTATACTCAGACTCGGTTATTTCAAACAATAATTTATCTTGGGACATAAGGGAATTTTACCACAAAATATCTATCTATCCTAACAAGACATTACATCTACGACTCAAATGAAAGACTGAAAGAGTTATATAAAAAGAAAAATAAAGGATCTAACACAAATCCATTTCCTTTTAACTTTTAATTATTGTTTTTTAATTTCAATAAACTATTAAAATGTTCAAGTTTTTATTAAATAAAATAAAGTGGAAAATAGATGTTCACATACCTTTCCATGGTAATTCAGTATTTTATAAGTTCATTTTACCCTAGTGGAATTCACTTGAGCCCACTCTACACTTCAAATATAGTAGACACTTCATGATTTAGAATGATTTAAAGAACCTACAGGCTGAATATTTTTGTATTAATCCTATTATATTCATACAATATTGTTTTATTTTACTTGATCTAAAATTTATTGAATCTATTGTTAATATATTTACATTTTTTATGAGATGACAAGCCAACTAGAGAGACTTATTTTATAGTCTAAATGGGGGAAAATTTTATTGGATATAAAGGGAAATAATGATAATAATTGAGGTAGTTTATTAATTTAAATTTTATTTAATTTCATGTTTTTAAAATTTGTTTTCCTCTACAACTTATTGAAATTGAAATATTTAGAAAAGTGGAAATTTGGAAGGATTTTTTGATGCTGTTTATTGTTCTAATGTTTACTAGTTATTGATATTAAATTGATCATTTTCAGTCATGTATTAGTACTAAAAATCTATTTACTTTTCTGGAAATATTTCTAGAAACATTCTTGAAACACACTAATATACAAAATTTATCATTGAGATGATATTTTTGAAGAGGTTTCATGTAGAGAAACCTTTGTGTATTATATGTTTTTTTATTTATTTATTGTTTGGTAAAACTTCATTTAGCTTTCTTTTAACCCTTATAACCTGTTACTAATCTAATAAATTTTACAATATTTTTAAATATTAAATTAAATTTACATATTTTCTCCACATTAGATTAAGCATTAAGGAAAAGTTTGAGATTTATTATGGGGGAGACGATATTTCAATGTGATAAAATATACCAAAATGTGATCCCATAGAAATCCCCAAAAATTTTCCAATTTGACAACTTTTCTTGTTTTAATGAAATAATTGTCATACTTATAAATTTTTTGGATTTTTTGGTGATATAAACCAATTTAAGAAGGTTAATTTTATATTACCCCTTTCATATATTTGAGTAAAATATTTTTAATTTCTCTCTTGACAATTGGTTAATATTGGTGAAAAAAATTGTGTGAATGTTATACAACTATAATTGTCTTTGAATTTATGAAATTGGATTTAAAATCGTAAGGTATGCATTAAAATGGATTATAAACTAAAAATCCTAATCCGGGTTGGACATTTTATTTAATTATTTTATTTGATGGATTAGTTATCTATACTCCTTTTACATCATTATGTTCCATCATAAAAAAGGTGATAAATTAGTTTATAATATAATTTAGGAGATTATGTTCTCATAGAGGTAAAGTGATGTTTGGAAATTCAGTGGAATGAAAATTGAAATGAGTCTAATCAGAATATAATTTTTTAAGATCAATATTTTTATAAAACAATAATCAAATTTTTAGTAGAAAATAAATAATTTCTTGAGTGTAAAATTTTTTCATTTCTTGATGGAATTCAAGGGGGGAGATCTTTTTGAAAACTAATTTTTCATGGCCATCCAATATTTCAAATTTGATGATTTATTTCATTCCACTGAATTTAGAATATTGGTTTTATTGAATAAAATAAATCATAGTGTGGGGTAATTGATGTGGATATATTATTATACTAATTTTCCTCATCATATATTTAATTCAAATTTTTTTAAATTCTTAAAACAGTGTCTCAATAGATTAATTTATAATTTTTTTTATTTTAGAGATATGCTAATAATGCATTTAATCGTATGTTTAATATATTTTATTCTGTTTATTTAAATGTTTCATTAAACATTATTTAATAACATGTTTTTTTATTTAATTTTACATTACTTTTGTTATTTTTTTAATTAATTAAATAGATAAATAATGATTAATTTAATTTTCAATCCCTGAATTTAATTATTTAATGTTATGTAACATTAATTTTCTATTTTGTTCTTTGTTAATTTAATTCTTTCTCTGGTTGTTAATTGATTAATTAAATTAATTGGAATTATTTTATTTATTTTTATTTTTATTCTATTAACCTTTTATTAAATTTTCACATAAAATTTATTATTTCATTTTAGTATCCAAATTTAATTTAGTTATTTCATTTAATTTTTTTACTAATTTTAAAATTTTATTTTGTATTTAATTTACTTTTTCTTCTATATATATATATATATTTATTTCGATATCAATTTCCTATTTTTTTGTGCTCCTACAATTTTTTTCTAAGCAGTACAATGTATCCAATTTGAATATAAGGTCACCTACCCATTTTTTAAGAAGAAGTACATAGGATTTTGCAAAGCAAGGACACATAACCTGTTAATCGAGGTTTTTTAGGTACTTATGTGATCACACAGCCAAATCTCTTGATATCTTTCGATGTCCCCCAAGCTCATGAGGAGGAAGAAATAACCATATCGAGGTAGATATTTTAGCTTAATGGGATGATGAATCCAAATTTGGGATGTTGAATAATTCATTTTATATCACTTTTTAGTGAAGATACATTCAAGACTATGGCCAAGATTGGGTCTTCTAGTTGGTGTTTCGATATGGAAACATCCTAGAGAAGATGAACTAGATCTGAATGAACCTCCATCCTAATCTATATTCATTGTTTCCACCACCCGAAGATGATGATTTCAAATCTATATGTTGATGATAATGAAAATAATAACATCATGATATGATGCTGAGCCTCACCCAACTCGAGGAGGGATGAAACTATTTCAACATAGTTCTATCATTGGTTGGGTCTAATGAAAAATATTTCACCTGCCGTGTATGTCTATTGAATGAAGAATGATCAAGATGAAGGTGGAAAACCCATTCTTAGGATGAACTGAGATCTAAATCTAAACATGTTCAATAAAATTTAAGTAAATCTAATGTGCATACTAAAATAAATACAAATGTGGAATTTTTTATGATGATTATGTTTTTTGGATGATGATGATATTTTCATGAGTCTAGGAATAGATGACCAATGAGTATTACCTCAGTTTTTAATTCCCAACATCGAAGAAGCGTGTCATGAATTTAATTTTTTTTCTTGGGAAGTGTTTTTCATTCACTAGTTTTTCTTGTTAATGATTTGTTGGTACTATGTAACCCCCCAACTCCTCGATGAATGCAAGCCTGTGTTTTTTTAGTGAAGTAGTAAAATTAGTTTGGTTAGATCTTCTTGTTACAGTAGAATATGATGTACGTAGTAATAACCATATTTGATTATGACCCAAGAATGATAGAAAAAACATTTTAAAGTCATTCAAATAGTTTGAGAATGAGTTGTTGTAAAATAACATAGCCTGCATGATCTCAAATAATTGAATTCAAGGTGGTTCCAAACATGATGATGTTATTATGGAAGGGAGTAGTTTTTTATTAATTATTATATTGTGTAACTAGATAAAGGTGAAATTCTGTACTAAATTACCATAGATTGTGACTCAAGTCATGGAATGTGATTCTTTTTTTTGGTTTTGGTAAAAGACACATGAAATTAGAAAATCAAGGAGATCGAAGAAAATTCAAGAAATAAAAGGGGGATCATGGAAATTTTATTAGATTATTATGGATTAATTCTAAAGATAGTGGGTCTATAGTATAATGTATTAGAGAGAACATTATCAATGACATTAAGAGTGGAAAATTTATAGTGGAACTATGATATATTCTGACAATATTAAAGAAGATATGGGACTAATAATGTTAATGAAGAAGGAGATCATAGTTCTCTCTAGCACCTTGACCATGTTTGAGAAAATTTCATATGGCCAGAACTAGTGGATTCAAATAGTGATTTTTTTAGTTTTCATACTGTTTTCTTTATGCAGTTATAATCATCTCTAATTGTTTGAACTTTGAAAAAAAATGATCGTCAATTGGTGTTTGAATCTTTTTTCTTTCCATTATTATTATTATTATTTCATTCATAGAATGAGACATATCCATATAAAGTGTGAGAGTATCTAAATGAAACATATTTGTTCAATCCGAGTAGGTTATGTCATTGTTCCAAGTGATTGTTGATAGCTTTTATAGATTCTTACAAAAACGAGTCCTTTTGTCGAGATATTGACTAAAAACATCACTTTAATAAACTGAACGAGTTTTATAATTTGATATCTAAATATTTAATTTGAGAGTATTATTTATGGATTAATTGTTTAAAGATGATGTTATATTGGACCAAAAGGATCACTAAGAATGGTCATAATATATATATATTTTTGATGAATCTTCCATAGGTTCATGTCTTTTTCCACTATTTACATTTCATTGTTTATAAAAGAATTTTATGTTAATTTTGTATTAAAAATCCCCATTATAAATGATCAATTTTGTAAATAATAACAATAAAAATCATGATAGATATTATCTTTAAATACATTTTCATTTAGAGATAACCTTGGTTGTTGCTATGTTATTTTTGATAAAAGGTAAAAAATATGGAATAGGTTTAAAAAGAAAAAAACCTCATTTCAACTATTAGTAATATAATAGTCAATGAATAAATTTGGTTATGTTATGTTCATTGAATATCTTATAGTGTGCTTAATACTGATAAAATATGTTAGTTTCCCTCTCAGAAATAGGTTTATCAGAAGAATCCCTCAATAGATAAGTCTCAAGAATATAAATGAGATATGAGAAAAGGAATGTCAAATAGTCATGTCTCAACCTACAAGAAGTGTGGGAAGAAAGGGAATATCAAGAAATATTTAAAAATATCACATTTAAAACAATACAATTACATCAATCTCTAATAGTTGAGAATCAGTCAAGGAAATTGACGGTCATAATGACAAGATGCTAATGAGAAAAAATGAGTATAATCTCATCTGGTTAACTATATATAATATTTCTATTCCACTGGAGATAATATATACATGTCAATATATTTATATAATATGTTTTTAAAATACAATATCGATGATAGTGTATCCCTAGAAGTGATTGAGAAGGTTATTTCAACATTCGAATAAAGAATTAAGGATTCTTGAAACTATCATTAGTTCTCCACTTCTCAACCCTTAGGAGAAATATATTATCTAATGGTAATTTAAATTTACATAGCTATGAAAATATCATTAAAAATGGCGTATGAAAGGTTACTCAGGGATCCATGGTGATTTCAAAAAGTGTAAAGAATGGTACCCTTTACATGACTAGAAATTCATAAGGGGGTGTAGTTTTTTGGAAGTTCAACTTTGGACCACCTGAATTTATGGAACTATTGGTTTGGTCACCTTAGTGATAAGAATATAACGGGTTTTAAGGAATAAGGAATACTAAATCCCAATAACATAGAAATAATAAAGTTTTAAATTTGTGTTCTATGAAATCATATTTGAATGTATTTTTTTTTCTAATGATCATGTACCCTAGTGGTACAGGCTTCTGCTTGGCATCCAAAAGACCCAGGATCAAATTCGGGTAGGGACTAATTTCTAGGGGTACTGTAGCATCACTGTAGCAGGGATCTATAGTAGTACTATAACAGCGGCGGACTGTAGCGGCGGCGACACTGTAGCGGTGGAGGCACTATAGTAGGGACTGTATTGGTAGCGGTACTGTAGCAGGTACTATAGAAGCCCCGGTACTGTAGTAGTACTATTCACCAAGGGGATCTTTAAGCCAAAAAATGGGCTTTCAGGCCTAGTATTCACGCCACTTGGCCTTCGGCCTTCATCTTATGTAATGGGTCTCCCTCTACCCAATCTATAGAGGTGTTTGCTTTAAATAATAAATTTAGGCTTCGTCTCCAACCTTTAAAAAAATAATATAATGTCTTTCAACTTGGATGGTTTGATGTCCATGAATAATAAGATGGAGATTATATAATTATACGATCATGGACTTGAATTTTTTCAATCTTTGGGTGGTTTCATTTAATGTTTTAACATTCAATGATTATTAAATAAATAAATTATTTATTTACTTTATTAATACAAAATATGATGTATTTCAAGAGTTTTTTCAGTTGAATGCACTGGCATAATGGAAATGTAGTTGAATGTTAAAGTCAATATGAAGAGAAAATGATGGTGAATACACAAGATGAAACATCTAAATTTTTATAAAAAATAAATCCCAAATAGAATTGATTAGATAAAATGACGAATTTATCTTTTAAAATAAATACTATATGTATAAGGTTTCACTTGAGAATTCCTAAGGCAATTTAGGCAGAGGAACTCAACACAATAACTTATCTCACTAATAGTATTTTAGCATCGACAGTTGGGAAGTATCTTCTAGAAAAGCTACGGTATGGAAAATGACAAGATATTTATCATCTTAGAGTCTTCAGTAGTTTATCATTTGTATGTGTAAATGTTATGTATCATGAAAAGGTGGAATCAGAATCCCAAATATTGTTCAGACTTGGTTATGGAGATGAAATTTTTTAATATCATTTTTGGGTGGTCGAAGAAAATGAATCATCATAAGTAGGGATGATTTTTTTGATAATAAGGTTTTATGGAAGGATCATAACTTGGTTGATCAAGAATTTGAAGTAAAACCAACTCTTAAAATCTATGTTGATTAGAGTAATGGTTGTTTGAAAAAACCAGTGAACTCAAATTTGGATGCTAAAAGCATCACAAGTCCACATGTATGACCATAAAAATACCAATTAGTTAATGAGAAGCTGAATCTATAGTTATGTCACCGAAATTACATTTAATAGAAGTATGATTACCATAAGTTTAGTCACTAGTATAATGAAAAAATCCTAGTAGTTCAATTCATAATATTTATTTGATAAGATCAACCAGAATTATGCAAGTAGTATAGAAGATTAGTCATGATCTAAGTTTTCTAATCATAATTGAATTAGGATAAATTGGAAATATAGAGGATGAAACATCACATAGTGAATCTAAGTATTGGGAGTCAACCTTTAATGTAAAAATGGATTCATTAATGTTCAATATAACTAGAAAATGGATAAAATACTCGAGGGTAAAAAGGAACTTAAGATCAAGTGGATTTTCTATATTAATGAATAGTTTTATGGAAAGTAAATATAAAAATAATGGATAGTGATAATTGTTTTCCAATATAAGGAAGGAATAGATTTCCTTAAAATATTATCACTAGTAGTTAAACATTCTACCATTAGAATAATTCCAAGCACGGTTTCATGAGAATATTTGTATCTATAGTTGATTTATGCCAATATATTTTAACTTCATGGAAATTTAAAGGAGGATATTAATATTAGATAGACTATAGGAATATCATAAGTTGAGAATTATAATTTTTTATGTAAATTGAGTAAATGTATCACTGAGTCGAAGCAGGCCCTGTGATAGTGGAATCATAAATTCTATTCATTTATATCATTGAAGGGTTCAATATGTGTAGTAAAAAACAGTATTAATATAGGAAGTAATGGAAGGATGGTACATTAATCATATTTATTCTGTATGTGGATGAAATACTGATTCTATATCATAATTTCTAAAATTCAAAAATTTAAAGTATTATTTTTTGGAATATTGTAAATGAAAGATCATGGATAGAAAATGAAGATTTTAAGGATAAAGATCAAAAGAGATATATAGACATGATGTTTGTTCTATCTAAGAAATATTATATATATATATAAGATCTCTACCCCCTTGTGGTTTAGATCAATTTTTCTAAGTCATATGGACCAACAAATATTGTTTGGGACAAGAACAAGGAGAATGTACCAAATACATTAGTGTTTATATGTTTGATGTATGAAATCATTTGCAGTCGGTCAGACATTGTCCACTAAGTGGGTGCTATGATTTGGTATATAGAGAATCTGGGGATAGTTCACTGGGAGGCAGCGTTGTCAATCCATAAGTATTTTAATGTATTAGAAGATTTTTCACTATGCTTTGGAGGTGGGGGAGATCTTATTTAAATCTTTTTAGACTCAGACATCAATATAGATTCAAATAATAAAAAGAGAATAACTTATGTCATGTTTACATATAAAGTAGAAATGATTAGTTGGATATCCGGAATTTAGAGAATAGTTATATTAATTACAACTGATACAAATCATTTTGCTAAAACAGAAGCTATGAAAGAAATGGGATTGTTGAAGAGATTACTATAGACTCTTGGAATGAGCTAGGAAGGGACAATTATCTACTATGAAAACCAAAGTACAATCCACTTGGCTAAAATCTAGGATTTAATTCTTGAATAATGAATATCTGCCTAAAATATCATTTCGTCTGGATTGTTTTAGAGTAAAATGAGAAAGATCATAAAAAGATACCAAGAATTCAAAATTCATTAGAAATATTCACTAATGTGGATGTGTAGGATAGTCTAGGGATTCATCAAGCCTCAATGGGACTTGGGTGATTTATTAAAGGATGAAAGGGGAACACTACTATATTCTCAATATTGGAAGATTTTTGAGGTTTTCCGTAGAATAAAACATCAGGTGGGATATTTTTGGGATGATATTCTTTTTCAAATAATAAAAAATTCATATCATCATAAGTTCATATGCACTAAAATTTTGTGCATCAAAATTATGTTTATCATAATTTTTATTAGTGATAAGATTCTAGAGATGATGTAACGTTAGTGTTAGTTGATCTTATCTAGTATTATTTGGTCTATTTAAATTTTAAATCTTCTGATGATTCTAAAGTGGATCACTGGG
Source organism: Viscum album (assembly GCA_963277665.1). Classification (NCBI taxonomy): domain Eukaryota; kingdom Viridiplantae; phylum Streptophyta; class Magnoliopsida; order Santalales; family Viscaceae; genus Viscum; species Viscum album. Next base: position 1,714,009,956 of record OY728133.1, read on the forward strand.
AGGTCCGTAAGTTTAGAAAAGGAAATGGGACATTGGGTTGTAATCTTGCTTAGGCAGTCATGTCTTAAGATACATGTTTTTAGGAGATTAAGTTTAACTTGTTTGACTGGTTGTTCTTTGCATTTAAGTATGTGATACGTTCTGTTAAAATTTTGGAAACATGGATTAACATGGTCTGGATAGTGGTTCAACTGTAGAAGTTTATTAGAGAGCTCATAAGTTATTGAGGATTACTTGTATTTTTAATCTAATTTTTACCTATAAACATGTTGTTATAATAAAATTAATTATAAGTCTGTTTTCCCCATGAACATAGGACATATACTGAATCATTTTGTGAATTTTTGTTCTTAATTTTCTTTACTATATTTTTATTAAATGTTTTACCATTGGATGTTTGTAATGAGGTGTGTGTGAAAGGAAGAACTTATGTGGTGAGTGGAGTGATGATACTACCAAATTTTGATACACTCATTTAAAGGGGAATAGAATATCTAGAGATTCAATTTTCCACTAGTCTTATATAATGTGTAAATTTGTAGTGGATTTATTAATAATAATTCTGGTGTTATATTTACTGTAAAAGAGATCAATTTATCATGCAATACTTCATAGATTAGATTAGGTTTTCACCCACTATAAGGATAGAAAGAGACAATTAACCCATATTTCATATAATTTCTAAAAGAAATTATCATATTTCTCTATCCATACAAAGTTAAATTATTTTCATTTTAACTTAGTTAGTAAGATATATATCTATGTAAATTTATCAATAAACCAATGATAGCAACCTGCTAATGTGAGAAATGTATAATCCCAGTTACAGTTGTGGGTCTTTTCCATTCTTATACTACTTTGATTTTACTAAGACAAGTAGAAATTCCATCTTTATAAATAATATTCCCAAGAAAAGAAATCTATTGAGGCAAAAATTCACATTTACTGAATTTTCCATACAACTTATTTCCTATTAATATAGGAAAAATATTCCTTAGGTGTTTCTCATGTTCCTTATAAATTTTAGAATAAACTTGAACAACAATATTGAAAACCCAAAAAATTTATCCAAATACATATGTAAAACTCTATTCATAAGATCCTAAAGTATATTGGGTGCATTTTTAACCCTAATGGAATAACCATAGACTCATAATGACCATGCCTAATTAAGAATTATTTCTTCAGAATTTCATCCTACTTCAACTTTAACTGATGATACCCATACCTAAGATCATCCTTTAAAAAATATAGATATCCCTAGACCTGGTCAAATAAAACATGAATATGGGGGAAAAATACTTGCTCATAATAAGAAATATTATTGAGTGGCCTATAATCAATGAAAAGTCTCATGGAATTGTCCTTCCTTTTAACAAATAGAATAGAGAAACTCCAAGGAGAAGTGCAAATGTTGATGAGAACATATTATGAAACTCCACAAATTTCTTATTCAATTATAAAAAGTTAACTAAATCCATTTGATAAGAGAGTTACTAAATTGACTTAGCATCATGCTCAGTGTCAATAGTAAACTCAAACTTATGATCATAAATAAAAATAGGAAAATCATCATGAAATAAATCTATATATTCATTCACTACTAGAACATCATTAATTTTAATTGCTTATTTCTTTTATGAAATATGTGCAAGATAAAATTCACTCACCTCATTAATAACATTGTCAAATTCTTGATATGTTATCAATGGTATGAATTTATTCTTTTATTTTATTTGAAACTCACTCTAAAAATTGAATTTGAATTCATTGTCTCTATAATATATCATAGCATGATAAAATGAAATATAAAAAATACCCAAATAAAAACAAACTATATAATGGAAAATACAACAATATTTTTAAGAAAAACTATCCCATATATAACAATAATAAGATTACTATAACTACTTATTTCCTTAATACTTCATAAATGAATTTTCACTAGATGTTTTGAATCAATTTGTTGATATTTTATTAGCAATTTACTTGAAAATTTCTTGTAGATAAAATAATTTATAGATCCTAAATGAGTTAATACATTGGAATAATTTGAATAAAGAAGTAATGTATATGAAATAACTTCATTTAATGATCTAACATCTTCTATAGAAGTATAAAAATAATTTTCCACACATTTAATCTTTTGGTATTAATGGTTCCCACATAGAGTAGCTATATTTGGACATACATTAGCATGATAACCCAAATCATTGCAACTAAAAAATATTACTATTAGATTACTGTCTATTTCTCATTACTAGTTTAATTAGAACTCTTCTGCTTCTTACTACGAGCCAAATGACTGAGCAGAGTACATAATTAACAATTTCATAATCCTACAAAGATTTTTTTAAAATTAAGTTTACAAAATTTAGAAAATTTTGGGGGATTACTTCCATATATATTAGTTTACTAATTCTCCATTGACTTCCACCTTCACCACTATTAAAATTGGTTTTCATAAAGTATATAAGTGTCATAAAATTCCATCCAAACATTCTTAGAACTATGTGAAACTTCATCATAACTTTTAAATTCCTGAGACTAAAACTTTCATCATATATATGGTTTTAGGTCTATGTAAAATCTATCAATTTTACTCTCATGGTTTAGGAAAAATATTTGTGCATACCTTATCTTCCTTATAACATTTTCCTCATAAGTAGACAATGATCCTTTTTCCTTTTTTCCAACTCTCTAAACATTATTTTCATTATAAGATAATAAACACTATGAAAATACTTTTCAAGAAAAATATATCTGAAGAACATCCACTATATCGCATCAATATCATCCTTTTTCATAACATTCATAATCTGATACCACTAACAATTGAATTTACATTCAAAATGTTAAATAGAAATATTTACCTTATGATGTTCCATAAATCCCAAAATATAAAATATATTTTCTAGATCATTGATCCATCCATAATATTTCATTGGTTCTCATAGTCCAACAAATACTGAAGTCTTCTATTTCATAAAACACTACACTGTAGGCAAGTTTCTTTATGGATAATTTGGATTCCCTCATTCATGGATGACATTTTTAATAACATATGTCTACAGATTCAATACCATTAAAAAATTATTAGTTCTAATAATTATAGGTTACTAATTCAAAAGGTTATTATCCTATTGATTAATTTCTACCTTAGCTACCATATTTCCTCTACATAAAATCATTTTAATAGACATGTATTAGATGAAGAAATAAGGAAATATTAAAAATATATCACATTATAATAAATACATAAATTAGATTCTATTTAAAGTGTATTTTAACAATTTTAAAACATTTAAAAGTATATAATCCTTTTATTTGATACTAATTATAATGACACATTACATAAAAATGTTGAGTTAAAATTACTTTCGACACATTCTAATATTAGTTTTTAAAATCCAATCACACTTCTTTAAATGATTTATTTTACCAACTTTTAAACTTACCATGTAATAATAATGTGTTTGTCGTGAATTCATTTTTCCAGATATAGAATCATATTATTATCAGATTGTTCTTTTCTATACTTTTATGCAACCAATATTATATATAAGATTACAAACATCATTGGATAATGATTTATAAATGTCCATAAGTTAACGTTTAATAAAATTCATTAGATGGAGTTATACAGATTATACTGAAAAAACATTATTATATAGAGTTAGACATGCATTCCATATGTACATCTATAAAATATATCAAATGAAGAATTCCATTTTACTTTATGAAGAAAGTCCATCCCATCATATGAATGAATGTATTTCTATCGTATGGAATTCAATATCACTATAATGGTACTATCAGAAAAAAAACATCGGAGAAAGAATATGTATTGAACCTTATTGAGTTAATATAATTTTATCTAATGATATTGTAACTACCTCCAAAAATGAGGAATATGGCTATTTGAGAAAATACTATAAATAGAAGAAACATTCAAGGTATAGGGAGCATTTGAAATCTGAGCTATCAAAAGTTTTTGTGAATTATTTTGTATTTTATTATTAATTTGAAAGTTTTTCATTGTAAAATTTTGAGATATTTCTTTTAAGACATTTGATAGTGAGTTTTATTATAAATGTAGTAAGATTTATATGTTTGTTATAGTATATCTGATCTTGTATCTGATCAGGTTATTCTAAGGATAGGATGAAAGAGTTGGTAAAATCTTATTGATAGAGTGTTCCAGTGGCTAGGGAAATAGAGTTATTCCGATTTTAGTATTGAGGGGTTCCCTACTTTATGGAAGATTGAATTTTATAGTTTGGTTAAAAATATGGATACCTAATGTCTTGGTTATAGTCTTCCTTAATGGTAGAGGTTAAAGCAAGGATCATTATTATAAAACATTTTAAAGTTTTTCTTAGTTGTTTTATAACATTTTAATTTATTTTTTTTATATGTTTATATTTTACACTATGCATGTTTTTGTAAATTTTCATATTTTATAACTTTCCCTTCACTCTATCTTTACAATGAATTGGTTGAGATGTTTGTCAAATAAGATTCATTTACTAGATATTTTTACCCAAATCACAAATATATTAAGGATAAGTAAATTGTGAGACTTATTTTATAATCTATAATTCACCCCCTCATTCAGGTAACTTTTTATTCTCTTACGAATCTAAATTTGGTATTAGAAGAGGTTATACTGTTTTTATTATGTTATACATGGTTATAAATTGATATATTTATATTATATGCTCTATTTTTTATAAATTTTTTACACTAAGGTGTATTTTTTGAAAGAGTGTTTTTCTATTTGTAAGATTGTAGGTATAAATACTAGGACTAGAAAATATAAATCCTATAAGAAGACTAATATTTGACAAGGGTGATTATGAGAATTAGATATACCAAAAGAATACATTTTTTATAAATGCTGGAGTAGACAATTTTTTCATGTTGATAAGAATATATAAGATTCATTACAAAGAAATTTCTAATTTTTCTAATGTTTTTTTAGAGTATCTATGGAATTATTATTTTGGGAATACATTATTATTTTCTATGATCAGGAACATCAATAGTAAAATTTCATCTTGTGATGCTACAAATCTATAAGGAAAAATCTTGAGGTAACTCACTTTGAAAAATCCAAAGTTATTAAAATTACAAGATCTATGTTAAGTGTTGATTATAAATCCTTTACTTTTCTACCCAGATAACTTATTGCAAATATGAATTAGAGATTTAAGAAAATCATAAATATTTTACAATATTTATGAGATAAAGACCATACTGATAATGTTTTGGTGGAAAATATTATTGCGATTATGCCCAATTAATTATAATGTAAAATAACAAATGTAGATGGTACTAATAACATAACCATGATTAGTTGGGATGGCCATATTGGGAATTTCATGTTGTGTGAGGGCTGGCTCAAAAGTGATCATGAAAAAGAGGGAAATAAAAATGGTGTAGATTTTTCTTCTACTACAAATGTTACTAAGAAAGAAATATCAGTGGGGAATGTTTCTAAATCATTGAAGAATAAGAATGTTAAATATGATATATAATGTTTTTCATCAAAAGAAAGTGAAAATGAATACGATATTATTGCAAAGAGGATAATATTTATTTTTGGTAAGGTGGATTTTCATTAGAAGTATTAGAAAATTTATAAATAAATATTTTTCAGAAATGAAATGCTATAAATGTAAGAAATTTGGTCATATCAGATCATATTGTCCATGAATTAAGTGAATGGACAAGAAATAAAGAATCTATAAGAATTAATACCAACAAATTATAACTAATAGAAGTATTTCTTGGATTGGTTTTATAAATATAAACCCCATTTTCATAATAATTAGTTTGTTCCAAAAATTAAATATTTTTGTATTAAATGTAAAAGTAGTGGAAATTGGAAAAATAATTGTTCTTTAAATAGTGTAAAATATTTTTGATTTCAATAATCATAATTTTCTGAAGATTTAATAGTTTTCAGCACAAAAGAGATGGATTGATGTGGATTCCAAAAGTTTTATTTTCCAATAATGATAGACCTAAGAAAGTTTGGGTACCAAAAGCCTAATTTTTTATTTTAAGTTAAATAAGAAGTGCACCAAAAACATTTGTTATTTGGATTATTGGTGTTACCATTATATAACCATAAAAAATAATTTTTTTAAAAAATATAATAGAGATGAATGGTAGAAAAGTAAATTTTTTTGTAATTATTTATGGGAGAAATATGGTATAGGTAATGTTGAACTTATTAGAAAACTGTTAATTTAAAATGTTTTATTTATTAAATTCCATAAAAAAACTTAATAATAACAAGTAAATTATATGATGAAGGATACCTTGTAAACTTTAGGAATGGTAAATATGTTATTCGATGTTTATAAGGTAAATTCATTCTTTCTACTAACAAACATGATAATGTATACACTTTAAAAATAGAATGATCAAAAGGCATATATATACATTTTAGAAGTGAAATGGAAGATAAATCTTGGTTGTTCCATAGATAATTATGACACTATAATGTCAATACTTTATCAATAATTTCCAAAAATGGATTTGTTAGAGATATACCATGGGTTGGTTTTAATTATTAAAAAGTTTGTGATCAATATCAATTTGGGAAGAAACACTTGAAATGTTTTAAATAAATTAGTGAAGTTTCAACTTCTAATGATTTACAGTTAGTGTAAATGGCATTATTAGGTCAAGAAAAAACTGAGGGTATAGGTGGAGAATACTATGCTTCTGTTTTAGTTAATGTATACACTATATACACATGATCATGTTTTCTAGATAAAATGTAGGAAGTCTATTTATTAGAAATTTGTTAGAGCTTGTTAAAAATGAGAAAAACCTAACTTTTGTATCTATTTATAGTGAACATGGTGGAGAATTTTAAATTATGAATTTGAAACATCTTGTTGTAAAAAATTAATAATAAACAAATTCTCCACACATATAACACCTCAAAAATTATTTAGTTGAAAAAAGAAATAGATTTATTTAAGAGATTACTAGCACCATATTGAGTGAATAGCCAATTGAAAACCATTTTTGAGGCTGACGTAGTTAATAAATCCTAGAATAATATTTATCATGTTTTACTTAAGCCATTGATTATTATATATTTTGATTATTATGGATATTAAAATAAGTTTTAATTATACCTTTTGGATTTAAATTATTCATTTCGAATAATAAAGATTAATTACATAAATTTTCTCCAAATGATGATAAAGAAATTTTTACAGGTTACTCTATGACTAGTGAGTCTTATAATGTTTTTATTAAAAATACAAGTACTATTGGAGAAACAATGCATTCAAAATTTGATGAAACTGATCTTTTGGATTTATAACCACATGAAACCACATATTTAGTTGTCTTAAAAAATGATTTTCAAACCATGTAACAAAATTCTTATTATGATAGAATAAATGATGAAAATATATTATACGATTTACCTCAAGAATAAATTTAACATTTAGTTGATGAAAAAACATTTATGAAACTAAGAAATCAAAAAATCCTTATAAATAATCCTAGTGATTATATCATTCGTGATGTAGATCACCCAGTTAAAACTAGAAGATACCTAAAGAGAAAACTGTGAATATTGTGTTTTTTATCGTTATTAGAAAAAAAGACTCCAAATCAGGATTAAGGTGATGCAGATTGGATAAAAGAAGTGCAAGACGATCTTAATGAATTTTAGAGGCATAAATTTTAGAATTTGTTTCAATTTAAAAAGGATTATATTGTGATTGGTGTAAAACATGTTTTACCTATTAAATGGGATGAAAATAGAGTAATAGTTATCAATAAAGATAATCTTGTTGTAAAGTGTTATAATCAACAAGAAGTAATATACAATGAATAATATTATTCTACTACTATACATGAAGCTATTTATATACTTCTAGAATATTCAAGAATTCTAAATTTCCCTATTTATCAAATGGGTGTGAAGTGTGGTTTTCTCAATGAATTTGTACAGGAGGATGTTTATGTAGGAAAAACACTTTTTAAAAAAAATGTATTGATCAAGTATTTAGACATACTAAGGCACTTTATTGACATAAAAAATCCTATAGAGCATGCTATGGTAGATTAATTAAATTTTTGTTTCAATTTTTTTAACGGAGTTGAAAATCCAACATGTTTTATTAAATATATTTTTGAAGGTACCATCATTTTTCCAATTTATATCAATGAAATTATATTTTTCTTAAATCACAATTATCTTACACATTCAATTGTAGGTGTTATGAAATATATGTTTAAAATGATCATGATGGGTCGTTTACCTTTTTTCCTTGGTTTTGAAATTTCACAAAAACATGAAAGAACTTATATATATTACAAAAATTATATAAGATATTAACTTAAAAAGTTTGGTTGTGATAATACTAAGAGTATTAGTACAACGATCGGGACTCCAAAAACTATTTATCTTGATGAATATGGGAAACCAACTGATCAAGATAATTATAGAGGAATGATTGATATCTTGCTATATCTCATAGTGATTTGAACAAGTTTAATATTTTCTGTATTATTATGTGAAATATATAAAGAAAAATCAAGAGAATAACATATCAAAGATATATTTTATAATTATCTTATGGAAACTATGGATCTTGGTTTATTTTATACTTATAGAAATTATTTCAAATCAAAATGCTTCGTAGAAGATGATTTTACTGGATGTAAAATAGATATACAAAGTTCAAATGGAACATTTAATATTTTAAGATAGTATTTAGTCTCATGGTTTTCTAAGAAAGAACTTTCTATAGAAAAGTACATACAAGAGCCTAGGAAAGGTAGCTCCAATGAAAACAGTGGAGAGAGTGTGAGAATTTTATCTAGGATGATTTCATGTCCTGGGAAGGAGATTCCAAACATCGAGCTTTCAACTGAAGGTCAATCTTATCATGTTGAACCACAAGGCCGAGGCTCGGAGGATATTAACAAGCAGCCTCAATCTAGGGCTCGAGAATTTGAGCAGCACAAAAGCCCTGATATGACAGTACCCCCATGTAGTTCTACCCACGTGGGAGCCAACGGCATGGAGGCCAAGGATTATAGAATACCATGACAGGGGAAGTACTTTTTTTCAAGATGCTACAAATTAACTTCATGGAAAATGAAGGCAGGAGGGAGGTAGTGTCTTGGGTTCCTCGGACCCAAACACTTCCATTAATCACCTTTCATCCCTTCAGGCTGGGAGAGAGTGGAAGAATAATGGCTTGGAGGTCAAAGTAGGCAAGGCAGACTTTTAGTGCAGGGTTAGGCCCACAAAAGATAAATCAGTGGTGGAGTATAAAATCCATTTTTAAGTCCTAACAGATAAAGAAAAACATTAAAACAGGAGGAGGACGATTCATGTGATTATGGGTATAGCCAAGTCTCGATGGACAGTGTGGACAATTTCCAAGGGAAAGGTTATCACATCCCAAGAAGGAAGAAGTGGAAAAAAGGAATGCGTGACTCGGGGAAATGTATCGTGGTCCAGGGGAAAAAATCCAAGGGATGCAAACACTACTCTCACTTTCCTAAACCAATATAAACTAGTTCGACCAAGAAAGGTGTAAAAAAGGAAATGTAAGGCCTACAAGAAATGGAATTTAGAGACCCAAGAAAAGTACCAAAAGTGATGGAAGAAGAGGAAGGGGGTGTCTGAAGCTCATCCTCTTCTCCAAGGAAGAAATGATTGAAAATTTACTTCGGCACAACACCTCAAATGAGAAAATCTTATGAATTTATGAAAGATGCTTAAATGTTGATGCCACAGAGTAGCTATAAGTGTGGATAGAAAAGCAAGACCGAATCATAGCATGTGGCTTCAATCAATGCAAAATCACCTTGGAGGAATTAATTCGGATAATGTAAGGAATGGTTACCCACATTGAAGAACTTATCAAAGTGGATCCAAACACTCAGGTTAGTACTCTACAATGGGAATTATATAGTGTGTCTGACTCAAAGAACCTTAGTCTTGTGTTTAGCCATTTTTTGAGCTCTTTAAATACATAGTCGTTTTTGTTTTTTGAACCATGGTTTCCCACCTGTCCTTAAAGTGGATTTATAATAAAGATTTATATTGGAGAAGTAGAACATGTGGCCGCAGAATATTTTTTTGATCAAGTGTTGTGGATAAAATGCACACCCCCTGATTTTGGCTAGAGTTTTTCCAAATCTCATTTTTTTAATGGCACAAGTGGAATGGATATATGTAAAAACTCATCACATTGCTCAAATGATGAGAATATATATATTAGTCACCATTTACATCAAGACCACATACAAAAAGAGGATATCATTCTATAATTCATCGACATGCAATAAAAACATCCTAATATTTTTACATAAATATCAATTTCGATAGATTTGAATATATTAAATAGAATCTTGGAATATTTAATGTAAAATTATCATTCTATATACTTATTGTTTGTCAATATCCACACAGTAATGAACTCCTTGAAAAAGGGGGACCAATTTTTTTCGAATTCAATGAAATATATTTTTGTTAAATTTTTTTTAAAAAAATTTCATGAGATTATTTTTAAAGAAAATTACTGAAAACATTTTTGTTACAATGTTTTTGAAAAGTTTTTTTTATAAAAACTCAAAATAAATATTATATGAACTGTTTAAAAAAATTGAATTATATTAAATTTTTATAAATATTAAAGATTGAAATTATTTTAAAAGGACAAGAAGTTTATATTACTCAACAAACTTTTGAAATAATGTTTAAAAATTTCATATAAATGGAATATACTATATATTTTACATATATCTATTTTTAAAATTATTTTCATGCAGTTTATAAACTTTATAGTTTTTGGAAAAATATTTTACTAATAAAAACTATAGATATTTTTAAATAATTTTCAATAGATCAGGATTATTACAAAATATTTGGGGAATTTCATGATCTGTTGATCTAAAAAAGGGTTTAAATCTAAACCATTGTATTTGAGGAAGTTTAATCATCTTTTTTTTTTTCTAGCCTTTATAAATAAGAGTGGGTCTCCGATCATTCTACATTGCATACTATAGTGAAGAGTTCTCGTATCTCAGATTCTTCTTCATTTTATCATTTATTGTTCGTCTGATTCCTCAGTTTGACGGATCAATCAGATGGCTTCCTCTTGTGACATCTTGAGAAGAGTTCCAGTTAATGTGATGTAGATAAGGAAATACTATTTTTAGCCAAAACGTCCCAGAGATAGGCATGAACCTTCCCCAAAAAAATTATTTATAAAAAAGTGTAAACAGTACAATACAACACAAAAAATGGGAGCCTTACAAATCCTTCTATTCCAAACACTGACACTGTCATTATGGACCAAAATAATGCAATAATTGGGTAGAACGAAGAACCAACAGGAACTGACCTCTATAAGCTCTCTTTTGGAAAGAGAATCTGCAACCTGATTCACTTCCCTATAGACAAGAGAGACATCAATGCATATTAGCTCAGTAAGTCTAAGACAATTTATCTATGAAAATAACATCCTCCATGAAACATTCCTAGATCAGTCTTTCAAGATCTGTACAGCAACAGACGAATCCGACTCTAGCCACAACATTTTCCAACCATATTGAACTGAATACCTGACCTCCTTTATCATTACCCATAGCTCTGCCTCAATCTCATGCACATTCCCTATGTAGTGGAAGAAGCATCCTTTAACAAAGCGCCGATGAGTTCTAAATACTCCGCTGCACCCAGTAGGGTCTGGAGCACTAGAGGCCGCCCCATCTACATTCACTTTCAGCCAGTCATTGATTTGTGGAATCCTCCAAATGTATTTCATCATTCTAAGATTCCTCTCACTACCACATAAAACAAGCGTCCTCAAAGGAATAAATTCATAGATATCATTTTTCATTAACCCAGTTTGATTCACTGAAGCATGTTAAATGTTGCGGTGGATCTCCATAACACCCTCTCTAAAAGAGGGCCTACAATTATAAAAAATGGTGATGTTTTGAGCCCTCCATATATATATATGAAAACACAGAAACAGTGGCAGCAGTGAGCAGATATTTAACATGCTCACTGCATGATGTTTGTAGGGCCGATGTAAGTAGTGAATCAATCGAGGAGAAACTGTTGTGGCATTGAAAGGTTTCTTTCACATAAACCCATATCCAAGAAGCAAAGGATCATTGAATAAAAAAATGCATGATAGATTCCTCATAATTCAAAAAAAATGACATATCGATGCAATATTTAGGCCTATGCGCTGGAGGGAAGATTGGATTGGCAGGCATTGCTTTCATATTCTCCATATCATTAGAGCATCATTGGGGAAAATGAAGGGAATGAGTTCACCTGCCACCCATGAAGGTGTTCCAAATGCTATTCCACACTGTATGTTGTAAAACTCTCGGCTGGGGAAAGAACCATTGAGATAAGGCTTCCAGATAAGTACATCATTATCGACATAATGATACTTATCAATCACTATACGAAGATTACTAGGATGGGAATATCTATAGGTTGAATAGGAATAGTTTGATTACACTATCCAAATCCAGTGAAGCATGCCTATCATAAGGAGAAGAAATATAAATTTTTTATCTTTTCCTAGTAAAACACAATGGTTGACTAGGGTCATCTCACTTGAGGATCATTATAGTTGCCTACTCACTATTTTCTAATTCACATAAACACTTTTTTGATTATTTATGAAATCAATGGTTTTGGATTCTTAAGAATAATGTAGTGAAATAAAATAAAACTATAATAATATTCTGATAAAATTGAATTAGATTAGAAAATAAAGAACTTCTAAAATGGTTTGGTTTAAGGTTCCTTTGTTGTTCATTGTTTTTATTTCAAAATTAGTATGAGAGATTAACTACGAAAATTCATTATTAAACTACCACCATTTTATTTTATGGTTTGAAATCAATAATTCCAATGAAAACAAATTTCCACCTCCTCCTATAATCATGTTTGATGACACACCTCAACTGAGAGTGTGGGAATTTCTAGGACCTAGCTCCACCGTAGACCATTTCATCCACTGAACTACTAAACTTTGTTGTATAATGATATTGTGTTGAACATAATGGAGGTAAAATATTCAAATAAAATTATTTAAAATGTTTTATGATCTATGTCCTGGTGGAAAACTTATGAACCCATACATATCACTCTTAATCACCACAAAAAGATTCCAAACATTTAAATAATTTAATATTATAATTAAAGAACACTAAACCTCCCTCAAGGCCAAGACTTGGGTCATCCTCCAATTATCTGGAGTAAGAGATAACTTGGTATAAAGAAGATAAGAAGAGAAGAAAAGAAAAATAATTAAATTAAAAATAAAAATAATTATAAGAATTTAGGGCGGAATAAGAAACATGAATTAAAAGAAAAAATGAATTAATTAATTTATCAAATAATCTAAACAAAGATACTATAAAAATAAAAATAATATAGAGTAAAAATAATAATGATGAATATCATGTAGCCTTTTCCATCCATGGTCGATCTCCGCTCAGCAGCAGAATGATCCATCCTTTCTATAGGAAAATTATTCAAACCATTTGACTTATATTCCTATAAAAATGAATCCACAAGTCCCAGGGTGATGTTTTGTAATAACATAGGATTATCGGGTGTTTAAAATATATTCTGGGTATCATGGGTACTTTGAAATTTTTAGTGTAGAAACAAGTCATGTGGTTGTATTTACATCTATCACACATGAATGGAATACAAGGAGGTGTAATGTGGAATAATGATGATTCTTAATAGGAATGGATGTGGTGGGGGAATGATATTAAGCCTTCAAAACATCTCATGGAACAGAGGGACCTCACGTTCACATGAATGGTTTTCACTCTTTGAATGGGTTCATGGTGGTCAGTCAAGGTCCCAGTTACTTCCACGGTGATTTGGGGCCTCGAACGTGGTAGTCAAATTTATTTTTAGCTCTCTAGGGCATCAACTATATAAAATATGATGATTCCAGTGGCAGTCAATGTTTTCAAGTGGCAGAGTACCAGTAGAGAGTGGCGGTTGGTGTAAGATTGGGTGTGTCCAAATACATGAGTCATAAAGTAGAGGCAAAATGACACTATTTTAATAAATATGAAAATTAAAATCTTAAAATGTGTCCCACATTAGAAAAGTTTCAGTTTATTTTCTTATTTAAGTAACATGGTGAAGTAGTAAAAAATAATACACATGAGGTAGGGATGTTCTCCAGCATACACACATGCACACTTTAGATGCCCCCATGCTAACATATGTTGGCCTTCATAATTTTTTGACCACAATATTCATAGGAGATACTCCCTTGGATTTCTTTAGACACTTTCCGGCTCATATGGGACCTCTCATGGGTGACGTGGCTAGCTGAACCCATGTGAGCTGCCTAAGTGGATGGTCTGCTGTAGTTGAGGGCTAGTAAAACCTGTTCAATTTTTTCAACTGAAAATTTAGAAATTTTTTTAAACACATGTAAAATTATCAAAAAAATAATCATCAATAACATAAACCATTAAAAATCCACATTAAAATTAAATTAAATTATTTAATTTTATATCCCATATATTAATAAAAAAATGGAATAAATGGAATAAATGGAATTATTATGTTAAATTAATTTAAAAATCAATAGAAATTGTTTACATTTTTCTATGAAAATACAAGTGTATAAAATACCCCCACACATAAACTATTCTTGTCCTAAAAAATTAAATATAATAATTTAATTAATGAGGGAACCAATTTTTCCACGATTCAATTCTCAAAGTAATAAAATAAAATTATTTTCATTATAAAATTTAGTATTCATGTTTCATATAAAAATATAATTCAATTTCTTAATTTTTGAAGAAACAATCAATCCAAATATTTTACTTTCTCAACTATCAAAATAGTTTATCTTCTATTATAATCCATTCAAGTTTCTCAATTACAAATTTTTAAAAATTTCATGTTAGGATTTACCTCACATTAAATCATTTCACTCATAACTCAAGATAAAAATTTATACAGTGTTATACTCATATCATTAGAACATGAACATTATCCATAGGGTTTTAAAGGAACCAATTTATCCAACTTATAAAGAAAAACATCACATAAAATCATTAGGAATTTATAATCAATGTTCAAATACTATAAAAAATATGGTCGGTTTGAATTTATGTTAAAAAAATTATTGCTCATAGGAGGAGGTTTTTATCTTAAGCGTATTACATGTGATCAAAAAATTAATGCTCAATGAAATTATCCAATTAAAAAGGAAGACACCCACTTCCCAATCTCAAAGTAAGGTTATGAAATATAAAATCATAATGAATTAATTATAACATCTTGAATTTTTATCTACTTTAATAATTCCATAAACTACCTTTTCAGATATTTTTTAATTTTATCAAATTTAAAGCTTGGAATAAACCTCACAACCTTCACCTAAACACATATGATAAATATAATTAGTCTAGTAAAGATTATATTTTATTCTTTCAAGTAAAAACCAATTCTGATTTTTTTTGTTTCAATAAGGAAAACAATAAATTATAATTAATGAATCAAAAACCATTATCAATACACACAATTATCACCACCACACTTTTTATTCACAATGTAGTGCATCCTTCCACCATGAATTTCTTCTCCCCCACACTTTAATTTTAAAATATCATGAAAATACTAAGAGGGGGTAGGAATATATAAAAAATGGCACAAAATTTGGCTCATTCCTAATAAGGTCATTCAAGGTCACAATAGCCTAAAAATGATAAATGTATAAGGTGTTATAATGATATGGGATTTATAAAATGATTCCTCAATATTTATAAATATGTTTTTGAATAGTCATTTTCTTTAGAAAGTTACATTGTATTCTATGGAAGGTGGAATGCCCCAATATCAGACAAGAAATATTCTCAAGATAAAATAGGAGGAATTTGGTATTAAAATCCAATCAGGAATGAAATTTTTAACATTGGAAAATCACTCATGGCATTAATAATAATAAAAAATCAATTAACTTAAATTCTATATATTTAATGTTTGAATAAAATATTTGAAATTCCCATTTATAAGAATCAACTAATTACCCCAAATCCTAAGTCATTATTTCAATATCCATGTTTCTCTCTAACTATTAAATTCTCCACCTAACTCATTCAACATCATTAACACTAAAATATAAAACATGGAATTACAGGGTTCCTAAATAACTCAAGTCTCCTTGATAATTCACATAAAACAGAAATTCAAATAATGGTAATGTATTTCTAGTTTAAATCTCAAAATATGTTTTTGGACAAAAATATATGGAGTTTAAAAGATAAAATTAAAATTGAACTTCATTTTATCATGAAGATTTATTATTTTCTTATATATTATATTTAGGGGATTCCTTATTCCATCATGATTTTGTAAAAATTCTTCACTCAATTAAAACAGAAAGATCATTCCAATTAATCTAAAATGTTAAGGTATTGGGGATGTGTGATACCCTAACTCATAATATTGAAATATGAAAACCTAATTCCTTGAAATTAAGTAAGATAAATATTTGTTTAATCCCCCAAGTGGGACTTGGGTTTTTACTACCTCCAAAAGGGAAGTACCTACTATTACCCATTGTTTGATACTGGGTGGGTCTTCTTGGATTTGAACCACTACATGTTTCTTTTCCCAGATTCCAATTCTTATTTTTTGCTGATGAGGAATGATCCTTCTATTTATTACACCAAATCCACCCCCCTTCATTATAATACATAACATTAAAATAGGGGTAGGATAAACTATGGATAATTCTCTATATTCATTGCTACTTATACATCTTTTTCCTCGTTATTTTTCTATTTCATTCCTAGGGTGATTTGTATAATTTATTTGATAAAATGGTGAGATAGAAGCTAATTCTAATTGGAAAATATTTAAACATGAAGACTTATAAACAAAACTAACCATTTTAATGTGAGAATCCACTATATTGGTTTCCTTTAGAATGGTCACTAGTCTCTCTTTACAGTCCTCCTATAATTCAGGTTCAATAATATCAGACAATTCCATGATTTCATCCACAAGTGCATTTTGTTCTTCTTCATATTCCTCTCAGAAAAGATAAGCATCATCCAGATATTCATAATTAAAATATCATAGAGATTTTTCATTTCAGTTTCAATAATATCAGATGATATTGATTTCAATAAATGATAATCTACCTATTTTATTTCTCCATCAATTTTTTCTTAAATTGAAAGTGCCTCTTGGAGTTGAGTAGTATCATATGGAGGAAAGTAGTCAGGATCATCCATCCCCTCATCAAATTCCACCAATTTAGTGGTTTATTATTATTTTAAGGCTCGCGTGAGGTGTATTGGTGTCATTTCGTCTACTTTATAAATAAATAGATCATGATTAATTTCAATTTATTCCTAATCGCTCCCAAATTTATCCAAATTTACATGATCCCCCTTTCATAACTTAATAAGAAATTATCCTTCATTTATTTCCACTAGCAGTGGTTGAGTGAGTTGGAATTAATATTCATGTACATCCTCCCCTATATCCTTAAGTTCTTAAACTTACATTATTAGTGGGGAAATCACTTCAACTAGTATCTTAGGTTATTTCTTCATTTTAGGGTCGAGTTTCTCCTATGGTGCATGTAATATACCAACCATTAGTATATTCATGTCTTCATTTACATTTTGGTTCAAATTCCATATTTTTGGATAATTAGGTGGTTTGTTGGTTTCTGAGGATTTTTTGGGGTTTCTTGGGGGTTCAGGGCATGAAATGTGGAGAAAGATGCCAAATAGTGTGAAGTGCATAGTTGGCGTACCATTAGTACAAACCGTGCACTTGGCCCAGGAAAACATGCAGCTTGGGGACACTTTCCGAGATAGGTTGGCACATGTTTACTAAAAAGTTTTCAAAACTATGTGAGTGCTTTCAATAAACCATGTAGATTATCACTACTTGGATAGAGTGATCCTCATAGATGGTGTATGATTTGTAAAAATCTATGACAAAATCATGTAGCCTTTAAAAATTGTGAAATTCTAGTTTTCCCCAATAGGGATTTAAGAGTTATAACCAGATTTTATACCCTATTCCCGCCAAAAGATTGTGTGACAAACCAAACCCTCTAATACTTTCATGAGATGATTATCCTTCTATTCATAAGTGTTTGGAGTGCTTTTGGGTGCGAATTGATGATCCAGGTGAGTCAAATATTTTTCCCACAGTGACATTGTTATATGTATGTGTACGTAGTTGTAACAAGACATTACCTTGTTGAGTGTTTATTTTTTTGATTAGGGAATGTAATTTGGGGTTTATATTTTGGTGATAAAACCTTCATAGACCCCTTTGGGTCTTTGTTGAGTGAGACTGAACCATGTTTTGCTCATGGGGTAAGCCTAACCCTTGTAAATGGTGAATAAAATTGGTAAACATTGAGATATTGGAATTATGAGAGTGAATGCGTAGTAAATGTTTAATTTTTTTATGTGAGTAGGGTTAATGGTTTAATTTAAATGATTATAATTTGGCCTTTTAAAATTATTAGGAGGTTTGAGAATGGTTTCAATGGTGTGTTTTGACGGTTCGACTTTATTATAGATTTATTGAAGGAAAATGATGTTTGAAAGTGAGTAATGTTTTGAAAGGAGGTATTGAACTCAATGTGATTCAAAAAAGGGTTTTCTTAAGATATTTCAAATGATGATAAAATAAGGTCAAATTTCCCTTTTTTAAAAATTGTTTAATGGTTGTTTTGAATGGTTGAAATAGAAATGAATGTCTTTGGGCATGTTTTAGTTTTCAAATGGATAGACCTGTGTTTTAAAGGGTGGATTCTAGATGATTTTAAATAAGTATTTTGGATTTTCTTTTAGACCATAATTTGGGTTTAAAGGTCTATTGGGACCATAGTCATCGAATTGATCTATAGGCTTGTGAGATAAGACCCATGAAAATTATGTTGGCAAGTTAACTTGGATTTAAAATGAACTAAATGATGAATGTGCATAATTGATGACATATAAAAATGGGTATTAGGAATAATGAAATATGTTATTAATATTTATTGTATGTGTTGTAACGTGTGAAATGGTTTGTAAATGATATTAATGTTAATTGTGTAAAATTGATAACAAGAAAACAGGGAGTATTTGGTTTAAGGAAAGTGGGTAAATGGGTTATAAATTGTAAATGGTAAATGTGTTAACGGGTTAAGGAATGATGATGAGTTATTATTTGGATGAAATATGAATAATGAACATTATGTGTATTGTTTGAGAACAGTTTGTGAACTGGTATATGTGGTAAATGGTTATGTAATCATGTGCACATGGCTTGGTAGTTGTGGGGTATTATACTTGAGGATATACACCCACATGTTGAGTAAGACAAACAATCTATAATACACCCCTATAATGTATGTGTTAGAAAAGGGGGATGAGGATCTATGCCCATAACTGTTGCATTTGATGAGAATACCTGGATAGAGGCTCCATGGTAAGTTTGATGAAATTATATTTGAAATATTAATCCCTAGTGAGATATGGAACTTTACTTATTCCCTTATGCAAATAATTTGACCAATATATGCCATTCTTTACGTGATGTAAATTTCTAACCCATGCAACACGTGATAAAATGGTTTATTTAATAATTATTAAAAGTGTAGTATATTCCATGATTATAGTTGGTTAAATAGGTAATTTTTAAAGGTGACTCATGTTCCTTCTATCCATGCTTATTTATTGAACTTGTTTCCATGAATAAACTATTGTAGAAACATTTAATTTCTTTAGACATTGTGGGTGGTGGCTTAATAAAATTTACTCACACCCTGCTCGGGATTCCATGGAACTTGGTTACCCAAGAAGATGATACTTGTTTCCTAATACAGGTTCCGGACATGGACCTGGTGTTTGAGTGTGAATGGGAAAATTAGTTAGAGCATGTGATATCAAGACTGGGATGGGACTTTGTTCTATGTTCTAGGTCTTTTATTTGTTTTGGTTTTGTTTTATGATGGTTAGGCTACCTTAAATTTAGTGTATTAATTATGTTGTCATAGTATGTGCTATATAGTAACTTGTTGGAATTGTCACATGTTGTCCTTTTATTTTTTTCTACTGTTTACTATATCTGTTGATTTTATTTATGTTATGGTATTACTTTGATAAGTGGATATATTCTCCCATACATTTTTCCATATACCCATGCTCTTAGGCAGTAGCCTCTAGTGTATGTGGAGGCATTCCTGATGTCATGTATCGACCCGGCTCGGGGCACCAGATAGTGGTCACCGAGTCAATGAAGTTAAAATGTTGTATTAGTGTATTTTCTTTGGTCTTAATATTGAGGAATTATATACATGAGACTGAAATCATATTAGGTGTTATTAATGATCTCGTTCCTGGGTACCTACAGCCCCGTATTTGAGGTAAAATCCTAGTTTCTAGGGGCGAGAATTGATTATCAGTTTTTTACTTTAATCGATGATTATTATTTCCACCTTGAGTGGTTCATGTTGATGTGATGTAATTAGTTTATTAGGATTTATCTCGTATATTGGATGGAAAGAGAGGATGTGATAGTTAATTCATCATGCTTGGCACATTGGATTGATAAGTCATCTGTATGTTGCCTATGATTGATGGTTCCTTAGGATTCATATGTTGGTAGTGTAATTTTCTTATTTTATATTTTTTTTATGATTTTTACCTTAAATTTTTTTCTAAAGATAATTCTTTCCAATGTGAATTATAATAAAGATGCATTTTTAAAATTTTGGGTTAATAAAAATGTTTTTGAAAGTGATAATTATTGGGTTTTGAAATTAATTGTTCTAAAATGTGATCCCTTGGGGTTTAAATGGTAAAGTTTAATTAAGAGATAAATGGTAAACTGATGTAACATTAGGGGAAACCGGTGGTGGTTATCCCTTGTGATGGGTGTTGATCCGATATATGGGTGGTTAGGGTAGTGATAGTAATTTTTTTTATACCTTAGGTTATAAGATGCGAGACCTTGAGGGATTTGGATAAGCCAGTTAGTGTAATGTTTCTTGTTGTGTCATGGATTAGGTTGTGACCTTGAAGTTGAAAAATAAAATCTGTTATTGTGAATGTTGTTACTCTTGTATGGCTGAGACATTTCAAGTTTTGTGTTAGATCATAGATTGGTTGTTTGTCTCGTGGTTTCGGTATACGTGTATGAGTACCATTCGTGTGGGTTCTAGAGTAAATTCTTACTTGGTGCGTTGGATATAGTATGTTCAAAATGGGGTAGGATTTACACCATGAGTGGTGGGTTGTTTATCGGGAGAGACAATGGCCTTTGTTAGGTGTGACACCATTTTATGGAGTTAGTGTCATGCAACCTTCAAAGTGTGACTCATAGTGGGGGTTAACAATTTTGTGAGTATCCATAAATGTGTAAGGCACATGTAGACATTTTGGGCATTAATGGAATCTTGCATAGAGTGGTGTCTAGTAAAGTTTTATCCTAGAGGTTAAAGTGATAATGTTAATGGTTTTAGATATGTGACATGAGTTGTAGATTTGAGTCAGTAGTCTAGGAAAAATATTAGGTGGCCTCAATGGAGGATAACTCAATGTTGTTGGATTCTTAGAATTAGAAAAATGTGTGGGTGCTTCAGAGGATAAATCAATGCATGGTTGATGATTTCTAGTGTGGTAAATGTATATGGTTATGCATTATTTTCATTCTCATAAGGTATCTAATTTCTTGTGGTTAATTGCAATGATATTTTTTTTAAGAGGAAAGGTTGTTAGGATCATTGACCCATGGCCTTGATGGTGGTTGATGCGGGAACCAATGTTGATTTTGGGAGAATATGACAATAGTGACCAAAGCAGGGATAGAAACTAAATATATAGAAGTAACACTCAGGGGCGGTTTTGGTCACGCGGTTTTGATTTCGTGTATGAGTGTTTGGTTTATTGGATGAGAATGTTTCGAATTCCTCAGCTCAAATGAGTTTGATAGACCACGAGGAACAGTTAAATGAGTGAGTGGGTGATGGTTTTAGCTCTGGTTATGTATTAATAATGTGATCTACAGTCAGGATAAGTGTGTTATCATAGGAAAGTGGGAGACCTTGAGGAATCTAATGAGGTCCAAATGTGGGCATACAGAAAAACATGATTTCCTTGGGGATGGATGAACATGTGTCTTTGGATGAGTGTTGATCATAATTATGTGTGATCGTAGTGGGAAGTGTGGGTTCTACACTAGACAAGTGAGTTGTGGATCGGTCCGATGGTCAATGTGTTTCCATGAAGATCACTAGGTTAATGCTGGAATGACTTGAGTTGGGTAATTGTAGTGATCCCAACAGGAATGTTGGGTCATGGCCACTTGATAGTTGGATATATATTGGTAGTTAGTTTTGGTTGGAAATCCCATTTGAGTTGCGGTGTTTGAGTTTGGATGAAACAATGGCGGGCGGGGAATATCGATACTTTATGTAGTTCAAGGTTCCCCCATAGTGTATGGTGAAATCATTGATGGATAGTTTTCCATGGTGTTCGTTGAATAATTCTTAGCATACCTTTTACAATTGTTGATCATGTCCAATATCATGACATTGTTCCAGGTGTTCTGAGATGGCTCTGGATTTATACCTAGCGACTTCAACCTATTTAAGTTGAATATGGGACAACATAAAGGTTAATCTCTTGGGGAAGCACATGTGGAGTCATGTGGTGGGGAGAAAAGCATTGACCGATTCTGAGAGAGGTCCTTTGGATTGGTTGGATGTCGAAGAATACCATGGGTTCCATTCTCAGAAGTCAATAATAGTTAGAGAATGAAGTTGGATTTTTTGATTCGAGAAAATATGGAAACCTACAACCAAGATTTTGGTTTAGTTTATGATCGAATCATGACCCACAATGGTTGAAATTACTTGATAAAAGTGGTCAGTACAATACTATATTGGTAGGGAGTTCTATGGCAGTCATGGAGGAATAGAGTAGAACATGGAGTGATGTTGTGGCATTGGTATTCCAATTATAATTCATTAAGGTCATATTTGGATTTCTTGGGGGTGGCCAAGTGGGCCTCTATTGTAGGGGTATATCGAGTAGAGAGATGGAAATGGACTTGGGATGGCATTAGACGTGATCTGAGTGGTTGCATCCGAGATGCGTTGGTGGGTACTGTAGATCCAGAAAAATGTTGTGGGGAAACATATGCTATGGCGGTGAAGTTTCACCAGAGGTTGGAGATGGACTCCATTAAGTTCATGCAGATGAGAGGGGTATGCCTTAAGTTAGAAACCATCTTTTCAATGTAGAGGTGTGAAATGCCAATTGTGGAATTGGGATTTCAATAGAGTGATTTTCCCAGGATCCCATGAATTAGTTGTGTAAAAGGGAACATATGTGGCGGGATATAAGCCACCTTCGATTAAAGTTGTATTGATAATTGAGATCTGGTAATGGGAATGGTTTTTTTGGAAGAACCAAGCTATATTTAGTTGATATATGGATGATAGAAGTGTGAACCATCTAGGTAGCATTGATGGAAAATATTAATGACAGATTTGGGTGGATTTCTCATAGATGTATGGGTTTGGTTAGTTGATTGATACATTGGGTAAATTTCTAAACTTGTGATGAGGTCATGTTGGTCTCCTTTTGATGGTGGAAGTAATCAACACCAAAAAAAAGAATGGAGATAAAGAGATAATGTTTTTAGTGGGGGGTACTATAGAGGGAAACTATCGGTTGATGATGTATGTACTATTATGGGTTGTATAGGGTTAGATGAGAATTTTCACAGTGTTTCAATCTAGGTAAAATAAATAGCTTGGGTTTCAATTAGTTGACTACAATAAAGTGAATGTTATTCTTAAGATTCAATAAAATAATTGGATTTGGTGTGAGGATATTGGGCCTCATGTTTTGGATCAGTGTAGGCTGGGATATGTGGTTATAATTTTGATTTACCTTTGGTTGATGTCAGGCTTTGGTCTCTATAAGAGCTTAAAGGGTGGGGTGAGATGTCACCAAGTGATTTGGTCCAGGAATTGTAGACATGATAGGACCAAGGGCATTCTTATTAGATATCACATGGTAATGTAGTTCCTTGTTTGTGTTCATTTTCAGGTGGTTCATTGGTGTCAATCAAAACATCCTCTTCTATTTGATGATGGTAATGATTGTTTTGAGGTAGTTAACTCCTCAAGGATTGTCGGCTCATATAGGCATAGTATGGGGGGATGTTTTTTGGGGTATTAATTTTTCTTTATTCTGAGTGTGTTTGTGACATGACCGAGTTCAGTGAAAAACATGGATGATGGAAGTTGAAATGTGGGCCTCATAGACTGAACATTGTTCTTGTAGGATCATTAAGTTTAGCAAGTATGGCTCGAGGATGAGCTGTTATAATGTGGGTATATTTTATGATCCTAACCTTTCATAAATGTACGTTCTTGTTAAATTTTTTGTCAAACATCCTTTGTTTTGGATAATAATGTTGTTATCGGGTGTATGATGAGTTTAGGTGGTGTCCTATGGGGTTCATGACATGAAAGTAAGGTGAAATTTTCTAAATAGTTTGAGGCGCATGGTCAGTACAGACCATGAACTAGGCCTAGGAAACCATGCATCTTGGGGACCCTTTTTGAAAGAGGCTCTCACATATTACCTCAAATTTTTCAAAATAATGTGGGTGCTTCTAGGAAACCATGAATCTTATCCCCACTTATATAGAGGAAGATTCAAGGTTGGTGCACGAATTGGCTAACTATGTTGTCAAACTGTGCGGCCCTTAATAAGAATGAAAACGTATTTTCCCCTCTTGAAAATTAAGGTTTATAACCCAATTTTCCTTCATATTCCCCCTCCAATATATTTTGTGACAATCCAAACCCCCAATGTCTTCCAATAGATGATTATCCTTTGATTATTGGGTGTTTGGAGTGCGTTTGGTTTTCAAATGAACATTCGAGTGAATCAAACACTTCGATTTTCATTTTTTTCTAGATTAAGCCTTGTAGAATCTCTCCTCTTCATTAAAATAACTAAAACCCTAACTTTTTAGAAGATTATAATTTGGTTATTTATTGGGTTATAGATTTTGAATCAAGTACGGAGGATAAGAAAGCATTCTTCAATGAACATGAGATGTGTGGTCTCAATGTTTTTTTCTC
Organism: Viscum album; assembly: GCA_963277665.1. Taxonomy (NCBI): domain Eukaryota; kingdom Viridiplantae; phylum Streptophyta; class Magnoliopsida; order Santalales; family Viscaceae; genus Viscum; species Viscum album. The sequence continues at coordinate 1,714,035,155 of OY728133.1, forward strand.
ATATTCACGTTGATATATGTATCTATATGTTGTTGTTTCAATATATTACCCTAATTAATTTTTATATTTTTTATTGGAGAAATTTATTTGGGACTTATATTGAGGTTCTTAAACCTCTACACACACTGTTGGGCCCATTGGTGAGTGAGACGGACCTATGGCTACCTATGGGGTAAGTCGGACCCCTGTAAATGGTGAATAAAATTAGTAAAAATTGAGATATGGGAATTATGATAGATAATGGGTATTAAAAGTGTAATTGGATATGTGGATAAGGGTAATGGGTTAATTGAAATGATTAAAAGTTATATTTTTTAAATTCCTATGATGTTTTGAAATGGGTCTATTGGTGTGATTTGGGGATTTGACACGATTGTAATTTTTTTAAAGTAATATGATGCCTGAAAGAAAGTAATGTTTTTATAGGATTTGTTAACATCAAAGTGATTAAAAATGGGGTTTTCTTAAGAAATTTGAAATTATAACGAAATGAGGGCAATGTTACCTTTTTGAAAAAAAATGGTTTAATGGTTCTTTCAGATGGTTGAAATGGAGAATATAACCATTGGTCATTGTTTAGTTTTCAAAAAGGAATATTTACCTTTTAAAGTGATTCTTCAAGATGATTTCAAATAAGTATTTTGAATTGTGGCTTATACTATAATGTGGGTTTACTGGTCTGTTGGGACCAATGTCATTAAATTGATCTTTGGGTTAGTGAGATAAGACCCATGACTATTATGTTGTAATGTTAACATGTTAATGAAATAAACTAAATGATGATTGTGTATTGTATATGATGTAGCATAATGGATTTTTGGGTATAAGGAAATATGTTTTTAATAGTTATTGTTTTTTCTAGTAAACATGAAATGGTATGTAAATGAGATTAATGTTAATTGTGTATAATTGAAACAATGCATAAGGTAGTGTTTGATACAAAGAAATTGGGATAATGTGTTATGAAATGTACATGGTAAATGTGTTGATGGTTTGAGTCATGAATACGAATTATGTGTTTAATGAAATATGAAATGTTAACTTTATGTGTATTGTATGAGAATAATTTGTGAAATAGTATATGTGGAAAATGGGTCATAAAAAATGTGTACATGGATTAATAGTTGGGGGTATTGGACATGAGAATCTATGTCATTAGTTTAGGGTAGAATGAGGCTCGAAACCACACCCCTAAAATGAATAGGGCAGGTAAAGGGACTGAGGCCTTATACCCCAAAAAATTTCATTTGATGAGAGTACCTAGACTAAGGCTAAAAGGTAAGTGTGATGATTTTTTTATGAAAAGTTTATCCCTAGCAAGATAAGAAACATGACATATTCCATTATGCATTGTAATTGGCCAAAAAATGCCATAATGTACTTGATGTAAATTCCTAACCCTTGGAATACATGATAAAATTGTTATTTAAGAAATTGTTAAAAGTGAAGTCTATTCCTGGATAATATTTTGTTAAATGGGTAATTGTTAATGGAAAAACATGTTTATTCTTGTCATGTTTATTTATCACACTTGTTTACATTCCTACACTTTTTCATAGTCTGGTTATTGCTTTATACACCATTAGTGGTGGTTGAATGAGTTATCCTTACACCCTTCTTAGTCTGATAAGGAACTTGTGTACCTGGGAAAATGCTACTTGTTTTCTGATAAAGGTTCAGTACAAAGACCTCATGTTTGGGTGTGTATGGGATAATGGGTTGGATCATGGGAGATCATGAGTAGTTTGGGACTCAGTTCTATGTTTTGGGTTTTTAGTGGTTTTGTTTTATGATTGTATGACTTCCTGACATGTTGTGTATTCATCATGTTGTTATAGCTTGGGCTACTTGGTTACTTATGGGAATTGTTGCATGATCTCCATTTATTTTTTTTTTCTATTGTTTAATATATCTCTTGATATTATTTCTGTTATGGAATTTATATGATAAGAGGGTATAGTCTCCTTAACATTTCTCCATAGACCCACACAACTAGTCGGAATCCTCTGGCATACAGGGAGGAACACCTGACGTTAGGTAACAACCTGGCTCGGTGAACCAGATAGTGTCCATCGGTTCAGGGACATTACAATGCAAGGACATGCATAGTTATCTATTATATATTTCACTATTGTTGATCTATTTATTCTTTATGTTCATTCTACCAATCTCTATAATAATCCTAAACAGATTCTTCACGTTGTAAATTATACTATGAGTATTCAGTCCATACAGATTAATAGAAATTTGGATACATCATGGAAAATATTTTTTATGATTTTGAAATAAAACAAATTATTTAGGATGTAAAAAAGAAAAAATTAAAGCAAAGATCTGACCAGATCTTCTAAAACAATGCCATTTTTGAAACATGCTTATCATAGGGCATGGAAAAAGAAATTTATTATATTTTTCTCATGAAATATAATGGCTAACTAGGATTGTCTTACTTGAGGAGCTTCAAAATTTTCTTCTCACTGTTTTTCTAATTCACATAATCTTTTTATTTTTTTATTTTTTTATTTATGAAATCAATGATTTTGGTTTCGGAATGATTTTAAAATTTAATAAAAACTATTATAATATTCATCTGAAATAAAATTATATTTGAAAATAAAGAACTTGGATAAGGGTATAGATTTGAGTTCCATCATTATAAATTATTGTTTTTTAAAATTTAGATTGACATTTTAGTTATGAATCTTTATTCTTAAAATAATAACCTTTTTGGTTTTTAAATATCAAATTCTATGGAAAATTAAATTCCACCTCCTCATAAAATCAATTTTGATGAAACACCTCAACTAAGAGTGTTGGACCTTCTTGGAGTCGTATCCACCATACACCATTTCATCAACTGAATGCATGAAATTCACTGTATAAAGAGATTATATTCAATAGAATGAATGGAAAATATTTTTATAAAATCATATAAATTATTTTGAGATCCAAATCATAGTGAAAAACCACCACACACATACATATCACTCTTAATTACCAAGAAAATATTCAAAATATTTAAATAAATTTATCATAGAATTTAAGAACACCTAACCTCCGCCGAGGCCAAGCCTTCGGTCTACCCCTATTATTTCGAGTAAGAGATAACTTTTTTCGATGAAGTGAAAAAGAGAATAAAACAAAATAAAAATAAGGATAAGAATAATGGAAGGTATAATAAGAAACTTGAAATAAAAGAAACAATTCAGGAATTAATTTATTAATGAAACTATACAAAGCTACAGAAAAACTAATATATAATAAAAATTAAAAAATAAGAACAACCTGGGGTCTCCTACATCCTTGGTCGAGCTCCCCATGATAGTAGACATAACCCTCATTTTTATTGGCCAATGATTTGATCCTTAAACTTGTATTCCAAAAATAAAATCCATGTGATGTTAGTTGATGTTTTGGAAACACTGAATATTTTATGGTGTTTAAAATATGTCATGGGATTGTCATGTGTTGTAAAATTTTTTTGCAGAGCAGAAACATGCCATGGGGAAACCTTCTTCTCCTTAACATGTGAATGGCATTAATGAAGTGAAATGTGGCACCTCGATGATACTTATAAGGCATATCATTGGTGGAAGGATCCTTATCAAGGCCACCAAACATCCCAATAGTTGGAGGAATCTCACATTTGTGTGCATGGTTTTCCCTCTTCAAAACTGGGCTTTATGAAGATCGTCCAATGTCCCAGTTTCCATATATGGAGATTAGGGGCCACAAATGTGGTGGTTGGATTAATTTTGAGCACTCCAAGGCATCAAACATGGAAATTCTGGTGATTGAGTCAGTGGTCAACATTGTTAAGAAGTGGAGAGTGGTATCAAGAATCATCTTTGGTATTTCCAAGAATATGAGTCATGATGGTGAGGTGCAATGACATAGAGTTTATAAGTATTAACAGTACCCTATTAAAATGTTTCATACATTTGAAAAGAGCTAGTTATCCACCCATATATAAGTATCAAGGCATTAAAACCATGGATTTGATTCCAGATATAGGGATGGGATCCCACATACACAACCACACACTTGACATGGGCTTGTGCTAACATGCACAGGATCACAAAGGCTTTAGACCACCCCATACACATGGATGACTCACCGCATACTCTCTCGACACCTTCAAGATCATGCGAGCTATCCCATTGATATCTTGGTTATTCGAACCCTTATGGAAGGGATAAGTGGATGACTGAATATAGTTAAATGCGAGCCAATCATGGAGTATATTTTACACATAAATATTTTGAAAAATTATAAAACACATTAAAAATTATCAGAAAATAATATTCAAAAAATAATAATTAAAAACCTATATTTTAATGAATTTTAATTATTTAATTTTCCTTCCCCTTATGTTACTAAAATATTGGAATACATAGAATTATTATGTTATTTTTATTTAAAACTCAATAGAATTTGTATATTTTTTATGAAAATATATTTTCATAAATTATTATGTTATTTATATTCTTCAAAGGAATTTTCTAAAGAAGATAGATTAAATCCAATACAATTTTTATTGTTTGGAAAATCATAAAAATTGAATATACAGGAAATTGCTAAGTTTTTTCAAATTCTTCTAGAAGGAGAATCAAATTTAGATACATACACACTAACTAAAAAACAAAGATCTTTTAAGAAATCCATGGAAGATTCTTCTCTATTTTAAACATATAAAAAAGTAAAAATGGTTTTAAATATTTCCCTAGAATAGTTAATAGTATAAATTTGGGATCAAAATTTTCCTATACCCAGGAAAGGAGATAACAATACAGTAAAAGTATAAGATTTTTATTTTTTGTATTTTTTATGTAATGTGATAAAATTAAACTTGGAAAAGTATATATTTGAAGTCATCGAAGTAGCGAAAGAAGGGCCGATTAAGTTGAAGATCTTTAATTTCCCAATCATTATTGACAAATATTTGGCGAGTTTTATTAAGGTTAAAAATATTTAAAATGATGATACGTCTATAAAATAAAATATTTTTGTAATCATATAAGAAAAAATAAACTAGATGATGTTGATCTATGATACCTCTTCGAAGAAGTTGATTAAAAAATTGGACAAAGATATGACCAAAATCAAAAAAGTTATAAATATGAAATATATTGAAAAAGAAGAGAACCCTATAATTGAAGTTGATGTTTGTAAACTCAAGTATGAAATTGAAACGATAATGGAAGTCATAAAACCTCTTACCTAGTTGAGGTAAAATACAAAGAAAATGTTTGATGAAGCATTTGTCGCTTCTTATCAACAAGAATGATCAAAAGAAACCTATAGATCATCCATTAGTTTGGATTAGGATAAGGCCTTAACACATAACAAACAAAAATATAAAAATATAAGAGAAGAGGAAAATAAGAATATAATGGATTAAAAGGAATGTTTATAATTGATTTATTAATATTTCCATAAATATTTTGATCATATTCCTTCAAGAGTTGAATTTTAACCAAAAATATTACTCCTTCACCTGATCCACTGAACGATAATTTTTCTTGAATAGCCTAAAAAATAATTGGTTCCACTATCTACTCAATTTAAAGAAATTGATAAAATCAAACCAATGGAAGTTGTACTTGTGCAACCCAAAGTTAAATAACAATTTTAAAATGAACAACAATTTACTGATTATTCTTGTTATTGAAAAGAATTGAATATTATTCCATTAAAGAGAGTATTAAAGAACATGTATCAATTAGTTGAAGCAATTAAAGAGGATTTATATTTTCAATAAATATCAGAATATTAATTATAATATTTATTAATTAAATTTGTGCAGAGTATTTCATCAAGAAACTCGAATAAGAAAGTTTCCTCAGATGAAAATGTAAAATAATTACTTGATCAAACATAAGACATACCTTTATTCAAAGATTGCGATGATAATTTCATTGAAATTTCTAATGATGGATACTATATGAATGGGGAAGTTATATTATCAAGGCTACTAGGGCCTTCAGTTCACAGTGCTTCAAGCGCTTCCACAAATTTCCCTCTAAGTAATTCTATCCAAAAAATTGAAACAAATATCAATTACCACATTGAAGTAATTCATTAGTTAGATGATAATATGAAAATTTTCCTCAAAATTCTTAGGAGTAAATAAATGATGAATAATATTGATCTCTGGGAAAACCCATTTAATTTGAAAAAATATTCTAATTTGGTAATCCAGAATGAAAATAAATTCAAATATTTCCAAGAAAGATCAAAACATGACTCAAGAATATTAATGGAACTTATTAATTGGATGTAACATATTGAATGTGGTTAGATATACTTTATGACCAGATTCATGGTATTCGAAATCCAATAAATCCAATATGGAAGTTTTCAAGAAGTATAAGTAATGATGTTTTTTATTTTATTAACGTAATAGAACGTCTAAAATTTAACATTATGAATCAAGTTGATAAATATATAAAACAATTAAATATGATTAATGTTTTTCTAGATTATGTTTTCAAATATAATAACCAATGGTTTTAAAATAATATAGTCATAGTGAAAGTAGCATCTTTATATAATGAAGTCATAAATCTAAATAAAGTTGTCGATGTTTTAAAAGATGACCAGAGTTAAAGTAGTAAGCTTTAATCCTGGAAATATTTATTTTTCAATATAAAAAATGGACGAAATAAGTTACATGTTTTGGAAGAAAATTTTACAAATATTAAGTTAGCCTTATTAGATCTAGATAAAGATCCATAAGATTTGAATAAAATGGAGATTATCATAAAAAACGTTCTGAAGAAATATTGATATTTTTTTTCCAACTATTTATTTTTTTGTAACAACTCAAACATATTTTTAATTGAAGATGTCTTTAATTTTTTTTGGATGGATGTTTCCAAAAAAAATTAGGTAAATTTTCTTCTAATAATTAATGTTTTAATTACTATGTTATTTTTGATATGGTTTTATAAATATATTTTTTTTGAATATATTTCACTAAAATTTCATGTAACAATTTTCTAATTAATAAAAAAATTATTTTTGATAATAAAAAAGGGTGAGAAAGGTTATAACTTTTAATGATAAAGTATAAAACTTTTGGAAGATCTAATGGAAGATTCCAAACTCTAAAACAAAGTAGAAGATAAAGAAACAAAGATGTGATATGTAAAATGTTTAAGTATATAAGATAAGGGGAGTAGTTATTTTTAAATTTTGTTTTATATTTAAAATTTTATGTTTTATTAAGGTGATTATTATTGTGTTAATATTAATTTCAATAAAATATAATTGTAGTGTAGAAAATCACAACACACTACCATAAATTATTTATTTTACCTACTATAATACATCCCTAGTTCTAAGAATGTTTTTATAGAAAATTTACTTTTTTAGATGTGGAAAAAAATGTTTATATGAGATATTATATATATAATCACAAACACCTATATCAAATGGAAGATAAAAAAGCTCATCATTTGAAGATTCATATCATTCTATAAGTCAAAGTTTAATAAAATTCACCAAAAAATATATTAAAAGACTACCGTACAATGACTAACAAACAACATCCAACATGAATTACAAACATACATCAACAAAATCTATCAAATAAATAATTCAATTTTAATATATGAAATAAGTTTATATATTCACATGATCAAAAATGTTTCTATCAGATGGAAGTCAACAACATTTAAATGGTGCTATCATAATCAACCATGTGATAAAGAAGATGTATTGAACCCTATAAAGTTAGGATAAGTACTTAAAAATATATTTCTACCATCTCTATGAAATGAAGAAAATATTAATTTTAGAATTTTTTTGAAATAATAGAAACATCTGAGTATAATGGATCTTTTTCAATCCAAGATAACAAAAATTGTTCAGATTCTTTTTTGTAATATATTGTAACTTTGAGGGCATTTCGTTATAATTTTTTAAGAGTTTATTATTAAGAAAAACAATACTAAGTTTTATTATAAATATATTAAAATTTCTGTGTTTTTAATAGTCTATCCAAACTTATGTATGATTGAGGGATTCTAATTATTGGAAGATCGAGTTTTTCTTGATTTTTCTTATCCAGGGTTCTTTTAGTAATTTAAAAAAAGAGTTATTCCGATATTTTTATCAAAGTATTTCCTACATTACGAAAGATATACCTTTATAGTTGGTTAAAACATGGACACCTAAATACTAGGTCATATAATTCCTTAATTATAATGTTTAATGTGGGGAAAATTGTTATAAGACTTTTATAAGTTTATCTTACTTGATTTATAATGTTTTACATTACTTGTTGTTATAATTTTATATTTTTTAAATTTAAATGTTTAAGGAATGATTCATATTGTATAAAATTTCTTTAGAATTGATTTTATAAAGTATTAACACAATTTTTTGTCTAATTAATTTTATTTACCAAATGTTTTATCTGAATCACCTGCATATAGAGGATAAGTATATTTTGAGTTTTATTTTATAAAGTAAAATTCACCCCTTATTGAATGTAAAATAAACCCACAATTACATGATTCATAACAAGGGTTTGAACATATTATATTTTCAAGATATTTTCTATTTAGAGTTTTTGAAAATCAGTTAAACACATTACATATGAAATTAGACACTTTGACACAGTAAATATTTTTTCCACAAGAATAGAGCTTTATGTTTACACCTCTAATTTATTTTGGAAAATTTTTCTTCATTTATGACTGGTCACTAAAGTGGAAATATTCAACATGATAAAATTTTTACTCATTCATATATCCAGTGAAAATTATTTAAATACATGGGATGAACAAAAAAAAATTATTATGGGATATAAAAATAATATAATCACATTATTCTAGTGAAAAAAATAAAACACATAAAATATTTTATCTTTTTAATAGTAAGGCTTTGGTCACAGAAACTAAATATTTCCATCTGAGAAAAAAAATCTTTTCTCAAAGAAAAACATTTAATCCCATTATCAAGTATAAGAAAAACCATGTAGTCATCCCAAGGCACATGTGATCTAATGAAAACATTCCTTTTTAAATTAAACCTTTCACCGATAAAACATTCCTTCCCTTGTGAAATAAAATTATTTCAATTAAAAAAAATTAATATAGTATAATATAGGTATCTTAGATCATTATATTCATAATAAATACCCACTCATCTTTAAATCAAGCTAGAAAAATTGAATCCTAGTTTATTCCATAGGGGAAACTAACTTAGTTATCCACACCATTCTTTTCCTTCAAAGACTATTCATTACAAATTGCATTGAAGAACTATAACTGGATTACCAATAGTCATGATCTATATAAGGCCCACATTTTATCATTTATAATGTTCATGAATCATATCATTAAGAAAAAATTTGTAATATTTTACCTTTTCAACATAAAACCCTTAATAGACCTATTTGAAACTATAAGAAAATCACTTTCTATTTTCACATAAAAATATGATGAAATGTCCCATTTATTATAAAAACTAATTGAAATGAAATATTCCCAAAAATAATGGGAGAATGAAATTACCTTAAAAATAACGAAATCATATAGATAATTAATAATAAAAAATAATTTATTTAAACATGGGAAAATCCATTCATGCCATATACACTATAAAAACAATAATTTTCACTTTGATAAAAAATATTCAAACACAATTTAAATAGAAAACACTTAAAAAATTCATTTATAAAACATTGTAACAAATTTTAAAAGTAGTTTAAAATTACCTTTAATAATATTTAATGAATACATATGATTATACATGGAACATTTTGAAGTACATGTATATGGATAAGAAAGAGTTTAAAAAAATTAAAATAAGGATTTAATGAAAAATCCCTCCAAAATTTAGTAACAATTAAATAAAAAATATTACAAGAGAAATTTTTAAAAGGATTTGTAAATTAGTTTAATTTTAATAAATTAATGAAAAAATAAATCCATATGGTTGAATATAAATTATATAAAATAAAACATTTGGTAAAAATAGATTTAGTCTCAATAAAAGAAAATTTCGATGAGAAATCCCTTCACTTAAGTCCAGAATCATTCCATTCATATGACTTACCTCTTGATTAATATGATTATATTAGTTTTTACATGATTAATAACCATTTTTATTTCATTAAATTAACAATATTATTTTTATTCCATTTTTCCATGTTTTATTTATTTTCTATAATGATTTTCATGTTGGATGTTCGGTTTATAACCAAAAATTAAAATCGGTGCATTGAACATGGTAAAATGAGATATGGTACCATGAACTATAGAATCATAAACATGTTATAATTATAATATTTATAATTAAATACATTTTTAATGAAAACCATCTAAGAAATTCGTGAAAAATGAATCATGTTGTTTCATGAAGATGATATTCTGTACGTACACATGAATGGCTTTTTTATTTTCATAAAAGATGAAAAACAAGTAATGTAAATAATAAATTAATTTTATAAAATCATAAATATTTTATACATGTCATATTTATTCATTATTTTCATCTTTACCAATATCCTTGTAAAGTGGAGATGAAAACTCATCACATCACTTCATATAGGTGGAAGTCCGCATTAGACAAGAATGATAATATCATTTTCTAACAGATGAAAGTTTAATAATGTATGTAATTTATTATCTTTAAATAATAATAATAAATAATTTATAAATATAAAATATATTATTGATTTTCATAATTTTATCCATCCTTAAGATCCAATGATTAAAAATGAAACATATCGCTTCATGGAGTGGTAGTCTACACGTATTCATGAGCGGTGTTTTCATTTCCCATATGATATCAAATGAGATGGGAAAGGATGGTACCATAATAATAATAAAATTTAAGAATTGGTAAAATAATGATTTTTTAATTTCAGTATGGTTATGGAATATTTTATGGACGTAAAAAAAGATATAAACATGAAAACACTTGGTTAAGAGTTTTACTTCTTCTATGTGAAACATCCTTTGGATTACACTTAAGAATTCAAGATTTGGTCTTCTAGTTAGATCAAGACCTAAAAAATGTGGGGGGGGATTTGAGGAAATATTTAATTAATTATTATCTGAATTAGAGTTCTTAATATGTGTGTAGAAGGGAGGATAATAGGTTCCCTTTTATAGGTCTGGGGAGTGGCGCAGTTGTAAATATTCATAGTTTTAAATAATATTAAGTCAATATTCTTATAAAGTGGAACATAAAAAAAATAAAATTATATTCTAATGTGATAGGGGTAAAAATTTAATAATCTAATAAGAATCATGATATGATTTTGGTGCCCTTATTACTTTCTTTATACATTAATTAACCTAATACACCCTTTACTATAGTGAAACATTTTTACATTGGTTACTATTTTTAATGAAAAAATGAAATTGAAATAAATAATACACTTTAACCTTCTAATTAAAAATATGGAATCAATTTTGATGATTCAATTTTTATATGTTGTGTAAATTATTGTTAATATTAGTGTGCAAAACGCAAAGAAAAAAAGTTTTTAGAAAATTGAATTTTTGAGTATAAAAATTTACTTATACTAAATTAAAATATAATATGTATTATTATAAAAATATTTATATTATTTAAAATAATATTTACATTATATTACATAAATATCAAATCCAAAACAAAATCATACTTTTAATGTACTTGATTTAAATAAAAAATGATAATTTTGCAAAAATCATCTTTTTCACTATTCACTCAAAAATAAATTTTTTAGAAATATCCCCAAAAACAAAAAAATATATATTATATTTAATTATTACACATATGAATTCATTTTTATCAAATTAAAATAAAAAAAATAAATTAATTTAATTTTTAAATAAAACCTTTTAATACACAAGAAACAATTCAGTTAAGTAAAACTATTCATTTTCAATTGAAAAAAAATATCAAGTAATTTTTAAAACAATGATTAATATGAATACATAAAATTAAAACTTATAAATAAAAATATTTATTTATTTATAATATTACATAGATTTTACCAATCTAAACCATAACCACTATGATACACACATGCACTTTAAACATAATTTATTTTCTCACAAAATGTTGATTAATATTTGTACAACAATACATATGTGTAGTCTCATAAGAAATATAATTTTAGAAACTATTAAAAAAATTTATTACCTATTTTGATGGAATTATATATATCCACATATATTTTCAATCCTTCCTTTGTAATCTCTTTTATATACATATATATTAATAATAAAACCATTGACGATGAATATCCTTCATGCATTAATATAAAAAATGATATGAAAAATTAGAACATTAAATTTACTTAAATATGAATAATATGTCAAAAGATTTAATATAAATAAACTACAACATGTAAAATTAAATATTAAAAATCATTTAAATTCAATAATAGTTAATATAAATATTATTTAAATACTAATCATTAACTGGATATATTATACTTCAAGCTAGAAATATTTCATCTCTAACATTAAATTTACTCTAATTCATTAAAAATGAATTTTATATACAATATTCATTCAATTACATATTATGAGTATATATATATATATAGTTTCATAACATTCTATACACTCATTAAAATGAATTTAACTAAATCAGTTAGAAATATCAAAAAATATATATAGTATGTTTAATTTAGAATTTTGTTTTATAGAACGAAATTAAATATTTTCATTTGGTTTATTATTGTCTAAATATTTGAAATTTGACTATTTGGATGCATATAATATCCTTTTTTACATATATATTTGATTTCAAAATGCTGGTGTGTGACAAAATTTCATTATATATATAGTTTCATTTACTAAAATCAAAATTTTCATCCAATATTCAAAAACCATTATTTTCCTAATATAAATCCAATATGAAAAAATACTTTCATTCTCAATTTTAACATATATTATTAATTTTATGAATTTAATCTCCATGAAACACACAAAATAAAATTACATTACAATGATGAAATCATGTAAAAAAACAATAATTTTTTTAATGAAATTTCTTTATCCTAAAAATTATATATATATATATATATTCAGTAGTCATACATGACATACATAATAATGTCGGTAATATATAAATATGTTTTACCACTGAATCATATTTTATATATTACTCCCACAATGTTATTTTTTATTGAAAAAATTATTTCATGAATTTGATTAGGATTATTAAGATAAAATTTATAGTGTATTTGATTTGAATTTTCCTATTTCAATAATTGGAGTCCAATGAAAATATTATTCTGATTTTAATAATATGAAAATGAAGAATAAGTAAAAATACATGCTTCCTCTTTAAACTAGGATATATCTATAAATATATTTACATGTTATCTAAAAACCCATTATTTAAAAATTTTCTTCTAATGATTCAAAATATTTATGTTTGGCATTCGAAATTTTCTATTGAATCCATAATTTTATAATTTACTTCATATAAAATAAAACACACTTATTTTGTTCAAAAACATGAAATGAATTCTAGTTTATTTTAAATAGAGATGTTTTCAAATAGAATGCATGATAATCAAGTTGTAGTTTGAGTTTTCTTACTTATGTGTTTGTTGTTGCCTAAAAACCAATATATTATTAAATTTAAAAATATATTTTTTAAATAATATATAGATGGTAATAAAAAAATAACATGGAAAAATAAATATATTATCGTATCCATCTCTGCACCTTTTATCAACATTAACCAAACATTTCTATATTATTATTATGTATTCATGGTGTAAATTGAGTGGATTTTACAATCAGTAATGTATTTATTAGATATAGGAATCCAATCATGATGGATCTTTCTTCCCTAACTTATGAGGTTTTATTTAAACATAAATAAAAACAATTTAATGGTTATATTAATATTTATTTATGTTTGGGTTATCAGGTTCATATTGTTTTGGAGCCATGATACATGTTAGGAAAATTATAGGCTTGACATTAACTAGCGGGGATGATGCTTGAGTGATAGGAGATCTGATTGTAAAATGCATGGCATGCCATACATTCCCAATAATGATGAGTGGATATTAGGGTTGTATATTATAGATCTTTTTTTGGTTATTTTGGGTTTGGTTTATTGTTGGAATAAAATTTAGACACTGGGTACCCAAGTAAGGTTCTAGGTGCCCTCATGACGTGAACACTAATCACGAGAGATGGGGAATAATATCCTAAAAAACCAATCAATTATCCTTGTTGTAGGGAAAATTAGGTATGTTGATCTAATGGAGTCAGGGCCTTTGAAATGTTTTTGAATCAAGTTGGGGATGGTTTAATCCTTCATAGAGGATGTGTTCTATCCGAACATGGTTTTTGGGTTTGTGTATTGTCTGGTTAAATTTGGATCCCCTAACACCTACTGTATATTAATATTAATATTAATATGTATTCAAGGGATATTAGGATCAATGTTATTTAATATCATGGACAAAATCAATATAATGATTTCTTTATTCAAATAGACTTTTAGGATTGATATTGGGAATTATATGTTGGTTTGGGAAATTTAACTAGTTATCTTATTTTAGTTGAATATTCAATGAGAAAAATGGATAATATTTTTAGTCATGCAATTATCGACAAGAATGGTGTCTATGAATTATATTTTAATTCATTATAGGAGGGTTCTTGAATAAATAATTAATATGGGTAGTACCACACATATCATTTCTAATTAGGTGGGATATTGGTTAGATTCATGATCTGCACGAATTTGGTCATTGTGAGAATTAAGTTCCTTGATGGAGAAAATCCCTAGAAATATTGGGGTTTAGTATGAAATATTTTTACTATATTGGGTTTTATAGATAAAATATTTTTTATAATGGGGTTGAGGATTTTACAAAATATTATTTCCTTTTGATGATATTACGGGAAAAGAATGAGGTTTTAGTTCAATTTCTTTAGATCAATGAGTTTTATATTTAATTGAATGGGATCAATATTTAAATCTATTTTCTATAAGTTATACATAGTTTTGAACATAGATTAGTGTAATATTCCATAATATGATTTTTTTGAAAACCACGAATATTATATGATATATCTTATTCTCTTGTTATTCTAATCAATATGGACATAGAAACTCATGGTTCATATTATGTACACTCTGATAGGATTCTTATAGAAATGGATCTTAACTCCACTATAATTGAAAATGTGGTTTTCTCCACTCTTGATGATTATTTGATTCATCATATTTAATATGAAACGTTTCCTCTATTTTGATTATCTTATTTGTGAATAGTGAATACCCATGTTAAATATCATATATATATATATATGATTAGTTTATTTTATTCTAAGAGATGGTATGAGATGAATAAATTTTATGAATTTAGGTGATATTATGTTAAGGAATGTATTTGGTTTTTAGATTTCGACAAATGACTGGTATTTATTTTGATCATTGGTGGATAATTCTGTAGTTCTTTATACATAGAAGTATTTTTGTTTTGATACATGTATTGAGATGTAAATTGTGAATAATAGGATGGTAGATATTAATATAGGGTAAGGAAATTATTAAAAGTTTGTTCTGGAAATATTGGATTTGAGAAATCCACCTATATATATACTTTGGGTAGAAATGTAGTTTAAAGAAAGGGTATGGATAATGATGGAAATTTATTATGAGTAAGTACAATATAAGGATCATACCATTCCACTCTAAATGGATAAGATCTATAGGGAATGGATGACATGATATCAAAAGGGATGGAGTGAAAAGATTCCAGTAATATATAGTAGGATCAACTTATTGAAACTAAAATTATAAAAATGTATTAAAATTTCAGGATCATTTTATTTTAGTGTATGAAACTATGGTGATGAATAACATAGTTCAATTGGATGTGCCCATATCTCACATACATGAACATATTAATTAGTAAATGAAATATAATAAGAATAAGGGTGGTTGTTCAAGTATTAGTGTTGATGGTGGATATGATCACTTATTATAGAGGTTGTATATTTTGGGAATAATTATGTAATGTAAAGGTTAATTTAAATTATATATAGGGATATTAATGTGTTTCTTAAATAAATTCATGGTATGGGAAGGATAACTCTAATTTTCAATGATCTATGGATTCATCTCCTAGAATATTAAATGATAATTATGGATGAGATATGGGATTTGGGGATGATTATTTCCGAAATGAGATAATTTATTATAAATAATTTGATTCATAATTCTAGGGTGTTTGATGAATCGTTATATTTTCTATATATAGGTACAAGGATGAATTTTCAGGGAGGTCCTTCTTTGTTAAAGAGATTGATATAGGTTGATGTGTATTTTTTAGTTTTTTTATTTTATTTTAATGGACATGTATTTTTATAACTTTGGTAATCATAATAATATATCTCACATGTACTATTTTTTATTCTATTTTAAAAAAGGATTGGAGGATTCACTCACTTCTCAACCTTTTGGTCATCAACAACATTCAATATCAGTGATACCCAAGCCAAGTAGCTAGTGTTTAGGATTGGTATCATAAAGGATAAGTGTTTTAATCTAAATACATATAAATAAATCAAAATATATAAAATGTTTCCTACATATTTTTAGTATATTTTGGTGGAACAAATATTTTTGAATGATGAAGGTATTCATCACTCAATGTAGTTGGGTTATTGGCCAGTTTAAAGGAGTCCAATTTTTTGTATCAAAGAACCTGATTTGGTTCATTGATTGAATGAGATATGATTTGTGTATTTATATCCTCTAGTGTGATGTAACTATATCAATTAGAATTAGAATGTTGTGTATTGACACTGAATGATGTAGAGACTAAATGGTTCCCAATTAAGGTAATGTTCAGTGGCATGAGTCATGTACATTATTCATTGATAAAAAAATAAAAAAGTATTTCTATGATAGAAGGACATATATATCAGTTATATAATTTTAGGATAATTGGAAGACTAGGAAAGGATATAATATTGCGGTCATGTAAGGGAAAGACTAAGTGGTCAAATTATTAAATTTTTGTCCTTTTGGCATCATCCTTAAATTGGGTAATTCTGTAATGTTATTTGATTTCCGGACAAAAAATAAGGGTCCATATGGCATTTAGACCATCATAGGAGGCAGGGTGAGGTCTAACCCAGTATGGGCCTTTGGGTGTGGGCTCTATTGTCTTTAGTTTTAATTCCACCTTACATGCTAGTGATTTTTATTACCATTCTTTATCATTTATTTATAAATAATTTTTTTATGAAATCATATTCATAATATATTTACAAAATGAAGATTATGACATCGAAATGAATAAATCGTGAAAAGCACATGTTATGTAATTTTAACATGTGACATAGGATTTGATCCTATCATTTGACCCATTTTGTACCTACTTCAATAAAAAAATTATTATGAAATCTATTTAAGATAGATAAATATTCAATATCAATCATTTTTTCTATAGGATTGTTTTTTTACATTTTGAAGGATGAAAATATCGTTTAATGGGAATTTTTTAAATTTTAAAATATTGTGCATAAATATTTTTCATGAAGGGGCATAATAAAGGTTTAAAATTATGTAATTTGACCATTTTCATGAGTAGATCACTATTGTTCCCTTTTTGAGAGATTTAGAGATCATAAGATGATGAAATTGCCAAAAAAATATTTGGATTTTTGTAAAAATAGAGGAATTTTAATTATTATTTTGATGATTGTGGAATACGAGGAGCTTATAGTGTTACCCATGAACATATACATTATTAAAATCCATTATATCAATTAATTATTTAGTATAACATAAGTTTTTTATGTTATTATTCAAGATTTCATGTAGTGTTGAATATTTTATGAGTATTATATGATGAAAAATGATTGAATGAAATTTTATATTATTATTGTTATTAGAAAATAAAATTTATGATGTAATATTTTTATTCCACTCATGATGAGACTTCTTATAGAAATATAATGGACTGGATATTTTAATGGTTTAGATAGTGACCTAGTAGTTGTGTGGAAATGGTATATGATGAAATTTATTATAGGATATATGCTTAGTTTTCATTTCATGTTATGATGGTGGAAATTTTTATATTCATACTTCCCTATCATCCTATATTATAGAAGGAAGTGTTTGTAATGTGCAATTATTTAAAAGGTGATGAATTATAAAATTATTTTCAATATAATTTTGACATGTTGATTGACTTGGGAAAGACACTATATTGATGTTTAATTGATAAAATATTTAACTATAGAGGATTTCCATGTAGAGTTTTATTCATTAAAACATTTATTGTGATGATAATTTCGACAATGTTCTATGGAGATATATAAAAGGTCATCCATATATATTTTTTTATGTTTGGGGTAGATTTTTATGGTATGTTTTGATATATTTATTGACTAATTGATAAAATTATTTAATATTGAGACCCTACTAGATTTATTGCAAAGAACTCATGATATTTCTATGTTGGGTGGTGAAGAATATTATGTACATCATATGATGATGACATTGATGTTGTGTATGTTATTATATTATAATGTGTTATGTTAATATATTGATTATGTAAATGGGATGATTTAATCAATTACTTAATCTATTTTTTACATTATTTAAGTGACATTTAACACCCTGATATTTTATGAGAAGTATATTTTTTTATGTCTTATGTTATATGCAACATCAAAATAATCTTTCACAGCACACAACACAAGCTTGTCTTGCGTTACACGCAATCATGACCTTCCTCGATAGCGTGTGTAGTACGCAATACCGAGTTCCACTAAACAACAATATATTATTATAATATTATAAACTATCCGTTATGAATAATATTAACTGAATTTTAAAAATTATAAAATTATTTTTCATCTTACACATTTTCTAAAACATTGTATGTGAACAAAATAAAAGTTTCGTGTAAAATAATTATTTTTAAAAAAATCATGTTTTGCCTCCTTTTCAAGGCGCACCCACATTGAATCTAGTTTTTGACATATTTATAGGTTCAATTTGACAAAATAAAATTCTTATTTGGAATCTGGATATAAAAATTTACTTTGGATATAATTTTCATATTATTTTGATAACTTTCAAATTCTAATAAATAGTAAAAACACGCTCTATTTTAATTAAAAACAAATTTTGTTATCACAAGAATTTATATGGTTAAATTATAATATATAATGGTTTTAAAGTATAAATAGAATATATTTTTACCCTTTAATATAATTTATGTCATTATCATTAATTAAACATTGAATTCATAGGTAGAAACTTTTCAATCTTTGGCAATGTTATAACTTTTAAAAACCTGTTAGCTTAACAACATGCTTAATTTTAAATTAATAACTGTAAATTATGTGTTTTGAATTTTGAAAAATGGATTCCATATTTTGATTCAGTGGTTTCCAAATTATGTTAATAGGTTTCTTTTATTTTTTTGAGATTATGAATAGTAACTACGGAAATTTTTATTTACTGTAGTTAATGGTAAATCGGGTAATTATGGGTAAATATAAAATAATAAAATTACCCTAACACTTGAAAAAATCCTATTGGATGAATAAAAGTCGACCCATATCACCTAAGGGTTGGACTAGATTCATTCATGGACTTTTTACCATGAAATAATATAATTATTATTAAAACCAAAGAAAGTGACAACATGTCACTCTCTTAACTTTTATAAGTATAATAATTTTAATTTAGTGCTAAACATTATGAAACTTTGAACATGAATAGTGTCCATAAATCTAATAAAATTATATATATCATATGGATTTATTTATAATTTTTAGGGATTAAAAAATTATCATTAATTATGACACAATAGTGATGTTGAAATTAATTTATTGATTGAAATATCAAATAAATGATTTTAAAAGTATTAAAATAAATATTATATGAACTATTTAATGTCCTCCAATAATTTTATAAATAGAAATGACATTTAATAAATCTATTAAATATTTTAGTTCAAATATATCTTCAGTATATATTTTATTTAAACTCAAATAAATGAATAGTGTTAAAATTGACACTATTGTTAATTTATAGAAATTACAAATTATAAAATTGTTTAAAAATCACAAAAATATTTAATAATTGTAAATTAAAATTTATATGGTCCAAAATATAATAACTTATAAAATTATGGACAATTAACAACATATAGGTAGTTATTTTTAATTATTTAAATTTTAGAATATTATTACCACAAATAAAATTAAATAGATTATATAAGGATAAATCATGTTGATAATGTTTAAAATAAATTTCCAACTTGTCTAAATTTTATTTTCTGATGCGATTACAACCCTATCTCATCTAAGATTCGGATTTGAGTCATTTATGGAGGTTTTTATGTGGGGTTGGAATTTATTATAAATTAATATTTCTTATAATTCCAAAGGTGCCCCTCTCCTCCCTCATAAAAGGGAACCTCCTCCCTCCCCTCCTCACACAACTTTTAGCATTCAATCTCGGCCAACCCCTACCAATTTCTCTTCTCCACTTCCCTAGAAACATCCTAGAGGTCTTGTTATTCTTCAAAGACCATCTTTAGTGCCCTAAGAGGTGGTTAAGAAGAGGCGCTTCAAAGAAGAGGTCGTGTTCGTTACTGATTCATTCAACTTTATTACTTCTTCTTCTTCTTCTTCTTCTACTTCAGTTGTTTCATTATGAAGTAATATCAAAAGTATCACTCATATAATGATATGTTATTATAAGTTTGAAAAAACCCTATTTCACCATCTATCCATCCTATGGAAAACGAAATCACTGTGTGTGCGTACGTACGGAATACCGTCTCCACGCTGTGTTGTAATCTATTTTCCACCACCACTTTACATGAATGTGTATAATGGTGTAAATAATAACTATATATGATTATTGTAAATTGATACTGATTCTAAAATAGTATACATACACTTAAATACAATTCCACGATCATGGGAATGATATCACCGCTCGTGCGTACCTATGGCCTACCGTCTCCACGATGTGATGTGACTCGTTATACATGATCTTCCTTGAATAATGATTACATAAATTAATTGAATGAATAAATATGATATATATTAAACTAATACCATTCTATAAATTAGGTATCTATAACCTAAATAATAGAATAAGAATTTATTCGACAAAACATGTATAAGAACAAAAAGTAATAAACACCCGAATAACAAGTAACAATGAAATATTACTAATAAGAAGCTATGAATATGACCATATATGACATCTTAACAATAATTATCATTCTGGAATAAGTCAATGACATTATTTAAATCATTATACAGGAGATTCGGACACTTACGAAGCAAATCAGACCTAAGGTAAGGGAAAATCTCACAATCTCATTTTTATCCGAGATTGTTTATACTTCTAAATTTACTGGCGAATATTTATCATCCACATACATGTTTCCTCAATATGTAATATTATTTCCATCCACCTATAATTTTTTAAATCCAATTTACCCACTGGTGTGTGTTTAGAAAAATATATGAAAGGAATCTTATGTCATTTTTAGTACGAGGTACTTTTAAACTTTTCCATCCAAAGTACGAGAAGAATGTTTTTTTAACTTGTACAAAATGGATGGATTGTTATAAAATTATTTCCATGAAGATTCCATTACAAGTTTTAAAGTTTATTTTTAATCAACTTATTTTAGTTTAAAATTATATGATATTTGAAGAAAGAAAAATGTTTTTGAAGTTGAAATGATATTTTCCTCAAGAATGGAGTTCAAGTGTTTTATCAAAATTCTTTTCCATCTAAGATAATATAGGGTTCTATTTCGATCCCTATTTTTACATTGATTTGATTATGTTATGATGTAATATATTTTATGATTTCATTTTTCTTATGTGGATTATGTTATGATGACATGATGTTTAAGAATCCCATTTTTATTACATGGGTTATGCTATGATGTATGACTTATGATTTTGTGGCACACATAATAATGGTTTAATTATGAGATGGGTGGGACCTATATCACCCTCCAATTAAGCTGGTAAAGATTTATATCTCATGAGATAGACATGGCTAGAATGGAAGGTTAATCCGGTTCAGGGAAACAGGACTGAAACGAGAAGTGAACTCGCTTTAGAAATGGACTTTGTCCGCTAAGATAGTATTGGAAAAGAGTCTTGGCTACTAATAAATTATTCTCTATGATTATGTGTGTATTCCACAAAGTTTAATCTTTTAATTTATGATTATTGGGATTACATTTCACTACTGTGATTTATCCCATGTTATGAAATTATGATCTCTTTTCCAGGTTATGATTTCTAAAATGTTATGTTCTTATGAATATAATGTGATTGATATTTCTTTTGTTTACCCTTACTGAGCATTTGAGCTCACCCTTTTGTATGTTTTCTTTCCCCATGTTAGGAAGAAGGTTATTAAGTTGGATATTCCAAAAGGGACTCTAGATATGATGAAATAAATGGGAGACAATGTAGATGCTTTATGGACCAGTTGTTTATGTTTCCCAGTTTATAAAGACACTATACCTATACGGTCCTTTCATGGTTTTGTTATATGTTTTAATAAGTATTCATCAATTCTAAAGTAATAATAATGTATGTAAAGTATGGGTCGTTATAGTTGGTATCAGAGGAAATGTATAGTCAACCTTTAGAAACTAGGATGTGAAAGACATAGTAAGAACCCTAAGGATAAGTCTATGCATAGAACACAATCTTAGTGTTTTAGATATGGCCATGAATAACCTATGATAAGACCTTAAGTGTGGTATTTTATTCTTGATTATGTGGTTTTACTATTATAATTAGTATTGCTCACACTATTCTTCTTGGTTTCAGTCAATGGCTGGAACCCAAAGGAACCGTGTTAATTCTGAATGTGACGGGCAATGCAATGATTGTCCCCCTGAGCAAACAAACTTTATATGAGCTGGAATGAAAAATATTTTATCCATTCTCACACAGCATTCTCAAGCTATGAACCATGCATGACTTCCAAATGAACAAAGGAGCAACATTCTATTGAATCCTTCATGAGGCAATGTCCACCTTCATTCAGCGGGTCTTCTGATCCATTAGTGGCTGAACAATAGATTAGTACCACTAAAATGATATTTTCAGTTCTTAAATGTTCTGAACATGACAAATTCATCTTAGCAGTTCATCGTTTGGAAAGTGATGCTGATCAATGGTGGAATCTTATCAAGAATACAAGAAAAAGAGATAACATTGTGTCCATAGAATGGGACGACTTCAGGAACTTATTTTTCAATAAGTAATTCCCTCGTAATCTTCAAAAAAATATGGATAAGGAGTTTCTTGAATTGAAGAAAAAGGATGATGAATCTCTTGGTACCTACGAAGCAAATTTTACAACACTTGCAAGGTACGCTTCTGGGATTATTATCCAACCTGAGAGTAATATAGATAAATTCTTTAGTGGCTTAAAACCAAGTCTTCAAAGGGCATTAGCCATAAGAGTATTCAATAGCTATGAGGAAATTGTTCGATGTTCTATCAAGGTTGAGATGGAGGTTGAAGTAACCTATCAGTCATATGCATTTGATAAGAAGAGGAAAATGGAATTCAAAGGAAAATCTAAAGAGCACACTGAAAAGAATATGACTTTTCCCTTATTCCCAATGTGTGGAAAGAAACATGGAGGGATTTGTCTTAAAGGGTCAAGTAAATGATTCAAATGTGGAAAAGAAAGTCATCAGGCATTTGATTGCCGCAATCATGGGAAGATAATGTCTAGTGATACGAACAAATAAAAGGCTACACAGGGTGCACCTTATACACTTCAATGTTACAAGTGTCAGTAAATGGGGCATTATGAAAATCAATGCCCTAATCCAAGGGTTGTTGATGATGATCTACGTCAACAAAATCTTAAGGCTAAAGACAAAGGAAAGTCACATGAAATTTCTATCAGCGATGTGGAGTATGATAATGAACTGGTGAAAGGTACACTTACCATCCACTCTAAAGTAGAAAATGTTTTATTTGATTCTGGATCCACCCACTCTTTTATTTATAAAGAATTTTCTAAGGGTATCGCCATATTACCTCAACAATTAGATGTTGAGTTAGCTGTGACAACCCCTAATGGCACAACAGTCACATCAAAAGTTTACAATTCTTCTCCGATTGAATTTTGTGGGAAAGTGCTTCCTGCAATTCTTGTGATCCTTCCTATAGTGGAATTTTATGTGATTCTTGTCATGGATTGGATTTCTTTATACGGAGGTCATATCAATTGCTAAATAAGGTAAGTGACATTTCATATTCCAGATCAATCTATGATCGTCTATCGATGCAAGGATGAACATACCCTTCTAGTGGAAATATATTCCATCTTATGGGTCTTGATTCCACTAAATGTCTGTTACTTATCTCAAATGGTTGGTGAGAAACTCATGATTAAGAATATTCCCATTTTACAGGAGTTGGATGATGTATTTCTGGAGGAATTACCGAGTCTTCCCCCAAATCTTGAAGTTGAGTTTTCAATATAACTCGTACCGGGTGCTTTTCCTATTTCAAAGACACCTTATAGAATGACCCCAATTGAGTTGCAGGAATTGAAGAAGCAACTCCAAGAAAATCTTGATAAGTTATTAATACGCCCTAGTGCATCACCTTGGGGAGAAACTGTTCTTTTTGTTAAGAAGAAAGATGGATCAATGAGACTCTGTATTGATTATCGAGAACTTAACAAGATCACTATCAAGAAAAAATATCATCTCCCACACATTGATGACTTATTTGACCAACTACGCGGAGCTCAATACTTTTCCAAGATTGATCTTCCTTCAGGGTATCATAAATTAAGGGTCAAAAGGGATGATATGCCAAAAATGGCTTCCGTACAAGGTATGGAAACTATGAATTTATTGTGATGCCATTTGGTCTTACTAATGTCCCTGCTGTCTTCATGGATCTGATGAATAGAGTCTTTAGAGACAATATTGATCAGTTTGTGGTAGTATTTATAGACGATATTCTTATCTATTGAAAGAGCAGAGAAGAACATGAAGATCACTTGAGAATTATATTGAAGACCCTGAGAAAGGAGAAGCCTTATACCAAATTTACCAAGTGTGAATTTTGGCTTCAGAAAGTTTCATTTTTGGGTCCCATAATCTCAATATAGGGGATATTTGTGGATCCAGCAAAAATAGAGGTTATTAAAAGATGGTCGAGACCAACAAAAGTAACCGAGATCTGATGTTTTCTTGGTTTGGCTGGATATTATCGATGTTTTGTGAAATATTTTACATGATTATGTAATCCACTCACTAGGTTGACTCGAAAAGGAGTTATGTTCGTGTGGACGGAGGAATGTGAAGGAAATTTCAAAGAGTTGAATAGAAGGTTATCCAGTGCACCAGTGCTCACACTACCTTGTAGTGGAGAAAGGTTTGTGATCTATAGTGATGCATCCAAGAAAGGGCTAGGTTGTGTTCTTATGAAAAATGATATGGTGATAGATTATGCCTCACGACAGTTGAAAATCCATGAGAAAAATTACCCAACTCATGATTTGGAGTTAGCTGCGGTAATATTTTATTTAATGATTTAGGGGCATAATCTTTATGGTGAAAGGTGTGAAATTTTTACTGACCATAAAAGTTTAAAGTATATTTTCACAAAAAAGGAGATGAATATGCGCCAAATAATATTGTTGGAGATGATTGAGGATTACAACTACTCAATTCATTACCACACTAGGAAAGAAAACAAGGTGGTAGACGCATTAAGTCGACAAGACCATGCTAGTTTATCCATGATGAGGATCACAAAAGATCCAATATTCATGGATTTACAAAGGATGGATCTTGGAATTATAATGGGAGGGTAAAAATCTTATCTTTATCAAATGAATGTTCAACCATCTATACATGTGAAGATTAAAGAGGCACATAAATAAGATGTAGAGTTACAAAAAAAAGGTGAGAAATGTTCTTGAATTCAACCATGACTGTGATTGGATAATAAGGTTCAGTAATTGGGTTTGTGTTCCTCCCATCCCAGAATTAAAGCTGAGAGACAGAAGTCTAAGGGGTTGTTACAACCATTACCCATACTTGAATGGAAATGGGAAACCATCACTATGGACTTTGTCACTGGAATTCCTAAAACATCAAAAGGCAATAATACTATCTGGATCATAGTTGATCGTCTGACGAAGTCAGCACACTTCCTTACTATTAGAGAAGATTTTTCTCTGGATCAGCTTGCCAGGATATATTTAAAAGAAGTGTTCATATTGCAAGGAGTACCACTTTCCATTATATATGACCGGGATCCGAGGTTTACCTCAATGTTTTGGCGAAGTATTCAGCATACTCTGGATATAGAGTTGAGTTTTAGCACTGCTTATCATCCTCAGACAGACGGTCAGTCTAAGAGGACAATTAAAACTATAGAAGATAGGTTGAGAGCTTTCTTTATGGATTTAAAAGGAGGTTGGGATAAACACCTACCTTTGGTGGAATTTTCTTATAATAATAGCTTTCACTCCGGTATTTAGATGGCTCCTTATGAAGCTCTCTATGGAATGATATGCCGAACTCCAACATGCTGGGATGTAGTTGGGGAAAGAAAGCTACTAGGACCTGATCATGTTGCTGAGATGGAAGAAAAGGTCCGATCTATTAAAAAACACATAAGATCAACGCAGATTCGACAAAAAAGTTATGTTGATAACCGAATAAAAGACCTAGTAGTGGGTGATAAAGTGTTCTTACGAATATCTCATTGGAATAGAGTAATGAGATTTGGAAAGAAGGGAAAGCTGATCCCTAGGTATATCGGTCCTTTCGAAATACTGGATCATGTTGGGAGGGTAGCTTACTGATTGGTGCTTCCACCGAATCTCTCTCAAGTTCATGATGTGTTCCATGTATCTCTCCTGAGAAACTACATACCTGATCCTTCACATTTACTCAGCTCAGAAGTTGTACCGCTGGAGCAATATAATTCTTATGAAGAATAGCCGATAGAGATTCTGGATCATAGTGAAAATGTTCTACGGAACAATACCACTCGCTTGGTGAACTTTTTATGGAGGAACCACCAATTAGAAGAAACTACATGGGAGCTTGAGGATATGATGATGGAGAGGTATCCTCATCTGTTTGTTACAAACTGACGAATTTCAAGGGAGAAATTCATTTTTAAGGGGGGTAGAATGTAACACCTTGATAGTTTATGAGATGTATATTTTTTATGTCTTATGTTATATGCAACATCAAAAAAATCTTTCCTGGCACACAACTCTAGCGTGGCTTACGTTACACGTAATCGCGACCTGCCTTGATAGCGTGTGTAGTACGCAATACCGAGTTCCACTAAACAATGATATATTATTATAATTTTATAAACTCTCTGGTATGAATATTATTAACTGAATTTTGAAAATTTTAACATTATTATTCATCTTACACATTTTTTAAAACATGGTAAGTGAACAAAATAAATTTTTCGTGTAAAATAAGTTTTTATCAAAAAATGCAGTTTTTTCGCCTTTTAATGGTGCACCCACTTTAAATATAGTTTTTGACAAGTTTATAAGTTCAATTTGAAAAAATAAAATTCTTCTTTGGAATCAAGATATAAAAATGTACTTTGGATAAAATTTTCATATTATTCTGATAACTTTCATATTTTAATGAATAGTAAAACACACTATATTTTAATTGAAAACAACGTTTTTCATCATAATAATTTATATGGATAAATTATAATATTAAATGGTTTTAAAGTATAAATATAATATATTTTTACCATTTAACATAATGCATGTCATTATCATTAATTTTACATTGAATTCTTACGTAAAAAATTTCAATCCTTGGAAATGTTTTAACTTTTAAAAACCCATTTGCTTAAAAACGAGATTAATTTTAAATTAATCACTGAAACTTATATGTTTTGAATTTTGAAAAATGGATTCCATATTTGGATTAAGTGGGTCCAAATTATGTTAATAGGTTACTTTTATTTTTTTGAGATTATGAATAGTAACTACGGTAATTTTTATTTACTGCAGTTAAAGGTAAATCGAGTAATTAAGGCTAAATATAAGATTATAAAATTACGCTAAAACTTGAAAAAAAATCCTATTGGATGAATAAAAGTCGAACCATATCTCCTAGGGGTCGGACTATATTAATTTCATGGACTTTTGACCATCAAGTAATATAATTATTTTTAAAACCAAAGAAAGTGACAACATGTCACTCTCTTAAATGTTATAAGTATAATAATTTTAATTTAGTGATAAACATCATGAAACATCGAAAATGAATAGTTTCAAGAAATATAATAAAATTATCAACATCATATGAATTAATTTTTAATTTTTAGGGATTAAATAATTTTCATTAATTATGACACAATAGTGATGTTGAAATTATTCTATTGATTGAAATATCAAATAAATGATTTTAAAAGTATTAAAATAAATATTATATAAACTATTTAATGTTCTCCACTACTTTTATATAGAAAAATTACATGTTATGAATCTATTAAATATTTTAGTTCGAAAATACCTTTTGTATATATTTTATTTAAACTCCAATAAATGAATAGAGTCAAAATTGACATAATTTTTAATTTATTGAAATTACATATTATAAAATTGATTAAAAATCACAAAAATATTTAAAAATTTTAAATTAAAATTTATATGGTCGAAAATATAATAACGTATACAATTATTGACAATTCATAACATATATGTAAATATTTATAACGATTTAAAATTTAGAATATTATTACCACAAATACAATTAAATAGATTATATAATGATAAATCATGATGATAATGTTTAAAATAAATTCCAAACTTGTATAAATTTTATTGGATGATGATATTACAACCCTATCTCATCTATGCTTCGGATTTTAGTCATTTTTGGAGGTTTTTAAGTGGGTTGGAAATTATTATAAATTAATATTTCTTTTAATTCTAAAGGTTCCCCTCTCCTCCCTTATAAAAGGGAACCTCATCCCTCTCCTCATCACACCACTTTAAGCATTCATTATCGGAAAAACCCTGCCAATTTCTCTTCTCCACTTCCCTAGAAAAATCCTAGAGGTTCTGGTGTTCTTCAAAGACTATCTTTAGTGCCCTAAGAGGAGGTTAAGAAGAGGCGCGTCAAAGAAGAGGTAATGTCCGTTACCGATTCTTTCAACTTTATTTTTCTTATTCTTATTCTTCATTAGTTGTTTCATTATGAAGTAATAAAATAAGTATCCCTAATATACTGATATGTTATTATAAGTATGAAACAACCCTATTTCACCATCTATCCATCCTACAGATAACGATGTCACCATGCGTGCGTACGTACGGAATACCATCTCCAGGCCGTGGTGTAAACTATTTTCCACCACCACCTTACATGGATGGGTATAATTGTGTAAATAATAACTATATATGATAATTGTAAAGTGATATTTATTATGAAATAGTATACATACACTTCAATACAATTCCATGATCATGGTAACGATATCATCACTCGTGCGTTTGTACGGCCTACCGTCTCTACAATGTGATGCGACTCATTCTACATGATCTTAATTGCATAATGATTACATAAATGAATGGAATGAATAAATATGATATATATTACACTAATACCATTCTGTAAATGAGGTATCTATAACCTAAAAATAAGAATAAGAATTTATTCGACAAAACACGCATAAGAACAAAAAGTAATAGACACCCAAATAACAAGTAGCAATGAAATATTATTAATAATAAGCTTAGAATATGACCATATATGATATAATAACAATAATTATGATTCTGGAATAATTCAATGAAATTATTTAAATCATTATACAGGATTTTCAAACACTTACGATGCAAATCGGACCTAAGGTAATGGAAAATCTCACAATCTCATTTTTATCCGAGATTGTTTATACTTCCAAATTTACTGGGGAATATTTATCATCCACATCCATGTTTCCTCAATATTTAATATTATTTTCATCCACCTAAAACTGTTTAAATCCAATTTTACCCATTGGTGTGTTTTTAGTAAAAGATATGAAAGGAATCTTTTGTTGTTTTTAGTACGAGGTACTTTTTGACTATTCCGGCCAAAGTACGAGAAAAATGTTTTTTTAACTGATACGACATGGATGGATTTTTAGAACATTATTTCCATGAAGATTCCTTTACAAGTTTTCAAGTTTATTTTTAATCAAATTCTTGTAGATTAAAATTATATGACATGTTAGGAATGGAAAATGTTTTTGAAGTAGAAAGGACATTTTCCTTAAGAATGGAGTTCAATTGTTTTATCAAAATTACTTTCCATCTAAGATAATATAGGGTTCTATTTCTATCCCTATTTTTACATTGATTTGATTATGTTATGATGGAATATATTTTATGATGTCCTTTTTCTTATGTAGATTATGTTATGATGACATGATTTTTAAGAATCCCATTTTTATTACATGGGTTATGCTATGATGTATGATTTATGATTTTGTGGCACAAATAATAATAGTTTTATTATGAGATTGGTGGGACCTATATCTCCCTCCAATGCATTGTGTAAAGATTTATATCTCATGAGATAGACATAGCTAGAATGGTAGGTTAATCCGGTTCAGTGAAACAGGACTGAAACGAGGAGTGAACTCGGTTCAGAAATGGACTTTGTCCGCTAAGATAGTCTTCGAAATGAGTCTTAACTACTAAGAAATGATTCTCTATGATTATGTGTGTATGCCACAAATTTTCATGTTTTAAGTTATGATTATTGGGATTACATTTCACTACTATGATTTATCCCATGTTATGAAATTATGATCTCTTTTGCAGGTTTAGATTTCCAAAATGTTAAGTTCTTATGAATATGATGTGATTGATATTTCTTTTGTTTACCCTTAATGAGAATTTGAGCTCACCATTTTGTATGTTTTCTTTCCCCAGGTCAGGAAGAAGGTTATTAAGTAGTATATGCCAAAAGGGACTCTAGATGTGATGAAATAAATGGGAGACAATGTATATTCATTATGAACCAGTTGTTTATGTTTCCCAGTTTCTAAAGACACTATACTTATACGGTCCTTTCATGTTTTTGTTATATGTTGTAATAAGTATGCTTAAATTCTTTAGTAATAAAAATTTATGTAAATTATGTGTTGTTATAGACATGATCACCATTCTCTTTGTAACTACCACCAAAGGAAAATTTTCCCATAAATGACATAAATTTGAATTAGTGATTTGTTGAAATAGATAGTAAATCTAGTATACCTTTATGAATCCATTGACTGATACTGACTATATATTTCTAGGACCACATAAAAGAATGGTCAACACTAAAATTAGGGGTTAATCAGTGTTGGAAATGTTTTTTAATAACATAATTTATTTCATAATTGTTTAGAAATGACCTCACATATCACATAGTACAATAAAATAGACAAAAATGATTTTTTATAGGGTTCACTCACAATGTGTGAGAAACACCATGGTCTGTTGTGGTTTTTATCACCCAAAACGTGGTCTTTATTTTAATATCAAGATAAAATATTTGGCATGGGAATGATTTTTAACCCAAAACAATGAAATAGAAACTACTTGTATCATGAGATCAAAATTATTACATGAAATATAAAAAATAAATGATTTCTTATAGAATAATCTTCAACAGAAGCTTCATTATCCTTGAACTATTAAAATTTCACCTCCTTCCTCATAATTTTAATAATCAATTTCATTATTTCAACCCCTTATATTTCAAAAATTATCTCAATATTTCATAGTATAATAGAAAAATATTTATCAAAACTCATAGAAGAAATTTCTCCAACAATATAACATAATACATCTCCCCATTATCATCATTCATTCCTATTTAAAAATCACTTGAGAAATATGTAACTGATTCATAGAAAAATAATCACAAGATTTAAATTTCTATGAATATAATTAAAAAAATCATTAAATAATTTTCACGATTCTCTTTATCTCTTAAAAAATATTATTCTTGATATAAATTAAAAATACCACATATAAGGTCATGTTATTTTTACATAGGTCCATATTTCTTCTATGAAAGTAAAGAACACATAAATTCAATATTACATAGCTCCGGTGAACATATGTTACTCATATGAAATATCAATAAAATATTGAATTATTTTAAAAGTAGTATTACATAAACTGGAAAACATTGAATATAATGACTCTCCCAAGATTCTCACTTCGAGATATGTTTCTTTACATACATGTATTTGACATATAATAGGAATTTATAACAAAAACCCAAGATTAAAAGTTTTCATTAGAAAATAGTTACTTATTACATCATCAACCTATAAAATATAATCAAATATTCTATCGTATTACCCTTATAAACTGATAACACACTCTTTAAATACTATGATCACATAAGGAAATAAAGATATATAATAAATGAGTAATCACAAATTTTCAGTAAAATGGTAAATCATTAAAAAAGAGATATATTAAAATTATTAATAGATGATAAATACGTGAGATGAATGATCATGATATAAATAATATAAATAATATAATTATATTATAAATTCATAATAATTGATCATGAGGAATGATAGAAAAATATATATCATTATGTAATTTCTGTATGAGAATGATCATTGAATCATATCATATACCTTGAAGATCACTTTATGGAGACTATATATCTCGGGTAAAACTTTTACCACCATCCCTAATTGCATCCCTTTCTGAATGACATATAAGTGTGGAACATACATAATTAATTTCATTAGAAATATAGTTATAGTATCACTACAAATATAATATAATATATATGTGTGTAGGACAAGTCTCACTACCAATATAACATAATCATACATCATGTATCGTCACCCTGCCATTATATATATAGGTCAAGGATATTTTCTAAGATTACCTAAACATTGGCCAAGGGAAAAAATTTATATATCATAAAAAAAGTTAAAGGCTCACTATAGAGGCTTCATAATAAAGTTTTAATAGATAACTGCACATGCCTATTTCATAATGTTTTCATGAGATATAATACATTACCCAATCAATTAAGGGGTTGTATAATTACAATACCACTTGTCTTCATATAATGTCATGCATATGTGTCTGATATTAATTTGAAAATTATTATAAATGTATGAAAAATAATTTTTAAAATCAGAAATAATCATAATGAATTTTAATTTATATACATTGTATAAATTAATGATTATAAGATCTAATGAATAATTTATTATGTCAATTGAACATTTGGGTATCTATGTGAAACCCCATCAATCAGAAGAAGGAGGTAAGAGAATTCACAAGGGAAATGAATTTATAGGAATTTAAATTTTTTTTATAGTTAATGATAATGAATCAAAAAGTAAATGTTAGATCATTTCTTTATAGAAATTATATTTACACCTTACCTCACATATGCCCTATAGCTTGAGTCTTGAATTTCATCATATATCCTATAACTTATAATTTAATAAAACTTTTATTAGTTATTTAAATGATTCAAAAAATTTTCCATGTTCATTTAATTATCAGTATTCATTTTAATTCCTTTATTATCACGAATCCCTTTCTTATTAAATTTATTTTACATGTTTTGGCTATTTTGAGGTAGTTCAGTTCACAGTTACAAGTCTTCTTCGATGTAATGGTATCAGTTTATAGTCACTATATAATGGTTCCCTAAGATATAAAATATAAAAGGAATATTTTTATTGTTATTAAAAAAGTAAAAGAGTTCAATAGTTCAATATATTTAACAAAATAGTTCCGAATGAACTAGTGTTTCCTCATAAGCTTATTTGAAACGTTTAAAATGAATTTTATTATTTACATTCTATACCAATATTATCATGACTATATTTTCATTATATAACCATAAAAAGGATAATATTTTATTATTATGTTACATTAAATCATGAAATCATTTTTTAAGAATAAATTTTAAATGAATAAGTAAAAAATAAAACATCAGCATCCACTTAGGAAGCATAAAACCCCCACGAGTGTAAAAAGTTTCAAAATGTTTTTAAAGAAGAGGAAAAATTAATAAATAGATTTTTTTAAAAGGATATACATAAGAAACAATTTTAAATTTACTTTTAAATATTAATTATTTGATTTAATGTGGTTTTAGATGAATTTAATTGTAAAGATATATATTTTGAAACTCATATTTCGACATAGGAACATCTTCTGAAATGGGTTTGATGATTGTGAATAAGAAATATAACATTATGAATAAATAAACATGATGAAATTACCATGAAAATAAAATCATGTAAGAAAATTAAAAAAAATTAATTGTTTTTATTGAATAGTAATCTTAAATCGGAAATGAAAAAGAGATAATTAAGAAATTGATATTTTTTCAAAGTAACGAGTTATGAACAAAAGTTTTATGTGAAATTTCAATACCATAAAATAGAACTATATAAGAAAAATAATGACAATTTTAAAAGACTTTTGGGAAAAAGTGTTTCAAATTATAAAAGAGAAACAGATTTTGAAAACATACATTTCCCTTTGATATACTACCTTTATAGGAAGACTTAAGCCTTCAATGGAAGATATTTGGGCTACACTAGGGGCTTAAAGAAGTGGAAAGGGGTGATTAAAGAGTTATTTGGGTAGATCTTTTAAAACATAAAGAGTTTTGGAAGTAAGTAGAATGGGGTGGAGGAGGGTTGTCTATATAGCTAAGGGTGAGGGTCATTTAAAATAATGCATTGATTATTTTTTTATTTAGTTCCAATAATATGAATAATATTGATTTATAAGACATTTATTAGTGTATGAATTAAAAACTTAGGTTTATTTAACACTCAAAATATCTGAAAACCAAATAGACATTCATAATTAAATTAAGGCAATGAGTTAAAAATAATATTTTATTATAATAAAAAATTATTTCGGCTTTAAAATTATACAAATAGTATTTTAAATACAAATAATCAATTTTAATTTAGTTATTTTAATAATTAAATATATTATCAATTTTAAAGAAAATTATATGTTTTTATGAAATATTTAAATCATGGTGATGTCATAAAACCTATAATATTCTTAAAAACTATATATATTTTTTCTATTAACCAATTTGTTTTTTTAGAAAAATAACAAAAATTCAACCTAAACAAATTTAAACATGATTATTTAAAACAATTATTATATTATATCAAAATTCCAAATTTTAGAAATTTAAATTTTAAATAAAATTGTATAATACATGAATTTTTTTCTCAAATAAAGATTCATTCTTTTGTTATGAGTGATTACATTTTTATTTGTTATTTTTTTAATTATTATGTGTTTGAAAATTAATTATTTATAATGGTTAAAAAATCATAAAATTCAACATTAAATTTAAATAAATTTAGTTTTAAAATAAATATTTTTTAGAAATATTTTTGGTGTGACAAAATTTATAAACAATTATTACCATTCTATTTCATTGACAGTTTTACTTTTCTATAAACTACACAATAAAAATGTAACAATGATTTTGTAACAATAAGAAAGTTTACAAATGAGGTATTATATATTTAATTAAAAATTATAAATAATTCATGATGTTATTTTATTATAAAACTTGATATTTAATATTTTATAATATAATTTTTAGAGTAACGAATAATGTACACATAATATGAAGATAATTATATAAAAATTTAATGAAATATTATATATATAAAAAATTCATGATAAAATATTTTCTTAGTGTAAAAATGATATACGACCATTTATTTTATCAAATTTTGTATATAAAAGATCATATGACCTTAATTTAAATGGTTATATGTTAAAATATTGTAACTATGAAAATATGTATCATACGTTGTTAAAAATTATATTAAAATGGATTAATTCCAGTTTATTTAATTATATTAAAATAAAACTATTAATATGAATAACGTAGTTATCAAATAAAACTATACGTGTATAATTAATCATTATTAAATTAATAATGATTTTATAAAATAATTCTAATAAATAATTATTATTCATAACACTCCAATTTACTTGAATTAATATTTCAAAGAAAAACATGTAAGGAAATCTATTTAGGGGATGAATATATATATAAATTATTAGCTAATATCATTAAAAAGTAATGCAGAGTAATTAATTTAAAATTTAAATACCCTATAAAAAATTTCAACCTAATAATTTTTCTCATTTAAAATAATTTATAAATGTTTTCTCCTATTTTCATGAACTACAGTACTATACGATAATGTTAACGTAGTTATTTTTTTAAGGAAACAATATGACACAATATTAATTAATTAGAGGTGTTAAAACCATGTGTTCATACTAGTAATACTTATCCTAGAACTATAAAAAAATGTTTACTTATTTTAATCATTATACCTAAATTTTAATCCATCCCATTTCCAAAAAATAAAAAAACTCAACTATAATACCAACTAAAACACCCAAAATCCACACTTCTGAATCTGGTTCTAAACATACATAATTTTTTTACATAAAAATTTTTACAACCAACTATTAGAATTAATGTTTAATTAATTTGGTAACTAAGTACATATTATATCAGTCATCTATAAATATTAGTCAATTCAATCAATGTAGAACCCTTATAATCTGACCACATTATACTTAACACCTATAATCACATTAGAAAAAGTGGAGAAATAATTAACAAGTGATCCAAAATTATCATTAAGGGGACAAAACATTAGTAATGAGACATATAAAAATTATCAATAGATCATAATCATGTGCGGTACATTACAATGAGAGAAATTACATGATTCAATGAATAAGATTAGGAAATCATAAGAATTAATCATGATGAATGAAAGTATAAAAAAATAACATGGTTTAAAGTTCCTAAAATGTAGATCTTGGAATCATATAATATACCACATAGAACACTTCATGAGAGAGTACATCTCTTGGGGAGGACTTTTACCACCATCCCTAGTGATAGTTCTTTCTTCATGACATATAAATTTGGAAGATATATAAATAATTCCATCATTAAAATATGTAAGTTCCCACTTCCATGAAATCATACACATATGTCAAGGTTTCCTAGCACGATTTCATAAACAGAGGTTAAAGTTCATCACCAAGATGATATAAATAAATATCATGGCTCACTGGTAGGACTTCATAAACATAGATCAATGCTCTATACTAATTCATTAAAAAAATAGGCCATGGATCACTTCTATGAAATCATATAATAACAGAACATGATAGATAATTTTTCCTATTCATAATTATTTCATGAGATATAATGCATCTCCTAATTCATTAAGGGATATATAATTTTTGGAAAACCCATCATTATAACATGTAATGTATATTTATTATTTATAAATATAAAAACAATCACACAACCATAAAATTTATAACATGATTAATGTCATAACCCCCTCCGATAAAAGATATCGCAATTGGGGGAGAGTGATTATGAACCCCAAGTCCCTCCTACAATAGTCCCCGAGTTAGAGAATAACACTTAGGGTATAAAAATCCCTTAAAATTGGAGGCATTACCCACTATAAATATATATGATTTGTAGATAAGATAAATCATCCACAAGAAACATGATTTAATAATATAAAAAGAAATAAAAACCATCCTACAATACATGCATGAATAAAACTGATACAGATAAAATACTCCCAAAGTAAATAGCTAAAACCATAGTTAATGTAGTGACATTACAACTACCCCAAAAGGTCCAAGCTAGTAATGTACAGCATGATCCACGTACTCTTCTTGGAAACATGGAAATTAGTTCATATATATACTGTGAGAATACATGTATACCTATTAGGGAAACCAAAGTCTTTTGTGAACATGTGAAAGAAGAATACTAACCCACCAGTGAGGAAATTATAGAACCAAAAACATGTAAACACAGAGTCTTGAATTAATTTTTAGTTGAATAACTAGATTGGATATCCTATGATCTCTATGGTTGATCCCATACACTTACTTGGGGATTCTAATATTTCTATTCATGATTTTTTTACTTCTCTAGGTTATGATATTCTTCATGACATTAAGAATGTAATATACAATTAATACTTTTCTATCTTTGATGAGTTCTTAATTTGGGAACCAACCCATAATGGAATGCTATACTATTAAAGTAAATTCAATAACCATTTTAGTGAATCCAACATTGATTTTTCCTATATAATATTTTTTGACAAGATTGGATAAAACCTTCAATAATCACTTTTTTAGGATAATTTCTCATAGCTGGGTTCCCACTAATGTTTGTATTCAATATTTTGGGGTTCAAATGTACTCTTAATGTTTCATATGTAATCAATATAGAGTAAAACTAACCATAATTTTCTATCATGTGTTACTATTACTACGCTTTGGAAGTATATTTTTTATCTCACTAATTACATATGGATTCTTTTGGACACAATACATCCCGAATTATAGTGTTGTTCTGCTACAGATACCACTCAATAGATTAAACACTTATTTTTTCTATAGTTTTCTAACTTTTACACATGATTTGGATTGAAATAAATGATTATATAAATAAAAATACCTCAATAAAATTACATGAATCCTGATTTAGGATTTATGCTATTATCAAGGATGATTGTTAGATCCATCATAAGAAATAGAGAAAATATATAAGTGATTTCATCATCCTATGATGTGTAAGGATTTAAGGAATATACAACCATACTCTTCGTACTTTTAAAGTATTTTGGAAAACCCCACTCTCATGTAAGATAAATGTTAATGTTGATGGTGCTTTAAAGGGTAACTCGGGACCCTCGGGCTATAAATCAGCATACATATACAACAATGGGATGCTACTTAGTGGTTTATAGGTAACTCGTGGCTTTTACATTTCACTATAAGAGGAAATTATGAGTTTCATCGACACAATTACCTTTATTAGGAAAATGGTTGTATTAATATTTGGTTTGAAGGTGATTAAACCATCATCGTGAATGCTCTCAAAAATGGTGTGGTGCATCGTTCTTGGCCGCATACCACTCGATAGATGGATTTAGTACACACACATTTTATGATCTACCATATTATTACACATAAATTTTGGGAATTGTAATCAATTGTATATGGGATCTCTAACAAAGGAGTAAACTACAACATCACCTGATTAGATGACCTTCCGTTTAAATTTTTTCCATTTAATGAAAAATATTTTAAAAAAAATTCTCTATTTTAAACATTTTTAACGTTTTTATTTTTATATAAAAGTGCCTTAGATTTTATCCAAGGAACCACCTGTTAAAAAAAATAATATGAATCATACTGATAAAGGGTACCCAGATCTGTATTCCCATTGGTTTTATGCTCCCACACCCCAACATCATATGTACTAGTTCTCTCATCTCCTTTGAATAACATATACAAACACCCCACATCATGGTCACATCACATCACACCCAAAGAAACCTAGGCCACTACCCCACAACACAGTCACATATCATCTCATCAAAAGACACTTGGGCTATCATATCATGACCACTTCATTAACCATAGTAGCAGGGTATCATGAACATAAAGGACATCAACCACTTACCCTCCTCCTAACATGAATGAAACATACCATAATCCACCTCATCATATTTTTGTAAGAAAAGTCAAAAAGTACATTGCTTGGAAAATTAAAAGAATATTTATATAAATTTTTTTCATAATAAATCATTGGTAGAAATTTTATTAATAAGTCCATTGAAATATTTTCAAAAAATTATTAAACCCATTTTTAAAAATCAGGGATATGGTAGATAAATTATATTCAATCGAAGAGAGAAATAATGTAGTATTTTCCTAAAAACATTTTCTCAGTCATTTTCAGTACCAATATAATAGTAGTGGTACTATTACATGAAAATATTACAAATAAAAATATGGGAATAAAATTTATTATTATTAAGATAAATATATCAAACCATTACCCAAAGGGGGAATTAAATAAAAAATCCCAAATAATGAAGGGATTATAATATAAGCCCATACCACTATGGTAACTTTTTAATAACAAGCCCCATGAATGAAAAAACTTCAAATTCAATTTTAAATACAATGAATAAAAATATATTATTTATAAAATATACCAAATGGGTAATATATACACTACACAAAATAAATAATTGGTTAATATGGCATGTGTCAAATGAAAGTAAAATAGAGACGAGAAACCCTTAACACTTTGGTAACATTTGTATCATAGGACCTATTAAATTACAAAACCTAATGAAACATTAAATAACATTAAAATAATTACATTCCTGATATAAAATGTAAATTTTTTTGTATATACACTGCACAAAAGAAACAGGCGATGAATATGGAATACGTCTCCCAGAAATAAAATAGAGACCAGAAATCCCATAGCTGAGGTATGATTTTCTTTTTATGTGTTTTTAATTCATATATAATAAATATTTATTTATTTTAAATATATTAAATAAACACAATAATATATATAATACCATATATTATTTAATTATATTCAATTATGAATCATTTATTTACAATTCATTGTTAAAATCCTTATGTTGGGTGATAATTACACTATTGTTCATGTATGTTTTGGTTTGGTAGTTTTAGTAATTTTTCATTTATCATGGTTACATAACCTCCTGAATTTTAAAAAATATATAAATATCATAGCTTCGTAGAGGAAATATTCCACACTTAAACATGAGTAAAATTATTGTTTTCCAATATATTGGAAGGTAATAAAGTATATATGATATTATAATTATATAAGTATATTAATTTCATAAATATAGTATAAATATGTTAATTAAATATTTATATATATCCATGTGATATGGTGATGGAAATCAAATCGCATTGGTTTCTCGAGGATGTAGTCAGCCTTACACATGATAGACAGTTTTGTTTCCTATTTAATGGAAGAGGAGAAAGTTATCGATTATGATATTAATGTAATAAAATATTATTAAATATTAGATACTGGTGTTATTATTTTTCATAGTTTAATAATTTTTTATGGATGTAGAAGAAGAATAAAAAAACCCATGGTTTGGAAATTTACCTGTTTTTCAGACAATCTAGGTTTATAACTAAATACACCCTAGATTAGATTTATGATCAAAAAATGCAATATATTATGTGGTTAGATATTTAAGGATGATATATTTGTAGTTATTGGATGAAAAAAAATTTGGGAGTGTGAAGGGAAGAGGAGAGTGGGTGGCCTTTTATAAATGGGAGAGATGACTCATTTGGTATTTTTAATAAGAAAATGTGATACCCAAGATTTCAAATTAAAAAAAGGAATCTAAAATGGATAATTCTTGAACCATAGATGAGATAAGCTTGTAATATGTTAATTTAATATAAATTTTACAAGTTTATACGTCATTTGAACGCTAATCTTTTTAGTTTAGCCCTTATTTTAACCATAACCGTTGAAATTAATTTTTACTATTCAATATGAAAAAAATAAGTTGAAATAATTATATAATTATAATTATTTTTATTAAAAAAATGGAATAAATTATTTTAAATTTTATTCAGTGATGTGGTAAATTTTAATATAAAATTAATCCCATTGACAAGATGGAAAAGCAAGTTTCGAATGAAAAAGTTTTCATAAGTATTGAATGTTTTAATATAAGAATACAATATGAAATCGATTAAAATGGACTAAATTATATTCATTATAATATAATTGAACTTATTTTAACTTTAATGAATTTTTTTTTGAAAATAATTAACCTTTAAATTCGTTAAAAAACATAATTTTCATAAAAAAATATTATTTTCACTAAATATCACAAAAGAAATTTTTTTAGAAATTATCTTAATTTCAAAATAAGATAATTTGGACAAGATTATATAAAAGATATATTATATTTTTTAAAATTTATTTTTTAAAAAAAGTGAATTTTAATTTTAAATCATGTGTGAAAAGCGCAATGAAATTACCTTTTATAAAAAGATAGTTTTTCAGAAAACATTTATTTTCATTAAAAAAATTCTTATTTTATTTATAATAACTATATAACCATAGAATTTATTTTATACATGTGTAAACAATATAGATTTTATAATTTATTCAGTCCTTTTAATACCTTCCAATTTTATGGCTAGGTTATAAGAGTAAATTATATTACGATTCATTAGACTCGGGCTTGCATTAATCACAAGCTATTAAAGAGATTAAATTTATTGAAATATATTCCATGAGTCATTTATGCTTAGTGTTTCATGATTTATAAGATATAGAAAATAATTGTTTTTGAATATTGGGGTGTTATAGAAATAGAATGGTGAATAATATTTTAAAACATTACTTATTGAATGTAATAATACACATCCCTATTGGAAGGAGTGCATGTTACCATTTACACATAGAACCATGATTTTCTAATACATAAAGAAAATATAACTACTTATGAGATATGAAATGATATGAACCCATCTTTGAATATATTTTGTATGTTTTGCATCAAGTCTTACATATTGAACAATTCAGGAAACCAAGGGAAATATATAGATGTTGTTGATGAAGGTTTTCTTTATTGGATATTCTGTAATAGTTCAGAACTTCTGGATCATCACATTGATGGAATTATAGTGGTATATGAATATGTGGGAATTCTTGAGGAGTTTGAAAATACAGGAGAGCTTTGAGATGGAAAATATATATGGAGGAGAGTCTTGTGTCATATAGATGGGTGTCACACCACAATGGCTATTAGCTGCGGTGTGGGAGGAATGGAGTCACAGTGTCCTAAGTTGAGGTTTTTTAGTGCAATTTCCTTTTAGAGGTATCTATAATGTTTATAAATCCTTTTATGTTGAGGTTATTTATCATCTGGGTGGATGTGGCATAGGTGTTTTGGCTGGGGCATGGAATCAAAGGATGAGGTTTTTAAAGGTTCGTCAATTTTAGGCATTGTGGCACCATGGAGTACGAGCATATACATGACCACGTTATATTATATAGGATATTGTTGGATCGAATAGTAGATATAAAAGTCTATTAGATGGAACAATACAAGAGGGGGGTGAATTGTAGGTTTAAAAACTTTGAGTTTTAGTAACAAAGAGATTAGTTTAAATGATCTTAAACTAATACAAATACAAACACCCACAATTGTATTGAATGTAAAAGGTAAGATGTATTGTAATACTAATGTTATGTAAAACAATTGTATTCAAGATGAACACAATAATCAGAGTAATACAGATATGAATGATTCTACCTTAAAGCGTATAGAACCAATCAA
Organism: Viscum album; assembly: GCA_963277665.1. Classification (NCBI taxonomy): domain Eukaryota; kingdom Viridiplantae; phylum Streptophyta; class Magnoliopsida; order Santalales; family Viscaceae; genus Viscum; species Viscum album. Next base: position 1,714,078,456 of record OY728133.1, read on the forward strand.
TACAATATGTAATAGAATGATTGTAATTGAAACAATTACAATTGAATATGTAAAGAAGAAAGGAAACAATACAAATCCCTTTCTAATACAAGTAACAGCGGAAATGTAAAAGTAATACAATTCTTTTAACCCAAAGAGAAGGGTTATCCTTTCACCTAGGATAAAAGGTCTGTCTCACCAACACCTTGGTGAGCCCTCGATACGATGATCGGCACGTCTGTCTGCCTATCCCCGGCAGCCCTCGATACGATGATCGGCACGTCTATCTGCCTATCCCCGGCAGCCCTCGATACGATGATCGGCACGTCTGTCTGCCTATCCCCGGCAGCCCTCTATTTTGCAGGTAATCGGCACCCCTGTCTTTCAATTACTTGAAAGCCCTCGATACGATGATCGGACACACAAAGCTGATGAGAGAAGTCACAGTGTCTCTCTCTAGAATCTTTGTAGTTCACAGAGTCTCTTCATTCGTTCTCTTCGTTCATCGTTGTGTTCTCAGCTTCAAATGACCTCCTATTTATAGGCCTCGGGTTCCAACGGTCATATTGCCTCCAACGGTCATATTGAAACAGAAAGCACGACATCGTTTTGATTAGTTTGTAACTAACTCAACGACATCGTTTTGTTAGGACAAGAGATATATAGAAATGTAAAACATGAGTACGATTCATATGCAGAGAGAGTTTTTGACAAAGTACCAAAACAAATAATGATCATCTGAATAGCAGAGTCAGTACGATACGATTGACAGAGTCAGTACGATACGATTGACAGAGTCAGTACGATACGATTGACAGAGTCACTACGATACGATTGACAGAGTCAGTACGATACGTTTGACAGAGTCAGTACGATACGATTTGGTCGGTACGATCAACATCGTACGATACGATAAACATGATAAAAGACAATTGTAATATACAAACATATGATAGAATACATTTGTGATTTCCAAAACATGATATAGAAGTCAAAATAAGACTTGACTTAACAATATCCCCCTTTTTGGAAAGCACAAACACACAAAGTAAATGAAACAAGAAATACTTATCTCTCCCTGAGTTTAAAAACTCTTCTGAATAAGAAAATTGAATACAAATAACTCCCCCTTAGGCATTGACTTTCCTAAGGATTGTATTCGTAGATTTTCCTTAAGAGCATTGTAATGCATTCTCCCCCTTTGTAAAACAAACTTTGCTTTGTAAATATTCTCCCCCTTTGTGATTTACAAAAAGAAAGGAGTAATCTCGAATTGTCTGAAAGAGTTAGTGAAGTAATACAAGACAATGGATAAAAGAGAAAGGATTATAAGAATTATTACAAAACAAACAAGTTCCAAAAGAAACAAAGACAACAATCATTTGTTTTCTCTTTCCTTCTCTTTCTTTATAAGCTCATGAAGCACAGCTTTCATCTTCTTGATCTCCTTCTTGTCTTCAGAAATTGATTCACCCTGAGTTTTGAGAAGCTCTTGTTGATCCGCAAAAATCTGATCTTGATTTCTGATGGTCTCCTCCTGTACTCTGATTACTTCTTCAAGGGTATCAATTCTGTTTTGCAGAGTCTTGTTATCCTTGGACAACACAGAATTTTTATTCTTCAGTAAAACCATTTCATCTTCGAAAGATGAAACTTTTGAGAATTCAGATTGGAAAACATTCATCCTATCTTGCAAGTCTTTTACTAAAGGAACATCGGCTCTTTGAGAAGATAAAAGGTTCAGCCTTTCAACCGTTTCTTTATCAAGCTTGTTGAAAGCAATTGCTAGCTCATTTGATAACCTCCTTATATCTTCAATAGCTATTTCATGATAATTGATTGAGCTCTCTGTTTTGTATGACCACTTGGTCATCTTATTGCAAGACTTCTTATGAGCAACTGAGCTTTCTGAAAGAACTTTCAGATCGGCTTCTACTGACAAAACTTTCTTTCTCAATTCTTTTACAGAGCCAAACTTTTTCCTTTGATTTTCAGTAATAAAATCAATCTTCCCTTCCAGCCTCGGGAAATAAGGAATGGTTTTCTCCATCCTTCTCAAAACATGAACAATGTAATCACTCTTCTTGAGAGAGATTGTATGCTCTGAATCAGTATCTTCATCGTACGACGCTAGTTCATACGATCTTCTTGAATCAACAACTGGCTGTTTCCCTTTCACTTTTTCTTTTTGTTTTCTTTCATCTTCCACTTTGTCACTAATGACAACTACTTTATCAGACTGAGAAGATTGAGCATCTTGCTTTTCTCGAGATGACATCCTGTCCGGAGATCTTTCCTGATCGGCATGAGGAGTTTGTTGAACACCTTCGCTCAGCTTTTGAAGCGATTCCTCTCTACTTTTCTTTGAACTTTGAAGAAATTCTAACAGAAAATCTCCTTCTTCTACTTCCACTTCTTCTATCACTTGTTTTCCTTTTTCTTTCTCAGGCAGACTCTGTACGATGGGCTCTTGGTGCACTTCCACAGTTAGTTGAGCACTAGCATCTTCAACTGCTTTTAAGACTTTAGAGATATCAAAGTCCTGAGCCATTCTTTTCAAAAGAGTCTTCTTTTTCTTTTCAGCTTGAAGGGTTTCTTCTACCCTTATTCTTTCTGCAAAGGCCTCAGCAGGGTCAAGACCAAACTTTGGATCACCTTCCTTTCTCTGTTCCTTGTCTTTTCTCCATTTGGCTACAACTTCCTTACTGTACCTCGGCTTCTTCTTTGATTTTGAACTAGTTTGAGGATCAGACTTTCGAGTAACACCGGTGGATTGATTGTCCTTGGCTGGCATAGGTGCCGATTGATTTTGAGCCAATTCAGCTTCTACATCTCTGAAAAAAAGTTTTGAATTTGAATCAAAACAAACATTCAGCTTTTTCATCGTACTCTTATTAATCAAAGATGGCCTCAAATCCATAGGTTCTCCTTTCAAAGGAATGTTACAAAACTTCATACTCTCAAGAATGAATTTCGTAAGGATGGCTGGATACATTATTATCTGGGATTTAATCCCTCCTTTCTTGACATTCTTGATGGTTTCAAAAACATATCCCATGAGATTTACTTTCCTCATATTCACAAGATAGTCGAGCATAAAGACATCAGAAACTTTAAGGGTTTCTCTATCCCCTTTCCTTGGGATAAGAAAACCTTGCATCCATAAAGTGACAAACCGATTGTCCGGTGAAAGATGAGATACTTTTCTCTTTTCCTCATTAATAACAAACAATGTTTTTTCAGCACTTTCTCTATTAAACGTACCAACTTCCTCTGGTAGTTTGTGAGATGGACAGAATGCATCGCCTTCTATAGAAACATTCAGAAAATGTGCCGCTTGTTTCACATACATAGATAATTTTCTATCGTACACAGCGAAGTTAATAGTCATATCTTTGTCGAAAGAAATAGTTTTGTAAAATTGACAAACTTCATCAAAAAGAACTGGATCTTGAATATCAGGCTTTTCCACACAGAAATGTTCCCATCCTTGAAACAGAATGATCCTCCTGATTGTAGAATCGTACATATCGAAAAAATCTTGGGATACTAACCTTTCTCTGTGAAAGTCTTTCTCTGTAAAAGTCTTTGAAGACATTTCGGCAGGAGTATTAGCAGAAGATTGAGACATAAAGGTTCTGCCGATGAGAAGATCGTACGATGGTTTATAGCTGGTGGAGCAGAGCTTCGCCTCAAATCCTGAAACTTAAATGTGGGTTTGGGGAGGGGAGAGGGGGTATTTATAGGCGATAAAGAGATGACCGTTGATATTCTACGGTCAAGATTAGATAATACCAGATCAATGGTTAGGATTAAAGCAAAAAAAAATTAAAAAAAGAGTGAAAAGAAACCTGTCGGAGAACATAAGGTGATTTCTTGTTTTGGTAAGAATCAAAAGTAAACACAATCGTAAGAAAAAAAATCATGATGCCAATGGAAAACAAAGTCATTACTATGATCGGACCGTACGATAGAAAATAGTCTTGTTACCATGAGCTGACAGTACGATGGAAAACAATCTCAATACTATCTTCGGTCGATACAAAACTATTTGAATGGTACGATGGAAAAGAATTTCAATACCATCATCGGTCGATTCAAAAACTATTGAATGGTACGATGGAAAAGAATTTCAATACCATCATCGGTTGATTCAAAAACTATTGAATGATACGATGGAAAAGAATTTCAATACGATAAAATAGAAAACTAAAAATGTCAATACGATAAACAGAAAACTAAAAAAGTCAATACGATAAACAGAAAACTAAAAAAGTCAATACGATAAACAGAAAACAAAAACAATCCAAAGAATAAATAGTTAAAGAACATAAGATAAAATAAACATAAAGACAGAAAGAAATGTCCTCCCCCTTTTTACGAGGAGTTTTTTACTATAAGGAGAGATTTAAAACAAGAAGTAGATATGAATGATTATTTTAATGTAATCATTCCTAGCTTCTCTTTTATAAATTCAAATCTATCGGAAGGTAAAGGTTTTGTAAAAATGTCAGCAAGTTGTTCTTGTGTTCCGATGAATTGTAAAACAATATCTCCTTTTTGTGTGTGATCTCTAAGAAAGTGATACCTAACATCTATGTGTTTTGCACGAGAGTGATGTGCTGGGTTTTTACTAAGAGCTATGGCACTTGTATTATCACACAGAATTTGAGTTTTGGAGAAACTCAAACCATAGTCAGTGAGTGTGTGCTGCATCCACAATACTTGAGCACAGCAACTTCCAGCTGCTACATATTCAGCTTCAGCAGTGGAGAGTGCTACTGAATGTTGTTTCTTGCAGGACCAAGAAACCAAAGAGTCTCCTAAGAAATGACATGTTCCAGATGTACTTTCTCTATCCATTCTACAACCACCAAATTCAGCATCTGAAAAACTTTTTAAAACAAAATCATTTCCAGAAGAGTAGAAAAGTCCTAAATCCATAGTGTCTTTTAAATACCGAAATATTCTCTTTACGGCTTTTAGGTGAGACTCTTTTGGATTAGATTGATATCTTGCACATAAGCATACAGAAAACATCAAGTCGGGTCGACTAGCTGTCAAGTATAGCAAACTCCCTATCATACCTCTAAAAATTGTTTGATCTACTGGTTTCCCAGTTTCATCAAGATCAAGAGTATTTGAGGTACCAATTGGGGTGCTAATACTTTTAGTTTTGTCAAATCCATACTTTTTGAGTAAGTCTTTAATATACTTATGTTGAGATATATAAGTTCCTTCTGGTTTTTGAGATATTTGAAAACCTAGAAAGAATGTTAACTCACCCATCATACTCATTTCAAACTCAGATTTCATTAAATTTGCAAAAGAGTCGGTTAAAGATTTCTGAGTTGATCCAAATATGATGTCATCAACATAGATTTGGACAACCAAAACATTTTTGTTTTCCATTTTGATAAAAAGAGTTGGATCAGCTGTTCCTTTTCTATAATTATTTTGTAAAAGAAATCCTGTAAGTCTATCATACCATGCTCTAGGAGCTTGTTTAAGACCATATAGAGCCTTGGTAAGTTTAAATACATGATCAGGATGTTTTGGGTCTTGAAAACCAGGAGGTTGTTCGACAAAAACTTCTTCTTGAACAAAACCATTTAAAAAAGCACATTTGACATCCATTTGAAATAGTTTGAAATTGAAATATGCTGCGAAGGCTAATAGAATACGAATAGATTCTAGTCTAGCTACAGGAGCATATGTTTCTTCATAGTCTATTCCCTCTTGTTGATTATAGCCTTTAGCAACAAGTCTTGCTTTATTTCTTACAATGATTCCATTTTCATCACACTTGTTTCTGAAAACCCATTTTACACCAATTACAGTTGTTTCTTTAGTTCTTTCAACTAAAGTCCAGACTTGATTCCTTTCAAATTCATTTAGTTCATCCTGCATTGCTTTGATCCAATCATCATCACCTAAGGCCTCACTTGGACTTTTAGGTTCAAATTGGGAAAGAAAAGAAAGATGTTCTATTTCATTTCTTAAGGAATTTCTGGTCCTTACAGGTTGATTTATATCACCAATGATATTATCACTGGGATGATTCCTAAGAAACAATTGATTTGGGTTTTGTAAAACCTGTTCATCAACATATGGTAGAAAATCTTCTGTGGTAAATGTTTCAGGAATACTTTCTTGAACATTTTCCTTATCAGAATGTTCTTCTAATAAAGGTTGATAAACATTTTTGGAAAACACATTTGAGGATGTAGGATTGGGTTGGTTGAAAACAAAAGGGTTAGTTTCATCAAATTTTACATGTACTGTTTCTTCAACAGTACAAGTGTTTTTATTGAAAACTCTATAAGCCTTAGAGGTTGTGGAATAGACTAGAAAGATTCCTTCATCAGATTTTGGTGCAAATTTGTGTAAATTATCTTTTGTATTCATAATGAATACTTTGCATCCAAAAACATTGAAGTAAGAAACTTTAGGTTTCCGGCCAGTCCATAATTCATAAGGGGTTTTATTAAGAAATGGTCTAGTTAAAACTCGATTTATAGTATAACAGGCAGTACTTACAGCTTCAGCCCAAAAGTGCTTAGCAATTGAGTATTCACTCAACATGGTTCGAGTCATTTCCTGAAGAATACGATTTCTTCTTTCAACAAACCCATTTTGCTGAGGAGTTCTTGGAGCTGAGAAATTGTGAGTAATACCTTTCTTACTACAAAAAGTTTCAAAATCTGAATTTTGAAATTCACCACCATGATCACTATGAATAGTTATCAATGGTAGGTTTTTCTCATTTTTAACTTGGGCTCTAAAAGTTTTGAAATAGGAAAAGGCTTCAGATTTCTTTGTGAGAAAGTAGACCCATGTAAATCTAGTAAAGTCATCAACTAAAACAAATACATAGTATTTGCCTCCAATGCTTCCAGATTGTGAAGGACCAAACAGATCCATATGCACAAGCTGTAATGCAATAGAAGTTGAAACTTCATTAATTGGTTTAAAGCTAGTTTTATGTTGCTTGCCAAATTGACAAGGATCACAGACTTTTGAAGAATCATATCTAAGATCCGGTAGCCCTTTTACAAGTCCTTTCTTTGAGAGTTTTCTTAGGTTTCTCAAATTACAGTGTCCTAATCTCCTATTCCATAGCCACGATTGGTCTTCTATTACACTTAAACAAGGTAAGTTTTGGTTCCTAAGGTCTTCTAAGTTAATAGTGTAAACATTCTCTTGCCTATGGGCAGATAGAATGAATTCATCCTTGGAATTGTGAACTAGACACTTATCATTTCTAAAATTCACAAGGTAACCTTCATCACATAATTGACTTATGCTGATGAGATTGTGCCTAAGACCTTTTACAAATAAAACATTTGAAATAAGAACTTTTCCACGAAAAACGATATTACCTATACCAACAATCTTTCCTTGAGCATTATCTCCGAAGGTAACTTTTCCACCTTTTGTTTTGATAACCTTTTCAAAGAAATCTTTGTTTCCAGTCATATGTCGAGAACAACCACTATCCATGTACCAAATGTTCTTATTGATACACTTCTCGTTTCCCTGAAAAAAAAACAATTAGATCTTTGGAATCCAAACTTGTTTGGATCCAGAAGGGTTAGATAAAAGAATTTTAGGAATCCACATTTGTTTAGCAAAATGAGCTTTATGAAATCCTAAGGATTGAGTTTTGTTAAGAGAACAATCTCTTCTCCAATGTCCTCCACATTGACACATGGAACAGAAAATGGTTTTTGGAGGAACAAAATAGTTATTACTAAAAACAGGTTTGGAATAAGTATAACCAAGACCAGAACGATTTCTCAACGATCTAATTTGAGAATACATCCTATCAAAGTTTTCTTTTCCATGAGTAAAGTTTGACAAACACTTTTTCAAGGATAAAATCTCTGACTTTAGTTTTAAAACCAAATTCTTGTTTTCTAAAACATTTGAATTTGAACTAGAGTTAGACTCTAAAATATTTTTCTTTGAAATAGCAGTTTCAAGATCCTTAGAAAGTTTATCCTTTTCAGATTTGACTTTCTCAAGGGTTTTTAAAATACTTTCAAAATCATAAGTTTTCTCATCAAGATCTTTAGAAAGATCTCATACTTCTTTAGTCAAAATAGAAATTCTAGAATTTTCTTTTTCAAATCTATTTTTGAGTTTAGAATTTTCATTTTCAAGTAACTTAGCAAATCTAGAAACTCATTCAAAAGAAGGTAATGCATCATCTTCTGATGATGAGGGTTCATCATTTGAAGATTCATAATATCTATTATCAACATAATTTGCATTTAAAGAGACATTTGTAACAGCTTCAGCATTATGTACCTTAGCCATGAGACAATGATCTTCAATTGGTAGTCTGGCTAGAAGTCCAATATTCCTTTGTCCTGACATCTCATATTCTGAAGAATCATCTGAGGAATCACTACCACTTGCACTCCATGTATCATTTGCTTTCAAGCCTTTCTTTGTCTTATAAAACCTTTTCTTGTTTCTTTCAGAGTGTTTCTCTTTTCTATCTTTCCTCTTTAGTAAAGGACAATCAGGCCTTATATGTCCTGCTTTCTTGCATTCATAACAAGTTACCTCTGAATCTTTCCTATCTTTCTTGTCTTTCTTTTTGAATCTATATTGAAAATCTTTCTTTCCCACAATCTTGTTCATCCTTCGAGCAAGATTAGCTAAGTCATTATCCGAAAGATTACAATCACTTGAATCAGATACAACTTTCTTGGATTTAGACCTTGTAACCCTTTCAGGTGTTTTAGCTTTAGATGCAAAAGCTACACTTCCATTCCCATTCTTCTTCTTATTGAAATCAGCATCTCTTTTCATTCTTGTCTCGTGCTGTAGAAGAGTTCCAAAGAGTTCATCAAGAGTAATCTGGGAAACTTTTCTATTTTCATCAATAGCTGTTCTTTTTTACTCCCATTCATTTGGCATAATATCTATAATCTTATCAACAAGAGCTTCATCATCAAGACCTTTTTCTCCCATAGATTGTAAGCTGTTTACAATTGTCATAAACTTTTGTTGAACTTTACATACTGGCTCTCCATAAGGAAAAACAAATCCATGATACTCTGCTCGAAGCATTGCTCTCCTTGTTTCTATAACCTTGGATGTACCAAAATGAGTGACTTCTAATTTCTTCCAAATACAGTTGGCTGCTTCACATGAAGATATCTGACTATATATATTCCTGGTCATAGAACATAATAAAGTATTGCGTACCTTGTAATTCAGTTGATATTCTTGCTTCTCTTGATTGGTGAAAGTGCTAACTTCTTTGTCAGGAATTTTGTAACCCCCAGTAAGCATAATAAAATTGTCTACACCGGTATTGATGACGAAATTCTTCATACGATCTCTCCAATACTCATAATCATTCCCATCGAAAATTGGTGGTCTAGAAGGATTCAGATTATCTATTGATCCGATATTCATTCCTGCCATCTAATACAACAAAAACAACTTTTCCACTCCACACGTTAGTGTAGTAAGTATTCAAGATAGTAATAAGAAATAAAGCTAATAATACAAATCAGTGGAAAACCTCCTCTGATACCAATTGTTGGATCGAATAGTAGATATAAAAGTCTATTAGATGGAACAATACAAGAGGGGGGTGAATTGTAGGTTTAAAAACTTTGAGTTTTAGTAACAAAGAGATTAGTTTAAATGATCTTAAACTAATACAAATACAAACACCCACAATTGTATTGAATGTAAAAGGTAAGATGTATTGTAATACTAATGTTATGTAAAACAATTGTATTCAAGATGAACACAATAATCAGAGTAATACAGATATGAATGATTCTACCTTAAAGCGTATAGAACCAATCAATACAATATGTAATAGAATGATTGTAATTGAAACAATTACAATTGAATATGTAAAGAAGAAAGGAAACAATACAAATCCATTTCTAATACAAGTAACAGCGGAAATGTAAAAGTAATACAATTCTTTTATCCCAAAGAGAAGGGTTATCCTTTCACCTAGGATAAAAGGTCTGTCTCACCAACACCTTGGTGAGCCCTCGATACGATGATCGGCACGTCTGTCTGCCTATCCCCGGCAGCCCTCGATACGATGATCGGCATGTCTGTCTGCCTATCCCCGGCAGTCCTCGATACGATGATCGGCACGTCTGTCTTCCTATCCCCGACAGCCCTCGATTTTGCAGGTAATCGGCACCCCTGTCTTTCAATTACTTGAAAGCCCTCGATACGATGATCGGACGCACAAAGCTGATGAGAGAAGTCACAGTGTCTCTCTCTAGAATCTTTGTAGTTCACAGAGTCTCTTCATTCGTTCTCTTCGTTCATCGTTGTGTTCTCAGCTTCAAATGACCTCCTATTTATAGGCCTCGGGTTCCAACGGTCATATTGAAACAGAAAGCATGACATCGTTTTGATTAGTTTGTAACTAACTCAACGACATCGTTTTGTTAGGACAAGAGATATATAGAAATGTAAAACATGAGTACGATTCATATGCAGAGAGAGTTTTTGACAAAGTACCAAAACAAATAATGATCATCTGAATAGTAGAGTCAGTACGATACGATTGACATAGTCAGTACGATACGATTGACAGAGTCAGTACGATACGATTGACAGAGTCAATACGATACGATTGACAGAGTCAGTATGATACGTTTGATAGAGTCAGTACGATACGATTTGGTCGGTACGATCAACATCGTACGATACGATAAACATGATAAAAGACAATTGTAATATACAAACATATGATAGAATACATTTGTGATTTCCAAAACATGATATAGAAGTCAAAATAAGACTTGACTTAACAGATATTGTGTGTGTAAATATACAAAGATCTAAGACATGTGTTTGAACAATATTATATGGTGTGTTAAATACCCTTTGGTCTATGGTCTTTTAGTTTTTCTCCATTTTATAGCGTGGTCCCTGAGGATGAACCATGGTCATATGTTTTTTAGATTGGGTATAAATTCCTATTAACCCTAAAACACCCTATTTATTTTGGTCAATTATCATGATTCTTGTATGAGTCAAGTGTGTCCCAAGGACCACTTTCAGTATCCTTTTAGTGGATTTTGACATCATCCTTGGAGGATTAATTTGGTGTTCTTTCAGTGAGTTCCCTTGCTTGTTTTCTATTAGTTGGTTCAATTTTATTCATCTAGGAATGGATGATATTGGGGTACTAGTGTATTGATGGTTATTTGGGGAATGGGAAGATTTGGTTGTTGTGTTCTAGTCATGTAAAGACTTTTTTCCATCGTTATGGTACTCGGTGATGTCCTTCCTCTTAGATTGACTTGTGTAGTAGATCAGAAATCTCCATTCAAGGCAGGGGTCCTTCATTTCTCATCTAGTTACATAATTTGGGATTGATTTATGCTCTTTTTATCTTTTGGGAATATATTTTTCATCTGGATAAGGATGTTAATTAATTGTATAAAATTGAAATTTGAGTTAGAGGGTTTTGAATCTATGATTTTACTCTATTAATATTTATATTTATATTTAATTATACTTGCTTAAGGCCTATACTAAAATCATGGCTATTGTGGATTTGTTTGTGATGTTATTTTTGTTATTATGTAATCATTATTGTTTTTATTTTTTTATCAAAAAAATAGAAATTGGATTACTATTTATATCTGGCTAATAAAATGGTTTCCCCAAGAGGATTATGGCTTGTGTGAGAATCCCCTTTAATAAAGAAGTGTAATGTGATGAAAACCCCCTATATAAATCTAAAATTTATTATATTGATATGATGGTAAAGGTTTTGTGATGTGTGGTTGTAGTGTCTGGGGATAATGTGTTCTGATGTGGCTGTTCTAGGTGGCAGTGATGTGCAATGGTGATGTGGGGTGGTTCTGATGGAAAAGTAGTTGCGATGTTGCTATGGTTATGAGGAAGTGGATGTGGATGTGAATGTTGGTGATGTGGGATTGGATGGCCTAATGGAGATGATGTATTTTTTTTGGTGTGGTGTTGGGATGTGGTATGTTTCCCATGTGGTAATGGAATAAAATTAAAATGATAAATTCGATATAACAGGTCCAAATAATTAAATGTGTGAGAGGGAAACAATTGAATGAATTAAAAGTTTAAATGAAATGGTTTAGTAATGGATAATCTAGAAAATGGATTTATTTTAAAGAATGTTTGAAATTTTTATTATTTGTTATGGTTGGTTTTTATGTTTTGTTTTTAGTGGTGAAAGCAAAAGTGGTGGTGTTTGTGAGGTTGGGTGGTTATGTTTTTATTTGATTAGTGATTTGGTTGTTAAACCATACATATTCTTCTGTGAGTAACAACTGTATATATAGATATATATTATGTTTCCTTGTGATTTCTATACCCACCCCATGCCGATCACCTTGTTATGACACCCATATATATATATATATGGGGGTTATTTTTCGAACATCCCGGTGATGAGGTTGGATGGATGGATACCCGCTCATCCCTACTATCTCTTCAAGAGAGTTATATTTTCAAATACAATGACAGAAAAAATTCAGAAGTTTAATCGGGGTGAATTTGATGATTTTAGGATGTGGCTGATGGTGGGAGTCATTCACGGTAGGTGGAGGGAATGAGGTTGATGTACTTCAAGTTCATAAAACCCATATATTCTTGTTACGACTATGATGTGATCGACCTGGTTTCTAGGGGTGAGATTTTATAAGATTTTCGGGCCCAGATGTTTGTGGGTGGGATGTTATGATATATGATAACATAGATTTATGTGGGAAAGATGTGATGTGACTTAATATGGAAGATATGGGAGCACTAAGATGTATAAAGTTGGGGCGTGAGAGTGTAAAATTGAGGGGGTATTGGTCTGGGGAACCTTATCATCAATATTCATTATATTATGATATTATTTTTGGAAGAATTATTTAGTGAGAAATTAAGGGTGATAATTTTTTTGGATAATTGACTTGTTTAGGTGCTATTGGTTTTGTTGTTTTCTCATGGATGCATTAGAATACTCTTTTCACATGTGCACAAGCAACTTTGGTAATTATACTAAGTGTACTTGTATTCTCCCCCAAGGTATAAAAACTATTTTCTAGGATTACAAGACGAATTTGTGGAATGTTCAAGAAGTTTATATCATAGGATTTGGAGTCGTTGATATATTCTAGTGTTGCATTTTATTTTGGGTACTTATCTGGATAATTTTATATATATCTATTTCACTTATTCATGAATTGTGGGATGATTTTGGTTATTATTTATCTTATGTTATGTCATGAAGGGGAATGATCATTGATATCCTATCTCCAAATCCTATATTAGAGAGGGTAATGTATCCCATTTGTTATATTTGTATACCCTCAATACTAATATCTGAACTGGAGCCAACTAGAGGTAGGTATCGGGGTTCATTATCTCTCTTCATTCATTACTGTTCTAGGAGGGGTACATTTGGAGGGAGGGGTCATGAGAGAGTGTTATTATAGTGCATGATTGAGGGATAATATGGATTTTATATTTAGGCCTAATGAGGATTTCATGGGTTTGTAAGGTGATATTTTAAGTTGATATTAGTGCATAAAATAAGCTGGGAAAGACTAGCCATGGAACATGATTTTAGGTCCCCCCATTATCTAAAGTAAGGACTCTGAAACTACAGAATGACTAAGTGAGGTGGCACTACTTGTAGGGTAGATACATATAAGAGGTACATACCTAATGATTGAATTGTGTTGTTGTTTGAAATTGGTTGTTTGGGGAATGTTAAAATGAATAAAATAAATATTAATAAAGTTCCTTACTATCAGGATTAGGAAATCTTTGTTCCCAGTTCATGTATTGATATTGGTCATATTCCATGTGTGGTTTAGGTAGTGGATGTTTAAAAGGATGATATAGTTTATCACTACAGGGATAATCCAAATTATGGGGATGATCTATTGAAGAATACATTGCATGTTTTTATCATAAATGTTGGGGGAAGTGTGATGGTATAATTTTCAATCTGGATATAGAGATATAGTTGAATGAGCATGAGATCATATCATTGTGATCCATGACCTAGATGAGTACTGGGTCCAATTGGTAATTAGTTAGATATGGGGATTTGTGAAATTGTAGTGCATGATGTATATTGGTCAGTGGAATGAGAATGATGTTTCATGGGTTGAATTTAAGAATTATTTACAAGACAAGTTTCATTCATTAAACATGAATGCATTATAGAGGTTGGAGCTATTATCTATTATGATAGTATGTCTATGAGGGATATAGTAATCAACGTCAAGGGACTTTTTCATTTTTTCATTGATATTTCTTGATGAGGAGTCTTGATCACAAAATCTTGTTGAGGTACTCCGTCCTTCTATCCAGTTAACAGTTACTCCCATTACATTGATGAAATATCAAGATATTCATAATAAGGAGTAAGTCATTGAATAAATGAAATTATTGGTACTTTTACTGTGAGAAGAGAACTACCAGGGTTCCTCAAGGAGAATATTTTTCAGTAATAGGTTTTAGGTGTTGGGTTATTCAATGATTCGACAAGCCAAGAGTCTACTTAAGCAGCTTCTCTTCTTGTCTTCTAGCGACATTGGTTTTTATGATTTTACTAGGATTTTTGGATATTGTGTATTTTATATAGGTTTTTTTTAATTTTTCGGATTATTTCATAGTCGTTCATTAGACTTAGTATAGTATAGGTGTCCATGTTCAATAACAGTTTCAACAGAAACTACTAGTGCGACCATTTCAGTAGTAGGGGTAGCTGGATTATTCTCTATCCAGAAGAGATGGAGTAGGGAGAGTCCAACCTAAGAATTTTCATTATTATTGGGGACCTCGAATAGAGTGTTTTTATGGAGGTGGTCATTAGTAGAGAGGTAGATAATCTATTCATGGCAAGTTTCATATAGTGGAGGTGGCGGCACCATAAGGTCTAAATATTATTCATGGCACATTTAACTTGTTTTCCACCCTTGTTTGATCCTTGTTGTATTTGGGAGTTTTTCATTCCTTTGTTGCACAGACTCTAGTATGTGATTTGAGTCCAGATACAAAGAGGCTTCCCATACCCCTATTGTTGACAATGCCAATTAGTGTCCAGAACAAATTGTTAAATGTGTACCAAGGGTGTAATCTGATGATGGGGCCACATCAATCCCATGGGGATATATTCTTGCAAAAAATTTAACAATACGATTTCATCCTCAGAACGAATTGGTTATATTATTTGCATGATATTAATGAATTATTTAGAAGGAGATTCATGTTCTTAGATTTGGGTCTCTAGCATGTGGTATTCTTTAGTGTGAAATTTTTTTACGTGTGTAGTTTCCATATGGATCCCCATCTATATTTTATAGTTGAGTTTTCCATGAAATTATTAGATAATATGGACGTGGAGGTCATTGGGGTCATTGGGGAGTTTCTATATTTTTTCTTAGGGAGGTTTTAATTATACCCCCTTAATGATATATCAATTTTGGTAATGATTTTAGATAAATGTTTCAATAATTTCTATGAATCCATATATTATTAAACCATCTATGTTTCACTCGTTGAGGATTTAGATAGATGATTTGATGCAGAAGGGTTTCATATGTCCTAGTGTGTCACCAAGTGGTGATCCAGTGCTGTTTACTAAGAAGCAGGATGATAGTTCTAGGTTGTGTATGGACTACCAAAGGTTGAATAATAATATAATAAAAAAATAGTTACCCTATTTTGAGGATAGAAATTTTTTTGATTAGTTGATAGGGGTTATTTGGTTTTATATGGTTGATCTGTGGTATGGGTATCACTTGATGAGGGTGAATAAGGGATATATCCCCAATAAATCTTTTAGATGTAGGTAAGGGAAATATGAGTTCATGGTCATGATGTTCAGTGTCACAAACGCACCAGATGTGTTCATGGGGATCATAAAAACTATGTTCCATTAATTTCTACACCAGTTTGTAGTTGGGTTTATTAGCAACATATCGATATACATGATGCCATAGGATGATCATGCCAATCATCATAGAGGTTTTATGTAGTTTCTTCAATGACACCAACTCTATTGAAGGTTATCCATGTTTATGTTATTAAAAAAAGATGTTTATTTACATAGGAAAGTGGTGTCTCTATAGAGTGTGGATATATATATATATCAAAGGTTGAGATTGTTTTTTCTTAGGAAGAACCCAATAATATGTAAGAATTTCATTGTTTCTTTGGTCTTGCTAGTTATCACTATAGGATTGTATTTTACATATCATGTATCACAAACCCATTGATATATTTTACAAGGAAGGATTAGGATTTTACCAGGACTGATTAGTGTTAGGTACTGCTTGAATACATTAAGGGGAAATTGGCCAGTATTATAGTTTTCTAGTTTCTAGAGGATGAGGTGATGTTTGAGGTGTTCTATGAAGATTCTCTTCTGGGATTGGTATGAATCTTTATGTAGAATAAGATAATAATCTTTAATGGGTCAAGGAAGTCACTCCCCTTGAGTGTATCTATGAAACCTATGATCTAGGGATAGTGGAGTCTGTGTTTTTAATGCATTTGTGCATTGAATACCTCATTAGGGATCACATTATAGTCATTATGGATCATAAGATCTTGAGTTATATATTTTATCAATGTGATGTGAATATCTGATAATGGATGTGGATGGAGATTATTTAAGATTATGATTTTGAAAAATTCTATACCTCAAGAATGGGTAATTTTCTAGACAAAAATTTGTGTATGAAGATGTAATACCATGAAAAATTCCATATAACTTATTTGATTTTGAACAGGATTATTTGGGAACTAGGATTTGAGATTTCCCATGATTCCAAGGCCCAAAGAGGCAGGAACATATTTTTTAAAACTTTATTTAATGTACGTTTAGTAATCTAGTGAGTGGGTTTTTCATTATTTTGAACAGATTCCCGAATCGAAAATCTGAGGAAACTGTTGATTTCAGAATGTTGAGATTCGCCTAAGAACAACCTAACATCGACATATGCGGGTTGAACGAAAAATATAAATGTTTGGACTTTTTTAGGAAAAAGTTAAAATAAACATAAAATATTTTTATGTTTATTTTATTCAAATTTTTTCGATGTGACACAATGGCTGATTAGCATTGCAGAAAAGTGACGAGGCGATGCTGGATCATTAATGAATTGCATTAATGAATCACTGTGGTTATTCTCAATGTGTCTCCCAACTCTGATTGATCAGAGATCCAGGATCGACAAACAACCTGGGGAAAACCTCTAGCAAGGAGATTCTCTCTCTCTCTCTCTCTCTAATGTTGATGAACACTCATGAAAAATGAGATCAAATATGATGAATGATGAGCGAAAAAAATGCCAGTAGATCACGGATCGGTGAACGAGGAAGAACAACAGTGGATCATAGATCAGCGATGACACATATCGCCCTCCTTCGTCAATGATAGATCTGAACTCTAGGTAGGGGTTACCTTGCTGTTTTCCTTTTCCCCTATTCTTCATTCCAAACGACAAATGCAGATCAACCCATGACCATGTTGAACTGTGACTCGGCTATTATTGTGTGTTGGGAAGTGATGATTGTGGGGAGTTTCAGGATTTGAAATCAGTGTTATAATTCTGAAACCCCATTGATTTATGTTTTAAATTCTAACACACTGGGATTGGGTAAAAACGGACAAGGCCCAGATCCCACCGTAATCAGGTGTTCTTGTGTTCTTCCTGACCAAAACCTAGAGATAATAGAAATGTGGCCTCATGGTTCGTGCAGGGATGGAAGAGACATTAGAAGGCTGAGGGCATAGATAGATCAGAGATTGATCCATCAAAGGGGACCCGATGGGCTGTAGAATAAGCCACTGGCGCGACGGTGGCCTGCGACAGTGACCACAAGCAGGAGGCAGCGTCACCTGGGAAATTCATTAAGAGTACAGTGGTTGACTATCACCAACTACACTAGAATAGGCATAATTCCATGTGGAACACCACAATAGAGTAAAGCCCCAAACAATCGGCTCTAATGGTGGGCAGACACAGCGCCAACATGGTGCCTTTTGAGAAGAGTGTCCCGCTCATGCGGGCCGAGTGCAGATAAGATGGGCGGTCGGGATGACCGTCTGCACATACCCCTTTCCAAAAAGGGCTTCCCATGCGCCCCGGTCAGTTCTTTGAGCTAGTCTGTTTTATCATACTAAACACACAAGTTAAATCTGGGCCGCAAAGGTAGTTATACGGCCTGAGCTGGAAAAAGAGACCGACCTGCCATAGTGGGCCGAGCCGGATAAAACTGGGTCACTGGGTGACCCAGCAAACTGGACCCATGGCCAGCCTAGGTCGGTTCTAGCTAGGATCAATGGGCTATACAGACGGGTCGGCTCATAAGTGACCCCGGGCCAGGTTGGTCTATTGGGTCCGAACAAGTTGGACTGGGCCGATACACAACCAATCCTTTTTTATATAAACTCCTATGTCTCTCAAATCGGGTGTCCAATGGACACGCTGTCAGTAACGTTATGAACATTTCTATGAGTAAGTACTTTTGGCATACTCCATTTGGTTCGACCAAGTCAGATCGATTTGAGATGCGATTGAACCCTTTTTACAAAAATGAACGTATCTTTTAGACTGTGCGTCTGATTGATGCACCATATACGACATTGGAACCCTTGAGATGAGGTAGTCCTTGTAAGATACTCTCTACGAGTTTTATAGTAGATGGAATATGGTCTGGTTAGATCAGACTGGAATCCAACCAGATACTTTTTACAAAGAAGACTATATACATCTAATCAGGCATGCGATTGACACGCCATGCATGGCATTGGAAACCATACAATGAGATGGTCCATTGGGTGTTACTCTCATAAAAACATCATGGTGTCCAAGATATGACCAAGGGCATGAGGACTATATCTCCCAGAATCAAGTGCGATGGAGAGAATTAATCCTTTTGTTGAATGTGGCGTACATGAGATAACGTGCATACCTTAGTTTTTCAACAGATGATAGTACCTCAAGGGTTCAACGGACAAGATTACCTTCGTAGTTCTGCAGACAGAGTAAACCTTCATGGATTAGCTACAGAGCGACCCTTTGTGGATTGGATACCTAGTGAACCTTCATGGATTGGCTACCCAGTGAACCTTCATGGATTGGCTACAGATCAACCCTTTTTGGATCCTCTATAGAGTGACCCTTCGTGAATCTTATACCGAGTGACCCTTCTTGGATCAACTATAGAGAAGTGTGAATCAGATGTTATGTAACCCTATGTACTTCAACAATACTTAGTGTTATATTTTATATGATTGAAGGGCTTATTTGGATTTCTTGTGTTATACCTAGTGTGAGCTATTTCTTTTTCATTGTTCTTCACTTTGATATCTTTTTTTGTGGTATTTTTACTTTATTGGATTTTTGTGAGACCCGAGTTGGTCTTAGGGTCCCTAATATGTATTGTTATACGCACCACTAAACAGGCTTCACCCACACTTTTTTCATCTTATGAAGATGACATACAACATGGAATGAGAATTGGTGGATCCAGGACTAGATGGTGCTCGGAGGTGTATTGATAGATGTGGTGTGGTGCAGTGACATCAGACAGTGAGTTGCACCTAGTTTTCATGTAGTATCCTTAGAAGACAACCTCTGGAGCTTGTACATCTTTATCTACACTTTCCTTTTATTTGGGATTGTTTTTCAACCCCTTCAGATTATATAGTACTTGTACTTGTTATGGGTTCATGTTTCAGGTTAATTTTCACATTATGGGATGCGTGTGTGTGTGTGTGTATTGGTTAAAATTAAAATCCTTCCATTTTTTTATATTCGTTTTTGGTTCTAATAACCATCCTCTAGACAATGGAAGAAAGGATAGGGTTAGTCACAACATGGGACCTTGTGGATGGGTCATTACAAAGTGGTATCAGAGGGTAGTCAGTTCTACTAGAAGAACTAAGATTCTATATTTTTGACAAGGCAATAGTGTTTAGTGTTTTGAGTTCATCATTCAGGATAGTGGGTCCAGTTTTGGGGTGGTGGCTGACGTATCCATACATAAGGCCCCTAAATTATTGTTTCCGACTCATTACATGAAATCACTAGTTTTTTTTGTTTTGGAAATGTTATTATCTTGATCTCTTTGAGTATGATCACCAGGTTAATTTAACTGACTGTGGTCCATCTTGAATTCTCCCAGGATGCCTTCATGTAGAGAGCCATCTTGGATTCCAATGGGGGATCACGATGATGGTTCACTAAGATATGAGGTGTTAGTATAGGACCAGTTCATGAGATACAACCTCCATGTGGTGTACCAGAAGCACCACCAACCATAGAGAAATAGTTTGTTCCACCTTTTCCAGCATAAGATACATGCCTACAAAGTGAATATCATGAGTTTTAGAAGCATAAAACTCTATGGTTTCAAGGAGAGGCAGATCCTCAAGAGGCTGAGGATTTACTGGATGTGGTGAAATAAGTTATTCTCTTAGTGTGGACACCTCCAAACCAGATGTAAGTTCTAGTTTCTATCCTTCTACAGGGAGTGTCAGGGAGATGGTGGGGTTTAACACTCTAGATGAAGACCTCGTGATACTAGATCAACAGTGTGAGTCCCCACATGTAGTGGACACTATCAGAGGGGCAGGCTGTGCTTATCGTGCAGTGGGTAGGGACATTAATCTTGAGACTGCCCGATGCATCGTACAAATGACCAGTCGACGGTATAGGGGAAATTGTGGCAGAGGATCAAGCAGGGTAGTCTACAGAGATGTCGATGTGGAAGGTGAGTAGGATTAGTGGCCGACGATGGGAGGAGGTATGAGGTACTACCACCACCACCCCTAGGCGTTCCACCACGAGCTCTAGGAGTAGGTGGATATGGGTGGGACTACTTAAGGCAATGAAGGTCTATGATAATTTTTCTTCAGAGATTATTAGAGGTAAAATATGTGTCTAATCCACCATGGAAACATTTCCAATTGAAATAGGTTCAAATCACTCTTTCCATACCATAGAACATGTTTGGAACTCGGATATTCCGATCGAGATGTTGGATTGATCCCCATGATTAGAGACTCCCATGGGAGGGGATTCACCCATCACACACTGGTTCCAACAATGTGAACTTACTCTAGGAGGTGATAGCTTTGGCTGGGATCTCTTAGTAAATGCGTCAAGGCCTTACGACATCATTCTGGGTATGGACTACCACGATTCATAATCATATTGACTGATTTAGGCACACAATGTGGTGTATATTCCGAGATGTGAACTAGTCTTCCTTTTCCTGCAAGAAGGAAAACAAAGCAGCACAGGATGGACTCGCACATAGGATGGTGTATCTGATCACTATTTAGTTGGCTGGTATGAACCTCAGTGCGGTTGATTAGACGAGTCCATGATTTCCGGTAGTTGTGGACGAACATGAGGACATCTTAGTGATGCTTTTGGTGTGATGAACACCCCATCATTTTGTATGGGACTCATGAATATGATCTTACAGTAGTACATAGACTAGTTTGTAGTACTCTTCATTGTTGATGTCTTGGTGTATTCATTGTTCATGGAGGAGCATGTGATGCACTTGAGGATGGTTCTAAAAACACTCAGAGAGCCCATGCTTTACAGGAATCTCTTGAAGTGTTTGTTACATATATGAAAGGTCAATTTTCTTGGACACGTCATCTTAGTGGTTAGAGTTTTAGTAGATCTAGTGAATATAGAGGATGTGGTTTCTTGAGAGCCACCCAAGAGTGTTAACAAGGCATGGATTATCCTTAGTCTAGATGAGTACTATAAGAGGTTTTTTACTGACATCTCCATAGTATCATCACCATTTACAATGTTATCAAAGTAGGTAAAAACCATTTTTTTTGAAAGAATGGTGCCAGTAGAGCATTCAGCAGCTGAGGAGGATCATGATGAGTGATCCTATCTTGAGGCTTCCAGAGGATGGAACTGACTACATGGTGTTATGTGATGCATCGAGAATTGGGCTTAGTATTGTTCTGATTCAGGGAAAAGTGGTGATTTATTACAGCACATGATAGTTGAGACCGAATGAGAAGAGTGATACTACTCAGGACCTTACGTTGATAGAGGTAGTCTTCGCACTGAAGATGTGGAAACACTATCTAATGGGTGATAATTTCATTTTATACATAGTGTAGATACCCAAAGATTGACTTACATGTACATTACATTACATTTTTAGAATACTCAATACATAATAAAAACAAACACACAAGGACTGTAATAGTTTAGTGTCTTTTGAAACTCGGAAAAATAATCTTCTCATCTTGGTGAAAGATCTTCAACATCTCCCATAAAGTTATTCCCTTTTTTCATACCTAAAACCTTTATTTATATCCTGTGGAAATGAAAACATATAAAGGGTGAGCTCAAATTCTCAGTAAGGGTAAGCATGGAGAAAATAAAACAAACCATATAATTTTGAACTCCCAAACATGAACATAATGTTTACGCATCAAAATCATGAGTTGTGAAAGAAATATTGGTAGTACATAAGGAATAGGTCATAAAGGAACATTAATCATGATAAAATATCATGGGAATAAAAAATTTAATTGTGGAAAACCATTAATCACATGATATGATTTCCATAGTACCAAAGGCATTGCTGCCAAGACCATCTTAGTGGACAAAGTCCCTTTCTGAATCGTGTTCACTCCTCGTTCAAGTCCTGTATCACTGAACCGGATTAACATACCGTTCTATCCATTTCTATCTCATGATATATAAATCTTTACCCAATGAATTGGAGGGAGATATATGTCCCACCCATCTCATAATTAAATCATTCTTACATGTGCCACAACATAAATATAAATCACTCATCATAACCCAAAGAATAAAATGGGTTTCATAAACATCATCCCATCATGACATAATCTATATAAAACAAATGGATATCATATCATTATATGAAAAGTTAAAACATGTAAATCATAGAGACATTATACTTGAAACATACACATTTGAAATAATTTCATTCTAGATTGAAAGTGGTTTTGATAAAATACTTGAAATGAATTCTTGAAGAAAATATCCTTTCTCCTTAAAAATCATTTTCTTTTCAAAAAATGCAACACAATTTTATAAGAAAAGGATTTTATTGAAAATAACCATGAAATCTTGTAGTGTATTCTTCATGAAAATAAGGCATTATAAAACTGTAAAAATCTGTTCATGCCGTATAAGTAAAAAAACATTATCCTCGTACTTTTAACGGAAAAGTCAAAAAAGTACCTCGTAACGTAAACAAGAGAAATATTCCAAACATACCATGTAGTAAAAGTAAAAATGGGTAAAAAATACTTTAAACATACATGAAACCCTTTTTATAAAATAGGTACATGAATGAGAAATATAACCCCAGTAAATACTTACAAATAAACAATCTAGGATAAAAACGAGATTTGAAAAGTTATCCCTTACCTTAGGTCTGATATGCTTCGTACGTATCTGAACCTCCGGTATAATGATTTAAATAATGACATTGACTTATTAAAGAATAATATTCATTGTTATGATATCATATATGGTTCACTTATGACTTTATATTACCCATTATTTTGTAAATTCCATGTTAAAGCAGCATTTTGGGTAAAATCGTTTTATTTATCATACGTGTTTGGACTTGTTGTTCATGATATTATTATTACTTATATGATAATTTAATTACTTCCAGAATGTAAATATTTATTTATATATCATATATCTTCCTTATATATATATAATAGATATATAAATGAAATTAAACACACCATTCATGGAGACGGTAGGCCGTATGTACGCATGAACACTATTTTCCATTCCTTGTTGACTTGATTGTAAGTAACTAGATGACAAACACATATATATATATATATATAAATATATAAATCCAGTAGTTTTATCCTGTCATATATTTCATTATAATTCATTATATATATATTATAATCATTCTTGAGTGGTTAATATGGAGAATGAATCACATCATGTCGTGGATACGGTAATCTGTTTGTACGCACAAGCGATGTTATCGCTCCCATAATTATTGAATTGAATTGGATTGGATGATATAATATCTCAGAATTAGTATGATTTTATAATAAACATATATAGTTATTCTTTACACCATTATAACCATCCAAGTATGTTAGTGGTGGGAAAACATATTACACCATGGCATGGATACAGTATTCCATACATACGCACGCACGGTGATTTCTTTTTCCATAGGATGGATAGAAGGTGAAATGGGGTTGTTTCATGTTTATAATAACGTATCTATATATTATTGATACTGATGTTATTACTTTATAATGAAACATCTAAAGAAGAAGAATTTGAAGAAGAAAGAAACTTGAAAGAATCGGTAGAAGAGATTACCTCTTCTTTGACACACCTCTTTTAAGATTCCTTTTATGGCACTAGAGATGGTCTTTTGAGAAAACCAAAACCTCTAGAATGTTGATAGGGAAGTGTAGAAGTGAAATGGGTAGGGGTTGGCCGATCTTGAAGGCTTAATGTTATGTAATGAGGAGAGGTAGGCGGTTCCCTTTTATAAAGGAGGAGAGGGGAACCTTTGGAAAGTGTGAAAATATTATTTTATTATAAACATATCTTCGGTTAAAAAAGGTCCAAAAAATTAATTTTGTTCTCATTCCATGTTCTATAAAATGTGTAAGATGAATAATAATGTTATAAAATTCAAAATTTATTTAATACTATTCATAACAGCTAGTCCATAATAATATTTTAACAATATATAATTTTTTAGTGAAACCCGGTATTGCGTACTACACACGCTATTGAGGAAGGTCATGATTGCGTATAACGCAAACCAAGCTAGTTTTGTGTGAAGTGCAAGAATCCATTGTTGTTGTGTATGGCACTAGATAATTTTGGTGTAACGTACAACAAAATATATAAATGAAATTAAAAAGAATTTATCTTATAGAATCTCGGGGTGTTACATTCTAACCCCCTTAAAATGAATTTCACCCTCGAAAATCATCGGAGTTATAAATGGTTTATTATTTGAGAGTTTCATTCATAAAAACCCATGTCTTAAAAAGGAATACCAAAACATAACATTAAAAACTAAATTATGAAATGTAACGGTTACTCAAATTAAGTAATCAATGTGTTTTTACGTAAGAGAACATATGTGAAAATATGGATATGGATGAGAAAACTAACCATCAATGTAGAGACCCGAATCTTGACATACATGGACATTAGATTAATTTTTTGGAATACT
The DNA here is from genome assembly GCA_963277665.1 of Viscum album. NCBI lineage: Eukaryota > Viridiplantae > Streptophyta > Magnoliopsida > Santalales > Viscaceae > Viscum > Viscum album. Next base: position 1,714,103,695 of record OY728133.1, read on the forward strand.
TAGTACATAACAAAAACACACACACAAGGACCGTAATAGTTTAGTGTCTTTGGAAACTCGGAACGTAATCTTCTAATCATGGTGAAAGATCATCAATATCTCCCATAAGGATCTTCCTTTTTCTTTCTTACCTAAAACCTTTATTTATATCCTGGGGAAAAGAAAACATAAAAGGGTGATCTCAAATGCTCAGTAAGGGTAAACAAAAGAAATATCAATCACATCATATTTATAAGAACATATCTTTTGGAAATCTTAACCTGCAAAAGAGATCATAATTTCATAAGATGGGATAAATCATAGTAGTGAAATGTAATCCCAATAATCATAACATAAAACATGAAACATTGTGACATACACACAAAATCATAGAGAATCATTTTTTATTAGTTAGGACTCATTTCCAAGACTATCTTAGTGGACAAAGTCCCTTTCTGAACCGAGTTCATTCCACGTTTCAGTCCTGTTTCACTGAACCGGTATAAACTACCGTTCCAGCCATGTCTATCTCATGAGATATAAAATCTTTACCCAATGCATTGGAGGGAGATATAGGTCCCACCCAACTCATAATGATACCATTCTTATGTGTGCCACAAAATCATAAATCATACATCATTGCATAACCCATGTAATAAAAATGGGATTCTTAAACATCGTGACATCATAAAACAATTCATATATGATAAATGAATTCATAAAAATAATTCCATCACAACATAATAAAATCAATTTAATAATAGGGATAGAAACAGAACCCTATATTATCTTAGATGGAAAAATAAATTTGATAAAACACTTGAACACCATTCTTGAGGAAAATATTCTTTCTACTTCAAAAACATTTTCTTTTCTTAACATGTCATACAATTTTAAACTAAAAGAAGTTGATTAAAAATAAACATGAAAACTTGTAATGGAAGCTTCTTGGAAATAATTTTTTAAAAATCCATTCATGCCGTATAAGTTAAAAGAAAACATTCCTCTCGTACTTTTGTCAGAAAAGTCAAAAAGTACCTCGTACGAAAAACGACAAAATATTCCTTTCATATCTTTTACTAAAAACTCACCGAAGGGTAAATTTTGATATAAACTATTGTATAATGATTTAAATATTACATATTGAGGAAACATGTATGTGGATGATAAAATACACCCCAGTAAATTCCAAAGTATAAACAATCTTGGATAAAAATGAGATTGTGATATTTCCCTTACCTTAGGTCCAATTTTCTTCGTAAGTGTCCGAACCTCCTGTATAATGATTTAAATAATTTCATTGACTTATTCCAGAATCATACACATTGATATGATATCATATATGGTTCACTTTTGACTTTATATTACCCGTTCTTTTGTAAATTCCATGTTAAAGAGCGTTTTGGGTAAAATCGTCTCATTTGTCGTTCGTGTTTTAACTTGTAATTATTCCTATGATTACTTAGATCATGATAACCTAAATCCAGAGTGTAAAAAATGATTTATATATAATATATATTCAGAATATACATATTTATAATATATTAGTAAATGGAAAGAAATACCCCGTTCATGGAGACGGTAGGCCATACGTACGCATGAACGCTATTTTCGTTTCCTTATTGAGTTGAATGGAATTAAGTAGATGAAATACATATATAAACACATAAATCCAGTATTATTATGTCATATATTTCATGACTACTTATTATATATACTTTATAATCATTCATGAATGGTTAACTTGGAGAATGAATCTCATCGCGTCGTGGAGACGGTAGTCCGTACGTACGCACGAGCGATGATATCGTTCTCATGATTGTTGGACTATATTGCAGTGTTTGTATACTATCTCAGAATCAATATCACTTTAAAATAATCATATATAGTTATTATTTACACCATTATACCCATCCAAGTAAGGTGGTTGTGGAAAATAGATTACACCACGGTATTGAGACGGTATTCCGTACGTACGCACACGCGGTGATTTCATTTTCCGTAGTATGGATAGATGGTGAAATAGGGTTGTTTCATACTTATAATAACATATCAGTATATGAGTGATACTGATGTTATTACTTCATAATGAAACAACTAAAGAAGAATAAGTGGAAGGAGAAATAATGTTTAAAGAATCGGTAACGAACATTACCTCTTCTTTGAAGCGCCTCTTTAAGACCCCCTATAAGGGCACTACAATTGGTCTTTGAAGAAGACCAGAACCTCTAGGATGTTTCTAGGGAAGTGTATAGGAGAAAATGTCAGGGGTTGGCCGATCTTGAAGGCTCAAAGTGGTGTGAGGAAGAGGGGGAGGAAGTGCCCTTTTATAAGGGAGGAGAGGGGCACCTTTGGAATAACTAAAAATATTATTTTATTATAAAGACAAATTCGGTTTTAAATAGCTCCAAATTGATTTATTTTTAAGATAATGTGGGGATGGGTCAAAATCCTCTCATCCAATAGAATTTAGACAAGTTTATGTTCCTATTTTAACCTTATCATTTAGTTTTAACATTAAGTTAAATAATTTTACTTTTACCGTGTCTTCTTGTGTTCTTACACTATAAGGTTAATAAACTTACTATATCAAGCCAAATGAACCCCAAGTTGTTTATTATTAATATATATAACCTTATCTAAGTCATTTGGCCGAACATTAGATTTTTAGGAATAAAATAACAATTAATAATAAAATATTTGTTTTAAAAACTATTTTATGTCAATTTTGACACTATTTGGTAATTGATTTTTTTTAAAATCATAACAGAATTATTAGCTCGAAGAAAGTTAATACAATCAATACTAACATGTCATATTAACCTTGAAAATTATTTTAATTCATAAAATGTCTCAAATTACATTTATTTGGGTATTTATAACATCAATTAAGTCAATATTTCATTAATACGATAATTACTACATCATCGTTGTGTCACAAATAAATTAAATTATTTAATGTCTAAAAATTACAAATAAAATATCCTTATGTAGGAAATATTTTTATATTTATAATGAATATTTATATTAGAATTTATCTTATGTATAATCCTATATTAAAAATGATTTACTTATTAAACTTTGATTTTAACTATTTTAACCCTTCTTTAAATAAATTAATAATAAATGTCCTAATCTAATCCAAGTGGGCTTAAATGGTCATATTTTATTCCTAAGGTTGGTTTTTGTCGAATTACACTTATCTAATAGAATTAGGACATGTGTTAGGGTAATAATAATATCATTTTTTTCCTTAATTACCCTATTTACTTTTAACTGTGGTAAAAAAAGTCAACAGTTACTATTCACCAAAAATTATTTTCATCTCATTGAACCACATTTCAGTCCTTGATATTAACTGTGTCTCTCGTATTTTCGAAATTCCACTCACAGAAGCGGTAAAATTATGTTTTCTGAAAAATTCAGTTTTTTAACTACCCCTTAGTGGTTTCACTATTTATCAAAAAATGAACGTTTCCAGAAAAATACAAAAAATTAGGCCTAAGATATATTTGATATTATGAATTCAAAAATGACGTCTATTTTACCAAATTAAAAACATATTAGTTACATTAATTAATTTAAAAATTAATTCCCATCGTCAAAACAGATAGCGTGTTTTTAAGAGAAAATAACTATCAAAAGATTGACACTTGTTTATGTCTGGTTTAAATGTGAAATTAATCCAATGACCAACATTGTATTAAATTGTAAACATATATTCTAAATATACTTTAAAATCACTCAAATTAATAATTTATCACTATTAATTATTTCTATTAAAAAAGTTATTTTTAATTAAAATTTATTAATTTTCACTATTCATCAGAATATAAAAGTTATCCGAAAATTACCAAAATTTCACCCTAAGCTAATTTTGATATTCCAAATCTAAAAATGAAGTCCATTTTGAAAAATGAAATTTATAAAATTTCAAAAAGTGGTTATTCCTATTCATAATGGCTAGTTTTAATAATATTTTAATAGCATATCGTTGTTTAGTGAAACTCGGTATTGCGTACTACGCACACTATCGAGGAAGGTCGTGATTGCGTGTAATGCAAGGAAAGTCAAGGATGCGTGTTGTGCAAGCTCCTTTTGGTGTAGCGTACAACACAAGAAATTAATAAAATCTCAGGGTGTTACATTCTACCCCCCTTAAAATGAATTTCTCCCTCGAAATTCGTCGGGGTTATAAATGGTTTACTATTCGAAAGTTTCCAAAACAAATATTTAAAAACAAAAGTATGAAATGTAACAGTTACCCAAATAATCTAATCACTGGGTTTCCACATATGTGAAAATACGGATATGGAAGAGAAATCTAACCATCATGTTCTGATGGAGAGTGGTAGAGAACATGGCTATGGAAAAGCCAGCAATCACAAAGCCATAAATTTGTGACAATCTAAGGTACCATCTGATTCATCATATATAAGTTCACTAGGACAACATTTTTGGTTTTCAAGATCGTTTCCCTAAAGTAGATGATATTGGAATTAGAAGAAACCCTTTCGTGATTTCGGTATAGTCTCACCTTTGGTCGTTCTTTGGATAATTTCCACTTCATATCTTAAATAAATGAAGTTGAATTTGTCATTCGTGATGTGATAGCAGATCATGTGATAGAATGATGGGTCATTCCATATGTCTCAAACAAAAGGTTAGAAAAGTTATCAAAAAATACATAAATCCATCTATAGTGAGATTAATCATATATGGTTCCTAAAATGGACTTATACTTCATATATCATACTACTTAATATAATAAAACTAGTTTCTACTAAACAGGGACTTCTTGTAGGCCAGTGGTAGGAGATAAAGGCCAGTCGCACTTCGGTTGTGGGTTCGATTCCCACAGCCATGTCCGACGCGATGGGTTGTCGCCCATCCTGCAGGTTGTCCTTTTTCTAAAACTATATTACTATAACATCCCATCAATAATATCAAAAAAAAAACTTTTATCCTTAAACAATACTAACTTTTGTTCAACATAGTCCATTCCAATCTTTAGGCTTATCCATAATACCGCAGTCCACTCTCATAATATAGTGAAAATGATTACCAGAGATTTAATACCATCGTTGATCCCCATATATCATAAGATATGTCTTGTTGGTCACATTCCAAACATTCAAAGGCCTTAATCATGTGTTCTCTTGAATACCCATTGAACCTTAGTGAAACATGAATGTAGTTAAAAGTTAACACTTTCCACATACCAAAATCCTCAAAATTCTATATACTCAAACCATGATATCACTTAGTCCTTATATCAATCATGAGCTCATGAATACTGTCAAATATGTCATTTTCTCGTTTTCCCTTCATTATGTGCATATCAGCTTTTTTCCAAAAATATCTCAATCACAATCAATGGTTACCGGTACCATAAAATTATTGAAGACCACAATAGACCAATACATAAATATTCCAATACTCAACATTATTTTGGAATCCCATTACATAAACACTTAATCATTCCACCACATCGTTGTCATATTCAACATCGCCAATGGTGATAGCATGTGACTTCCCTTTGTCCTTTTCCTTAAGTGGTTGCTCATGTCGATCATCACTAACCCTTGGATTAGAGAATTTATTGGCATAATGTCCCATCTCCTTGCACTTGAAACATTGAAGTGTAGTAGGTTCATTCTGTGTATCCCTTCCTTTGTTTGCATCATTAGACATCTTCTTCCCATCATTGCGGCATTCAAATGCCCGATGACCTTCCTTTCCACATTTGAAACATTTACTTGTCCCTTTAAGACAATCTACACCGTGATTCTTTCCACACTATGAGAATAAGAAAACATTCATCTTCTTTTCATCATTATTCTAAGATTTCTCCTTGAACTCCATCTTTCGTTTCTTGTCAAAACTATGAGATGGATAAGTAACACCAACTTCCATTTCTACCTTGATAGCACAACTCACAATTTCTTCATAGCTACTGAAGTCTCTTATAGCTAATGCCCTTTGAAGACTTGGTTTTAAGCCACTGAAGAATCGATCAACTTTACTTTTAGGTTGGATGATAAATCCAGATGCATACCTTGCAAGCGTTGTAAAATTTGCTTCGTATATACCAACAGATTCATCATTCTTTTGCATTAGTTCAAGAAACACCTTCTCCATTTTTGATTGAAGAATACGAGGGAAGTACTTATTGAAAAATAAGTTCTTGAACTCGTCCCATTCCATGGACACAATTTCATCTCTTTGCCTCGTATTCTTGATAAGATTCCACCATTGATCAGCTTCATCTTCCAAACTATATACTGCTAAGATGACTTTATCATGTTCAGAACATTGAAGAACTGAAAATATCTTTTCAGTGGTACTGATCCATTGTTCAGCAACAAGTGGATCAGAAGACCCACTGAAAGAAGGTGGACGTTTCCTCATGAAGTACTCAATAGAATATTGTTCCCTTCTCTGCTCATTTGGAAGTCCAGAATGATTCATAGCTTGTGTAAGTATAACAATAAGATTTTGCACTCCATCTCCCATAACATTTGTTTGTTTAGGAGGACAATCATTGCATTGTCCATTGCATTGATCAACATGGTTCCTTCAGGTTCCAGCCATCGTCTAAAACCCAAAAAGAATAGTGTGAGAGGCAAAAATCATGCTAGGGAAAACAACATAATAAAGGGAGAGTACCTTCAATATCTAACATATTAGGTTTAATTCTAAGATCGTTAGCGCGATTCTAGGACTATAACCTATACTTATACTTAACCTTAGGTACATCCTTAGACATACCATAGAAATATCTTTAGGGATCTCACTAAAGTTATCGCATCCTAGTTTCCAAAGGTTGACTAAACCTTTCCTCTGATACCAACTATAGAGACCCAAAGCTTGACGTTCATGGACATTACATTACTTTTTCAGAATACTTAGTACATAACAAAAACACACACACACGGACCGTAATAGTTTAGTGTCTTTGGAAACTCGGAACGTAATATTCTAATCATGGTGAAAGATCTTTAATATATCCCATAAAGATCTTCCTTTTTTTTTCTTACCTAAAACCTTTCGTTATATCATGGGGAAAAGAAAACATAAAAGGGTGAGCTCAAATACTCAGTAAGGGTAAACAAAATAAATATCAATCACATCATATTCATAAGAACATATCTTTTGGAAATCTTAACCTGCAAAAGAGATGATAATTTCATAAGATGGGATAAATCATAGTAGTGAAATGTAATCCCAATAATCATTACATAAAACATGAAACTTTGTGTCATACACACATAATCGTAGAGAATTATTTCTTATTAGTCAAGACTCATTTCCAAGACTATCTTAGTGGACAAAGTCCCTTTCTGAACCGAGTTCATTCCTCGTTTCAGTCCTGTTTCACTGAACCGGTATAACCTGCCATTCCACCCATGTCTATCTCATGAGATATAAAATCTTTACCCAATGCATTGGAGGGAGATATTGGTCCCACCCATATCATAATGATACCATTCTTATGTGTGCCACAAAATCATAAATCATACATCATTGCATAACCCATGTAATAAAAATGGGATTCTTAAACATCGTGACATCATAAAACAATTCATATATGATAAATGAATTCATAAAAATAATTCCATCACAACATAATCAAATCCATTTAATAATAGGGATAGAAATAGAACCCTATATTATCTTAGATGGAAAAATAATTTTGATAAAACACTTGAACACCATTCTTGAGGAAAATATCCTTTCTACTTCAAAAACATTTTCCTTTATTAACATGTCATACAATTTTAAACTAAAAGAAGTTGATTAAAAATAAACTTGAAAACTTGTAAAGGAAGCTTCTTGGAAATAATGTTTTAAAAATCCATTCATTCCGTATAAGTTAAAACAAAACATTCCTCTCGTACTTTTGTCGGAAAATTCAAAAAGTACCTCGTACGAAAAACGACAAAAGATTCCTTTCATATCTTTTACTAAAAACTCACCGAAGGGTAAAATTGGAAATAAAATATTGTAGAATTATGAAAATATTACATATTGAGGAACATGGATGTGGATGACAAAATACACCCCAGTAAATTCCAAAGTATAAACAATCTCGGATAAAAATGAGATTGTGATATTTCCCTTACCTTAGGTCCAATTTGCTTCATAAGTGTCCGAACCACCTGTATAATGATTTAAATAATGTCATTGACTTATTACAGAATCATACTAATTGATATGATATCATATATGGGTCACTTATGACTTTATATTACCCATTCTTTTGTAAATTCCATGTTAAAGAGCATTTTGGGTAAAATCGTCTCATTTGTCGTTCGTGTTTTAACTTATAATTATTCATATGATTACTTAAATACAGAATGTAAAATATGATTTATATATAATATATATTCAGAATATACATATATATATAATAGATCAGTAAATGGAAAGAAATACACCGTTCATGGAGACGGTAGGGCGTACGTACGCATGAACGCTGTTTTCGTTTCCTTATTGAGTTGAATGGAATTAAGTAGATGAAATACATATATATACCCATAAATCCAGTATTATTATGTCATATATTTCATGATTACTTATTATATATACTTTATAATCATTCATGAATGGTTAACGTGGAGAATGAATCTCATCACGTCGTGGAGACGGTAGTCCGTACGTACGCACGAGCGATGATATCGTTCTCATGATCGTGGGACTATATTGGAGTGTATGTATACTATCTCAGAATCAATATCACTTTAAAATAATCATATATAGTTATTATTTACACCATTATATCCATCCAAGTAAGGTGGTGGTGGAAAATAGATTACACCACGGCATGGAGACAGTATTCCGTATGTACGCACGCGCAGTGATTTCATTTTCCGTAGGATGGATAGATGGTGAAATAGGGATGTTTAATACTTATAATAACATATCAGTATATGAGTGATACTGATGTTATTACTTCATAATGAAACAACTAAATACGAATAAGTGGAAGGAGAAATAAAGTTGAAAGAATCGGTAAAGAACATTACCTTTTCTTCGAAGCGCCTCTTTAAGACCTCCTCTTAGGGCACTAAAATTGGTCTTTGAAGATAACCAGAACCTCTAGGATGTTTCTAGGGAAGTGGAGAGGAGAAATTGTCAGGGTTTGGCCATGCTTGAAGGCTCAAATTGGTGTGAGAAAGAGGGGGAGGAAGTGCCCTTTTATAAGGGAGGAGAGGGGCACCTTTGGAATAACTAAAAATATTATTTTATTATAAAGCCAAATTCGGTTTTAAATAGCTCCAAATTGATTTAGTTTGAAGATAAGGTGGGGATGGGTCGAAATACTCTCATACAATAGAATTTAGAAAAGTTTAGGTTACTATTTTAACCTTATCATTTAGTTTTAACATTAAGTTAAATAATTTTACTTTTACCGTGTCTTCTTGTGTTCTTACACTATAAGGTTAATAAACTTACTATATCAAGCCAAAAGAACCCCAAGTTGTTTATTATTAATATATATAACCTTATCTAAGTCATTTTTCCGATCCTTAGATTTTTAGGAATAAAATAACAATTAATAATATAATATTTGTTTTAAAAACTATTTTATGTCAATTTTGACACTATTTGGTAATTGATTTTTGTAAAAATCATTACAGAATTATTAGTTCGAAAAAAGTTAATAATATCAATACTAACATGTCATAGTAATCTATAAAATTAGGGTAATTCATAAAAAGTCTCAAATTACATTTATTTGGGTATTTATAACATCAATTATGTCAATATTTCATTAATAAGATAATTACAGCATCATCGTTGTGTCAGAAATAAATTTATTTATTCAATGTCTAAAAATTACAAATAAAAAATAATTATGTAGGAAATATTTTTATCTTTCCAATGAATATTTATAGTAGAATTAATCTTATGTATAACCCTATATTAAAAATGATTTACTTATTAAAATTTGATTTTAACTATTTTAATCCTTCTTTAAATAAATTAATAATAAATGACCTAATCTAATACAAGTGGTCTTAAATGGTCATATTTTATTCCTAAGGTTGTGTTTTGTCAAATTACACTTATCCAATAGAATTAGGACATGTGTCAGGGTAATAATAATATCATTTTTACCCTTAATTACCCTATTTACTTTTAAGCGTGGTAAAAAAAAGTCAAAAGTTACTATTCACCAAAAATTGTTTTCATTTCATTGAACTACATTTTAGTCCTTGATATTAACCGTGTCTCTCGGATTTTCGAAATTCCACTCACAGAAGCGGTAAAATTATGTTTTATGAAAAATTCAGTTTTTTATCTACGACTTAGTGGTTTCACTATTCATAAAAAAATGAACGTTTCCAGAAAATTACAAAAAATTAGGCCTAAGATATATTTGATATTATGAATTCAAAAATGATGTCTATTTTACCAAATTCAAAAAATATCAGTTACATTAATTAATTTAAAAATTAATTCCCATCGTCAAAACAAATAGCGTGTTTTTAAGAGATAATAACTATCAAAAGATTGACACTTGTTTATGTCTGGTTTAAATGTAAAATTACATCCAATGACAAAAATTGTATTAAATTGTAAAAATATATTCTAAATATACTTTAAAACCACTCAAATTAATAATTTATCACTATTAATTATTTCTATTAAAAAAGTTGTTTTTCATTAAAATTTAGTAATTTTCACTATTCATCAGAATATGAAAGTTATCCGAAAAGTACCAATATTTCACCCTAAGCTAATTTCTATATTCCGAAGCCAAAAATGAAGTCCATTTTGAAAAATAAAATTTACAAAATTTGAAAAAGTGGTTATTACTATTCATAACGGCTAGTTTTAATAATATTTTAATAGCATATCGTTGTTTAGTGAAACTCGGTATTGCGTACTACACACGCTATCGAGGAAGGTCGCGATTGCGTGTAATGCAAGGCAAGTCAAGGATGCATGTTATGCAAGAACCTTTTGGTGTAGCATACAACACAAGACAATAACAAAATCTCGGGGTGTTACAATCAAGTTCTGCTGGACCGTGGTATAGAACATGGCTATGAAAAATCCAACAATCACAAAGTAATAAATTTGAGATAATCTATGGTATCATCTGATTCATCAGATATAAGAGCACTAAGACAACATTTTTGGTTTTCAATATCATTTCCCTAAAGTTGATAGTTTCGAATTAAAGAAATACTTACTTGATTTCAGTGTAATATCATTGTTGGTCATCCTATGAAAAATTCCCAATTCATCTCTAATTTAATGAAATAAAGTTGAGTTTTTCATTCTCGAAGTGTTAGCAGATCTTGTGATAGACAGATAGTTCATTCCATCTACCTCTATCATAAGTCCATCTATGCTGAGATTAATCGTATAGGGTTCCTAAAATGGTTTTATATATTATCTATCATACCTCTTAATAAAATAAAACTAGTTTCTATTAACCAGGGACTTCCTGTAGGCCAGTGGTAGGAGATAAAGGCATGTCACACTTCAGTTGTGGGTTCGATTCCCACATCCTTGTCCGACGCGATTGGTTGTCGCTCGTCCTACAGGTTGCCCTTTTTCTAAAACTACATTATTATGACATCCCATCAATAATATCGAAAAAAAATTTGATCCATAAACAATACTAAATTATGTACAACATAATCCATTCCAATCATTAGGATTATCTAAAATACTTTTGTCCAAGAACATAGTATAAAGAAAACAATTTCTTGAAATTTTATCTACCGAGCATGTGAATACCATCATTTCTCCCCCATATATCATACGATATATCTTTTGGGTCACATTCCAAACATGTGAATACCTTAATCATGTATTCTCTTGAAAAATGAATACCCATTGAAGCTTAGTGAAAACATGAATGCTGTTAAAAGGTAACTCTTTCCACATACCAAAATCCCCTAAATTATATATACTCAAACGATGATATCACTTTGTCCTTATATCAGTCATGAGATCATTAATACTATCAAACATTTCATTATCTCTTTATCCATACTTAATGTGAATATTAGGTTCTTTCAGAAAATGTCTGAATAACCTTTCATGGTTACCGGTACCATTCAACATATACTTTCAATAACATAAGGAAAAACAATAGTGTAACAATCCATAGATGTATCATAATTCCATAGTACCATGACCCCCGTTTGGGCCTCCGGGCCACTAATTTGGTCTCTGAGTCATGTAAGGCCTTTGGGCCACCCAGACCGTTGGGTCAGTAAGGCCTTTGGGTTACCTCAAGGCCTTCGGGCCACCATAATTGCAGATGCGAACCAGACAACCTACAAGGAACAAGCTCTACAAGAGTATGAGCAAGGATCTTTCACCACGGCAGAAGCTAAACAAATTACTAGAATGAGAGGGTATGGAACCTGGCATCGGGACAGGACTGTGCATGCATGGGAATGCCTAGCCGAATATTCATGCGAAGGTGGAGAGTTGATTTCATGATGAAGATGCTGGGGAGGAGTAGTTCCAAGTAGTTAGTCTGGGTTCTATGTAATGTTTGAAGCCTACAGGAAAATGAATTCCTCTAAGGCCTACAGACCATGTAATACTTATGCCTACGGGCCTTGTAAGGGTTCCACCTCACGCATTGAAAGTTCGATTATCAAAATCAATAAAAAATGATGGTCTTTGGGAAATTAGAGGATAGTACCATGAGATTACTTATACAACATTACTCTTGATAAACATGTAATCATTCCACTATCTTCTTAAACCATTGACTGACCATGAAGAATTATTTCATATTACATATCATTTATAGTCTCTTCATCATCATCAACATAAATACTACCCATACAACCAGGCTATTTCTCTTCATGAGACTTTCCCTTAGGGAATTTGTTTGCATAATGCCCGTACATTCCACATTTAAAACATTTAGCCATTGTTGAAGTCTTAGAAACACCATTATCCTTGTCCATGGTGTTAACTGATCCTTTTCGTTTAAAATTACTGGATTTGTGTCCTTCTTTTCCATACCCAAAGCATCTTCTAGTTCCTTTGAAACATTCTCCCTGATGCCTCTTCTCACATGATTTACAAGAGGGAAATTGAACTTTCTTTCCTCTATCATCATCATGAAACTCCATCTTTCTCTTATTAGCTGAGTCAGGAAACTTACCAAAGATGAAATTATTGATCATATTAAGAGATTGCTGATTAGGCATAATAACGATATGTGGACCTCCAGATCCAATTTTATTTGGTTGCTCATGAAAATATCATTCCATTGTCCACCATATCCTCTATTATCGTGAATGTTCCTCTTTCCAACAATTTTCTAAAACCCGAGAAAAAATAGTGTGAGAGGAGAAAATCATAATCAAGGAGGAGTACCTTTAATATCTAAAATATGAGGTTTAATTATAATATCATTACCATAATTCTTGGACTATAACCTATACTTATAATTATCCTTAGAGACATCCCTAGACATACCGTAGAAATATCTCTTGGGATTTCACTAATGTTTCCACATCCTAGTTTCCAAAGGATGACTAAACCATTCCACTGATACCAACTGTAGAAACCAAAATCATGTTGTACATGGACATTACATTAATTTTGTGTAATACTTAATACATAAAAAAACAAACACACAATGACCGTAATAGTTTAGTGTCCTTGGAAACTCAGAAAAGTAATCTTTTAATCTTGGTGAAAGATCTTAATCATCTCCCACAAAGATATTCCCTTTTTTTTCTTAAATAAAACGTTTCTTTATATCCTCTGGAAAAGAAAACATATAAAGGGTGATCTCAAATGCTCATTAAGTGTAAGCATGGAGAAAATAAAACAAACCCTATAAATTTGAACTTCAACACTTGAACGTAACGTTTACAAATCAAAATATTGAGTTGTGAAATACATCTTGGAAGTACGTAGGGTATAGGTCATAAAGGAACATCAATCATGAAAACATTGCATGGGAATAAAACATTTAATTGTGTCAACCCATTATTCACATGATAGGATTTCCATACTAGCGAGGGCATTGCTTCCAAGACCATATTAGTGTACAAAGTCCCTTTCTGAATTGAGTTTACTCCTCATTCCAGTCCTGTATCACTGAACCGGATTATCTTACCATTTCATCCATTTCTATCTCATTAGATATAAATCAATACCCAATGCATTGGAGGGAGATATAGGTCCCATCCGTCTCATAATGAAATCATCCTTATGTGTGCCACAACATAAACACAAATCATTCATCATAACCCAAAGAATAAAATGGGTTCCATAAACATCATCCCATCATGACATAATCCATATAAATCAAATGGATATCATTTCGTCATAAAAAAGTGAAACCATGTAAATCATCGAGACATTATACTGGAGACATACACATATGAAATAATTTCATCTTATATGGAAAATGGTTTTGAAAAAATACTTGAAATGAATTCTTGAGGAAAATATACTTTCTCCTTAAAAATCATTTTCTTTTCACAAAATGCCACAAAATTTTAAAATAAAAGTATTTTATTTAAAATAACCATGAAATCGTGTAGATTAATCTTCATGACAATAAGGCGTTGTAAAACCGTAAAAATCCGTTAATGCCGTATACGTTAAAAAAACATTCTCCTCGTACTTTTAACAGAAAAGTCAAAAAAGTACCTCGTAACGTAAACAAAAGAATGATTCCTTACATACCTTGTAGTAAAAGTCAAAAATGGGTAAAATTGACATTAAACATACATGAATCCATTTTTAGTAAATAGGGACCTGGATGATAAATATAACCCTAGTGAATACTTATGAATAAACAATCTCGGATAGAAACATGATTGGAAAAGTTATCCATTACCTTAGGTTGGATATGCTTCGTACATATGCGAACCTACTGCATAATTATGTAAATAATGTCATTGACTTATTACAGAATCATATTCATTGTTATGATATCATATATGGTTCACTTATGACTTTATATTACCTGTTCTTTTGTAAATTCCATGTTAAAGAAGCATTTTGGGAAAATCATTTTATTTATCGTACGTGTTTTGACTTGTTGTTCTTGGTATGATTATTACTTATATCATAATTTAATTACTTCTAGAATGTAAATATTGATTTATATATCATATATATTCCGTACATATATATATTTAATAGGTAGATAAATGAAATGAAATAAACCATTCATGGAGACGGTAGGTTGTACGTACGCATGAACGTTGTTTTCCTTTCCTTGGAGATTTAAATGGAAGTAAGTAGACGACATATATATATATACATAAATCTAGTAGATTTATCATGTTATATATTTAATTATTATTCATTATATATACTTTATAATAATTCTTGAGTGGTTAACATGGAGAATGAATCTCATCGCGTCGTGGAGATGGAAATCTGTATGTATGCACGAGCGATGATATTTCTCCCATAATTATTGAATTGAATTGGATTGGATGATATAATATCTCATAAGCAGTATGTTGTAATAATTACCATATATAGTTATTATTTACACCATTATACCCATCCAAGTAAGGTGCTGGTGGAAAAATAGATTACACCACAGCGTGGAGACGGTATTATGTACTTACGCACGCGCGGTGATTTCATTTTTCATAGGATGGATAGAAGGGGAAATGGGGTTGTTTCATATTTATAATAACATATCAGTATATTATTGATACTAATGTTATTACTTTATAATGAAACAACCAAATAAGAAGATGTTGAATAAGAAAGAAACTTGAAAGAATCGGTTGAAGAGATTACTTCTTCTTCAAAACACCTCTTTTAAGCATCCTTTTATGGCACTAGATTTTGTCTTTTGAGAGGACCAAAACCTCCAGAATGTTTCTAGGGAAGTTTATATGATAAATGGGTAGGGTTTGGCCGAGCATGAAGGATCAAAATTGTGTAAAGAGGTGAGGGAGGAGGTTCCCTTTTATAAGGGAGGAGAGGGGCACCTTTGGAAAGTGTGAAAATATTATTTTATTATAAACTTATCATTGGTTTCAAAAGGGAAACAAATCATTAAATATGAATATAAGATGACTCATGGTCGAAATAAAATAACCCAATCCGAATTGGACATGTTTTGGAAAATATTTTAATCATTATAATCTTATTTATTTTAATCATTTATTAATGAGGTAACTACTGCATTATTATTGTGTCATAAATAATTTAATTTATATGATGTCTAAAAATTATAAATAAAATACCATAATGTAGAAAATATTTTTATCTTTCTAATGAATATTTATATTCGAAAATATAATTTATATAACCCTTTATAAAAATTAATTACTAGTTTTTTTTTGTTAATGTCAATTTTGTCTTTACATTAAATTAATTAATTCAAACTGTCATTATCACTACCAAGTGGCTCAATGGGGTCCATAAATCGACCCATGTATGCCCATGATCGGCCAATACTCGTACAATAAGGTTAGTACAAGTGTTAAGGTAATTTTTAATTATTATAATATTCATTTAACCTTATATTACCTTATTTACCTTTAACTACTTTAAATAAAAGTCAAAAGTTACTATTCACCAAAATTTATTTTCATCTTATTGAAATAAAATTTTACTTCTTGATAACAACCATGTATATAGGATTTTTGAAATTCAATTAACAGAAGTGGTAAAATTTTATTTAAATGAAAGAGTCAGTTTTTCCTACTACCACTAAGTGGTTTTACTATTCATCAAAAAATGTAGTTTTTCAGAAAAATACAAAAAATTCAGCCTAAGTTATATTTGAAATTCCAAATTCAAAAATGATGTCTATTTTTTCCAAATTCAAAACATAGAAGTGGAATTAATTAATTTTAAAATTAATTCCCATTATCAAAACAAATAGCATGTTTTTAAGAAACAATAGCTATCAAAATATCGACATTTGTTTATGTCCAAATTCAAAGTGAAATTAATTCCAACGACCAAAATTGGATTAAATGGAAAAAATATATTCTAATTTCACTTTAAAACTAACTAAAAAGACAATCTATCCATATAAATTATTGTTATGAAAAATTTTGTTTTTAATTAAAATATAGCGTGTTTTTACTGTTCACTAAAATATGAAAGTTATCAGAATAATATGAAACAATTATCCAAAGTAACTTTTTATATCCTGATTTCATATAAAATTTTATTTTGTCAAATTGAACTTATAAACATGTCAAAAACAAGATTTAACGTGTGTGCGCCATCAAAAGGTGGCAAAACTGCATTTTTTTAAAAATACTTATTTTACCCAAAAAAATTATTTTGTTATCATACCATGTTCTAGAAAATGTGTAAGATAAACAATAATGTTATAAAATTTAAAATTTAGTTAATACTATTCATAACACCTAGTCTATAATAATATTATAACAATATATCATGGTTTAATGAAACCCGGTGTTGCGTACTACACACGCTAACGAGGAAGGTCGCGATTGAATGTAACGCAAGCGAAGCTAGTGTTGTGTGCAGTGTAAGACTCCTTTGTTGTTGCGTATAGGAAAAGATAATTTTGGTGTAACATACAATAGAAGATAGGAATGAAATTAAAAATAATATATCTTATAAAATCTCGTGTTGTTGCACTTAGACCATAAGAGTCTGAAGTATGTCTTTTCTCAGAATGATCTAGATCTGAGATAGTGGCGATGGAAGGAGCTTCTCCAGGACTACAACTTCGAGATAGTCTATAATTGTAGGAAGGGGAATGTAGTGGCAAATGCTCTGAACAAGAGATCAATTTCACAGTTTCTGAATGAGGCCTCAAATTAGTTGGACTTGATTTAGATATCTTTCATGGATAGGGAAGAGACATATTTTCTTTAGTCAATGGTATTTTCCTCTCCACTCTAATAGTGAGTCAGGGAGGCACAACTCAGAGATTCCAATTGCGAGACTACACGTGCTCAGATATCCAGTGGGTATGCTCTTGATGGATATTCGAAAGGTGGAGAGTGTGGCATCCATTATAGATGGCGCATTGTGGTACCAGTGATGTTGCGGGAGGATGTGTTGAGGGATTCCATAAATTATCATTGGTGGTATATCCAAGTGTGGTGAAGATGCAACAGGACCTCTGATTCCAGTACTGGTGTCCGGGGATGAAGAAGGTGGTTGTGTATTTTGTCTTGATATTCCTCACTTGTCACCATGTGAAGGCCGAACACTAGGTTCAAGTAGGTTTGACACAACCCCTCAAGTTAACTGAGTGGATGTGGGGTGGGGTATCAATGGACTTAGTGATGGGATTACCACATAAACCCATGAGGCATGATACCATTTGGATGATTGTCAACTGACTCACCAAGTTGGACCATTTCCTACCCTTTCGGGACCAGGGTTCAGTAGATGGATTGGTAAGCCTCTATATGCAGGAGATAGATCGACTCAATGGAGTACAAACTATTATATTTCCATATTTTGAAGCATGATTTCAATCTCGGATGTGGAAGGGATTGTAGGAGGCTTTTGGGACACACCTTCTTTGAGCATAACTTCTCACTCATAGAGAGATGGTCAGACCGAGCGTGACATTTAGACCGTGGAGTTTATGCTTAATGCATGTGTCTTGGATTTTGGTTGCATTTGGAAGGACCTCCTAACATTGGTGGAGTATCCATACAACACAACTATCACCCCACCATCAGTATAGAATTTTTTAAGGCACTGTACGGATGATTGTGCTGACCACCGTTATACTGGACAGACCTAGGGGAGTCTGCATTGTTGGGTCCATAGATAGTAAATGATACCACTGAGAAGTTGAAGGTCATATGTGAGTGGGTGAAGATTGCACAGAGCAGATATAAGTCTTATGCAGAAAGGCAATAGAAACCTATGGAGTTCCAAGAGGGGGCCACATATTCAAATGGGTCTACTCTTGACGGGGAGTCAGATATTGACGATGGGGAGAATTTTTTAGTGTACCCAATAGAGATAGAGGATCATAAGTAGAGGAACATTCATAGAAGGTCTATTCCTCTAGTGTGTGTTCAATAGTAGAATGAGAATCTCCATGAGAGAACAAGGGAGAATGAGGATCAGATGCATGATTAGTACCCCTTTTGTTTTTTTAGACTTGATTGAATTTCAGGGACATAAATCCCAATGTTTGGGAGAATGTAATAACCTGGAAAAGTCCATGTAATTTTTTCCATTTGAATGAGATTATTTAAAAACCATCCTCTATGACAGCACATGATTCTAGGTCCTAGAGAGGCTGAAATGAATTTTTTAAACACTATTTAAAGTAAATTTAGTAATCATGCGAGCGGGTTTTTCTATATTTTTAACTGGAGCCTAGATCGAAAATCTGAGGGCACAATCGATTTTAGAATGACATGATTCGCCTATGAAGGACCTAACATCGACCGAAACGATCTTACTGAAAAAGAGGAATTTAATATTTTTTTAAGAAAAAGTTTAAATAAACATAATTTATTTTATTTTTATATTATTCAAATGGTTTCACTGCAATGCTGCAGCAGGTCAATGTCGTAGTGCAACAATGAGGCGATGCTAAATAATTAGTAAATATAATTAATGACTCAGTGTGGTGACGTGTAATGCTTCTTCCACCTATGATTAATCAAAGATTCAGGGTTGACATACAACCCTAAGAAAACCTCTGGTAAAGATAATCTCTCTCTCTCTCTCTCTCTATATTCGTCATCATTGAACACTCATGGAGAACGTGACAAGATCTGGGGATTCACAAGTGGCGGCGTATGCGAGTAGATCACAGATTAACGAACGACAATGAATGAAAATAGATCATAGATTGACAATGACTCATATCACCCTCCTTCATCAAAGACAGATCCAAAATATAAGTGGGGGTTACCTTGGGGTTTTAATTTTTCTCTCATTCTACATTCCAAATGGTAATCACAGATCAACCCATGAACATGTAGACCCATGGATCAGATGTTCTTGTAGGTTGGGAATAGTTTATTGGAGTGAGTTTCAAGATTTCAAATCTATGTTAGAATTCTGAAACTCTATTGATATCTATTGTACATTCTAACGCATATGGATTGGGTCAACCCGAACAAGGCCTAGTTCCCTCTGTAATTTGGTGTTATTGTGTTCTTCGTGACTGAAACCCCATGATGATGGAAATGCAGTACCAAGGTTGTTGTAGTGAGGGAGACAACCCTATAAGGTTGAGAGGCAAGATAGATCAGAGATCAGAGCACCGTAGAGGACTCAGTAGCCTGTGGAAGAAGCTGTCAGTGTGGCACCACCGGCGCAATGACGACAATGACCAGTGGCGGTGATAATGAACGATAGTGGTGGAGACACATAAGCATTGCTTGCGGAGGACAAAAACTGATCATAGTTGGTCGCACTAGAGGAGGTGGTGTGACCTATGATGCGATGCGGCTGAGCAGATCTGCAGCCAGTTGGCTGTGGTGGTTGGAGAATTTGGAGCCACTCAAGTGGGCCGCGTACAGACATGAGGGGTGATGGGGATGACATGTCGTTCGCACCCCAAGATGAACTAGCTGAGCTGGTCTGAGCTGGGCCAGTTGGATAAGGCCACACAAGCGGCCCAGTTAGTTCCTTGATTTCGTCCGTTTTAGAAGACCGGGTAAGCAAGTTAATGCCGGACCAGATAGGCTGCCATGCTTCTCTGGATGAAAATAGAGATCAGCCCACCATAATGGGCTGGGCTGAATAAAACTGATTCACTGGGTGACCTAACAGAATAAACCCATGGCCATCCTAGGCGGGGCCCAGGAAGGCACAATGGGCCAGACTAACAGGTCAGGTCATGTGGGACCCCGGGTCGGGTTGGTTTTGTCGGTCCGAACCGGTCAGACCAGGCCCGGACGCAACCATCCCTTGTTTATTAAAACACACACACACACACACACACACACACACACACACACACATATATATATATATATATATATCAAACAGGGCATCTGATTGATGCACCGTTAGTGGAATTGGGACCCTTTGAAGGGGCAATCTATTTGGCATAATCTGGTTAGTCTAACCATGTCAGACTGAGACGAGATTCGACTGAACCCTGTTTACAAAAAGAGTCGTGTCATTCAGAATGTGCATTTGATCGCCACACCATCTGCGGCATTAAGACCCTTAATAAGAGGCAATCCTTATGAGATACTATATGTGAGTTTTATATGAGTTTGGCATAAGGATGGGTCATATCGGACTCAAATCCAACTTGGCCCATTTTATAAAATGGTCATATCTTTTAGACCAACCGTCCGATTAATGCCATGTCTATGGCGTTGGAAACCTTATGACGATACAGTCCATTGGGTGTTACTATCAGTATGTAATCATATAGGTAGATATAGGAACAATATCTTAAGGAGAAGAGCTCAAGGAATCAAGCACGTTGGAGAGCGATAATCCTATGGCTTGCTGTGATGGGAATGATATGATGAGCGTAACTCTATGGTTTAGCGGAGGTGTGTACCTTATTGGTTTAATGGATGAGAATAATTTTATTGTTGAGAAGACATAGCGACCATTCGTGGATCAGCTATCAAGCGACCATTTCTGTATCAGCTACCCTATGACCATTCCTGGCCAGGCTACCCTAAGACCATTCGTGGATCAACTACCGAGAAACCCTTCATGGATTAGCTATAGAGAGACCCTTTGTGGATCAGCTATAGATAAACCATTTCGACTGCCAAAAAATCCTTCATGGATCAACTACAGACCAATTTGACTCATTTTTTATGTAACCCTATGTATCACCACAATACATAGTGTTCTAGTTTATACGATTGAAGGACTAGGTTGGATTTTTTAAGTTATACCTAGTTTAAGATGTGTCTTTTTTCTTTGTGATTTACATTGAGTAACTGAAATGTGGTATTATTCCTTTATGTAATTCCTTGAGACTCGAGTTGGTCTCGGGGTACCTATTGAGTACTGTTATACTAACACCTTCTTGGTCTTCAACCACACCTTTTGTGTCTGTTGCAGATGATAGACAACATTGACTGAGAATTTGGGGAGCTAGATCTAAACAGTGCTCAGAGGTGGATTGATAGATGTGGGGTGCTTCATTGACATTTGATAGTGAGTTGTACCTACCCCTCAGGTAGGATCGTTGATGGACGACCTCCGGATCTTGTACATATTTTGATGTACTTTCCTTTTATTTGTTCTTGTATTCCAAACCATTATACATTCTATAGTAATTGTACATGTATTTGGTTCCAATTTCTACTTACTTTCCATTGTATGGGATTTGTGTGTGTGTTTTTATGTTTTAATTAAATGCTTTCCATTTTTTGGATATGAATTTTCGGTGCTAGTCACTATCCCTAAGCCTATTGAAGGCAGTCATGGGGTAGTGACAACATGGGCCCTTGGGGACTGGTAATTACAAAATTAGAAGAAGGATGTTCTTTAGGGGTCCAAAGACACAAGGAGGGTGATAATGTATTGGGATCCCAACACATAGATGATAGGGTGGTTGATGGTGGAGGTTTCTTGTTTTAGAACATGGTTAAGTATTATCTAATTTATAATGTGTAGGTGTCTTAGCAAAGATATTTCGAGGAAGAGGTAGTGGACGATTTTGTTGTCCATGGTGCTTCCCTAGAGGGATGGTTAGAGGATTGTAAAAACTGAATGTTGTTTTTGGAGAGGATTTTTATTCTGGTAGTGATGCATGGGGGTGTCCTTTGGGAATTTTATATCTCACCTTTTGTAGTACACCTATGAGTTTCCAAGATGTACCATTACATGAGGACATAGTTTTTGTGAGCAGGTATGAAATGTATCGTGGAAGGGTTTGTGGCTTAGTGTCTAGTTTTCTAGTAGTTAAACAATGAGAATTATGTTCCTAGAGGTTCTTTTGTACCCCTAGGATGTTCCCAAGTGTAAGTTGGAATGCATATAGATTGACATCATCATAGGGTATCCCTGATCATAGAAAGGTTGTGATGTTATCTATGTAATCATGGACAAGTTTAAGAAATCATCCCAATTCCTATCGATCATGGAGTTAGGTATTGTGGATGTTTTGATGAAGAGGTATGTGGATGATGCATTGTGATTTCATGGGGATATGAGGTATATTGTCTTAGATATATACACTCGATTTAACTCGTGAGTCTAGAGGGGATTTTAGTATGCTTTAAGAACTTAGTTTTTCCTCAAAATGTCACGACCCGTCCTCGGGGCCCGTGTCGTGACTACCCCAAGCCCGCCTTCCATAGTCCAGGGGCTGGCGACTAGCACCGAGGCATAAATCCCGGTAAAAAGGGAAGGCGTTACATTTTTAAAGTAAACAAACACCACAGATCATGAAAGCAGAAGAAGTAAACAATAAGTAAAAACTGAGTACAACAGTAAGTGCGGAAAAAGTAAGTGGGCCAGAATACAAACTCAAACTGAAAGTAAATTACAACTGGAAAGGGAAAACAACAACTGAAAGTAAAGCCGCAACGTCAAGCTGTCAACTGGAAATCCCACATGAAGGGTGAGTACAGATAGCCTCCACAGCTCCTCGGGTCCAGCCATCTGCTCCGAGAACGACCCGCCTAGTGGTCCACCTCCAGGTACCGTCCTGCTCCACAATCCTCAACCACGATCAGCGTTGTCCGTCATCTGCAACCAACACAACGTAGTGCGGGCATAGCCCATGCAAGGGTGAGTATAAGCTACTCAGTATGGACCCCAAGACCCCCGAAGGTCTCCCAGAATCCACAAAGGATAATCCACAAAGGAATGATATAATCACAATGTAACATTCGACACTGCTTAGGTATATGCCCATACATATACCTAAGTCATCAATTCTAGTACGCTCCATCTTCCGAGCCCATGTACAACCCAGTCCACACAGGAAAGAAAAATGTAAATCCACATAGGATAGCACAACACAATCCACATAGGAAAGCAAAACAGTATTCATCTCACACAGGTATACTTCTTCGTAAGACGATAGAGATGATCAGATATTGCCACTGATTCATCTAATCCGTCGGACCCACAAAGGATCGATAGGTACTAACCCCCACAATGACCCACAAAGGATCTGGCCCACACACGATCGAAAGGTAACTAACCCCCGTAAATACCCACACAGGATCGGACCCAGATAGGATCTCTAGGCGCTGGCCCACACATGACCACTGAGTGCTGACCCACACAGGATTGGACCTACACAGGATCGGAAGCACTTATCTACGTAGGATCGCTGAGTGTTGTAGTCGTCGTTGTCGAATCCACTGAGGATCTCTGTACAGTCGTCGTCGTAGTAGTCGCAGCCAGCTCTAGGGTTCCCGCACACAACAAGCTCATTTGGGAGGGTCCGCTCCACGAGTCGAGGGGCTGATACATCAACTAACAAAAAGTCCGGAGTTGATGTATCCAAAAGTTCTGTATCGTCAACAGGAAGTCAACGTCACAGACGGCGCGTCAATCGGACGCTCGGTCTGAGAGTTATTGGCTTTTTCGCCCCAGGGGCCCGGTTGGTTTTTAAGGGAAAACCAACCAAACCGTACTCCAACTGCATCCAAACCTCGATCGGAGTAAGCCAAAAGTTCTGTCTCACGAAGAGGAATCCAAAAAGGTCGACGGTACGTCATTCGGACGTCCGGAACTCAAGTTATGAGCGTTTCTGCTCCGAGGGCCCGGTGGGTTTCGTGTACGAACCAACCCGGCCGAACCCAAAGTATTCCAAAACCTTAAGTGTGATATACCGAAACGACCGTCTCGATCCCAGGATTGTATCGCAACTGACGGTGCGCCGATCGTAGGCCCATAGCTCATGTTATGGGCAACAAACCGAATAAGGTTCGATATTAGGGGGTTCGGTCCCGGTCCGACTCGGCCCGATACCCCCAGGGGCGGCCCGAACCGAGTCGACCCGACCCAGGTCTAGGTCAGGCCCGCTAGGGCGCGGCCCGGCCTGGCAGCCTGGTCTAGCGGACCGGCTAGGGCAGCCGGCCCGACGCGCTGGCCAGAGGCTCGGTCGAACGGCCGAGCCGTTTCGGGTGTGGGGGGCACTGCCCCCGCATGGAGAAACCACTGCCCCTTTATGAGGCTACTCAGCTGGCCGGCCGGGGGTTACGACCCCCGGCGATTTCCTCTGACCGGCCGGCCCGGCTGGCCGGCCTGCTGCCGCCATCACAGGACTGGAAGGGGCCGGTCCCCTCACTCCTATGCCGGCGGCCCGAAACCGGCCATCGGTTCCCCTACTCCGCCGCAGCCTGGATCCGGCCGCGACCTTCATCCATCCGGCGTGGTGCGACAGCACAGCGCCCCTCCTCCGTGGCCCCGCTCCGACCGCGGGGCTTCTGAGGTCCTCCGGTGCGGCGCAACGACGCCACAGATTTGTTGCTTCCAACGGCACGATGCGACGGCGCCGCACTTCTCCGCTCTCCCTTTCTACAATGTCCATGCGGTGCTTCGGCACCGCGTTGCCTTGCTCGCCGCATCAAAAATCAACAACCAAAATGGGAGGAGTGTTGGCCGTGTTCGTGAGGTCCGACCTCCTCCCATTAATGAGATAATATGTGGTTCAATTGAAAGGGGAAAAATGATGTAAGTAATCACAAAAAAATAAACCCCTACCTCAACGTTGTCGTCGCACGAGTTTTCATCACGGAATTAACCGTCGTGGAAGATGATGGTCGTCACGGAAGAAGAGGATCGCCACGGAAGGAATGTCGCTGGCATTAGGTGACCTCCGAGGAAGGCGTCTCTCGCCGACAGAGGATGGTGTTCTTCGTTGGCGGTAGAGCGTTCTTCGCGTTCTTCGTCGAAGAATGAATAATCATGTCTTATTTTCTCCCAAATCTTTGACACAACCCAACAAATGAAATAAAATAAGTTCAACACTTATTTTATTATCAACCTATGTTTTTTAAATTCAAAAGATAAGAAACGAACAATTCATTCAAAGAATTAATTGTAACGATTTAACCGCTCAATTTAGTGAGGTGTTTCTTAACCAAAAAAACTTATGGTTTGACATTCATTAAAAAGGGGGGTATCAGGTGCGTTACTTAGGAGGGAAGAAACGGTGGGGCTCATGTGGGCCCCAACTCACAAATATCCTACCAAGTGGGTATGATATTGTGGGTCCCACCTTATCTGCTTAACTTAGCTTAAGTGGCATTAAGTGAAATAAAATAAAGTGTCGCACCACTTTTATTTTATTTTTGAACATAACCCCAAAAATAAAAAACCACACCGAGCAAACACAACTCCAGAAAAGGTGTTTCTAAGAAAATATTGGCGCTAGGATTCCACCAGTGCTCTCGGAATTCGATTCCGAGCACCGGTTCAAAAGTTAGAAAACCCCGCTTGTTCGTTCACTGAACGTACCCGAGCTAAACTTCGGAAAATGATTTCGGGCACACCGGGCCTCGGAATCAGGTGCCGTCAGAAACTGCGTTCTTGTAAAATTCCCAAGAAAATTAGGAAAAAACTTTCCTTGAACATTTACGGTTATTTAAATCACTCCCACCTCAGGGATTTACGTCCTCGTAATGATACATCATAAACTAGGGAAACAAATGTGGGTACTGAGCACGTATCTGAGCCTCCCCCTCCCAAGTGCTCTTCTGGAGGTTCCCGTGCTTCCATATGATGCGCACTAGAGGAATCGACCATCCACGTAGGACCCGCTCCTGTCGATCCTCGATCTCCACCACGACCTCCGTAAAAGTCACCCCATCATCAACGTCCAGCTCCCCATGGTCAATGATATGTGCCGGGTCGTGCACGTATCTCCTCAGCTGAGATATGTGGAAGACGTCATGCACCCGGTGCAACTGAGGTGGTAGAGCTAGGAGATAACCTCCCCAATCCTACTGAGGACCTGGAATGGTCCGATGATGTGTGGAGACAACTTTCCGCCTCAGCCAAATCTCCGAAATCCACGTCGAGGTGAGACCCACAAAAAGATGTGGCCGCCATCCTCAAACTCCAGTGGCCTCCGCCTCCTATCAGCATAGGATTTCTGTCGGCTCTGTGCTGTCCTCATTTGCTCCTGGATGATCTGGACCTTCTCGGTCGTGGCCTGGACCATCTCTGGTCCCACAAGTGCTGACTCCCTAGGGTCTGTCCAGCAAAAAGTAGATATGCAAGGTCGGCCGTACAACGCCTCATATGGTGCCATCTCGATGGTGGAGTGGTAGCTATTGTTGTACGCGAACTCCACCAAGGGTATGTGGTCCTCCCAACTGCGACCAATGTCGAGGACACATTTGAGAAGCATGTCCTCGAGAGTCTAAATGGTCCTTTCTGTCTGACCATCCGTCTGAGGGTGAAAGGCGGTGGTCAAACGTAGCTACGTCCCGAACGCCTCCTGCAACCCCTTCCAAAGCCGGGAAGTAAAGCGAGCATCTCGATCAGAGACGATATATGATGGCACACCATGAAGCTGTACAATCTCCTGAACATAGAGACATCCCAAGCTCTCCACATAGCCCTTCTCTCTGATGGGTAAGAAGTGAGCCGACTTGGTGAGTCGGTCGAAAATCTCCCAGATGGAGTCGTGACCTCTAGAAGTGTGTGGAAATCCAGTCACGAAGTCCATAGATATCCCGTCCCACTTCCACTCCGGGACCTCCAAGGGTTGTACTAAGCCTGCTGGTACCTGATTCTCTACCTTCACCTGCTGGTAGGTGAGGCACTGAGAAACGAACTCTGCCACAACCTTCTTCATGCCCGGCCACCAGTGCTATCGTCTGAGATCCTGGTACATCTTCGCCACTCCAGGATGTACCGCCAAAGGGGAAGTGTGAAAATCTCTCAGCACCTCCTCTCGTAAAGCAACGAGTACCATGGTACGTCCTCTGTAAAGGACACTGTTCTCTGCTCCAAAGGAGAAACCATCAGGTTCCTGTCCTGAGGATATCTGCGCATGCCGCATCTCACAGTCGGCATCCCCACGTTGTGCCTATCTGACCTGATGTAGTAGTGAGGAGTGAATGTGAGTGACTGAAGGAAGGCTGCTCTATCTCTATCCACGAAGGATATCTACAAAGTGGCTAGCTGCTCTGTCGCCTCCTCAAGTAGCTGAATGCCCGTCCTCCTACTGAGAGCATCGACTACTATGTTCCCCTTCCTAGGAGTATAGAATATCTCAAAGTCATAGTCCTGGAGGAACTCGAGCCATCGCCGCTGTCTCAGGTTCATGTCGTTCTGAGGGAATATGTACCCGAGACTCTGACGGTCTGAAAATACTATAAAGCGCTCACCCATCAGATAGTGTCACCATGTCTTCAGAGCGAAGACCACCGCTGCTAACTCCAGGTCATGGGTAGCGTAGTTCTTCTCATGAGGCCTCAACTGACGTGATCCATAGGCGATCACTGCCCGCTCCTGCATCAGGACACACCCGAGTCCATTCCCTGATGCATCACAGTAGACTACGTACCCTACTCCCTCCTCCGGTAACCTCAAGATAAGTTCACTGGTCAATCTTTGTCTCTGCTCCTGGAAGCTCTGCGGACATCTGTCTGACCACACAAAGGGTTTCCCCTTCTTCGTAACAGATGAGAGTGGTGCTATAACTTTGGAGAAGTCTGGCACAAATCTCTGATATTATCCAACTAGTCCCAAGAAACATCGTACCTCCGTCACGCTCCTCGGTGGCTCCCAAGCTAGCACTACCTCGATCTTCGCAGGATCCACCGCAACTCCTGCCTCAGAGATGACGTGTCCCAAGAAGTGGATGTCACGTATCTAGAACTAACACTTCGAGATCTTTCCATAAATATAGTTCTCTTGGAGTGTGTCTAGTACAACCCGCAAGTGGTAGGTGTGCTCCTCCTCAGCCGTCGAGTAAATCAAAATGTCGTCGATGAAGACCATGACAAATCGATCGAGGTATGGGTGAAAGATCCTATTCATGAGGCCCATGAACACCGCTAGAGCATTGGTTACGCCGAATGGCATAACCGAGAACTCATAGTGGCCATACTGACATCTGAAGGCCATCTTTTTCACATCATCGTCCCGAACTCTGAGCTGATGATAGCGTGACCTGAGGTCTATGTTCGAGAACCACCATGCTCCCTTGTAATAATCGAAGAGCTCATCAATCCTCGGTAGCAGATACTTGTTCCTCAATGTCACCTGGTTCAGGTGACAATAGTTGACACAAGGTCGCAAGCTCCCGTCCGCCTTCTTGGCGAACAATATCGGGGAGCCCAGGGTGAAACACTGGGTCAGATGAATCCCTTGCCCTGCAAGTCCTCCAAATGTACTCGTAGATCTCGAAGCTCAGCAGGGGCCATGCGATATGCTGGAGTGGATATCGGGGCTGTCCCGGGGTACAGATCAATATAAAAGTCTACCTATCTGTGAGGAGGTAGTCCTGGAATGTCGTCGGGAAAGACGTCCGCATACTGATCCACCACTACAGGAAAACTAGGACTTCGCACGTCAACTGCTCCTAGGATGAGGCTAGCCAACTAATGAGTGATGGGTTGTCCTCTCCTATGTTGAAGTCCATCTTGTGTTGTGAAGGCTCCCTTCTCATCGGTGAAGGTGAACCAGCTCTCGTCGGTGCGTACGCAATACACCTTGTGCCTAAAACAGTCAATCTGAGCATGGACTGTGGATAACCAATCCATGCCCAAGATGACGTCGTAAGGCCTCGACGCCGCTACATGAAGATCCCAGCCGAATCTATCGCCTCCTAGAGTAAGCTCACACTGCCAGCACTAGTGCGTAATCGTCGAGTCTGCTCCCATAGGAGTCTCTATCCGTAAGGATCGAGCCAACGGCCCTGTCGGAATCTCCGAGCTCTGAACAAGGGCGGTGACTATGAAGGAATGACTCGCTCCTGTGTCTATAAGAGCTGCAACAAGGGTGGAATAGACACAGATAATACCTTGAGTCATCTCGGGCGCGCCGTGGTCATAGGCCTCTGCTTCCTGGAGTTGTGCCTGTCTCTGCCCGCCAGCTCCCTGTGGTCAGGGTAGACCTCCTAGTGGTGGTGGTGGTATAGCCTCAAAGCGTCGCCCACCACCTGCTACTCGGCCAGCTCCTCTGCCTCGTCCGCATGCTCCCTGCAGGCCACAACAGTCGACCCTCTTCCACTACCTGGGTGGCCCCTCAACCGTTTGTTGCTCCTCGGCACGACGAGTCGGGAAGTCACGGGCCATGTGGCCCTACCCGCCGCATGCGTAGCACTGTCTGCCTCTCGAAAGACTGGCTCTGCGCTGTGTGCCCCGCACAACTGAGCCAGTGTCCTGAGGTCATCTGCCTGAGTGTCTAGTCTGCCTGGACCTATGAGTCATCCGTCGACTGCCTACTGCAGAAGAATCTGCTACGTGCTGCCCCGCGGTAGGTCTCACTGCTGATGAAGGCTTGACAAGGAATCTCTCGATCAAAAGGGTTCGCTCCAATAGTCCTTCCTGAGTCGGAATGATGAGGGAGATCAGTGATTCCCTAATATCATGCCTCAATCCCTGCTCAAAGGTCCAGACCCAGAAGAATGGGTCCCGTACCATGTCTGTCGAGTAGCGTTAGAGATCGGTAAATCTCACCGAGTATTGGGCGACCGTCAAGATGCCCTACCGCAGCTGTAGAAGCCCCTGGATGCGCACTGCATGGTGGGTGGCTGGACGAACTCCGAGTGGAAGAGGCTCTCAAAGTCCGTCCATAGGAGAGATGCCTCATCGTGCACCTAGAGCATCAAACTCCACCATCTGCCTGCTACTACGTACAGTAGGCTCGCTGCGAGGATCACCATGAGGTATGCCGGTGTCCTCACTAACCTGAAAACCCAAAAAACTGCCTCCAGCCCATCCTCGGCTGCCAGGGGGTCCTTCTCCCCACGGAACCTGGGCGGTCGTAGGCGCTGGAACTCGTGAAGTGCACTAAGGAGACATGCATTGTCAGCAGCTGGGGCTGGAAGAATTGGTGGCTCGGCGGGTAAAGGTACTACCGATGCCTTAGCTGTCAAAGGGCACTATACCGAGGCCTCGTCGCTTGGTGGGCTGTCGTCACACACAACTCTTGGATCCCTAGCTGGCTGCTGTCGTGTGGGCCATCCTAAAAAGAAACAGGTGTGCCACCGTCAAACAATATACCTGGTGAGCTGACATAAATTAATCACAATGAAAACATGAAACACACATGCAATAAATGTTTTCATGCATTAAGTCGGAAAATAGAAGTCAGGGTCCTGGTGTATGGATACGTCAGTCGCCGCACCAACACTGGACTCCTTGAACTGATAACCACACCCAATATGCTTAACACTGTTGCTTCACATAGAAAAACATCAGAGTCCAAAGTTATGCGGTAGAACCGAACTCCTCTGATACCAATTTTTAACGACCCGTCCTCAGGGCCCGTGTCGTGACTACCCCAAGCCCGCCTTCCATAGGCTAGGGGCTGGCGACTAGCACCAAGGCGTAAATCCCGGTAAAAAGGGAAGGCATTTACTTTGTAATGTAAACAAACACCACAGAGCGAGCAAGAAGTATAAGTAAGCACTATGTAAAAACTGAGTACAATAGTAAGTGCAGAAAAAGTAAGTGGCCCAGAATACAAACCCAAACTGAATGTAAAGTACAAATGGAAAGGGAAAACAACAATTGAAAGTAAAGCTACAACGTCGAGCTATCCACCAGAAATCCCACCTGAAGGGTGAGTACAGATAGCCTCCACAGCTCCTCGGGTCCAGCCGTCCGCTCTGAGAACGACCCGCCCAGTGGTCCACCTCCAGGTACCATCCTGCTCAGAAAGCCTAAACCACGATCAGTGCTGTCTGTCGTCTGTAACCAACACAATGTAGTGCGGGCATAGCCCGTGTAGGGGTGAGTATAAGCTACTCAGTAGGGACCCCGAGACCCCCGATGGTGTCCCAGAATTCATAAAGGATAATCCACAAAGGAAAGATACAATCAAGAAGTAACATTCGACACTGCTTAGGTATATGCCCATACATATACCTAAGTCATAAATTCTAGTACGCTCCAACTTCCGAGCCCATGTACAACCCAGTCCACACCGGAAAGAAAAACGTAAATCCACATAGGATAGAACAACACAATCCACATAGGAATGCAAAACAGGATTCAGCTCACATAGGTATACTTCTTCATAAGAAGATAGAGATGATATGATATTGCCACTACTTCATCTATGCCGTCGGACCCAAAATGGATCAATAGGTACTAACCCCCACAATGACCCACAAAGGATCTGACCTAAAAATAATTGAAAGGTAACTAACCCCCGCAAAGACCCACATAGGATCAGACCCACACAGGATCTGTAGGCGCAGGACCACACAGGACCGCTGAGCGCTGACCCACACAGGATCGGACCCACACAGGATCGGTAGCACTGATCTACGTAGGATCTATTAGTGTTGTAGTCATCACCGTCGAATCCACTGAGGATCTCTGTACAGTCGTCGTCGTAGTAGTCGCAGCCAAATCTAGGGTTCCCGCACACAACAAGCTCGTTCGGGAGGGTCTGCTCCACGAGCCGAGGGGTCGATACATCAAATGACACAAAGTCCGGAGTTTATGTACACAAAAGTTCCGTATCGTCAACAGGAACTCAATGTCGCAGACGACGCGTCAATCAGACGCCCTGTCTGAGAGTTATTGGCTATTTTGTCCCAGGTGCCCGGTTTGTTTTTAAGGAAAAACCAACCCTACCGTATTCCAACTGCGTCCAAACCTCGAACGGAGTAATCCAAAAGTTCCGTCTCACTAAGAGGAATCCAACAAGGTCGACGACACGTCATTCGGACGTCCAGAACTCAAGTTATGAGCGTTTCCGCTCCGAGGGCCCGGTTGGTTTCGTGTACGAACCAACCCGGCCGAACCCAAAGTATTCTGAAACCTAGAGTGGGATATACCGAAATGACCGTCTCGATCCAAGGATCGTATCTCAACTGACGGTGCATCGATCGGAGGACCGTAGCTCATGTTATGGGAAACAGACCGAAAAAGGATCGGTATTAGGGGTTTTTGGCCCAGTCCGACCCGGCCCGATACCCCCAGGGGCGGCCTGAACCGGGTCGCCCGACCCGGGTCCAGGTCCGGCCCGCCTGGGCACGGCCCCGCCCGGCCGGGCGGCCCCGGTCCGGCGGACCGGCCAGGGCAGCCGGCCCGGCGCGCAGCGTGCTGGCCAGGTGGCTCGATCGAACGACCGAGCCGTTTATGGTGCGAGGGGCACTGCCCCCGTGTGGAGAAACCGCGACCCCTTTATGGGGCCGCTCAGCTGGCCAACCGGGGGTTACGACCCCCGGCGATTTCCTATGACCGGCCGCCCCGGCTGGCCGGTCGGCTACCGCCATCACTGGACCGGTAGGGGCCGGTCCCCTCTCTCTGATGCCGGCGGCCCGGAACAAGCCGCCGGTTCCCCTACTCCGCCGCAACCCTCCGCCGCGGCCCCGCTCTGGCTGTGGGGCTTCTGAGGTCCTCCGGCGCGGCGCAATGGCGCCGCAGATTTGTTGCTTCCAACGGCACGGTGCGACGGCGCCACGCTTCTCCTCTCTCCCTTTCTACAATGTCCTCGAGGTGATTCGGCACCGCGTTTCCTTGCTCGCCGCATCAAAAATCAACAACCAAAAGGGGAGGAGTGTCGACTGTGTTCGTGCGGTCCGACCTCCTCCCGTTAATGCGATAACAGGCGGTTCAATTGGAAGGGGAAAAACGATGGAATTAATCACAAGAAAATAAACCCCTACCTCGATGTTGTCGTCGCACGAGCGTTCATCGCGGAATTAACCGTCACGGAAGAAGAGGGTCGTCGCGGATGAGGAGGATCACTGCAGAAGGAATGTCGCTGGCGTTAGGTGAACTCTGAGGAAGGCGTCTCTCACCGATGGAGGATGGCGTTCTTCGTTGGCGGTAGAGCATTCTTCGCGTTCTTCGTCAAAGAATGAAGAATCCTCTCTTATTTTCTCCCAAAGATTTGACACAACCCAACAAACGAAATAAAATAAGTTCAACACTTATTTTATTATCAACCTAAGCTTTTGAAATTCAAAAGATAAGAAACGAACAATTAATTCAAATAATTAATTGTAACGATTTAACCGCTCAATTTAATGAGGCGTTTCTTAACCAGAAAAAAAAATGAAAGGTTTGACTTTCATTGAAAAGGGGGGTTGCGGGTGCGTTACTTAGGAGGGAAGAAACAGTGGGGCTTGTGCGGGCCCCACCTCACAAATATCCTACCAAGTGGGTAGGATATTGTGGGTCCCACCTTATCCTCTTAACTTAGCTTATGTGGCATTAAGTGAAATAAAATAAAGTGTCGCACAACTTTTATTTTATTTCTTAACTTAACCCCAAAAATTAAAAACCACACCCGTGTAAACGCAACTCCGGAAAAGGTGTTTCTAAGAAAATACCGGCACTGCGATTCCACTGGTGCCCTCGGAATTCGATTCCGAGCACCGGTTCAAAAGTTATAAAACGCCTCTCGTTCGTTCACTGAACGTACCCAAGCTAAAATTCGGAAAATTATTCTGGGCACACCTGGCCTCGGAATCAGGTGCCGTCAGAAACTGCATTCTTGTAAAATTCCCAAGAAAATTAAGAAAAAAATTTCCTTGAATTTTTATGGGTATTTACACAAAAATACTTTTAACCTTAAAAATAATGGGAATATAGAGATGATTATCCAAATGATGGAGGACATGTTGTAGGTGTGTATCTTGGACTCTAGTGTATCTTAGGAGACACACATACCTCTGGTGACATTTTATTACAATAACAGTTATCACTCATCCATTGGCATGGCCCCATCTGAGTCTTTTTTAACTGTTTCTATGTTGTTATCCATTATTCTAGGATGAGGTTGGGGAGTCATTAGTTTTTTGTCCTGATGTGGTAAAAATAACGATAGAGAAGGTTCATCTCATTCATGAGAGGATGAAAGAAGCATAAGACCAGCCCGAGTCTTATTCCGATTATAGGGTGAGGTATTTAGAGTTTGGGATTAAGGACCAAGTGTTCTTAAAGGTCACTCATTGACATGGGGAGTTGAATTTTTTAATGGGGAGTAAGATCTCACCATGGTTTTTGGGCCTTGGTTTTGGGGCAT
Organism: Viscum album; assembly: GCA_963277665.1. Lineage (NCBI taxonomy): Eukaryota > Viridiplantae > Streptophyta > Magnoliopsida > Santalales > Viscaceae > Viscum > Viscum album. Next base: position 1,714,138,735 of record OY728133.1, read on the forward strand.
ATTAATGAAGTGGATTATCTATTGACACATCCACCATGAATGGACCCAGTTCACAATTTATTCCACATCTCTCACCTCCGTCAGTATCTTTATTATTAATCTAATATCGTTGATTGTGAAGAGTTGGATATTGAAGATGAAATGAATTTTTTTGAGTGTCCAGTGGAGATCCAGGATCATCAGGAGAAGTTGTTGCATGAATGTAACATTACTTTCATTCATGTGTTGGGAAGGCTTGGTGGCATGGATGAGAGTACCTGGGAGCTTGAGACACTGATTCATTCCCAGTAACTAGAGTAACTTTTCTTACTTTTATTAATGATGTTATGTTTTAATATTAATATTGTACTAAATTCACTTCTTCTTATTAATTTGATGCATAATAATTCTTCCAACATGTAATGAAATGAAAACCTAATCCTTAATCGAGATTTTTTAAACTATGACATGATTAAATACATGAAGGCATGTCAGTGCCACCAAAAGTGGAAACTATCTTCATATGGAAGAAGTAATTCTCTGATTTGTGTTCATAGGACCATATTTGTGTGATTGTACAGGTGATCATTGGCTTTGGTTTTGTGGAGGCTGAGGAGGTGGTGGAGGTGGTTATGTAAAAAGGGTGGTTTCTTGCAGATGGTAATGTGGTGTGACTGTATGAAAGGTTTTGTGGACATTTTCACCTAAGAATAGTTTGTTTGGTTGAACTACTACAAATAAGGCTTTTAAAAGTGTTATAATCTACTTTTAAATGCGCTAGAAAAGCACGGTTAGCTATGACGAAGATAAAGGGGGTTACCTTTAATGGCACTAAAAAGAAATGATAAAGGTAGAACTTTATTCACACTAAAGAAATCACTGATAACGGTCCCCAATTTATCAATGCTATTTTGAGCACTGATAAAGGCTTAGTTTCCTGTGATGTGCTCTTTATTTAACAACTCATCCAACACCTGCACATCAATAAAAAACAACACATGCACATGAACAGTTCACAGAATAACAAACTGTCGCACACATGAGTTTTGAAAATAATACTATATATATTTACTTGACTTCATGAATACAAAGAAAACACACTACTATATACATTTCAAAAAAATGTTTTATATGGTTACCATTACAATTATCTAGTAAATAGTTACAAAAATTAATATTTTATCCTTTGTCACCTATGATCCCCTCTCAAAAAATTTCATCCATGGTATTAGTTTCTTGAAAAAGAATCCAAACTCAATAAAAAAATTCCACCTATATAAGAAAAATATTATGTTAGTAATACAATAATGAAATAAATTAAACATTAATATGAAAGAATAAATTAATATAATTTCACTTTTTAATAAGAAAGTCACATTTTGAGTCAAAATGCTCACACCATACATTGTATTGAGTTGGGGCTGATTCCTACTCGTCACAAATGAGTCATAGAGTGTTGTTTTAAAATATTAAAACAATCTGAATGGGTTTGATTGATTTTGAGTATTCCACATGTTATTTTACTAAATTTAATATCACATTTAAATGAAATATTTGAATTTATATCAGTCACATCATTCACTTGTTTGAGGTGCGGTTGATTCCTACACATCACAAATGTCTTTTGGATCATTGTCCTAAAGTATCAAAAAAAAACTGAATATGTTTGCTTGGTTTCCATTATGTCACTTGTGTTTTTTTCTAAAATTAATGTCAATTTTAAAAAAAATAGACACTTTGAGTCACACCAGTCACATTGTGTATTGAATTGAGGTGAGTCGGATTCCTAAATGTCAGAAATTACTTATGGATCAATTTCCTAAAGTATCAAAAAAATTCGAATGTGATTTCTAATTTTCTAGTATGTCAGTTGTGTTTTTTTACTAACATGTCATTTCAAAGTAGAAACACAAATTTTGAGTCAAACCGGTCACATTGTGCATCGGTTGGATATGATACTACTTCATAAAAGTCACACAGAACTTATGAATCATTATCCTAAATTTTGATGACAATTGGATTGAAGTTTCTTTGTTTTCAATGAGTGTCATGTCTTGAGCTAAAATGTAAAATTTAAACAAATAACCGACACTTTTAGCCATACTGGTCACACCATACATCAGATGGATGTGGGGTTGATTCATAAACATCATAAACGACTGAGGGATCGTTTTCTTAAAGTACAAAAACAATACAAATGTGTTCGCTTAGTTTGCAGTATGTCACTTGTGTTTTGTTTTTCAAAATTAATGTCAATTTTAAATAAAAAGAAACACTTTGAGTTATACTAGTTGCATCGTGCATTGAATTGAGGTGAGTTTGATTCCTATATGTCAAAATGAATTATGGATCATTTTCAGAAAGTATGAAAGCAATACAAATGTGTTTGAAATTTTTTTAGTATGTCACTTGTGTTTTATTACTAAAATGTCATTTCAAAATGGAAACGTGTATTATGAGTCATACCGGTCACATAGTGAGTTGGTTTTATATGAAACTACTTCAGTTACATCAAAAATAACTTACTAAATTATGAATAAAATAGGAGCGGGTTTTCTTAGTTTTCAATTAGTGACAAGTTTTGAGTAAAATGTTAATTTTAAACTGATAACATACATTTTTATCCATACCATTCACACCATGCATCAGATTTAAGTGAGGTCGATTCATATAGGTAAAAAATGAATCATGGATTGTTTTCATAAATTATCAAACCAATCTGAATGATTTTTCTCGGTTATCAGTATGTCGCTTGTGTTTTTTTCTAAAATTAATGTCAATTTTAAATAAAAATGGACACTTTGAGTCATACCAGCCATATTGTGCATTTATTTTATGTGCAGTTTAATCTTACATGTAAAAAATGACGTATGTATAATTTTCCTAAAGTATCGAAACAATCCGAATTTGTTTTCTCAGTTTATAATGCAAGAGTTCTGTTTTTTAATAAAATGTCATTTCAAACTGGAGACATGGGTCATACCTGTCGCATCGTGCATTGGTTTGACATGAGACTGCTTCATACACATCAAAAAGAACTTCTAAATCTTTATCCTAAATTATAAAGTCAATTAGAGTGGGTTTTCATAGTTTTTCGCAAGTGACACGTTTTCAGCTAAAATGTCAATTTTAAACTGATAATGCACACTTTTAGCCATTATGTTCATTTCGGGCATCAGATTGAGGTGGGTTTAATTCATACACATCCAAAATGACTCATATATAAGTTTAATAATGTATCAAAACAAACATAATTTATTTTCTTAGTTTCCAGTATGTCTGTTGTGTTTTTTCTAAAATTATTGTCAATATTAAATAATTAAAGATACTTTGAGTCATACTAGTCCTATTGTGCATTGAATTAAGGTTTTGTGGATTCCTACATGTCAAAGATGACTTATGGATAGTTTTCTGAAAGTATCAAAACAATCCAAATGTATTTTCTTGATTTTTAGTATGTCTGTTATGTTTTTTAATAAAATGTAATTTCAATCATGAAACACGCATTTGGAGTCATACTCGTCACATCATGCCTTGAATTGATATTAGACTACTTCATACACATCACAATGAACTTATGAATCATTATCCTAAATTATGAATACAATTAGAGCAGGTTTTCTTGGTTTTTTAGTGAGTTACACACATTGAGAAAAAATGTCAATTTTAAACAGATAAAAAACACGATTAGCCATACCGGTCACACTGTGTGTGAGATTGCAGTGCGGTTGATTCATACACATCAAAAATGACTCATGGATTGTTTTCATAAAGTATCTAAACAATAAAAACAATGTTTCGTGGTTTTCAGTATGTCACTTGTGTTTTTTCTAAAATTAATGTCAATTTTGAATAGACACTTTGAGTCATATGAGACTCATTTTGCATTAAATAGAGGTGCAGTTGATTACTACTTGTCAAAAATGACGTATGTATCATTTTCATAACATATTAAGACAATCCAAATTTGTTTTATCAGTTTTTAATATGTTAGTTTTATTTTTTTTAAATGTCATTTCTAAGGGGAAACACACATTTTGAGTCATATCAGTCGCATTGGGCATTGGATTGATATGAGAATATGTCATACACATAAAAAATAACATTTTAATAGTTATCCTAAATTTTGAATACAATTATAGTGGGTTGTCTTGGTTTTCAATGAGTGACGCGTTTTGAGATAAAATGTTAACTTTAAATTGTTAACATACATTTTTATCCATACTAGTCACACTGTGCATCAGATTGGGGTGAGGTTGATTCTTACACATCAAAAATGACCCGTGGATCTTTGTAATAAAGTATAAAAACAATTCAAATGTATTTTCTCAATTTTTAGTATTTCACTTGTGTTTTATTCTAAAATTAATGTCAATTTTAAATAAAAAGAGACACTTTGAGTCATGCCAGTCACATTTTGAATTGAATTAAAGTGCGGTCAATTACTATAGGTCAAAAATTACTTATGGATCATTTACCTAGAGTATTAAAATAGTTAGAAAGTGTTTGATTAGTTATCATCATGTCACGTGTTATTTTTAATAAAAAATGATTTTAAATAAAAAAGGACACTTTGTGTCATACTGATCACATCATGTGTCTTATTGAGGTGGGGTTGTTTTCTACACACTTCAAATGACTTATGGATCATCTCTCTGATATATCAAAACAACTAAATTTGTTTTCTCAATTTTGAATATGTTAGTTACTCTAATACCAACTATAATAACCTAAACATTTCGTATGTTGATATCTCATATAAGTAGATTAATATTTCGTACATAAAATAAATAACATAAACATAAATAAAAAACATTTCCTTAATTATATGGAGAATGATTTTATTGTGGAAACATTAAAATTACCTCTTTGATTGAGTAGACATGGCATAGTTTCTCTTCATGCTAAGGCACGTCACGTAGACAAAAATCTTCTAAAATAAACAAATCCTACACTGTATAATGAAAATAAAATAAATTTATCATTATATATATTTTTAAAATAGAGATATTATATCATAACATTACCTTTACATATTTCCAAATGGTTTATTTGGTCCAGTATAAGATAATAACACAACTAATGATTCTCTGTGCACTTTACTACTATTTTTTTACTACTGCATAGCATAGCATCTAATCTGAACATCTGATCTGATATCCCTGTGATTCTCTATTCAAACACCATCTCTATGTTATCATCATTCCTCTTTCAGTTTTTCGTTCTCTTCCTGCACCCATTTACCTAGTAAATGGGTGCATGAAGAGAAGGAAAAAACAAACTCTGAATGATGATATCATAGAGATGGTGTGTGATGAGAGCATCACGGGGACTTCGGGTCTGATGTTCAGATGAGATGCTATGAAAAGAGTTAGTTAACCATCCTTAGTGAAGAATCCTTAATTTTTTTATTAAATTTGAGAGTAATTCACATCCAATATTCTTCCAATATACTAGATAAGTATAAATTGTAGAATAAATGACCAAAATACAGATTATATATGATCCATGCGATAATAGTCTTGGTATAGTGATTTTGGAAACATGGAAACATAATGAACTAGTTTATAAGAGTCTATCATTAAGTTATTCTTCACAAGAATGTCATATAATTTGTAAAACTATTCTTCATAACCTATGGATATGAAACAAAATAATGGGTGATCATAGATTCTCAATATGTGTAAACAATGTAGATATCAATGAACATATAAGGATAACATAAGTAGTAGGAATTCACCTTCATCCTATTTGTGTACAATCTTTCATTAGGTATGCTTCCCATTCATTTCTAAACATATTTATATCATCTTTTGAATATATGTTTTTTCCATAGTCATGGTAGTACTGAAGACAATATAAATACCCAAAGGAATAATAAATATTTTAAATGAACTAGTAATTATTTTTGAAAATACCTCTTTAGGGATGTTAGTTTGTTGATGAAATATGATACCATTCATAAATTTACAAACATAATCACCATGGTCCATTCCATTTCGTTGTTTCAGACACTTCAAAAACATAGATAAAAATAAGAAATTTTATTTGGTATGTGTTTGGATAGTGAAATATTATTATATACACCATGATACTTGTCCATTTATAGATCTTGTGGGCATTCTTGTCCTTATGATCTTATATCAACACATAGAGTAGATGATATTGATGAACCACCCTATAATAACAAAATCCTCATTAAAATATAATATAAATTATATAACTAGATGTTTAATTCTAAAATTTTGGATCTGGTGTATTAAAAATTGGAAAATTGTATCATTACTGGTCGGTTTATTGGATATCCATGCATTGAATCCAGAAAATAAATCTTTGGAGTATCCAAATTGACCACAATGAGCAATAATGATTCCTAAAAATAAAAAAATGAACAAGTAATGAATGAAATGATAATATAGTTTGTATGATAATATTATTGAGTTTTACCCTTGCTTATTTGGTATTAAAAAGAGTCTTCCATGTGTAATTTTGTTTTTAAATGATTTGGGTAAGAATGACATTATTTCACCATATTTATCAGAATTCATTTCTTCTTTATAAGAGGTGATGGCAGGACTAACGAGTACAAATTTTTATTCATTGCGAAATATGTTCAATTGTATTTCATATATACGTATAGAAAAAATATGAACTATATTTAGTCAAAATAATCATATTATATCTACTTTTATAAAATCAAATCATGAATACATACCTCATGTGTAAATTAACAACTCAGTCACCCAGCCATTCATACTTGAGGATTTCATCTACATTGTCAGTACAAATGCAATCTGATTTATCCCCTCTGTACATATTTTTCTCAAAATGAACAATGTGAGTATTTTCATCTGTTGACATTGTATCCACATGAGCCTATAAGGATATTAAATATTGATATAGAATGGGAAAGGTGAAGGTTCTCCTGGTTGATCGTTTCATTCAGTAGGTTGATCCTTGAGATATTTTTGATCCAATATTACATTTCACCCCTTATCTTTTTCTTTCTATTATAACATTCATCAATTCGGATATTTTTTAATTAAATGTTAATGGTTCAACATGAAAAATAAATTGTAAATGAATACCTATTTGTCGACATATTTTTTACATGAATTTATTTCCATGTGATGAATGTTCCAACAAATTTCTCAACTATATAAATGTCAAAATCATCATTTGGAACATGTATCTCAATGATGGGATCATCAGAAACATTAATCGACACTCAGACATGACCTGTTGGAATTGGTCTGTTATGTAGCTTGTCATTCTACATATTGAACTCCGTAGCCCTCGCAAAAAAGATATATGTGGGCGTTGATAGATATAAATCATAATCATTTTCAACCAGTATAATATTCATAAAAGAAATTTATTAGTGTCTATGTGATTTACATTTCATAGAAACAATTATTATATCATTTATTACCCCATCTATGTCTGGTTTTTAGGGGAATGGATCGCTTCAAAATTGGTGGGGGTGTGGCGGGATCTTCTCGCATAGGTTGTTCTTGAGTTATTTCTTATCTTTGACTCCCCTATCAAACTTACTATCAGATCTCTCTAGTATTTCAATTATTCTTGAAACATAGCTAATGATTCTATCAAATTTTTCATTTCCTCATTTTGATCCTCAACTTGTTTTTTATTTTTTAAAATATGTTCAGGGTTTCACCCCAAAACCAGCACCTCTGATGCTACCATATAGTTTTGGCTGCTTCAAGGCCGGTAAATGTATATCCACATATGGTGTGGGTGTTTTTGATTCCTATGAATATTTCGGAGAGAAAATATAGGAATATAGGTAATCACTATTATGTAATAGAGATTTAATGAAAAACCAATTTATATTATGTCATACTTAAAAATTATTCCCACACTTTTTGTGTGTTTCATATATCAATATCCCCTCTTTATTTACACGATCCTCCTTCCATAGCAGATGGCATAAGATGGAAGATGATTTCAATTTTGATTCATCAATATGCATATAAATATAGTAACATTGTCATGGTGTTTTTTATGTCACATATATTTTTACAGTATATTTAAAATAAATACCAATTTTTTCTCTAGTGAAGCGTACCTCCATCCTTGCTTTATGGTAGTGGTATGCTGGATTTGATCCACATTCCATATTTTAGCACTAATTTTCTCTATAATAAATAAAAAACTATAAATAAAAGTGATGAATACAAGAAACGTCAAAAAAAATATTCCCAGACACAATGTACATAAAAATTCTACTCTGCATGAAAGCTCTAAATGCATCCCACGCTCCTTGGGATATCAAGTGTGCATAATGAGGAGGTGTGTGAAGCTTGATATTCCACTTAGAATATTTAAGATGATATTTCATTAAAATTGATTAAATTCCTCTATGAATCCTTCCTTTAAATCTTAATACATATTCCTTGGGTGAGGCATCTACTATAAATGCACTCTATAAGGGATGATGAAGTGGAAGTCAATGTTTTAGTATTTTATTTTATATTCATAAATAAAATAAATGATATCATAATGATACCATAATCTCTATACAAATTAGTTTCTTATGTCCAGTGACAACATGGTGCCACAATTGTACATCAATTGGCACATGTTGTCTAGTGACAATTCCAATGTAGATTTTAAACAAGGATTTGTTGGGGTTAACATGCTGGCCTTGCTTATTCCATCCCATCTCAAATTTGATGCCTTTTTCTTTTTCCTTATGTATTATGGATAACACTGTAAAACTATGGTGGTATTATATTTTTTGTGCCTTCATGGTTTTATTTCCTACTATTTCCTCAGTTTCTATCATCATTGTGTTCCTCCAGAGCGCTAGCATTGGGAATGGGACCAGCAGAAATAGGTTGGGAAACCTGTTCTACCTCTACACTGGACCAACAGAAACTGGTTGAGAGACATGTTGTGCCTTAGGATTGGGTGAATCAGTAGGTGTAGAAGTCATTATCTGTACATGTTTTTTAACATATAATTTAGATTGCATAAAATCAGCAGCAAACAGATAATAACATACGGCAACACAATGTATATTATGAGGATAAAATAACCTGATTATTGAACTCACTTTTTTTAAAGGATAATGATATTTGAACCCTCTATCAAATATGTAAATCCATTCATTGTGGTATCCTCTAAAATAAAAATAACCCTCTTCAATGGTACCACTGATAAATTATTGAAAATTCCCAATGAAAGGGTCATCCGCCATTGAATTTTCATCTAAGACTACAATTGTTTTGGTCAATAACAGAACTATTTACCAGCTTCAGTTTGTGGGATCTGGAACATAAAATACTTGTATTTCCTATAACTCCATAAAAAACAGTTCAACTTTTTCCCCTTCCTTACTAAAATTAACTTTCACTAATCTCAATTCATATATTTTAACAACACTCCTATTATCAACCCACTTGCATAAAAAAATTGGCACTTAGAATTTCGTATAATCCAACTCCCATATTTGTTTGAAGATTACAAATTTTGATGTATTCACATAAATTGGATTTATGTCTTTAGCACTGAAAACTAGCATCGCTTCATCCACACGTGTTACTCCACTATTCGGTATGGTACTATATTCATCATGTTCATTAGTATAAATTTTATAACCAATAAATACATAAGTATTGTAAGATAATACATACACACTTGGTCCTCTAGCTACCCATTGACATCTTTCTAAAATAGAGTCCGGTTTTTATATAACTTCTTAAAAATATAGTCCGAAAACCATCCTATAAACTTTCGATTATATGTATCTGATATTCATTTTCTACCCTAAACTAATTCAAATGCCTATGAATTTCTTTGTGGGTTTGAGAATATGGGTCAATGTCGAAACTGTTATCCAAAAAATAATGGTGGGCATACTCCCAATCATTAATATTAATTGTGACAACCTCTCTTCTATAAATTCATTCACCCTCATGAAACATAGTGTGAAGAGATTTTAGTAGGCCAATTCTTTCCAAACTAAATAGTTATTTACTAAAAAATTCAAAGGATTCCTCAACAATATATCTCTCTACAATAAACCCCTATGACCGACTTTGATTTTAGATATAATCTTTCAAAATATACATATACCGTTCAATTGGGTACATCTATGTATAATATAAAGGACCACATTGGATAATATCTCTCACCAAATGAGCCATCAAATGAACCATAAAATAACTGAATTTTTGTAGGAAGAACATTTCAAATTCACATAATATGATGAAAATTTACCTTTCCATTGTTGGAAATTTCACTATGTCTATAAATTTTCTACAAATTGCTTTGAAGACGAAATATATCTTCATTAATGTATGGCAGTCATTCATGAGAAAAAATTCAATGTAAAGCTATATGAATTAGATCTTTCATCAAAACATGGCTATCATGTGATTTCAGACCCTTTAAGTTTAAATAGCTTGTTGAACCAATGTACTTTATATTTGATGAATACCCTTATCGAACCTTTACGTCATTCAAAAAGTTACAAAATTGATATCTATCTTGCCTGGAATTAGTGTAAGCAGTAGGAGGAACAAATGATTACTTTTCACCCATCATTGTTGTCGACTCTTCTCATATTTCCTTCTCAACCGTGTACAACCTTACCTTAATTGTATGTTTTGATTTTCTAGGTGCATTTAGCAATGTGACGATAACACCATCACATACATTTTTTTTAACATGCATAACATCAAGAAAATATCTAACATACAAACAATTCTAGTATAGTAATAAAAAATGATCTCTTTTCCCAACCGGTTATCATATGGTTTTTCTAAAATTATTTACCAAAATTTTTGTCCATATATTTTACTTAAACAATTGGACACCTATTAGTGGAGACAATGTTGTACGTTATTATGAAAATCCATCGAATGATGTCGCCCTAGATCCAAACTTATGCCATTTCTATAGAAATCTGTGATGTCCGTGAAAAATGGTTTTCGATGAATGTTTCCACCTAATTGACTATGTACCTTGTTTGAAAATGGGACACCTATGAGTTCCTTTAATGCTATATCCTGACAAATTTCTATAAACAGGAATGTCATTTATCATCCCATACAACATGTCTCTCAATGTTAAATCTTCAATTTTGTAAGCAGCATACAACGTAACACCTGAGTCCCACAATAATTTCAAATCTTTGATCAATGGAGCTAGACAAATATCAATATCATTACCCAATTTTTTTGGTATAGATATAAGCATAGACAACATGATTCATTTTAATTTCATGAATAGTCACGGTTGTATGTTATAATTTACTAGTGTAACTATCTATGTACTTTGACAGCTTCTTTGAAAAACAAAAGGATTCACTCCATCTATGGATAATGAAAGACGATGGTTTCTCGCCACGTTTCCAAATTTAGGATACTCATGTTCAATTCTCTTCCACTTAGGAGAGCCTTTCAGGTGACATAGTTTCCCATATTTAATTATTTTATTTTCATTCCATGTCAATTGTCATGTAGATTCTTCACTTCTATATAGGAACCTGAAGCTTAGAATGATTGGAAAGTACCATACGACTTTCATAAAACTGGATTCATCTTTCATCTATCGATAAACACCAACATTTGGGCATTATTTATGTGATTTTTTGTCCTTGTGGAACAATAAAAATTCGGTTGGTCATGCATATATTCTTCCAGAGATCATACCCATCGAGCATAACATTCATTTGGCATTGTGTGTTCACCTCTAAAGATCATTTTCTTCAGGGAGAATGTGATTCAGGAGATAAAGTAGTTCCATAAAACTGGAGTCACTCCACCCATTTCTTGATTTCAAGTTATATAGATTCAGTATAGCTGAAATGCAATATATTTATTACAGCAATCATACAATGTCATATTTTTACAACTCTATAACTTCTTAAACAATTTTGGTCAATCTAGAATTTCATCTACAACTATCCATGTCATTTACTCCATATGATCTTCATTAACATTCACATCTATAATCACATCCACCATATAGTCGCCTTCGTTGTTCATTCTTGTAATTATATTAGATGATCCATACAACACAGTGCTATCCCATCCACTATCAACAATAGTTTTTTCCCTATGTTTATTCCTACATGTATAAATTCATTATATTTCGTGATAGATCAAGTGTTCTCCGAACTCTTCTGGACTAATTTTTCTTAAATAACAATAGCATAAACATGGACAAAGGATTTTAGAAGGGTCACATGCATGACATTTTTCAAAATTGATGAACACTTTCCCACCATCATTATACTCTTTTGTCAACAGATTGGAATTCATCCATTCTTTATTCATATTCATCCTATTTGATTCAGTAATATTAATATTTAACAAAATAATTACACAAAAGATGTTCAACTAGGGTTATAATCCAACTATAATCCATGAAACTAGCAATGGTATGTAATCCCCTTAAATATTAATGCATTACTTAGGACCAAAGTAGATCATACCCATATTCCCAACAAACTGATCAATGGAACTAGATATGACAAGCCCTTGCACTATAATTTTATAATTTCCCACATGTGATCTAAATGCATTATTGTAAACCGAGTTTTTAGTGTTTCTCTAGAGACATAATGTTTTGAGTAAAGAACAATGAAACTAAACTAATAAATGGTATGATTTATTATAGAGTGGTTGCGAGTGGAAGGATTCATTACATGTGTTTTTATGGTTATTTGACTAGGGTGTCCATAAATTGTCCCATAAAGTCATCTAGTGAAGTGGTTTTCTAAGATTCAGTGGAATTGAACTAGTAACATAGTTGTGGTGCCATTGAAATGGGTTGCTTTTGGATTGATATTCAATGTGGGAGGAACTAAATAATTTAAAAAAAATGGATTAGCAATCATGAAAAAAACTCAACACCATACGAACAACCAATTATGCTCACATTTGCAACACTATACAAACCAAACATTCAAAATTTCAGAATTTTCAAAGCATCCCTTATTAAATTTTTCTTGTTAATTCAGGGGTTATTATAGAATTTTTATCATCCTGGGGCACCTATTCATTATCCAAGTATAATTAAATCATCATTTTATATATCAAATGTTCAATAGGAACCAACCAACATGAAATTCATATAGTGGGAAAACAAGGACCACCACCAACAACAATTTTTTCCATGGTGTTTAGCCGATACAATTCACAATATAACCATCAATATCTAATAGTAATAACATGAAACAAGTGTAAAACAATAATTTATAGGGGAAAACTCACCCCAAAGGTGTCGTTCAGTGAGTGGTGGTGGTGCGTTTGCGGCGTAGGAGAGGCCCACAACAGATGAGATTTCCAATTGAAAAGAAAACATTAAAAGATAATACATATGTTATACCTATCCAAAAAAGGTCCAATGAGATTAAAAAATGGGACTTGTCTGGTTAAATTGTTTTAATGGTCAATAGTGGGATTTTATTTACCATCTATGATATTTTCTTCCTGTTTATTTATTTTTTTTCCTATTTACTATTTTCATAGATGTTCAACTTCTGAATGGGATATGTCTAGTTTTCAAGAGAATGGAATTTTTAATTTACTCTAACTTAGGGGTAAAATATTCCACATTAATTATATATTTTCTTTAGGGGAAAATTTCTATCTTGTATCGTTCATGAATTCCTCTTAGGTTAGTGGAAAATCAGGTCAGTTGTTTGTTATGATACTAGCATGGGCCATATCATTATATTTCGAATTACAACTGACCCATGTCCATTAAAATATAGAATGAGGGGGGGGGGAGACACTAATATATTCCCAACACTACTGGAGTTCCTATGAGGGTGGGTCTTGATCGTGTGATATCTGATAAATCTTTTATAGATTGTAAATCAGATTAGTCACTACAAATGATTTTCTCATTTGTATGGTAGTAATGTTTGTTGAACATAGTGTGTGAAGTAGACATTAAAAACTAATAGGTAATTAAATAATATGTGATGAATTCATAACCTATGGATAAATATATGGGAAATATCTTACAAACGTCATTGAATTTTAATAGTTTTGATTTCATTCGTCATATAGTTACAAGTGATATGGTATATGTAAATGTTAATCTAGGGGGGTTGAATGATGTGGAGATGTTGATTGAAGATAGGATGTGGTAGTGTGTTTAAATATTCATTGTATATTTTTCAATAGAATGATGTTGGTTTAATTAATTATATTTAGGTTGGTCGTGTTATTCCATCATGAGGTTCAATAAGAATATTTTCATCAAGCATCCAATGATGTGCATCATAGACTAAAACAAAAGGATGGGAATGTAAAACACAAAAAGCATATGAAAGTTCCAAACATTCCCTTGAGTTTCAAACAAACACACACCCAAACATTTCATAATTACCAAAAGTGACCTTATCCATTCCAAACACACACCAAATCATTTCCATAAAATACCCATAAATACACTTAAAAATGACACATTTATAAAAAAACTAAACATTTTATCAACAATTATACAAACAAACTAAAAAAATTATAAAGAATTATATAAACAACTCAACTAGTTTATAAAAAAAATTATAACAATCAAACTAGTTAATGAAAAAAAATTTAGGCCAAACATTGTATAAATAATTGTATAAGAAACCCATATCAACATGAAAGTTACTTTTAAGTACTATATCCTTCGTGATAGAATCCATTGAAACCTATAATTATATTATAAACACTAAATTTTCAACATCTACCACCAATTTTTAGCAATACATAATACAAATAATATTTCTCATCTTATATTCCCTCTTACTACAGTTCACTCATGACACACATGCAGAAGATTCATTCTTATAGTTATCTAATCCCTTATATTCCAATAATCCTACTTTTTGATATTGAAACTGTCCAAAATTTCCATAAACATGAATCTCCCCATGTGAAACTCCCACACCCTTCAACAAAATCCTCTACTTCTATCAAATCTTTTTCTAATGAATGTCCCACACACCTTCTGATCATTTTTCTATATTGATCCATCACATATGAAATATTAGAAAAAACATGACACCAACTCCCATTAAATGGTTTCATGACACATTACTAAACAAATAATATACCTTTACCTTATATGTGTCTTGGTAGATGATAATTTCAAATAGGAAATAGTTCTGAAGAATGAGGGTAAGAGTGAACATAGTATTATTTTCCCAGTGACGTCTAAAATGAATCCACTTGGAAAAAATGTTTCAAATTTTTATATAAAACCATTTGAAATCATTTAAATTTTTTATCCAAAATTCATAAATAATATCCTAGGAAAAACATTATATGTAAAAAATATAATTCCATTATTAGGAATAACCACATTTACATCTATACTCAGTCACCATGCATGCTTAGTTGAAATATCCATACTCTTGCGAGATCCCACATTGATCCACCATGTCATTAGAAGGTGAAAAATATATAGGTTCCCTAATGGTGCACTCTCCTTATTTATGGTCAAGTCTAATCGATGAAATCACTCTAACAATATTTAATAAATACAATTTATAGTAAATCAAAAAAATCCTTATTTAAATAATTTCATAAAATAAATTACATGTGTCATCATAAAACCATAATTTTAAACCAATAACTTAAAAACATTATAATAATAGGGTTTTACAGATGCCAGCCAATTTGTCCAAAACTATATAACAAGGGATTTCCTTCCAGAATCATACATGTTTATTCACATAAATTTCTATGAAAATATTTAATAAAAAATTATTTATGTTAAAATATAATTGGATATTAGAGGGAAGCAACATACCTAACATTGGTTTTCAAAACTGAATAATGATATAAGAAAACATCAATATCTGATCCCAATCCATGTTAACCTGACTAGATCCAAAAAAATTAGGTCAAGGGCAACAACATAGAGCAAACAACTATCCCCAATGGAAATGGTCTATGAATACAAGAGAGGTAAGAACCATAGATCTATAAAGAATAAATAATAATGAGAACATAGTGATGAATCTAGGTGGTTGAGGAGGAGGAGGACGTATCACTAGCGGTGAAGGAGGAGGAGGAGGCAGTGGCGGTGACGGAGGAGGACGAGTCAGTGTTGGATGTAGAAGAGGAGTCGGAGGCAGTGGAAGTGGCAGAGGAGTATGAGTCGGTTGATATGTAGGAGAAAGAGGATGCAAAAACATAAGAGGAGGATGAGGACGCGGAGGCATCACGGTGGAGGGGGGCTTGAAAACACAAGGGTCTGATTTCACGATGTCTTGAGAGGGTGCGAGGGAGGAGGAGCCAGTTAGGGTTATTTTTAAAAACCCACTGAAACATTTAGTAGTGCTATTTAAAAACACTGATAAAGGTATGTTTTATCCACACTAAAATAAAAAGTGTTGATAAATCTAACCTTTATCAGTTCTTTGTTTACGCTGTAATGATAGTCCTTTATCAATGCTAAAAAAGAACTGATAAAATACCTATTTATCATAGCTAAAAAATCAATGATAAAGGTATAATTTTATTAATTTATTTATATCATTATATATTTATATAAAATGATATTAT
Organism: Viscum album; assembly: GCA_963277665.1. Classification (NCBI taxonomy): domain Eukaryota; kingdom Viridiplantae; phylum Streptophyta; class Magnoliopsida; order Santalales; family Viscaceae; genus Viscum; species Viscum album. Next base: position 1,714,155,255 of record OY728133.1, read on the forward strand.
ATATATATATATATATTTATTTATTAATAATTATAACTATAAATAGTATATATTTAGGAATATTTGTATATAATTGTTAATATATATATATTAATAAAATTATAATATTATATGTATAATTTTATAATTAATTTTATATAAATATAGTTATAATTGTAATTAAAAATGTATTTAAATTTTTTTTAAATATATCATTAAAAATATAAAAAAACATATTTATTTTTTAAATATATTTAAAGTAATTTTACAGGTACATTTTTTAGAACATATATAGTTTATAAGGGTAACATTTTGAATTAATAAATATACTAAATTAATAGACAATGTGATGTAATGTATAAATGAACATTCTTGCATGATACATAACATATACGCATGATCAATACATTCATTGAAAATACTCATTAAAAACACATATATATTCAATAATTTTTAAAGAAATATATTTGTATTAAAAATTATTATATATTTATAAAGAAATCAAAAAATAATAATTTAAATATAACAAATATAATAAATATAATGAAATAATCCCACAAATCTAACAAATATACTAAATTAATATTATAAATCTAATAAATATAAATATAATTATTCTTTGATATATATAATAAATATAATAAATATATTTATTATTTAATATAATTTATTATAATCTTATAATTATTTAGTTATATATATTATTATAATATTTGAAATACCTTTTTTCAATTAAAAATAACATATATATATCTGAATTATTAATATATATATTAATTATAATCATTTGTTTTTTATTTAATGTATACAAATATACATTATTTTTTAATATAAATATAATATTTTTATATATAATAATAATATTTTTCAAGAATTGTTTTTATCCAGGATAATAATAGTGCTGATAAATGTACCCTTTGTGAATTCTATGAAAAGCACTGATAAAGGGTACACCTTTATAGGTTCTTTTTTAAAACTGATAAAGGGAACATTTATCAGCACTTTTAGCTAGTGCTGATAAAGGCCCACACATTTATCCGTGTTTTCTGCTTAGCACTAATAAAAAGTGACACTTCTCTTGCCCAATTTTCTAGTACTGTTGGTAGTGGGGTTTAGTTGTAATGAGATCCTTAAAAGGTAATGAGATCATTGAGAGGTATCTCGAGGGATATTTCTTTTGACCTTTTCCCTCTTTCCTTCTGGGTTGGTTTTGATTCTTTATGATTAGAGTAGTTTTATAAGTGTCTTATTAAATGGATCGAGCCTTAACACCAATTACTTTGTTGGAATTTTTTTTGTAGAGGCATATATGGGAAGTAATAAGGAGTTGGAGAATGATGGAGATGATGCACCAGGAAAATCCATCAAGAGGAGAGTCCCTCCATGTGGAGCTAGTTAATGCACTTCATGGGTAGTGGATATAGTGTTGGATGATTGGTTTTGGGGTAGGGTCTGAAGAGGAAGTTTTCGGTGCTAATTCAATTTTGGGGGTAGTTGTGGTGTGGAATACGCCTATGGTGCATAGTTGAGTCCTCACATGGGTGGATGCAACTTTGGTGATTTAACTGCAGCATGGAGTTTTGAGAGGTGATATTTTGAGGTTCGTCCTTTTTAGGAATCATTGTACTATAGAGTAGGTATTGAAGCATAGGACCCCTTTCAGTTTTATAGGATATGTGGGATGTAAGTAGATATAGATCTTAGATAAGGCGTTGAACACCAATCTATGGTGCGGTCACTTTTCTTTGCACTGTGGTCTTTCAGTTTTCATCTGTTATGTAGCATGGTCCATGAGGCCGTTCTGGGGTCTTTTTTATATTGGGTATAAATTCTAAGAACGCCTCATGCATGATCATTATTTTAGTCATGTCTCCCGCTTCTTGGGTGACCTAAATGAGTTTCAAGAAGTCTTTTAGCCCCTTCCTATGGATTTTGACATTAACCATCGAATATTAATCTCTGGTGGTTTATGTAAGTTTCCCTATTTTATTCTCCTAGTTTTTTCATAATTATTCTTATGGTAATGGATATTATTGGTAAACCAATGGTTTGATGGAATTTGAGGAAAGTTCATGATGTGGTAATTTTGTTCTAGGGTGGTAAGGATGTTCTCCTTTGTTATAGTTCTTGGCTGCGACCTTCCTCTTTGTTCATCTTGTACAGAGGATCAAAAATCATTTTTTAAGGTAATGTATCCTTTTTATCCTCTATTTCCATCATATGTGACGATGTTATGCTCTTTTTAACTTTTTGGAAAATAAATTTCATCCACCTAATGATGATATTTAATTGAATTAAATTAAAAATAAAGGAGGAGGGTTTTGAATTCTTTCTTTTACTACACTGATGTTGTTATTGACATTGAATTTTATGGGCTTAATGGTCCACTGAAAATCATTTCCATTTATAGATATTTGTTCTATTATTGTTGTGATTATAGAATCCTTGTTATTTTTTGTTTGTTATTACAGAAAATAGAAATAGGATAACCACTTATATCAAGTTAATAAATTGGGTTCCCTAGGATATTAACAGATCATGTAATATTTCTCTAAATAATGGAGTAGAATGTGATAAATATTTTCTTTTTGAATCAGAAAAAAAAATTATGAAGTGATGCTAAGGTGTTGTGATGTGTTGTTGTATTGTGTGGGGATGATGTGTTGTGGTGTGGTAGTATTGTGGGGTAGTTATGTACTATTGTTATCTGAGGTGGTTGTGATGGAAAATTGGTTGTGACATGGCTTTGATAAGGAGGAAGTGGTTGTGCTTGTGAATGGCCATGTAGATGGGTGGTGTTGTGTAGTAGTGATATGGGGAAGTGGTGATGTAAAAGTGATAGTGGTAAGGAGGAAGTTTATATGGATATTAATGGTCTTGATGCAGGGTAGGTTGGCTTTATGAGGATGATGATTGGTTTTTTGTGTGTGTTATTTTGACGTGCTATGCTACTCAGGTAGTGATGTAATTAATTGATAATGATAAATGTGAAATAATGGGATAAAATATTGGAATTAATATGTTGGAAATAATGGAATTAATTGGCTGTTTAAAGGAAATGATTTGGAAATAGATAATTTTGAATATGGATTAATTTGAAATGGTTTTTAGAATTTGGATTGTGTCTTATTGTGTGTGTGTTGTGAATTTAGTTATGGAAGTGAAAATTATGGTGTTTTGAGGTTTTATTGTGATGTTGTGAGTTGGTTAGTTATTTAGTTTTGAACCCATAGGTTTGGATTTTGTGAGTGAATAATAAATATATATATATATATATATATATATTAATTTCTTATGATTTTTATATGCACCCCACCCATGTTGAGCACCTTGTGATGAAACACACCCACCCACACATATATATAAGTGGTCTTTTTATCAACTTCTATATGATGATGATGGATGGATTACAAACCTCTCTTTCTCGATCAATCTTGTAAGAGAGTTAAATATGAATGTGTTTTGGTGTTTTTAATTAAAAAATAAAATAATTTTTCTTATGATGAGATGATGGGGGAATGTATGGTAGGAGGAGGGAACAAGGATTATGTCTTTCATGTTTACAATATCCTACTATTTTGGCTATTAATATTATGTGATTTTATAGGTGTTTGGGAGCAGTTTATCGTGATATGGGATGTTATTTGATGTCCAAGGTTTCTATGGGTAGGATGTGATGTGATGTTTTCTGAGAGACATGGGAGTGCTAAGAAGTATGGAATTGGGTAACTTGAATGGAAAATCAGTTTTATAGTAGTACGTTGTACCCTATCATTAATATACTTCAAATTATGCAATTATACTTGGATGAGTTATTTAGTGAGTGAGCCATTGTAATGATGGGTTTGGTTAGTTGACTTGTTTAAGTGACATTGATTCTACTATTTTCTCACATGTGCTTTAGTATTCTCTTTTCACATGTTCATGAGAGACGTTCTATATTTTACTAAGTGTATGAATATTCTTACCCAATGTATAAAAAAAAAATTTAGGTTTATAAGAAGAATTTGTGGACTATGATGGACATTTATAACCTGAGATTTGAAACTATTAATGTGTTTCTGCCTTAGACTTTATTTTTGGAATTTATTTAGAGACTTCAATCTATAACCATTTCACTTATACATTCATTGTATGATAGTTTTGATTTTTTTACCTTATTCAGTGACATGGATTTAATTGATCATTGATATCCTTTCCCCCAATCCTATATTATAGTTTGTAATTCCTCCCATTTGAGGTTTCTATTCCCTCGATTCAGGTATCCAACTGTAGGCCCACTAGAGGTGGGACTCAGGGGTTATTATGTATCTTCCTTAATTACCAACCCTATAGGGGTACCTCTAGAGGGTGGGGGTCATGACATATTTAATAAAATGAAAATTCTATAAATGTTTCGATAAATGTATGATCAAAATAGTTTAAATTAATATTGTCAAAATTATAGAGGAGAAATAGAAAAAATATGTTAGAGGATCTTTTTCAAATGAGATATACAATGGAGATGATGGAAATGATTAACGTATAATTTTTTGGGAATTTATTCTAATAGCTAATGATCATGAATTATAATATGAGGAAGAACCTATCATTGAACAACTATATCCTACACTATAAAAAGATATAAGAGGATATAATTTGATCCATCAAATATTACTGAGGGATATATTACACCTACACAAACTCAAATGATAAATATTATAGAACATGTAGATTTTTACTCAACTACATATCCAACAATATTTAGATAAGTACATATTGATGGGGCATGGGTGAATCCTTGAATGATAATCTAGAATATATAGATCCAAACAAGACATGGGAACTTGTATATATACTCACGCATCACAATGTCATTGGGACCAAATGGTTCATTCAAAATAATAATGTTAACAATAGAAATATTTTCTTGAAAAGGTATAGCAAGTAAAGGGTATTTTCAGGTTTAATGAGTTGATATAGAGGATATTTTTTCCTCTTTCTTTCCACTTGAATATATCCAATTATTAGTAGCAGTGGTTATTAAAAAGGGTTATAAAATATATCAAATTGATATTATATCAAATTTCATAAATGGAGTTCTTTAAGATGATGTGTATATTGAAAAACCCATGGGATTCTTGATTGGAGAATATGAAATTAGGGTGTGAAAACTAGAAAAGGAATTCTATGGATTGAAACAAGAGCAACATTTTTAGAATTCTAGACATGATTTTTTTATGCAAAGCAGTTTATGTTTAAATTAGGTGGAGTTGATCAAAATTTATATTTTACTATTTATAAGTTATATAAGATCATTATTTTTTATATATGTAGATAAAATTAATTTTAGTGGGATCAAGATACAATTAGTGAAGGAGTGTGATGAATAAATAAAGTTAAAATTTTAAATTTCAATGATATGTAAAACCGAATATTTTATCAGATTATTTTTAATTTAAAAAGAATAATATATATTTATTTCATAGGCCAAATTTGCAGGTAAAATACTTTATAATATTGGAATGCATGATTAAAATTCAATATCAACCCATATAGTAGTTAGAACCAAGCTTGAAAAAGGTGAAAATTGAATGATAATGGATCCCACTCATTATAGTAAATTATTTCGAAGTATACTATACCTTACAAAAAAGTTGACTGATATATATTTTTACACTATCTAAAAAGATTGGTTTCAAAGAAACCCATGAAGAAAATTAGAAGTACTAAAAATCATGAGATATGTCTGGGGAATAATAAATTGTGTGTTTTCATTTAATATCAATAATAAATAGAAACTATGATCCTTCATAGATACTAAATTAGATGTTGATGAGGTAGATTGAAAATACATTATCGTAGGTGACTTCTTTATTGTAAAAACATGTCAAGTATGGCTATGAAAAAAAAGTATAGTAAATACATAAGCATTGATGAAACATGATATATATAAGTAACAAAGATATGTACCCAGTTACAATAGATGTGGGAATAATTAGAAGACCATGTAGAGAATTTTCAATGAATTATGATCATATTTTATGATAATAAGAGTTCCATATATATTACTTGGAATCTAGTAAAATAATATCAGAATAAACATAGAGATATTAGATATAACTTTATAAAATAAAATGTGGAACAATGTCTTATTCATAATGAATATTTTTGAGATGACCAGTAAGTGGCTAATATAATGTCCAAACCCTTGGCTACATATGTATTTGAGAGTCACTTGTTGAACAATTGTGTTTAACCCCCTCCTTCTAATTAAAGAGGTTTAATCTAAAATCCCCATTCCCTATATATGTTTTTTGTTTTACATGGAATGGTTTTATTTGTGTGTAGGTTTAGTGGTTATTTTTTGAATAACGGGAGTTTTAATATAGGGGGAAGACACAAAGTGGAATATGGATCTAATCTAACCATTATCGAGAGCCTTTAATTTATTTATACACTCTCTTATTTGCTATACTATGATCATTCTCACATAGTATTTGAGAGTATATTAATTATTTCACTTTGTATGATTTTTATATTTGAAAAAGTGGTTGGATAACATTTAATCTTAACTTACCCACCTTCACATTTTATTTTCAAAATGGGTTGAATTACAAAGATTCATTTTTAGATGATGCATTATTTTGGGGAAACATGAAGAAGGATTTTGAAGTTATAAAGATGAAAAAAAATCCAAGGGGGGAGAATGTTCGAACCATGACATGTAAAATATTTTATTTTTTGATAATTAGTTTTCACTATATTTTTTTTGTTATACATGGGAATGTTTATGGAAATTTCATTGTTTATGGTAGATTCTTCAAGAAATGATTTTAGAATATTTTTTATTCCAAAAAAATTTAAGGGTAACATATAGAAAAGTATATAATGGTAATAGATAACCTATGTAATAGTAGATCTATAATAATGATTTTGTGTCAGGGTAAGTCAAGAGATGCATAAAATAAATGAATAATTTGAAGGATATTTAAAGGTAGAAAAATGATCAATATAATGGTACCTAGATAAATTAGTACCTAAGCTATGGTCATTTCCAATTCATGTAAGTTTAATTTGAAAATTTCACTACATGTATAAAGGTAATCTAATCTCACGTAAGGTTTAGTCTATAAAGGCCATTGTTTATGTGAGGGTTATCCCTATCTCGTGTAAAGATAACCAGTATCACATAAGGACACTATTGTCTTGTATAAGAGTAATATTGAAAATGGTTTTATAATGAAAAAAATAGATTAAAAAAGGTGACCACACCATAGAGATATGAATTTTTATTTGATGTTTTCCTGAAGTAAAATAGGGAATCCCCATATGGTCATGCTGATATCCATGGAAGACTCATGTTAATATAAGGTGGAGAACTACATCATGTCGAGTTTTATGGATGAAAAATGGTCAATACAAAGACACCATTCTAAATAGTGAGGCATAGTGTGCATCGAGTTTTCCTAATGTTATAGACAACATTTCATGATGTTTTAACTGGAGTTTTTTTATTCCATGGGAAGAAACATATAATACCATAGACAAAGCATAAAATTATTATAAATTTAAATATGGGAATTAAATGGAAATGTTTTTATATCATAAAATTCTATAAGGTTAAGTATGTAATGGACTTATTTTAAAATAATGAATAAAAGGTATGTTGAAGAAATTCTCAAATAATATATTTGAAAATAACTAGGTTTGTTTCATAATCACATGGAATGATCAGATAACATTTATAAATGAAGTGTAGTTCTTTCCACTGATGGGAGTACATTAATGTGGCCATTAATAGATAAATAAGGATTAATTTAGTCATTTAAAATAATATTGAATATATAAATACAATGATGATATTGATTTCAAAAAAAAAATCAAAGATGATTAACATCAACTGCTTGGAATTGTAAGTGTTTATTTATGAAAATTACAGTAAGAAACCTATGAGTTTTACATCATATGTATTTCCTTGGCTTGAATAGTGAGTAAGATCATAAGAAGATGAATTATAATAGAGATCATCAAGAATTACTTCTCAAAGGCTTTTAATAACCTGAGTAAATATTGTTACAACCCTATAACATCAACACACTATTTATGTATGATCCTTGGATTATCCATTTTATGTGAACCAATTAAAATATCTACATCTATAATTAACCTTCCCAGTATCTACTGGTATATGCATTCTTGAAATAAATATAGGTTTGTAATTATCTTTTTAACTCATGGGAAATATTGTATAGGTGAAAAATAAATTCACACTCTAATTCAATGTTACCCTTTTAGAGCGTATTGTGTTGTAATTGTATCATGTGGTATCAGAGATACAAGTATTAAAGAAGAATACATCGTAAAAAATAGCCATAATTGAGTATATTATGAGTGCTGTAGTAATTCCATTATTCAATTGTGTTAATTTTTTTCATATAGTAGAATAAGATGGGATATCATATTAGATTACTTGGTTTAGAATTGTTCACTGTAACAATTTTTGAATAGTTGTTAGTAAAAAACTGGATCATTTATGGCTAAAGGAGATAGAAATATGTTTTATAATGATGCAAAGGCCTGGTATTCTTTATCTAGTTCTCTATCTTATTAAATTTATATAAATTTTATGGGGGTGTTCCACCACAAAATCTACACTGTATAAATTATCATGTCTTTATGAAAGATATATTAATATGAAAGTAGTAATACATTGGGTTTTTCATAATACGTTTTATGGAATAAATTTTATATCCTGATGAGTGTGTGGATGGTTTCTTTAATTTCATCACTAAAGTTATTGGATATATTATGATTCTTAGTGATGATCTATAGGACATAAAATATTGAATATGATATTGATAAGACTTCCATCATATAATCCAATTACATCTTTGGATTAAATATATCGATATTATATTTCTTTTGATAATCTACAAAGCTTTCCTCTAGATTATAAGACAAAAATTAATCATGAGTGAAAAAAATTTGACAATAAATAAATATCATTTCATGTTATAGAACATATAAGCATTAATAATGAAGTAGAAAAAGAGGATGATTTTTTGATGGATTCATCTTTATTTTTTCTAGAATATTCAAGAAATAAATACAAATATTTGAAATTAAACTACCTTTTTATTGATTTTTTATGAGGAAAAGTGGGACACATATAACTTTAGTGTATGAAAAGGTATGATGGCGAGTAAGAAGAAAATAGAGTCATGTAAAGTCTAAAAATGATGTTTTCTTTGAAAAGTGTCTTTTTTAATGCCCTGAATGCCTTAACATTTTATTCATTTTTTATAATCCTCATTTAAAGGATTGAAGGGGAACACTTACATGGCACATAGGCTTTATGACATTATAAGACCCGATGATATTTGAAGAATTCACACTAACTATGTCTACATGAAATTTCCCCTCCCCAGCGACAACATCATGATCAGATCTCCACCTTTACATGGTTGTTCAGCTATATTTCCTATACATAGATGCACATGTATGGTACATATTTAAATTGACTTACCATTTAATGATAGATCCTCTATGGTGAATGTGCCTATTTTGAATCTCACTCTATAGCCTTTTCATGGTAGAAATTATCTATCTTGTATCTGCACATTATGTGGCCTTAATGCAAGGGGGTGGCAAGAAGGCCTTGAGGTGGCCTGAAGGACATGAGGTGGCCCAAAGACTTTATAGTGGCATGAAATCCTCACTAACATTATGTCATTGGTGGACTGAAGGCCCGAAGGACTACAGGATGAAACTAGTGGCCTGAAGGTGAATAGTTCCAGCTTCTACACTACCGAACAAAAACTGCTATAGTACCCAAAAATATGCCTCTACTCAGATTTTATCTAGGGTTTTGTGGATGAACATGATGGGTCCTCACCAACCAGGTGGATTCGAATGTTATTTAAAGAGTCTTTAAACAAGTAAGTTCTTCCACAAACAAGCTTCAAAGGTGTCTCACAAAGAAAGAGGAATATGCTGTCAATGATTGACATGAAGGGGTGTAAATAGAATTTATATCAAATGAATAAGATTAAATTAATTAAATATATTAAAAAATTAATCCTAAAAAATAATGATGATGAACCTTACAGAGTTTTGGAAATCAAAATGGAGTTTGAAAGAGCACTATGAGTGCTTTATATTCTAACAAATAAGAATTGAAAAATGAGTGATTTTTTTAAATAATCCTCAAAATATGTGGACTTACATGGGGATTAAATTTATCAAATTCAAGAAGTAATAAATGAATAAAAATTATTCCAAATAATTATTGGTGAAGCTATCGATCCTTAACTGAATATTGGGGAATATGTAAAACATATTTAAGATATGAAACCATCACCAGATGAATAAAAATAAGGATTGATGGTTTGGATGAAGAAGTGTTTAATCTAAAAAAATATTCAAAATTAAAAGAACACTATTGAACTAATGAATAAGTTCTATTTTAGAAGATTATTTGATATATAAATCTTAAAGAGGTCCAAGAAAAGCTCGAATAGTTTTGTAAAAATTATATAAGAAAAAGGCCTAGAATATTTGGTAGAATTGGTATTTTATATGTCGCGGAGTCCTCAAAAATTAAATTATAAACTATTTTAATCATGGTAAAATATAATGGTGATAGGAGTTTTAAACTCTCAAAAGGTAGTGATTGACCAATTGTTTTAATGAATGGTGATATGTGGAGAGATGTAGGTATAAAAATATATCTACTATTGAATTAGCAATTTTATGGCATTCCTGGTCACACAATAACTAAATTACTAGAAGAAAGAATATATATGAAAGGATAAATTATTTATAGATCCCAAATATAGTGTCATCATATTCCTTATATAAAAAAGATAACTCCTTTTATGGTTATTTATTATGTTACTCAAATTTTGGCAATAAATCTAGTGATTGTTGAAAAAGTTATACTTAAAATACAGAATATAAAATACCGTGTAGAATGAATGGGTCACAACATTAATTTATAAATTTTAAGAATATGTACCCTATATTTGAAAAGTAGATTTATATAATAACATTTACAATGAATAAATTAGAAAAAAATATAGAATCAATCAAACCAACTAATTTTCAACCTTCCAGGAATGAGAATAAGATGAAAGAGAAATCTAATATTGAAGTGGTTTATCTTATGAAATCCAATAATGATAGAACATAGATTATTGATTATGAATTTTCACATATATTTCTTTAATTGATAACTTATTATAGAATATAAAATAAAAAATTGATGGAAATAATAAATTTTTTAATGATGATTCTTTCAAAATAAAAGGAAATGGTGTTACCAGCCTCACAGGAGATAAACATAAAAGTATAGATGTTCTTTTACTGATTTGTCTAATGACTAATATATTGAGTGTATGTTGTATGTAAGGATCATTATTGGATGTTATGTTTGAACATAAATTATTATTTATCAATAAAAATATGGATTCTCACCAATGAAGTGTTGAGGAAATAACAGAAATCTCAATTATGTTGATTTTGTAGAAAATACATTTGTTTTCCCCATAAATGAAGAAAAATATCCACTACACAGAAGTATTAGTCATTTAAATACACATATCATGTATTATATCTCCAATATAATGGTAAAAATTTGATCTTCGAAATATGAAACATGATAGGGAATGTATATGTGATGCATGCATGAGAGGGAAAATGGTGTATAATCCCTACAAACTGAAAAAGAAAAGGGAATGAAATATTATTCACTTAGTACACAAAGAATTTTATGGTCCCATGAAAATTTATTCAACATATATAGAATATATTTTTATACTTTTTATTGATTACCAAAACCATATGGTATGTGTTATGTTTATGAAAAAAGACAGGAAGTGATGAATTGTTTGATGATGTATAGGTTTGAGGATAAATATGAGACTGTACATATCATTATGATTTTGTGATTGGATAATGGTATTTAGTATATCCTTATAATGTTAAAAAATTATCTAGAGAAACATGATATTATGAAAAGGTATGATTTATAATTACACCCTAACAAAAAGGAGTTAGTGAACACCAAAACTAGATGGTGAATAATATGAATAATACATTACTTATTGAATATTTGGTTCTAAATAAGTTCTTTAAGTAGTACATATTACCATTTATACATAAAACCATGGTACTATCATCCCTATAAAAAAGAAACTTCTTATGAGATGTAAAATGGTATAAATCCATATTTTATGTATTTTCATTTGTCTCAAAGTAAGTACTACATCCTAAACAAATAATGAAAGAAAGTAAAATATGGTGATACTGTAGATGAATATTTCCTATAAGGATATTCAATGAAAGAAAGAGACTTCAAGTGTTTAAAAAAATTTAAGAAAAATAATTTAATGTAATGATGTCAAAACTATTGAGGAAAAATAGAATAAAAATGTTGGAGGCTCATTTTAGAAGATATATATGAAGAAGATAATGAAATTGATGAAATTACAGAAGTTGTATCTTCCAGGAGATAAATATTATGAATCTAAATCTAATGAAGAACTGATGGTTGAGAAACTCATGAATACAACACACATAATAATCAAGAAGATTAAATCTTTCCCATTCTATATTTTTGGGTATAATACTATACCTACACAAAAATACAAAATGAAGACTGTGGAGAAAGAATTCATTTTATCTTCAAAAGATTCAATGATGACTAAAGAATAAACTATTGGTTAGGTCTGGGTTAAATCTAAAAATTAGTAGATGTATTATATATATAAACATCAGACCTGGGAACTTGTAGAAAAATAAAATTATCCCAATTTCATTAGGTATAAATGTGTATTTCAAAATAATCTCGATGATAATTGATTGTTTTTCTAGAAAAAATACTAGTTTTTCTGTAAAGGGAGTGATCAATTTTATGGGGTTGATGTATATGATACTTTTCCCCTATAACATGAATTTAATCTATCATATTTTACATATCATTTATTCAAATGGGTTATAAAATAAATCATTTTGGAGTAAAAACATATTTCTTGAATGGAGTTTTTCAAGAGGAGGTGTATATTAAAAAAACCATGGCATTCATGATTAGGTAAGATAAAACTAATGTGTACATAGTTAAAAATGTATTATATAGAATGAAATATGCTCCATATTCATGGTATTCTATACTTGATTCATATTTTAAGAATCTTAATTTTATAATACAAAAAGATAATCATAATTTATATATAATAATTTAAAAGGAAGAATAATTAACGGTTTTTATATATGGAAAAGACATTTTTTCAGTGGCAGGAAGCATCAATTAGTGGAGTATTTTACAGATTAAATAAATGTAGAACTAGTAATGTCAATGATTAGTGAAATCCACTATTTTGATAGGTTATAGGTGATTCAAAAAAGTACATTTATTTCATAGGTAAAATATAATGTTGATATAACAAACCATATTTTTCATATATAAATATTATAGTTTTTATATGAATATGTATTAGATAACATCCAGATCCATGAAGGAACCATAAAGTTATAGTGTCTTTTGGTACTTACATACATAAAAAACCAATTCATAAAAATCTATGTCATCTAATACTAAGTTATTCACATCTAGTACCCTTCTTAGACATAAAATATGAAAAAAATCTCCATAACATGGAGAAGGAATACTTAATAAAGGATGAGATCAGATTCTTAGTAAGTGTAAATATAAGAGATATTTATTATAATAAATCATACTATTATCATAATATCATGATAAAAAATCAACTAAATATTATCAATATAAAATATTCATTCCCAAAAACGCATAGATCATAAAATCCAAACATCAATTCATGTCAAGAATCATCGTCAATAAGGGTATCAAAGAATTAATCATCCTTCAAAATTCATATCACAGGCATTTTGGATCTTAATAATACTCAATCAAAATTTTGTGAACATAGATAATCACAATAATGTGTTCGTATAATCTTTTAGGAAAATATATAATTAAATTATATTCTCGCCTCAAAATGTGAACAAAGATATTCAGAATAATTTTCACATATACTCCTGTGAGCATATATATAAATAAATAAAACTCACATATCATCATATGAGCACATATATTCAAAATAATGTCCACTATTATCATCATCATATCATGAGATATCAATATCAATTTACCCAATTCATTGGAGGGTTAAAATAGACCCAACCATCACATTATCATAATCCATTCATATGAATTCTGTAATATCATAAAACATTCATCATATCATCATAAAATTACCCACAAAAAATAAAAAAGTTTTATAAACATCTAATCATTATAATAATAAATAATTTAATTAAATAAAAAGTATTATATCATTGGATAACTTCCCCAATACAGAATAACAAATATTAATTGATGCTATCATAGATGAAAAATTAATCTAATAGATCACTCGAATAATTATTGAGGATAATAACATTTTAATTTTGAAATCAATTATTTAAAATTAAAAAATTAAGGAAAAAGTTTTTAAAAAGAAACATGGAAACTTATAAAAGAAGATTTAAATCATTATGTGATCATGATGGTGGGAAAGAATATTTATGAGCGTATGTTAAAACAAAGTTTCATTTATCATTTTTGGTAAAAATTAAAAAGAAACTCATTTGGAAAATCATAAGAAGATTAAATTTAATTGTTTTTTAGAAATTTAATCATGGGAAAAAATTTAATTATAAATTTGAAGGTGAATAGTAAAAACATTCTTTAAATCATTTTAGAGAAAACATGGCCTTGGAAGAAATAGATTCTCTACCAAAGGGGAAGTAAGGTCGAATTTGTTTTGAAAAAAAAATTCATTAATATTAACTACCAAAGAGAGGGAAATTGTAATATTAATTGAAAAATACATGAATAAATATAAGAGAATAAAATTAAATGTATTTATCATATAATTATAAATAAATATAACTCAAAGAAAATTTATTCAAAAACAACACTGATTAAAATGAGATTGAAACATAAACCCCTTACCACTTTGGTATCATTTTTTTCACAATACCCATAAAATAATATGATAAAATTAAACATTGAATATAATTATCATATATAAATATTAATTACAAAAAATTGCAATTGGGTTGTATATATAACTCATTAAAATAGGTTCATAACATACCATATACCCCAAAGAATACACTTTAAGATGATAAACACCTACCTCAAGTTTTAATTATTTTGAAATTGATCTAATATCTAGAATAATATATTTGAATTTGATAAAATTATATACCAAAATAATTTATATATTTATTTTATAATATATGATCCAATTAAAACATTTTAACTCTCATATACTAATTATTATTTTTTAAAATTATCATTTCCAATTGTTAACATTTTTTTCATGGTAGTTTTAGTTCGAAAGATTCAATACATTCAAATATATCATGGTTAAATAATATAAATAATTTTATTATTGTTGTAAATATAATATATATTTAATATATAGATACTTATAATCATTCAAAAAAGGTAGTAACAAAAAAATGATTTACACCATTCATAGAGACAGTATATTGTACTTACGCATGGACACGATTTTCGTTTTCTAATGAAAAGAAATAAAGAGATATAAATATATTTTTTTCATTCTAGAACCATATTTATATCATAAATAATATATATATATATATATATATTCTTTATTACCATCCGTGTAAATCAAGAATGAAAAACGATTCACATCACATTGTAAAGGTGGTAGTCCACACATATCTCCAAGAAACATTATCATTTAGCCATAGATGGGATGGTAAGAGGGTAGATATTATATTATAATTATAAATTAATAATTATTTAATAAATATAATATATAAAAATGAAATCCATTATAAGAATAATAAATGAAATATGGTGATGGAAAATGAATTTTATTGTTATGTGGAGGCAGTAGTCAACCTAGACAAATGGGCGATAATTTTACATATCATTTGATGTATTATAAGGTAGATTATGGTGGTTCTATAATAATAATAAAATTGAAATATATTTAGTATACTTATGTTATTATTTTATAATGAATACCATTTATTTAGATGAGGTAGAAGATGAAATAAATTGATAGGTGTCAGGTAGGATGATTACCTCTTATTCGGTAGGACCCGTTAGATCCCTTTTTAAGGGAAATTGGAATGGTATTCCAAGAAGTAAATCACCCATAAATACTATATAGGGGAGTGTATAAGAGAAATATTGATGTTTTTTATAATATAAAAATAAAATTTATATAAATGATAGAAATGAAGGTTGTCTTTTCTAATGGAGGGAAGGGGAACTCTTGTATTTTTTTTCAAGTTAAAAATTATTATAAATCCACATTCAGGGAAAAGTGTTTCTAAAATGACATGGATTATAATATATTGAGGATATTGACATAATATATTCATAAAAAAATTTTAAGATTTATATGTCATTTTAAACCTTATCTTTTGGATCATTCCCTTCATTAACCATTTTTATCCTTAACTGCGGTAATATCTTTTCCAATCATAAAGGGATAAAAATGTAATTACATGGAAAAAGTTTTCACAAAAATGGACAATTGATGAAATTATTGACCTCAAATTATCCCTCTTTTATCATCCTATATTTTTATTATATTAAAATAATTTATTAAATTTAATTATTTTATGAAATTTTGTTATTGTCATTTTAGAAACTATTCATTTAATTTTACTCAATGACATGAATATATTAATGGGATTGGAAAATAAACATTTAACACATTAATAATATGTTATATTTAATGATAAATTTTATATTAATTTAAAATACACCTGTATTATGTACCTTTTAGTTTTTTTTAAATTTATTTTGTTTTTTTTCACTACATTCACAAGCCTTTATGTCGTCACTCTATAAGAATTTAAGGTAATTATTTAGTCACTAAAAATTAAAAATAAATTGCCATCTTGAAAATAATTTTATTATTATAATAATATTCATTAATATTCATTCAAATATTATTTTTATCTTTATGTTATGGTTTATTAGTTATTTAAAAGCAAGAGATTGACATTTTTTAATTTTTTACTTAAAACTAATATTGGTTTTAATCAAAGATAAATTGAATAGAATTATTTTTATAAATTTTGATTTATTATAGTGAAATATACTAATAAAATTAAATATATAAAAATTTTGGATTTATTTTGAGACCTCATATCAAAATTTTAACCATGTTTTACTCATTTTACCCTTACTAAGGGGATAAATATTTACCACAATTACTATTCATAATAAAAAAATAAAATGGTCGTATTTACCATATTTAAACCACACAATTCTAAATAAGGTATCATTTTTTTTGATTCATACTGTTCAATTGGAAGAAATCAAATTTAATATAACTATGTAAAATTCTTTGAAATATAGTTTTTAGAAAAATGTGTTTTTACCATAAAAAGTAACTTATATCATAATCTTGAATACTACTAAATAAAAAAAGAAATTAATCAGATTATTATAAATAAAAAAATTATTTTAACCTTTTAGATAAAAAAATTATATTTTGACGTATATGTTACTTTATTTAATGATAAGAATTGACTGTATTTGAAAAATTGGTATTTTAACTATTTATTGAAAAATAAATAATACCGTAAGAATACCAAAAGTTCACCCATTTTTAATTTTTACAATATGATTTCAAAAAATATTATCAATTTAAAAAATAAAATTTCTAAAATTGGATGAAATTAATTTTAATTTTCTTAAAGAGAATATAATATTAGATATTTTTTATGAACAAAATAACTTTACTAAAATGTGGGGTACTTATTTCTTAATATTTATCAATAATTTTGTATTGAGTAGGAACATTATACAAATATTATATATTGTGATTAATCATATTAATACCCACCAATTTAATGTATTTGTTTTAATAATGTTTTTTTGTCTATATCACCAATAACTTAATGTTTGGTGTTGTGTGTTAGGAAAGCTATCTAGATTATTATAATTTTAAAATAATATTTTTGGGCATTAAACTCTCATATAATTAAATAAATTGAACCCTCACTACGTTATATTAGTTATAAAATGTTAAATATTTTAAAATACTATTTTGGAAAACCCACAACATAAAACGTGATAATAAAACATGCATTGAAAAGGGGAAGTGAAAACCCTAAAGGTTACATAAAATAACACACAAATGGGTTCTTAGATAAAAAGAACATTGGTGATAAGTTAAAATATATATATTTAGGATAATACTAATGTGTAAAGACTAATAGAGAGTGTTATAGATCATATTCATGAGTTCGTTATAGACCACAAAGCTATAAATCCATGAAGGGTGAAATGAAAATCTTATTTTCAAAAATTAAGGTAAAAGTATAAATTTTTTATTCCATGCTCCTTTTCTAAAGATGTGGTATTATTTTCATATCACGAAAAAGAATAGATCAAAATAAACATACATGAAATCTTTTCATTTCATAAAAATAATTTAATTCTTTTTTGTGCTTTGAGCAATTTACACTTATTTATTACTCCATGAAATGAATATTCCTGATGAATTTTTCAGGCATGAAGAATTGAAATTATGTTTTAATGGATCATAAGATCCATAAAATAATTAATATTCATTCCTTTTCTCTAAAAACAATTCTAGTGACCAAAATATATGGAAAATGTTATAGAATATAAAAAAATATAATACATTAATATGTAAAACTTCAACAACAACACCCAATGTCCAACATAATCAATTCAATAAGTAGTAAACCTTAATAACACTCCAAAATATTTAATGAAATTCAAAACACTAAAATTTAAAATATTTGATCACATATTTTTTTAATAACATCATTAACATTTATCACTATAAAAAATAAAGTAATTCATAATGTCACATACCAAACATGTTAACACCATGATTATAGATTCTCTTGAAAAAATCAAATACATTCGAAAAATAACACTAATATCTTTAAAATCTCTGTGAGAAAAAAACTACTTCAAAAAAACTCTATCCTTATTCCTTAAAAAATTAACAAATTATAAAAATATTCATAAATACAAAAATACCCTAAACTTCACCAAATATAACCTAAATCACTTTTCCATCAAATCACTAATAAATTACATGGTCATAAATAGTATCCAATTTACATTATAAAAAATAATTGTCTTTTTATCACAACTAGAGATTATTATATCAACATTAGGAACATGTTTAGTCCTATTTATACCTCAATCTTGTGTTTTCCATGAAAAATCACTTTCCCATTAAATATTTTTTTTAGATTATCAGTACTCTTTAACATCTAATTGAAAATACTTAATGTAAATATTATATAGAAGAATCCTCATATGTTTCATGATTATTATAAGAATAATAACATTATTAAATAAATCAATAACATAATTTTAAAATCCCAATACATAAACACTTCAATCATTCCACTTCAAATATTTAAATAATATTGAAACTTATTTGTTCTAGAAGTTCTCTCTTGGATTTGGGAATTGAGTGAGATAATTCCCAATTTAACCATAGAAAATAAATTTAATTCCATTGATATTCATTCCACTATACACTTCATTTTTACACAAAAACATATTCCCCTTAAATTGATACATTCTCTTAGGCGTTTCTTCTAACATTCATGACATAAATAAAAATGAATTTTTTCCCATATGGTCATTACCACATGAAATACCATAAATCACATCTTCCTATTATTTTATGAATTTAAAAACTCATTATAGTTTAGGTTGTTAATAATATATTTTGACAACTAATTATGCATAATAATAAGGATTTCCTTCCATCTCCTATTTCTTTTATTTTATTATGAGGATAGTTATTCAATTTTCTATCACATTCAATATTAACCTGAATTATATTAGATAAATACATTGACTAAGCCCAAAAATCATAGTGTGAAAAATAATAACTACAGTGATAGATCTTGAAAATGAATTTATAAAACATTAAAATTGTGATACCTTCTTTATAATCTATGACACATTATGTTTAACCTAGGTCGTCCTTGGTTATTATCCATTAAAATAATTCTTAATGGATCATAAGGAAAATTTTATTTCACCCAGGAATACCCCCAAGAGTTGTAAAAAATGTTTTTAGTAATGGACCATTCACCATACACTAGAATTATGTATGATATTTAATCTACCAACTCATTTCGGGGTTATTATGCCTATGTGAATCTATAATAAAACTGCCACCAGTTATAGTATTAAAACATGAATTTCATTAAAGTAAGACCACATAATCCTTACCACCCCAAAACATTAAGATTTTATTCTATACATAGGCTCAATCACATAAACATATCTTTTTTATTCCAAATTTCATTAACATTAGAGGGGTATGAAGTGGTTAAAACCAAGAGGGCCTCCACTGAAAATAAGGTTTAAATAATGAGGTAATAAACTTATACTATAGTAAAGAGAAAATATATCATAAGGGAATATATTTACCATCATGAATTTAAGTATAAGATTATCCCTCACACCATGTTTGAGTGACCTCATAGCCATGACTATTTAGTGACATGGACCTCTTAATAAATATATATTAATCACAAAATAACACTAGAAGTGAACTGAAGAAAAACAAAATGAATCTTGGTGTATAATTAGATCATAACAATAATGTTATAGTAGAGTTTTCTCAAATAAATTTCACTAAGTAAGGCTCTTGTCTCTACCATTATTTAGTTTCCCAAACTATTAAATGTGATGTATGCAAGTTTCACTGACCCCATTGAATCATGAAAAATACCTCCTCCTCAAATAACTCTAATGAAGCATGACCCATTCCAATTTTATATTAATCCAAAACTAATAGGAATCAACTACTCCCACCTTTGAAAAAGATAATTTCTACCACTTTTAATGACATGAGGGAGAATTACCCAATTAAATGCTAAGGCCTCTTCACTATAATGGAGAGAATTGAGATACACCTCAATAAAAAGAACAAAAACCATTATAAAAAATAGATAACTTCAATTTCCTTCACTTCCATTGTTTTTTGACTCCCAAATCATCCATAAATAATGGGAAAACACCATTCATCATATATTAACCACAATAAATCACTACTCCACCCCTGGAACTAGGTGGTTTGAAAATCAAAAACCTCCTTACACTGAAATGACCATCCACTTTTTAAAAATCTCTCTAGAAAAATACTCATATTCTCCATTAAAAATAAAATCAATATCAATTAATTTTTTGGATTGTCACACCATATACATCTTATGTACAAGTGAATTGCATTTTTCTAGATTTTATCCTCTGTTGGAATGGACTTATTGAATAAACTCTAAAAAATGGAGTTTATCTTCACTGGGATATCCTTACACCATTTTAGTCTCACCCAAATGTCTAATTCGTTTTATAAAAAAATATATCAAGAAGTGATAGATCATTAAAAGAGTCTGAAGGAAACTCCATGAACACACACTTTTCTGATTCATTAACCCGGTGAGTCCTTTTATGAATATTATTTTCATCCTCATCGAGTGTAGTAGAAATAATCCCTGGATGAAATATTTACTACCTGAATGGGATCTATATAACTATAAATACTTGGAAGAAAAAAATCTACTTAGTTTCCATTACAGTACTTTATATCACCACTCCCAACCACCCACCGCATCTTATACTACAAAATAATGAATGGATTACTCATTAATCTATCCAGGCCAGAGATACTACCTGGATGCTCATCCCATTTTATCAAATCCTCCACATACTTTCTAATCTTGAACCTTTCCCATAGGTAATTACATGAATTATATCCCATTATAATTTATCATTCATTCCCTATATGGTCTTTACCAAACTCCTTAGGTTGACACCTCCCTTGATGATGGTATTCTCTATCCTCATCCAAGAGGCCCAGTGACACTTCCCCTCCTGATTATTATCTATAATGAAGGTGTTTGTTAATTTTTTTAAAGAAAAATTATTAAATTTCCCATCTGTGAATGGGTTTCAAAAGAACTACATCAAAAGGACTCTTCTATGGATTTCTATTATGTTCTATATGTTCTTTCCATGAAATATCAAGTAGTATTTAAAGAGGTATACTCTTATCATCATAAGGTTCATATGTTGTGTTATAAAACTTCCATATGTATATATGGTTTTGTTAAATACATCAATGGATCCTGTATTTTATTTCCTAAAGAACAAAATACCATCCATATAGATTAGGTGATACATAAGTCTAGTCCCATTTTTTTTGAATTTATGTATTCCAGATCATTATATCTCATACTTTATTATCCTCATGAGAGCCTCCTTATCTAGAATAAAAAGGAAGGGTGATATTTGATCCCCATGCTATAGACTATGAATCGACATAAGGAAACCAATGTATCTCCCCATAATAGACATTATGAGCAATGAATATTCAAAGATTATGAATATTCAATTATAAAACCACAAACTAAATCCAAAATGATTCACAACCTTTATGATATATATCCACTCCATCCTTTCATAATATTTTTCCATATCCACCATGATCTTCATGTTTGATCCAAAACACTTCATGTTGATATCATCAACTATCACATTCAAATCACCCATAAATGATCCAAACCTACATGAAGCCATGTTGTTCTTCCAAAATTATCCACGGAAGCACATGACTCAACCATATATTGATTATGATGGTGTGAATTTTGTATGAGAAGTTAAACAAACCTAGCTTCCTATACTATTCAAGAAACAAAACTCCTTAACATTATGGATCAAGAACAGTTTAGTGGTAAAAATATCTATAATGAGTGAACCCCATATCAATAAGTTTGAAAATACTTTGATATCCAATAATTTAATTAGGTACAATGAAAAAACATAAAATATACCCTGTAATCCATCTATCCCTAGTGATCATTCAACATTCAAGGTGAGAATGATATCTTTGATCACCTTCTCACCTAAAATGGACTCCATCTCATTATTTTTTTGATATTCTTCTAGCGTTATAATTTTTATTAAGAAGGTTCCCTATCTACCTATCCTCAAGTACATTACATCACCTAACGAAGGATCCCCCACATGAAATATCCATTATTATATTCCCATAAGCATTCCAACCACATCCTCGGTCCCATGTATGATCCTACTTCTAGTAAGAGGTTTATTTATCTCATAACCTTCTTCTCATCACACAATAATGGAAGACACTAGTATGTCAATAACCCTTATCTAGAACAAGATCCATATACTTCACTTTATACACTCCTTGAATCTTTTATAATTTTTTATATAGGATATTTTGATTTCCAACCATTAATGTAAAAGTATCGACAGCCTTCCTCTCTTACTACTTCCCCTCCAAAATACCAATGTCATTATTTATGTATTATAATAATGAATAATTGTGCGGTATGTTATTCTTGATATCATTATAGTGTTTTATTAAACTCTTGATCCTATTTTTTAGGCTCACCCATGAATTTACATTCACTAGTTATTCCCGTGATTCTTTAATAACCTCTAGGAACCCTTATGTCCATTACTGACAAGCCAATTTGATTATGAATCAATACCTTCTATCCTTTCTATTTAGATGAAACAGGAGAGGTAATTTTTGTGACATGACATAAGTAAGGTGTATAATCTCATACTAAGGACTGGATTTGATGCCTTACTATTTGGGTAAAAAGTAATACTACCTACAACATATCATCCTTATCCATTTGTTATTGTTTCACTAAGTGAATGTGTTACCAAAAATTCACATATTCATTGTGCAATTGGTTTTTAGGAACTCTTTTAATTATTTCATGGATATTTGGAATTATTTCACTCCCATTTATTCTCTAACATATCCATGATGGAGTTGAAATACCCTATTATAGACCAAGATTATTTTTTTAGTTAGAATGAGGATTACTGATTTCATAGTGTCATCCTCTCATTGGCTTCACATTTTTCATATATAGATGTGAATGAGAAATATCATTTTATAATGGATACCTTGTAATTAATTAGTTGGGGACAATCCTCCACATGTTCTAAAGTAGTGTTTCTCCTCTAGAATATCCACAAGTTGTTGTTTCATGGTCTCTTATGCATTGAATTCACAAATCCAATCTTGATCACAAAAGATGTAAGTTCATTATCCTTCTATTTGTGTTCCAAAATAACTATAATGGAGTACTTATCCTTCTGAGATTTAGAAGTGATATATTCAAACTTATCCTAATCCCCTAGGCCTCTAACATACTATATAATGATAGAAATCATTTTGAGATTAATACATTTCTCATTTCATCCCTGTGACTTGGTTAAAGATGGAACTAAATTTGAAACTCCAATGGAATATCTAAACATAGTATGGGTAACCCATACCCTATCCATAAAAGAAGTGTAAAACTAAGAAAATACCATTTCACTAACATAGATTATGTTTGATATGTATCTCTAACATCTGAGTTTAAAAGAGCCATAAACCGATTGGGGGATCTTATCAATAGGATCAACGAATCTAGATTTCATGCCTATAAAAGGTTATATGAACCATAAGCATCAGTCGTGATTGAATTAACTAAATATAGAGGGGGAACAACAATGAGATACTCATCCTTAAACAAACATGAATCTTTAGTTTCTAGAGGATCACCAAAATAACTAAGACCCTTATCCATATCCAATGCCTGATCCATACCCATCTAGATAGTTCCTACCTCTTCCATTAACATTTATGGAAACAAACCCGAGTTAAGAGGAACTTATATAGGGATATGGAACACCACCATATGGCAGTGACATTATCAGGGAAGAGGGTAGGCCACAACTGAGGGTCTAGGGGAGTACATAATATTTAGAAGAAGTAGGAAAACAATATCCTTTTTAAGGATTCATAAAAGGTGGGTCCTGACCACCCACCTCAATGGAGAATTATCCGAGCGTAATATAATTAATGAGACAAATGATTTATTTCGGAATAATTAAACCAATAAATAGAAATTAGCTGAAAATGAAGGTGGCATACCTTACAATACTTCGGAGGGGACTGGATGAAAATCCACTACAATTAAGAAAAATATTTTCCTTCTTGAATGGGAACTCAATATACGAGACGAGATGAAAGGTCCACTTCCACACAAATGTTACCTTATGAGGAATATAATAAGTTTTGAGTTCCCTTATCCTTGTAGAAAATTTTTATAAGAACATAACCAACAATTTGGATGATACACAGATTGAGAAGTGGTAGAGGGAGGCTATGAAGCTTCACCAAGGGAACCAAATAGATGGAGTCATTACCAACATGAGTGTTTGAGGACTGCCAAAATAGAGATAATTTCTATTACCCACTCTTTCAAACCACTTAAGACCAATCTCTAATGGAATCCTCCATGGTGAAGTACTGGATGAAAAATGAATTTTGTGATATGGATGAAACCTCATGGGTGCGGGCCTAGGCCCCAAGAATCCACAAAGGCTAAAAAGAAGAAGATAGTTGGTCATTAATGACCATTCTTTTCAACCTAGGAGGAGTGATGATGGGTAATATCTGATGTCAGCATATTAAAAATTGGAAACCTACCCACCCTCATTGAACATCTAGGCTTGGTGTTGATGCTCTGGGCATAAGGAAGACGATGCATGTTCTCCAAAATAAGAGGGCCTACAATGGAATCCCTATAGGAGTGATACCTAAGAGTCCAGTTCATTGTCAAGGGAGAGAAATTTGTAGGACACTCCAAATAAGCTTCCACAATGATCTCTTACATCATAAAAGGGAGTGGATACAATCTCTCATGGGTTTTTAATGATACATTATGCACAACAATTGTGGAACCAACTAGAAACACTCATACTTTTCATACATAAATATTACATCTTATTAAGATGAGTATTCATGATATAAAATCATGATCCATTCCAGAACCACAATGGATTATTTTCGTTGGAAAATTGGATACCTAAACAAATGGTGTGTAAAAATATACATCATTTATCACTATGTTCTTCATATCTAGTACAGTTCTTAGGAATAATAATCATAAAACCATTATTTATAACATAGAGATGGATAACATGATAAAGGATCAACTTAGATACTTAGTAAGGGTAATCATGGGAGATATCAATAACAATAAATTATAAATTAACTATAAGAGTATGATAACTTAATCTACTACATGTTCACAATATAAAAGATTCATACCCAAAAAATCATAGATAAATGACTACAAAAATCAATTCATATCAAGAAGAATGATCAATATGGGTGTTAAATTAGTATTCATAATTCAAGATTCATATCATTGGTATGTGGAATAATAAGAATAATAAATCATAATATTTTGAGAAAATAATATAATAATCATTTCTATGAATAATCTTCTGGTTATAGTTGTAAAGATATCATATTCACACATTAAAATGTGAAAAAAGTTATTCACAATCATGATCTGGATTATTCTTATAATAATATCTAGAAATAAATAATAATTATACATCAATATGGGAAAAAATATATTAAAAATCATGCACAAACTTATCACTATCATCTCAGGAGATATAAATATCACATTAACCCATGCATTGGAGGGATATAACATACCCAACTATAACTTAATCATAATTCATTTATATGAATTCTATATGATCATAAAACATTCATCATATCATCATATCATAAATCATAGAAAATAAAAAGGATTCATAAATATCTAAATATCTTAATAATAAACTATATAGATAAATATTAAGGATGAAATAATTGGATAATATCTCTATTAAATTATAATGAATATCAACATATGTTATCATATATGAAAAAATTATTTAATAGATAACTAGAATATTTCTTGAGGAAAATACACTTTTTATTTTGAAATATATTATTTAAAAACTGAATATTTCTAAAAGGTTATTTAAATAATTTTTCTTGAATATAACCATGGAAACAGGTAATTTAATATTCAAATAATTGATCTTTTATGTTGGTAGAAGATAACATTAATTCCAGGTTTTTTAAAAAAATTCCTTTCATAATTCTGGAAAAAATTCCAAAATAACTCATTCATAAAATGATAAGAATATTCCTTTGAATAAATTTTATAGAAAGTAAAATGTGGGTAAAAATTATTTTAAACAAACATAGGATAATAATAAATTTATTCTTGAAATCATTTTAATGAAAACATGGACATAGAATAAAAAATTTACCATCCCAAAAAAGAAAACAAAGTCATGTTTTCATTAAAAAACATTTTCTCAATAATTTTATGTTCCAAAGAGGTGAAAATAGTATTATTAAAATAAAATAAAATTAATAATTAAATTATAATAAAATTGAATGTGTTTATAAAATATGGTTCAACTAATTTCCCTCAATAAAAAATTAAGTCTTAACAATCCATATTATGAAGAGATTGAATCATATACCCCTTACCACTTCTGTATATTTTGATTCACAAGACCCATGAAAGAATAACTTCAAAAGAAACATTAGATATAATTATAATAATGATACTCATGATATAACATGTCAAATGGGTTGTATATGTTCCTTATAAAAATTAGGTTCATAAAATAGCATGTGTCATAAAGAAGACAATTTGAGATGATAGACCCATACCTCAAGTTCATCTTGATTTGAAATCAATATAAAGTGATGTATAATAAATTTAAATTTAATTTCATTATATAAAATAATCATGTACAAAATTATAGTTTCATATGTGATCTACTTATAATATTTTAACACCCATTTATTTATAATTATTTATTAAAATCATCATTTTTAGGGTTACCTATTTTTTCATGGAAGTATAGGTTTAGAACTTACAGTTTTTATACTTTGATCATAGTTCCATAATATTTATAATTTAATTCATGATATAAATATAATTTATTTTCATTATATATATATATATATGTACCATCCATATAATATTATTAATTTCAAATTATTTATATCATTCATGGGGATGTTTGATCATACGTGTGTATGCAAATGTTTTCATTTTCTTACTAAAATAATTAAATAAAGGTAAATATTATCTAATAAATAAAGAGACATAATTATATCATAAATTTCATAAATATATATATTAAATATATTAAATATATCCTTATTACTATCAAATAAAATTGTGTATAAAAAAATAATCACATCACTTTGTGGAGGTGGTAATCCACACATACACAAAAGTGAAATTATCATTTTCAAATGGATGTAAAGGTAAGAAGATAGATATGATATTATAAATTAAGAATAATAATAATTTCATAAATATCATATATAAATATTAAACTGATCAGAATAACCTTCCATGAAATATAGTATTGGAAAATGGGTTTTATTGGTACGTAGAGGCGGTAGTCCACAAGTATGCACATTGATGCTTTCACTTCCCATTTAATGGAATAGAGTGTGGATAATGATTGTTCCATAATCATAATAAAATTTATTTATTTTTAGGATAATTAAATTATTATTTTATGTAAAATACTATACAATTAGATGAGTCATAAAAATAAATAAATTGAAATGGGTCTGGTAGGATGGTTACCTCTTATTCAATAGGCCTCATTTAGATCACTTCTTAAGTACCCTTGGACTAGTATTTTAATAATAACATCACCTCCAATTAATCTATAGGGGAGTGGGTAAGATAAATAGGAAGGGGTGTTTTAACCTAAATGTCTCAAAATTTTTAAATAAGATAAAGGATGACTATCCACCTATAAGGGAGGGAAGGGGAAATTCAATAAGTTTTCAAAACTATAATATATTATAAAGTCACATTCAATGTCAAATAGTTCAATAATTAAATGGAGAAAATGATAATAAGGATATATTATTAATATAATCTTCAAATAAAATTTATACTGTTTCTATATCATTTCAAACCATATCCTTTGGATTAACCCATTCTTTAACAATTTTTAACCTTAAGAACAATGACATTATTTTCAATATTAAATGGTTATAAATTTAATTATATAGAAACACCTACCTGAAAATGGTCAAGATATGAAATATTAGACCATATATTACCACTTTTCGTCTTTCAAGGTTTATATTATATTTAAATAATTTAAAAAAATATTTTTTTCAGAAAATATCAATATTGTCATTTTTGACACTATTCATTTAATTTTACTTTAAAAAAATGAATATAGTTATAAAATTAGAATATAAACTATTCAAAAATTAATAATATTTTATATTTATCTAAACTTTCATATAAATTAATAATTAATCCAAAATTTATTACTTTTGATGTTTTTATAACTATTTACTTTTATCTTTCTACTACATGTACAAATACCATGTTATCATATTATAAAAATTTTATAAAATTATATAATCACAAAAAATAATAAAATAATCACCATAATAAAAGGAATTTTATTATTTTCAAAATAAAATTTAATATTTTTTCAGAATATATTTTTATCCGTATATGAAAATATAATATATATTTAAAAGCATGCAAGTGACATTTTGTATTTTTTAAAATAAAATATCATATAGGACATATTCAATGATATGTGAAAAAAGGTAAATCTTTTAAATTGTGGATGATTATGGAAGAAATATAACCATAAAATGAAATACATGTTAGTATAGGGCTGATTTGGAGACCTTATCTTAATGTTTTAATCTTTTACCAATTTTACCCCCATTGAGGTGACAAATATTTATCACATTTAATATTAAAAATGACCATTAATAAAAGGAATAAATTTAGAAAAATTTCACCTACAAATTTAAAAAAAATTATCCATTTTTATGACTCATTATATTGAAGTTTCATAAATCAATTGTAATGTGAATGCGTAAAATGCAACATTTTTTTAGAAAAATGAATTTTTAAATATATAAATTAAATGATATTCAAATAATGAATATTTATGATTAAAATAAAATCATATAAATTAATTTAAATAAAATAGGACATATAATAACTTGACAAAAAATTGAAAAATAGTCTGCGTGTTTTAAATTTCTTTATTTAATAAAAATAAATGAAAGTATTTGAAAAAATCAGTATTTTTCACTATTTATTGAAAAATGAATCATTTCCGAAAAGTCTAAAAATTTCACCCTATGTTATTTTTATATGATGAAATAAAAATTATTTTCCTTTTATAAAGTAATATTTCTTAAATTTTCAGAAATTAATAATAATTTCTTGGTACAAAATGCAATAAAAATCATTTTTCAAGAAAATGCATTTCTGAAGCAAAAAATGAATTCACTAAAATAATTGGTGCTTATTATCTAACCATTTATCAATAATTTTATATTTAGTAGGAAACATATATATTTATTTCATTATTTAGTTACTCATATTCATACCCACTAATTCAACAAAATGGTTATTATAAAATTTTTGTAATATATCATTATTTTATTAATGCTCGATGTTGTTTGTTAAACAAGCTATCAATCTTATTATATTAATAATATAAATTTCCTGGGAGTTATAGGTGATCTGCTTAATATGTTTTGAAATCATGAATGAAATATCATCTTAACAGTTATATAATTTGGAAACAGCCTTAGAAAAGGTAAATATAAAAATATAATTGATCCTAGTCTTTATAGAAAAAATATTAGATGATTATTATACAATATAAAAAAATTAATGATTATAGATTTTTCTAAAATAATGGAAACGTAGTATCAATTAATCACCAATTAAGAACATATGTAAATATTAAAATGAATCATGAGGTATTTCTAAGGAACAATCAATTTTGGTTTTTCTTAAAAATTCAATTAAGAACATGAGTTTTTAGTC
The DNA here is from genome assembly GCA_963277665.1 of Viscum album. Taxonomy (NCBI): domain Eukaryota; kingdom Viridiplantae; phylum Streptophyta; class Magnoliopsida; order Santalales; family Viscaceae; genus Viscum; species Viscum album. The sequence continues at coordinate 1,714,186,032 of OY728133.1, forward strand.
TTTGTAGACATTGATTGGGTAGGTGATGTGGTTAATAGAAAAAATCCCCAAATGTATGTTCCTTCATTATTGGAAATAAATGTGTAATTTGGATAAAAAAATTAGTAGGGTACTTCATTAAGAATAGTCGATAAATGAACCCATGAAAAATAAATCAATTATTTTATTATTTTACATAAATAATCATCCCATTTCACAAATAGTTGCACAAAATATAGAATAAAATGTTTATTGACTAGGAAGATTAGATATATAAACAACTTATTTTTCAATAATTATAAACCCATATTCCAAAACAATGAACTCTATACCCCTGTATAACCATATCACTTACAATACCCACCATTATATCCCTGTGAAATATAATATAAGAATGGGATGAACAAAAATACATAGTAAGAACAATATAATAGATAACCAATGATGATCATATGTGAGAAAAAGAAAAGTATATGGGCCTGAGACCATAATCAAGATCCATGAACATAACATTTGGGAAACATACCTAGATAAAACATGGACAATAATAAATTTTAAATCATAACATTAGTACATTTCAACAGAAAATATTATGGAACAAACATGAGTATATAAATAATTGCAGAGTGGGTCATGCATCAAAACATGTTTCAATTAGTGGATTTGTATTCGCTCACCATTATCCATTGGTGTATGAGGCCTCACTCACCTATTTCTCTTAGAGGATTAGGCTTCACTCACCTATTTCCATTGGTTGATATATTATTATAACTTGTTTCCCATTAACTATTGATATATAAATCTATACCCTATACATTGAAGCGATATATAGGGACCGACCGTCATATAATTAAAAACCATACATATGTGTATCATAGGATATCAATAATTCCACAAATAATGAAATATCATTTGGGAAAATTGGTTTGATTCGTGAAATTATAAAAATCCCATTGAAATAAGAATAAGGTTCACAACAATTCTTGATGGTATCAGAAAAATTGATCTCTAGAATGAAAATAGTTATTAACCACAACTCAATCACCCATAATGATTTTTCAATAATAAAATTTAGAGGGTGGTTTATGAAAAATATTTTTTGAGAACATAAATTCTTTATAGATAAAAAGGAAATAGTAGTAAAATCATATAAGAATATTTATAAATATCTATTATATTTTCAATAAAACATAATAGTAAAATCTAATTAAACTTCATTTTCATAATTTTCACTGTTGAGAAATTGAAATGGATGCTTTCAAACATCAATATTTGGAAATAAATGTAGAGTATATGGACATGTAAATACATGAATATTTCAAAAATATAAAGTGACATTTTGTGATAGATTTTAAATTTTAGAATAATATTCAACAAAGGTTCCTTGAAAAAGACATAAAGGTTTTAAAAAGGTTAAGTGATTTTTTTTTGAAACATTTTATTTTTGAAAAATAATATTCAATAAATTAGTGTTGAAAAAGACATATTAACATTATAATGTGAAATAAACGTGTTGGAAATCACTTTACATAGAAAAATAAACTTAAATTGTTCATTATTGAAATGACAAAAAGTATTTAAAATGTAATTTAGAGTGGATGATAAAAATATTATTTATAAAGGATGTAAAAATATTTTTAAATCCTTTTGTTGAAAATTCACATTGTAAAAATGTTAGTAAATCTTGCTTTTTAAAAGAGAAGTCGAGAAATATAAATTTTTCATGAGATAATATTTAATTTTTTTACGAATATTATGGAGAACATTGGGGGAGAGGAAAATATGGACAAGTAAGGTAAGCCGCCATTAAAGTAGATGAAAACTATTCTTAATAATGATATACTTTTTATGGGGATGAAATCGTTTGAGGAGGAATATTTTAATAAAAAGTTTTATTTTCATTTTATAGGGATAGAAAGTAAAATTAAATAAATTATTAGGGTGTAAGTGACCAAAATTGGATGAAATAAGTTCAATAAGATTAATTCAATCTCATCTAAGGGAGTTTAGTTAACAATGAACCATATGAACTTGGTATCCATTGAATTAAAATCCATTTAAAGAAAGAGAACAATATGGGTCATCAAACCCCATATATTAAATTATTGTGGTATAATAAATACATTAACAATTAATCACACCATCTTAAAGATATCATGGTGCACAATATGAAATATGTCTTCAGAAAATAAATTTGAGACCAACAACACCTTACCATAATGCTTGACTTCTACTAAAGTTCTTAAACATCCTGTATAATAATAATAAATATATAAATCCCATATTTTAGAAACTTTTTCATATATATAACCTGTTATAATCTTCATTTATAATTATTATATATATTAATATTTGTAATTTATTATATATTTTTAGGTGTGAGTATTATTGATCAGTTTAAACTAGTTTTGTAATAATCGTGTTATTCTTCATCATTATCCAAAAGTTAGAGATTTATACATTATAGTATAAATATAAAATGATCATTGATAATTATTAAAAAATTTATAATTACATTATATGAGAGTTCTATTTATTCTCTTTAAAGATGAAATCGACGATGATCATGTTTTCAAGATTACTAATGAACAGTCATTGGTATATAAATTGATGAGGTTAATCTTAATTTTACCATTCTATAACCAAAATAAAAGAATTATTTACTTATTTAAATAATATTTTATCATTAATTATGTTATCATAGTCATACATGATATTATTTTATATCATTGTTCATGTAGGTGGTTAGGCAAACCCTTTCATGAACATTCTATAATTAATGGATGATTATGATTATGAAAGTGGTTCCTTTGAGAATAATATCATTAAAAAAATAAAACTCATATTATTTAGATACATTAAATGTATTGAAAAATATTTTAATACATTTTAATAAATAATAAATAATCTACATGAAGAATAAGGTATGCTACTTTTTGGAGGTGGTAGTTCAAACTATGCACGGTTGAAATTTTCATTTATTAAAGGATTAGAGAGAAATAAGATGGATTATAATTTGTCTCCAGATAATCATAATAACATTTTATAAATAAAATGTATTCCTCAATTTCACCCTTATAATCAGTGAAGATATATATTGGTGAAAAAAAAGGCATCCCTTCATTAAGGCGTTAGTCCGCACAGCGCATGAATTACATTTTAATTTTAATTATAATAAAAGGGGAAATTAGGTTAATAGTTATTAAATTATAATATTATTAAAAAAAATTTGTTTCATTATTAATAAATTTTAAATTTTATTTTGGTAAATTATCATATAAAATAAAATAAGTTAGCGGAAAAGGTCCTCATGTTGAGGACTTGAGTATTCCTTGGAATACTTCTTAGAAATTGAAGTCTTAGGACAATATCTTGGTTCCATAGGCTCATGGAAAAGGAAGAGGGTTATATGGGATTGAAAAATGGAATATATTAAAATTAAAAATGAGTCATTGGATTGGTATTGAATGACAAATGAGAATCCCTTTTTATAAGTGGTGAGATTGACATTTTGTAATTATAACCACTTAACATAAAAAGAGCACAATTTAAACACGTATAATGGCTTAGAAATTGAAGAATAATTGATTGGGCGATGAAATGTGGTCTATAATACCTCAACCCTTCATTTTATTACATGTTTTAAGCATGTTTTCATGTCATTTTTTCGTATAATTTTCTCTTTTATCATTTTTTTATAGAGGTAACTATTTTTTGCTTTAGTAATTTAATTTTAATTCCTAAAAAGAAAATTTAAATTATTACATAATTACTTACTACTAATTTATAATATTAAATACATTACATTATATAAATATTCTATTTTTATGATAAATAAATCTTTATAGTATTATATATTACACATAGAAACCAATTTTTAGAAAAAGTGTTTTTTTAAGATTAAGCTTCATGTGTATGGTAATATTATCAATGTCAATGAATTTCATGGAATAAATATATTTTTTATATAAAATAAAAGTTAGGAGTATTTCTAATAAATCTATGATGGACTTTAACAAATATAATATTTCATCAAAAGAGAAGAGAAAATAGTTTCTTGGATTATAAAATATTAGTTATGTTTTTAAAAATATAGGTTTTATAAATTAATAATAGTATTTAAAAATGCGTAGTTTTAAAAACTAATAAATATTTTATCATTAATTATTTTATAGGCTTTTAAACGAAAATTACTTCTTGATATAGTGATAAACTATATTATTTGAGTAAAAAATATATTTTTCACTATTCACCTAATAATTAATAAATTTTTGGAAAATAAAAAACAGCCCCCTAATGATATATTGACGTAAATAATTTTAAAAAACAAGTTATTTTAATCAAATTAAAAATATAAATTTGAGAAATTAAGATCTTAAATATGAATTATATTGAAAAATTATTTTTATATAAAATTAAACTTGCTTTTTCATTAAAAGTAAAAATTACAAATGTGTAGAATACATCTGATAAAAAATATATCAAATTAATAATCACCTAATAAAATAAATCTAATTTTTATTACATACCTCCTCTATATTTCCATGTAAGATATAAGCATTAAATATGCTCCATTGGTATTTGGGGGTGGTGATTTTGTATTAATTGATCTCAAGGCAATTTCCATGATCTTGAATTCAACATACCTATGATTTAGATCATACCATAATTGATGGATTTTTTATTGGAATTGGTCTTCAGAAAACCCAAGAAATTACACCTTCTTGTCAATATCAAATAAATGGTCTTCATATGGGAAAATTTTTCTAGTCAATTACAATTATTTCTTTCATATATTTTGTAATATGGTTACTTCCTTTTATACCTACTAATCTAATGAATAGATTATAGTGAAAAAAAGTTATTTTAATATATCAAAGTTTTTTTTAGTTTGGTATTTCAAAAAGAAAAATAAAATAACCTAATATTTATATAAGGAAAATACACAGTGAAATTTCTTGTCTTTACATTCACCACATTAAAGAAAATTGCATCAGTGCAAATTACATTATCCCTAACTAATGAAATAAGGAAATTTTTAAATCTCATTTATCTTTTACATAAGTGATTAATTTACAACCACATTAAAATACATTTTCAAAAAGGTAAATTATGATAAAATGAAAATAATGATATTTAAAAAATTATATTTAGAATGAAATATCATTAATAAATCCGTTAAAATATATAATGGTTTCAAAAAAGTAAAGTTAATTTTTTAAAAAATACATTTTCTTTATTAAAAAATATTCAATAAATAAACCTTAAAAATTAAAAAATGTTTTAAAAATTATGAATTGAAAATATTTTGAGAAAAATTACTATTTATATATAATCTTCAATAAATAATCCTTGAAAAATAGTCAAATTTTTTAAAATATGAATTGAAAGCTATGTAAAGGGATTTATTTTGAAAAAAATACGTCAAAAATTTGTTCCTAGAAATTACATGAAGGTTATCAAATAAAATATGAAGTGGAAGATAATTTTTTTTTATTTTTAAAGGATGGAAAAATATTTTGTACTACCATTGTTGAAAACAGAAGTTATAAAAAAGAGTTACAATACATGATTTTGAAAATAATATAAGTAAAATATAATGGTCATAGGAGATAACATATAATTGGGTATCATATTATAAAAGAGAACAATTATGGAAAATTAAGTAATATATAACAAGGGGAAACCAACATTAAATAAGATTTTAATTATTCTCGATAATGATATAATTTCTATGGGGAAGAAATTAATAAAGGAAATATATTTGAATAAAAATATTAATTTTACAAATATTAGAAAAAGAAAGTACCATTAAATATAATATTTTTTTTATATTTTATCAAACTTGGAAGAAAAAAGTTCAAGAATAATCATTCTAACTCATTGAAGGGAGTTGAGTTAATAAAGAATCTTATAACCTTGGTATCCTTTGAATTAAAATACATTAAAATAACTAACACGATTTGAATCATAAAACCCCATAAATTAATTTAATATGCTGAAATACGTCAATTAGGAAGTAATCAAACCATTTAAAATATATCGTTGAGCATAATATGAAAATATTTGGTAGGAAATAAAATTCTAGAAAAATAACCCCTAGCCATAATTCCTGATATCTATAAAAGTGATTGAATATCCAATATAAAAAATATCTTAACCACTTATTTCAGAACCTTAATCCTATATAAAACATTTTAATAAACTACAATTAAAACTATTATCAATTTGTATATTAGTTGTTTATTGTCTATTTTCAACATCGGGTGCAAGTAATCTTGATCATTTTTAACTAGTTCTATAACAATGGTGTTTTGATTCATTATTTTACCAAGGTTTATCATTCATAGATCATAAAAGAAATTTTATTTATTGTTAATAAATATTTATAATTTTATAATTATAATCTAGGGATTTTTTGGTTGTTAACCTAAAATACAAAATATACGATGGGCATGTTTTAGTGATTTTTAAGTAATGAGCCTTGGTATCTTAATTAATGGGTTGAAATTTAATTCTATATTTATAGAAAATCTCATGTCATTATTTAATTATTAATATCTTATTTTATCATTAATTAATTTCCAATTGTCATGCAAGATATTATTTTATGCCATTGTTCATGTAAGTAGTTAGACCATCCCAAACATGAACATACCTTAATTAATGGATGATTATGATTGGAATGTTGTTTAGTTTGGAATAATATAATTATCAGAGAATAAAACAGATATGATTTAGATAATTTTAAGGTTTTTAATATTATTTTAATTTAATTTAATAAATAATAAATAAATTATACAAACAATTAGATACGTTACTTCATGGAGGCGGGAGTTCTTACAATGCACAATTATCATTTTAATTTATCAAAGAATGAGAGAAATTGAGGTGGATTAAAAAAAATTTCTTCCTAAAAATAATTTAATTATATAAGAAATATTTAATACTCTATTTTACCCTTATAATTAGAGAAGAGAAGTTGTTGAGAAAAATTAAAGTCATCACTTCGTGGAGGAGGTAGTTTGCACAATATACGAATATCGATTTCGTTTTTCTAAATAGAAAAGGGGGAAGGTAGTAAATAGTTAATACCATAGAGTAATCACATTTTTTATACAAAAAATTTTGATTAAATTATATAGTAATTATATATTTTTTTGAGAAGGTAACAAATAAAAGAGAAATAATAATGGGAAAAAGCATTAACCATAAAGACTTGGGATTTTACATGGAATACTCCTTGGAAATGGAGGTCTTAAGCCAATATCTAATGAACAGAGTCTCATTAAAATAATAATATCCCAAGACATTGTAAAATGGTGTAATTTAAATTGTAATATTAATTATTTGAGTGGTCTTTAATGGGTGGTGAGATGACTCTTTCAGATTTGGTGAAAATATAATTGTTTTAATCATAACCACGTAATATTAATAGAGATCATGTTAAACATATTAATTGAAAAAATAAAATAATGGAGTGAGGGTATTATATATTGTTTATAATACATCAAAAATCCATTTTCACACATGTTTTAAACCTGGTTTTAAGTTATTTAGTCTTATAATTTTCATTTTAACCATCTTTGGTTTTACCGTGGGAACTATGTTTTTCTTCAATAATTTAGTTTTGATGGAAAAAGTAAAATGGAACATATTACATATTTTTTAACTAATGGTTTAAAATAATTAACCCATTTTATTAGATAATATTTTTTTATATAATAAAAAACAATTCTAACATTATCACATGTAACGCGTAAAAACCAATTTTTTAAAAAAAGTACCTTTTTAATTTTAAAATTTATGTACTGGATAAAATTAACAATGTATTTGATTTTAAAGATATAAATTTCTTTTTTATAAAAAATAGTGATGTGTATTTCATATCATTCCAAAACATAATTTTACAAAATTAATATTTAATTAAAGTAAAAGACAAAAACATTTCATTCTATAGAAAAATCATAAGTATGTTATTAAACATAGGTTTTCTAAATTCATTATAGTATTTAGTAATGAATAGTTTTAGTCTTTGATAAAAATTTTACCATTAAAAAATTTATATAAATTTTAATTTATACTTAATTCTTGATATTTCCCTTAGTACTATGATTTTAGTAATAACTTTATTTTTCATTATTCGCCTAAAAATTAATAATTTTAGAAAAATTTTAAAAAATTATTGTGAGGTTATACTAACATGATTAATTTTAAAATGAATTTAATTTAATCTAATTAAAATTACAATTTTAAAAATTTAAATTTTATATATGAAATCTAAAGAAAAAATATTTTTTAGAAAAATAAACAATATTTTTCTTTGAAAATAAAAAGACTAAATGTGTAACATACATGTGGTAAATAAATTATTAAACTAATAATTTCTTGATAATCTCATTCAAATTTCAAGTTATATAAAAGATCAATATATCCATTTATGATCTAAGCTTATGGTAGATTTTGGTGTTAGTCGAGGATTGGGTTTTGAAAGCATATATCTCAAGAAAATTTCCATGAGCATGAATTTCACTATAATATAATTTTTATCGTATCATAATTTTTCAATTTTAACTTTTTATTGATCTATATCTAACCCGACTGGAGATATAAACATCCCAATATTTACTAGATGAGATTCATAAGGTATATTTCCACTACTCAATGCCATTTCATTCCATCAAATATTTGAAAATATGGTTACTTCCCTTTATACATGTCAATTTAACAACTATATTATAATGATAACGTTATTTTTTATGATATAATTATTTCATTTTTTAGGTTTTTTATATAAAATAAGTCTATTAATATAATATTTATGAAATAAAATAATAATTCATATTTTAGGTCATTATATCTAAAGTTGAATATATAGTATTAACACAAGCATGTACATAGTTACAATGGATAAGGGAACAATTGGAAGAACATGTAGATCATTTTTAGAAACATATGATTATCTTATGTGATAAAAATAGTGTCATATAGCTCACTAATAATTTTATAATGAACTCTACATGAAAAATGGGGGTTCAAAAACCATTGGGCGAAGGTACTGTAGTGTACTGTAGCAGCGGCGTACTGTAGCAACGGAGGGCACTGTAGCGGCGGCAGGGCACTGTAGCGGTGGCGAGTACTATAGAAGCAGTGGGTACTATGCAGTATTGTAGCAGTGCAGGTTACTATAGTAGTACAATTCATAGAATGGGCTTCGGGATATGAAATTGGGCCTACGGGCCCTGAAAATGGGCATACGGGCCATATAATGGGCTAAATGCCCACTGGGCTTTCGGCCTATGTAATGGGTCTCCCTCTACCCAGTTAAAAGAGGTCTTTTATTTGATTTAATAATAAATGAGGCTTCGACCCCAACCTTTAAAAAACATAGAAATTAAATATCACATTATTAAGAGAAAAGTGGAATAAGGATCATTCAGATAGAAAATATTTTAACTTACCAATAAAGAGATAATATATTCATTAAAAACATGGGTACATATGAATTTGAGATACATAGGTTGAACCTTAGTATTCTACCACATCGTTCCCACATAATAGGTTTGTTCGCAACTCCATATTACCCAAATATTCTTTTTCCCACAAAGAATTATTTTGTTGTGTATAAGTTCAAATTTTTATACGTGGACATGGTGAATTTTTAGATAGATAAGGTTTTGAAGTGGAATCAAGATTTGATATGAACCTTATAGAGGGATATTCTTTTATTGATGCATTTTATTTTTTCATATATTGATATTGATCTCCTTCCATATAAGAGAGAACATTAATGATTTCATTTTATAGGTTTTTTATATATAAAATTGTGACTAGATAGTGGAAACTGTATACTTATACCATTACATTTCATAGAATTATCATGGGTTGGGTATGAAGTATTTCTTCATCAGGGGGATCTTGGGGTAATTTTTTAATTTTTAAAGTAGAAAAAAATATTCGAAAGGGGAAAATGTTTCAACAATGAATTTTCTAATTTTTTATTTTCTTTTAATTAGGCGTATCTTTATTTTGGGTTTGTATATTAGAGTTCTTTTTAAAAGATATACTGTTTGGTGTAAGTGGTTTTAACTTATTTGATATTTTTTTTGTATGTTGCATAAAAGTAAGGGTAAAATATAGAAATTTTTTTAATGTTAATAGATATCATGAGTACATGTAGATATAAAATAGTGATGTTGTGTAAGGTTTTATTTTGAGCTATGTATTGGAAAGACAACATATGAAGGCTATGTAGAGGTTTTCACTAATTCGGGTAATGGGGCATTTTACATTTTGAACTTACATAAGGGTCATTGGTGATGTTGCATAATTATAATATGAAAAATTCACTACATGTGTAAAGGTAATCTAATCTCATTTAAGGGTTAATACGTAATGGTTACCAATCAGGTAAGGTTCATACATACATTAGTTAAATGTAAATAGACTCATGTAAGGATACTCCTTTCTCATGTTAGGGTGATATTGAAAGGTATAACAACCCAAATCTTGTAACCCAATGTTGGTGTCATATTTATTACATTGGAACTACATATAAGTGATTTTATCATAAAGGGTTGACTAATTTAGTAGACTTTGTAAACTAAATATATATATTATTTCCATTTTTATATTGGATATAAAATAGATAACATAATGAAAGTAAATATTTATTATCATCGATCTAGTTAAAAAATTCCTCGTTTAATCCTAGGGAAAGGAAAAAAAATAAATGTTCAACTAAAACTCTCATTAAGGGTAAAAAATGGAATCCATCCTAAATAAATAAAGAATAATCAATATGTAATGATTAATAACTAAAAAACATGTTGTTTATTTAAAAACATGATCATGAAATGAATCCATGAATAGAATAAATGAAATAATCTCATGGATAATAATAAAAGAGTGGTAAATTAAGGAAGTTATTAATGTTTTATTTCATAATCTCAAAGACAAATAACATATTTCACATCAATTCCTTTCTCCAAGACATTTTTATCTTTGGTTAGGTATAGACTAATAACCCATTTAATAAGATTAACTAACATATTTCTCTCATTAGACCTATTGATGAATCAAGGGGATATAGATATAAAAGCCCCATACATCACTATATTTCCAATTAATTACTCATATATTGAATAATAAATTTAATTCATAAATAATACGCCATATCAACGAATTACTGTATTGAGTAAAGAATAAGAAATATCAATATTTTCCCATTCAATCAAATAATTTTCGATATGAGACACCATATGTAGAAATGATTTATCGTTTATGAACTAATCATATTCATGACACAAATAATAGAGATATTTATGATAAATTTAATTTCCAGTTATCATAATAATGTTATTTCTTAAAAAGATATTTAATGACCAAAAAAATAATAAGAGATTAAATATGACCCTCACTTCATTAAAAAAAATTGGTTTTTAAAAAAAATCATGCCTTTGGAAGAATAAATTAAATTGATTGATGAAATTTATTATAAGTATTCATTTAATTTTTTTATTTTTCAAATCATTTAAAACATTAACAAGAAGGTAAATTTCATAAAATAGTTTTGGAAGTGGGAAAATCCATTAAAATTGTATATGTTAAAAAAGAACAATAATTTTTTATTTTTTAAAAAGAAAGTCAAACCTGAACCTTTTAAAAAAATTAGACAGATTAATTACATAACTTTTTAAAAGTAAATGGAAACCTAAAATATCTTTAATAATTTTATTAAATGACAAGTAATTTTTTATAACAATTTTGGAAAATATCGACATGGAAGAAAAATATATGTTATTAAAAAGGGAAATTTGATCACCTTTTCTTGAAAAATTCCATAGATTTATTCAAGTTATAAAGAGAGAAAAATATGAAGTAAAATATTTAAAAAAATTAAATATATGGATTATAATTTATATATCATGTTTATAATGTATATATTATAATTTTCTGGAAATTAAAATAATATTAATCCCAAAAAATAAGATAATAAAATAAATTATTACCTTTTCAGTAACTTTTAAATTTTATCCACTAAAAAGAGTAAATATCAATTGAAAATTTAATCACATTGAATAGATAAATATTCATTTTAAATAAACCGTAGGATTATTATATAAACTATCTAAAATCTAATATTTTCATAATACCAAATACGTCCCAATAAAGTTGAAATTGAGATGAAATCCCTCACATAGATCATATCATTGGAGGGAGAATTTAATCAATGAAGTGATAATGTGTACCAAATATAAATAAAAAAATGTAATTACAACACAATATAATTATAGTAAATTTCATACATATACATATACAATGGAGTTAACATATAACCCAGTGAATAGAAATTGAGTTAAGAAACCCATTACCTCTCACTTCCACTTAGTGGAACTTGATTTGAACTCTTGTATAATGGATTTAAACATGTTATTAATTTAAACGAGAAATATATTAATATTTATAATATCAAATATGATCTTTTTATAACATTTTATCAACTATTAATTAATAATATTTAATTATTATCAACATTTTGGGTGTTAACTACTTTTTTCCGATGCAAGTTTTGTCATGGAAGTTCTATTCATTATACTTGTATTATAGTTCCATCACCTACAAAATTTTATTAATGATATAAAATCATATATATTCATTATATATATATATATTTATAGTCATCCATAAAATTTATAGATATAAAAAAGGAATTAAATTGTTCATGGAGATGGTAGGTTGTGCATACACATGAGCACTAATATCATTTTTCAACGGATAGAATGAAAGAAAGGTAAATAATAATTCACCATTGAAGAATAAATATTATATTATATATAATATAAATTCATAAAATATATCCCTATTACCATCCATGTTAAGAAAAATAAAAAATGGATCATATCGCTTCATGGAGGCGGTGCTCCACACATACGAATGAGCAATGTTATCATTTTACAAACATATTGTATGTTATGACAGTAGATATGATATTATCATTATAGAAGAATAATTAGGTCATAAATATAATATATTTTTATTATTAACATCATTATAAACGTCCATGTAAATAGGTTCTTCAATATGAATTTGTCCACTACATGGAGATTGTAAACTATACGTATGCACAAGGGATGTTTTAACTTTTTGAAGGATAGAAAATAGATGAAAATTAGGTACACCATAAAAATAATAACATATAAGTATATTTCATATACTCTAGTTGTTATTTAATTATGGCTTCAAAAAATTTAGAGTATATAAAAAAATTGAAATATTCGTCAAATATGACTACCTCGTTTTTAGTGGACTTCTTTTAAATCACTTAAAATGTCCATCTGAATGATCATTTAAGAAGAAAAAACCTCTAATTCATTGATTTAGAAGTTTATAATGTAATGTTTCAAGGATTTATTGAGCTATATTTCTATGTAAATTGTAAACAAAAAAGATAAGGGGTGTTCTTTTATTAGTGAGTTAATGAGATGACTTCTAATTACATAAAGTATTAAATTATTATCTATTAATTTTCATCAAAAAATTGATCCAAATTTTTTTATTTATAATATAAGATGAGTATAAGTCAAAATATTATAATAAAAAATTGTTTATACACATTATTTTAGTTTTTATCGACATCTCTTTGTTTTAAATAATCATTAACCCTTTCGATTATTATTGTGATATCATAGTTTTTTACTCTATAGGGGACAAGAATGTTAATTAAAAATGAAAAGTTAATCATAAATATAATATGGTAAATATTATCAACCATATCCCATTAACTTGGACAAAGATAAATTTTTATGAATTTTAAATCATTTAATAAAATAATTTTTTTTTATAAAATACCATTAATTTCATTTTTTGTAAATACATGTAATACTATAATACAATATGTTTCTAACTAATGTAAAATGGTTCCAAAATGACATGTATTTAACGATAAGGAAGATATGGTCTTAATATAACCATCCAAAAACATTTTTGATAGGTTTAGGTGTAACATTACATATTGTACAAGATGTAGGGATACATTAAAGTTCTGTTCAATCCTCTTATTCTAGACATGAAATGTTATTAAGAGGACAAGGAGTGGTTCAAGAGAATTCGTGGCTTGTTTGGAGCTCCGAGATCAAAATTTCACAGAGGAATGAAAATACACATAATTAGCACATGGTTTGTCATAACTATGTGAGTAAGCTATGTCGGGTACAATAATGAACTTATGGAGGTCACATTATTGGCACATGGTTAGTTTAAGAACATTGGTTGAAAAATCATGGAGACAAACCATGTGAATTTTAAAATATTTAAATTTAAATTTTACCCTCCTTTAATTTTTTAATTACCTCCTCCTATATTCTCCCTTTTTATGAAATGTATCCTAAACCTTCATTAGAGATCTCCATCTTCATCTAAGCTAGGAATTGAGGTACCTTGTTTGTATGGTGTTTGATTATTTCACTATCGGCTTTGTTGGAAGTGTACTAGTAAGATATTTGATCCCTTTACTTCTTTTCTCCATTTATCTCGCCCTCAGTAGTGTTATTTCCAAGTGAGATAAAGTGACCAAATTTTAGAGAAATTTTCAATTTTTTTTGATTTTTCCCATTACATCTTGAATTAAAGGATGAAAATGGATGAGAAGAGTTCTAAAAACCTATGTTAGGTGGTCCAGTTCTTTTTGCCTATGGTCTTAGTTATTTTATCTTGAACAATTGCGCCACACACCCGATCTTCCCTGAAATTCTACAAAAATGTAAAATTAATTAAATTTAATGATATTTCCATGAATATAGTACCCCTAGAAACCAAAAAAATTAATATCATAGGATTTCCAGCTTTTCATATGACACCCCATACTGTGTGACATTATTAAAGGCCTTTGAACTTTATGATTTGAAGGAGTTCGAACTAGAAATCAAGGTGTGTTGAGTTAGCCTTTATTATTAAAATATAGTATGAATTGACCTATTGGGAAAAATGCTATTCCATGTGTATAGGCCCCTGATCTTCTTATTATAAGCTGAATCGCCATTATCAAATGAATTGGCCAAATTGAGTGAAATGAACTATTTAAATGGTATGGGTTCAATACTAGCCACGAAAATTCCACAGGACATGTTGAGGGTGATATGAGGGTTTTTATTTGAAACAACATAGTTGGGATCATTGAGCATTATAATTTTATGATTATAAATTAATTAGAATATGTCAGTGGTGATATATGGGTTCTCTATAGAAAACTCTAGACGAGCTCACTAACAGAATGCCTTGGTATTACCCTTGAGCATACCTAGTTCCCAAGAGGATGACTTTAGACAGACTTTCTGGGAAAGGTTGTTATACCATTCCATCAGTGATACCATGTTCCCTATATGGTATAAAATAAATGGGTTTAGAGGTTATACAATCATACCATTCTGTCAGTGATACTCTGGTTCCTTATATAGAATTCCTTGGACAACCTCCAATAGGGATGGGTTCTTATATAGCACCAAGAGAGATACCTTGGTTCCTTCTGTACAGAATGCCTTATATGGTCTCAATATACCAGTTATCTAAATATAATGACATATCATTCAAATAAAATAACATACTTGGAGTCAATATATACGTTAATTTCATCATGATCAAATTATACATCTCTTCTATGTACATATTCTATGAGAACTATGAAACCCCTTATCTTTAATTATTAATGCTTTGGGTATACACCTGAGGTCCTAGTTGAAATTACATACCTATATGTTTAATAATATATTATACTTTTATATGATTTATATATATGAAATCATAATATATATATATATATATACATACATGGTGAGATATATTTAGAGACATTTCATTCTAGGCCTAAGGAGGTAGTGTCTGTCGGATGTCTCATGAGGACCCCAAACAAATGTGTTTCATTTTATTTACTATTATTCATTCATTGTTACATATACACTACTCATTTTATATTTGAAGATTTGATAGTACATGAAATAGTTTGCGGTGGCCTACTGAGTATATCTCACACCTTGTTTGGTCCACTCATTGGTACTTGAACAAACCTTATGGATGCAGGTATGGACAAAGGTAAGAACCATCCTTAGATTCCTAATTTATTATAATGGGATGAAGAATGTGAGCAAATTATTGGTCCAATTCTTGTGACACTAGTAGAGAAATATTTTGGTATTTTTTTATTTTTGTATATCATGATGTATATTCTCATTTCTCTACTTCAACGCATTCTATTTTTTTATAACATATATAAATGAAATTATGTTTGTATAGGATGTTGATTTTGTTATCTCTATTATTATATAAGGAAGTATTATTCATTAATTGTTAAAATTCCCACTTCTTACTGTCATTGTATACAACTTTTATACACTCTTATCTTGAGGATATAGTCTCCCTACCATACATTCATAGACCCTCACTTCTAGTCGCATGTCTATGGTGTATAGGGAGGCATGCATGAGGCCATGTGGCCAATCATGTTTAGTTACATATGAGAGAATTAGGTCCAGGACGTTATAAATTGTATCCGTGAATTTTTACTTGTGTATTGTTGTTTTGGGGAGGTAGGAAAAAGACTAATAAATTATCAGGATATGTTCATGATCTCATGCTTGAGAGCAGCTAACCGACATATAGGGAAAGGATAAATTGCATGCGAAGGATGTTACTATTATGGTTATTCCTGTTACAATTTAATCAATTTCACTATTGGGTGACACATAAGATTTTTGATTTTATTATTGTTATTATTAATATTATAGATTTATTTTTTCCTTTATCTTTTTATGGAAAGGGGTTATTGATCATGCATCATAGTAGGAACCTATAGATTCACATGTCATGCATATTCCATGTAAAATTTATATTATTGTGTTCATTTCATGCTGCATGTTACTGGATCCTTTAGTATTATATTTGTAAATGTGCTAACAATTAACCGACATACTGAATAATTTGACTAATTAAAGTATCAACATCATCCTAAATGGTGTTTTCCCATGTATCATGATGGGTGCACCATAATTAAAAAATTAAACCATGTTTGATCCATGGACCACTGGTCACGTGGGATAAAACAACAAATGATTTTGATTACATGAATTTGAATTGTAATTTATGAGGCAGACACTTATATAAAGTGAGAAATGTGATTTATATAATCTAGTCATGTTATGTTACTTGTGACATCTTGATACCAAATTTAAGTGTCAAGTCATAGTTACTGGATATTCCAATATCAAATTATGAATCTTATTACATTATATCTTAAAAAAATGACTCATCTAATGTGAATGTGTTATATATATACATATTAATGCGTAAGAACATAAATGATTTTAAATTATTTAATAAAATAGTTACAACTAAATGGGATTTTAAATTTCAACAAAAAATGTGTTTTTTTGTATACTTTTCAATTGAAACTCCATATACCGATACCTTTTCAATATGATGTGGGACCTAGAACATGACCATACCTTAGTAGTGGGTAGTAAGAACTGTATCTTGTGACTTTTAGGATCTTCTTTATTATTTAGGATTTCCCTTACAAGAATATAGAGGGTTGTGATTTTCATATAGTTATTCTATTAAACTATTATTATCAATATCTTGAGACCTATTTTGTTATCATTTAATATTCTAAGGTGTGTGATTAGAAATTTTAGAGCTATTCAAACATTACATCCTTGAGTCATACACCATGAGAGTGGAAACTATCATTCTTTGAAGGTGGTGTCCCTTGGGACACCGATATTGCCTCTTGTGGCACCACCTAATGATCCTCCTTATATTTATAATCTAGGCTCTGACACATAGTTTTGAGATATATTTATATGATTTATGTATTCAGTATAGGTAGGTCTACAAACATCCCATATTATAATAGATTTGATGTTAGAATTTCAATAGCCTCATCCTCTCACTTTCTAAGGGGATGGTTATCCTCATGTTTTTGAGTCATGGATAGAGGCCATGTTATCCATATTCGAGCATTTGGAGACACCTCTAGAGTGGAGGGTTATGATGGAAACTTTTATTCTTCAATATTCTACAAATAATTAGTGGGATGTGCTCACTCATGCAGATCATCATCAGTTTATTGTCTTGGAATACTTTTTGACAACATTCTATTATTACTTTTTTCACTCAGATTCTAAGAGTGGATCACACTAGTGAGTTTATGATCTAAAAACTGGGTTCTATTCTTGAGGTGGAATATTCAGATCATTTCACCTAGCTTCAACACGTTACACTGACACATTCTAGTGATTTAATGATGACAGTTAGGTGGTTTGAGGAAGGGCTTATGTATTCCATCTGAAAATATGTGAATGTATTTCAATTGAACTCCATTTATAAATAGTGAACTAGACCCACATCACTGATTATAAAATGAGCGACGATTGAAGTGTGGTCTAGGGTGGTTTACCCTCAATATTGGGAGATGGTTCATATTATGGTAGGAAATATCACATTGATTCTTCTTGTGGTGGAAACGCTAGTAATATGATACGCATTGATACTTATGAAGTGTTTCAATAATATGGTAGGTAAGGATATAAAAATCCCTAGTGTATGAAGGGTTCAAATGAGTTATGATATTGTATAAATATGGGGCAATATAAACATTTTTTTCATAATTTTCCTCTAGTGACTAGAAATAAGGGATTTTCACTGAATCCATATTTCTGTGAAGAATGAGTTGGTCCAAATTAGGGAGAGAGGAGGGAAAAAATTGAAAAATCCAGATGAGGAGGTGGATGTTGACAAGGAAGAAAAACACCATATATAAAATTCTACTAGATTTGACCTACCTGGGGTAGTAAAGTTGTATCTTAGGGAAACATATTTGGACATATCTATGTACTGCATTCTAATCCCTAGAAGTAGAATCCATGGCCTTACACAGTTCAAGGTATAATTCTAGATCCCCTTCTATTAGTATCTACCTTATTTGACATAGGCTTTTATATCCTTTTATATATGTAATAATTAATGAAATTGTGGGCCTATAAATCCATTACTACCATGTCTTATTGACTCTCATTAAAATTTTGGGAATCCAATTAGAGAGTATATGTCAATTTAGAGAATTATACCTAAATAAATGTGGTAATCCCATCATATAGAGAACTTGTTCTCATGATGAAGAGTATCAAAATTATATTCATAATTGGTTGTTTAGTATCTTATCATGATCATGTTGATTTAAAGAACCAAAGGATGTAATTCATATCACCCAATGGAGGTACATATATTCACAAGGGTGAATGTGATGTCCATGTGAGTTGTGTTGGACCCAAGCATCATGGGTTGGTTAGAGTGATAATACAAATTGCTATTCTTTATATGGGAAACAAGGAAATTTGAATTATATATTTCTCTATTGTAGTGGAGCATTTCAGGCATTTATTCATTTATAACTTCTTTGGGTTAACTCTAATAAGATAGGTGGATTGAAATACTGATATAGTTCTTGGGGGAATCACCAATATCCATTCCTCCTTACAAAATGGAACACACAAAGCATCAGGAGATCAAGAGAAAACAAGAGGTCCTAGGATATAAGGGTTTTATAAGACCTAGTATTACACACTAGGGTTCACATATCCTTTTTCCCAATAATGAAGATAGTACTCTTAGGATTTACATGGATTATTTGAGGTTCTACCTGCTTATTGTTAAGAACCGGTATCCATTTCATTTAATAGATATCCTCTTTGACCATATCAATGGATCTCAAGCTTTCACGAAGATTGATTTGAGGTCTAGCTATTAGAAGGAGAATATGAGACCATCATACATAAAAACACAACATTCCATTTAATATATGGCTTTTATGAGTATTTGGTCTTGTCTTTAGGTATCACAAATGAACCCGAGATCATCTTGTCTCCAATTAACTGAGTTTTCCACCAATATATAGATTATTCTATGGTAGTCTTCATGGAAAAAATCTTGGTTTATTCACATAACTGACACAACAATTCCAAAAATAATGATATCATGATGGATACACTGAAAGCAAACCAACTGTATTCTATTCTCACCAAATTCTACTTTTTAATCCTTATGTTTCACTTCTTGGGTCACATAATCTGAATGTTTGGAGTATCTATTATCCCAGTGAAAGTGATCCCTTTAGTTACTTGGGAGTAGCCCAAGTTTGTATTTGATATAAAAATTTTATTTTTATTGAATCGATATTATAGGTAGTTTATTTAGGACTTTTCATTACTAGAAACACCTCTTATAGGATCGACCATTAATATGGTCAAATTTTCACTATATGAATATCATGAGAGATCCTTTCAGGAGATGAAAAAATGATTTAATTTAGCATTGATCCTAATTCATCTAGATCCATGAAGAAGCTATATAATTTATTTCATTTGTCAAATATTTTGTTAGAAGAAGTTATAATGCAAGGATATTGATTTGTGTCATACTAGTCATAGTAGTATATACCTCATGGGAAAAATTACATAATTCATGATCTCGAGCTAGAAGTTATGGTATATTCATGGTGGTGTTGGATTCACTATCAGTTAGAAGAATGGTTTGTAGTATATGTTGAACACAAAAGCCATAAAAACATTTCATAAATCTTGAATTAAATCACAGGAAGAAGATATGGGTTGAATATATATAGTTATTCTATTTGGAGAATTCTTATATACCTGGTAAGGGAAATACCGTTTCTAATTCTCTAATTCAGAAGACTCATACACAGAATGTTTAGGAGGCAAGTAGCGAGTGACAGTTCATGACCAATTTTCTAATATTCATATGGAGGTTTAAGTGTTTCACATACACCCTATTTTTGAAGCTTTATAAATGAACACTTAATTTCGAGATAGATTGAGTATGAGACAACTATATGATCTCAAGGGCTTGTTCCTACAGGATAGCATTTTCGGTGAGGACCCACCACCTAGATGGATCACTAACAGGGATGAGATCTTGTGCATTCATGAATGAATCTTACTTCCTTTTGACATTTTGGTAGAATTAATGTGATAATATCATGCCTATACATTGGAAGTAAAAAATTGAATCACCAATATGTATTGTCGCATTTTTCACTAGTATAAGTTGTTAGGTATGTAGAGGAAGATTGTTGGATTTATCACACGATGTTCTACCAGATAGTGACTGAAGGTGGAGCACCTGGGGGATGCTATAATTTTACATCCTATATCAAATATAGAATGAAAATAGGATGAAATCACCAAGGATTTTTTGGATGCCTTACCTAGATCCCCTCAAGGAAGTGATGTCGTATGGGTGATCATCAATAGCCTAACTAAGGTCACTCACTTTCTACCTATCAAATAATCCTTTTTAGTGGATCATAATTGAAGGATTTACATCTTAAAGATCATTTTATTTCATGGTGTATCCTATTCTAATTTTTCAGTTAGAGTCTCTCACATCACATCATGGTTTTGGAAGGGGTTTTAGATGGCTTTTGGTATATAGGTTATTTTGAGCAGTCACAAATCGATGGGAAGTATGAGAAATCTATAAATGTGTTAGAGGACATGATCCATGAACATGTACTTGATTTTAGTGGATCATTGGGGAAGAACCTACCACATTAAAAAATTTCATTCAATAATAGCTTTAAATAAACTATATAAATGGATCATTATGAGGATTTACATTGATGAACATACTATTAACCCATGTTATATTTATAGGTATGTGAGGCCATGCTACTACGAACTCATATCATTTTTGAGATATTAGAGCTAGTATTAATTATCAAAAAGTGTTTTCTATATCCCAGTTTTGGTATACGTCTTATGCTAATCTTCGTTGATAACCATTGAAGTTTGAGGTTGGAGATTCAGTCTTATTAATTTTTTCAAATAGACAGGGGAATCGATGTTTTAGGTGGCATGGGAAAATAACACCTAGGTTCATGGACCCCTTTGAGATTTTAAAGTGTGTCATGCTAGTAACTGATATGTCGAAGTTACTTTAGAGGTATGGGGATATGAACGATGTCTTCCATTTTTCACAAATCCTTTATTACTATTCATCCCCATATCATGTTTTTCATCTATATGTTGATGAGTTGTAGGTAGATGCTTTTTTAAGGAGTAACCCATCAATATCATTGATCGGAGCATAAAGGACCTCTAAGGTAGGTCAGATCCTATAGTGTGGGTGATATGGTAGCACATATTTGTGTAGGATGGGACTAGGGAGAGTAAGGATAACACACATACTCATTTTCTACATATTTTATAAGATGATGTTCTACCACCCTCAGTAGCATAACTTAGGGACAATTTATTTTAAGGAGGGGAGGTTGTAACATATGATATTTTAAAAGATGTATGGTTACATTAAATTTATATTAAAACCTATTTTTTATACTTTAATTGTTCTTAAGATACCGTAGAGTGGTTTAGGAATGTCTGGGGTCATTCTAAGCCTGATGATTTGGATTTTTGAAAGTCATACTGAGCCGCACAGTTAGTGAATGGTTAGTTCCAATCATGCGACTCAACCATGAAAGGTGCTATAATGAACTATATAAGCGAGCATGATTTGTTCATATTATGAACCTTCGGACACATGGGAATGCGGGATGATTTAGTGAACTAAAGGGGTTCACACTATTTTCCCAAACTGGGCACCGAGCCCACACACATAGTGACACTTAACTAGTTGTGCCAAACATTTTGGAAAACCAAGCAGCCAAACCATCAACCTCTTAATAGATTGTGAAAAATAAATTTTCCCCTCATTCCAGTTTACTTATACTCTCTTTTTAATGTATAGTAGCATCCATCTTCATTGGAGAACTCTGTCTTTATCCAAGGTTGGATTTAGTCCACCTCTTTCATTCAACATCCAATCCTTTTTTAATCAATCTTTTTGGGAGTGTACATGTAAGATCATAAATATACTACTTTTTTATTCATCTATTTCTCCCTCAAGAGGTCTATTTCTAGGTGAACTAATATTCCCTATTTTTGGGAATTTTTCAAATTTTCTTCATTTCTCCCATTTTCCTTTGAGTTAAAGGATGAAAAAGGATGAGCAGAGTTTATCCAAGATAAGGTTGGATGTCTAGTTCTTTTTAGATAAAGTCTCAATGGATTTACCAATCACTATCGTACAACATGATAAAACATCCATTTGATGCCCCCAAAATATTTAATTCAAAAAATATAATAGTATTACCATGCTTAGAGTATCCATAGTATCCCAGAAATCAACATTGGAGGATGTCCACCTCACCATATTCCACCCCTTTGGGTGTGACCTTACTAAAGATCTTTGAGCCTAATGATATGAATGAGTTAGAACAAAAAATAATTGTGTTTTTATTTGGAATTTCTGATTGAAATATAGTTCTAATTGAACTAAAGAAACTAATTATTGATGCTATGTATATTCCATTTCTCTTCTTGTTGTTTCTTGAATTGCCATTAACAAGTGAATTGGTCAAACTGAGAGAA
The DNA here is from genome assembly GCA_963277665.1 of Viscum album. Taxonomy (NCBI): domain Eukaryota; kingdom Viridiplantae; phylum Streptophyta; class Magnoliopsida; order Santalales; family Viscaceae; genus Viscum; species Viscum album. The sequence continues at coordinate 1,714,209,509 of OY728133.1, forward strand.
ATTAATTGTTTAAATGGTATGGGTTCAATACTACCCATGACTATTCAACATGACATGCCGAGGGAGATATGAGGGTTATGATTTGGAACACCGTGGAAGAGCTTGTTCAGAATTATGATTTGAAGTTTACAAATGAATTAGAACCCACCGAGAGTGATACATTGTTTCTTTATAAAACCCGTTGATCAGATCATAGGGTTGATGCCTTGGTATTACCCATAAAAATTAAATGATTACCTAGTGGATTAACATGGATTGGGTTCCTGGGAAATGTTTTTATACCATGGCATGATAAATACTTGGTTCCCCATGTAGCATATCATAGATTGGTTTAGAGGTCTATTCCTCCATACCATTCCATGAGTTATACATGGGTTCCATATACAAAATTCCGTTGATTAACTCCTACAATGATGGGTTCTTATAGTTCACATGGACGGATACATTGGTTCTTTACATTCAAAATACCTTTGATGATCTTAGTATTCTAATTAACTAAATTAACGATTGTTTCTTCCATGTTAATGAACATACGTAGAGTGATTATATGCTTTAAATTCATTATGGAATAATTATATGTGTTTTAAATGCACGTATTTCATAATAACAATGAATCATATTATATTTATATACATATTCCTTGAATATACAACTCGACACCTAGATGATTTTATATATATATATACATATATGTTCATAGATGCATGATGTATATATATACATATGTATTATATATATATATGTATTATATATATAAATACATAATATATATATATATAGGGTGAAATCTATTCAGAGACATTCCGGCTTAGGCTGATGTAGGAAGTGCCAGTCAGTTGTCCCATGAGGATCCCGAGCTGATGTGTTTTATTTTATTTTCTCTTATGAAATGATTATTACCTACCCACTTCTAATTTAAAAATGAACAAACTGGAAAGTCCTAGAAACAATTTATGGTGTCTAACAAAGTATGTCTCACACCACGTTTAGGCTATCGATTGGTACTGAAACAAACCTTATTAATGTAGGTAGGGAAAAAGGGAAGTAGTAAGAATTAAATGCATGATTTACTATACTCTGATAAAGTGTCTGGGAACAGGGCCAATCCTATTCTCATGATTCTTGTGTAGATAGAATTTTGTATTTTTATCATTTTGTATTACATGATGTATATGTCGGCTACTCTGATTCCATGTATTCTCATTTTGTGTAGCATACAAACATGACTAAATTTTTGTTTATGATCGTGATTCTTTTTTCATGTCATTAAATATGAATGGATTATTCTTCTATAGTTCATTTTTTAAAACTATTTCTATAACTCACTATCATTTTATACCATTGTGGTACACTCTAATCATGGTGGTATAGTCTCCCCATCATATCATCATAGAACCTTACTGCTAGTCGGTAGCCTCTATTGTACGAGGATGCGCACTTGAGGCCATGTGGATAATTGTGTTTACTTATATATGATTGAACCAATTTCAATAAATTAAATTAGGTATCATTTTCAATTTTATATTTTGGTTTAACCCCTTGGTTGACCAATTTTTACATTAAATGTGAAAATGAATTTTTCATTTCTAATGGGTTACAATATTATGTATAAGGTGACAACTAGATCATAAAAGAACATTAGATGAAATTTTAGGCCATTTATCATCCTAATTTTTTCCTAAATATATTATTATAATTTTTAAATAATTTAATAAAATATTAATAAACATAAAATATCATTATGGTCATTTTGACACTATTCATTTAATTTGACTTTAAATTCATCAAGATAGTTGTAAATTTGGATTCTAAAACGTTGATACAAACAAAACACATTATATATATATATATAATAGGTAGGAAACTATAAATTATACAAAAAATAAAGAATTATAGTTTTTAAAATAATTTACTTTATTTTTCTAATGCTTGTACAAGCACCATTTTGTCATTTCATAAGAATTTAAGGAAATTATTTAATTAATAAAAATTAAAAATAAATTAACATAATATTTAAAAATTAAATATGTTTTAAATACATTTTTATATTTATTTAAATTATATGTTTACTCACATATATTTCATATAAAATTATTTAATCTATTATTTTTATTTTTCTAATCATGCACATTCAATTCAGAAGAATTTGTTATATAACAATAAAATTCATATATATCCATAAATATAATCACTAATACGTTATATTTAATAACTAATATAATAAAATAATTTCTATTTTTGAAATATTATAGTTAGTATATCGAATTATACTTTCATAGTATTGTGCATCCACTATGTCGACACTAAAAATGATTTTCATATTTGTCATGAAAAAAATTATAAACCACATGTTTTAAATTATTTTTGTATTATATTTATAGTATAATATAATAATATACATATTACATATGTTCAGTCAATTTTTATACCATATTTATGTGTTGAAAATATTATAAAAGATACCATATTTCAAAACAACTATATTTTTTTATTTTGCACCAAAAAAAATAAATTCTTCCAAAAAATATCTAAAATTAATCCTAGGATAGATTTAAATTAATTACCCCAAAAATAAATTATATTCCACGGAATGTAATTCCTAAATTTGACACAAATTAATTTTAATATAAATTCATTAAAAGTAGTGAAAAACTTTTTTTTTGAGAAAAAGTGTTTTTGAGGAAAAAAATTAACTTATATTAAAATCATGAATATTGATATATCAAATTGAATTAATCTGATAATTCTAAATAAAATAGACCATATTTCCTTTTAAGAAAAAATCAAAAATATAATGGTACATTAAAATTATAGGATTTAATGAAAATAAATGAGTCTATTTGAAAAATAGTAATTTTTTTATATTCACTAAAAAATCAATCAATTCATAAAAATCAAAAAAATGTCACCCTATTATAATTGTAACACCCTATCCTGAACCAACAGGTCCAAGATGGGTGTTATGTGACCTCTTATGTGCATTACCATATGAAATAGGCAATCGACTAGCAGTGATCGTCTGAGTCGAATAGTTGAGAGTCCATACCCATAATATCTTGTACTAGGATTATTAGTTAATACTAACTAACATAATAAATCATCATATTAAACATGAAAAAAACATAATAAATGGAATATGTGTTAGGTTAATAAAAGAAACTCCAAAAATTGGGATGAATGTCCAATGTAAATAATAGAATAATAAATAAATAATGAACTATAGGTACCACCAGTGTCTATACTAGGAAACCACTAGCTCGAGGCTCCTCACCTCAACAGTCCACTACAAAGCCCATGCCCTTCGCTGGATCACTCTTGAAGTCATCATTTGCATCGAAATTCCCAATTAGGGTTTAAGTACAAGACTCATTAGGACACTAGTAATGTGTCCTTAATCTAACATGATAAAGTATACATGTTTATTCCATAACAATAATAATAAATGTGTAACAACCAAAGTAACACATAATCCAAAACAAAGAGGTGGTGCCCAATCCAAGTCACTAAAAAACATGTTCCATAACTATTTCAGATCTATTATAGAAGGATAATCAATGTATCATATGTATCAATGACTAGACATGAGGCTAATGAATTTTTTTCTTAGCATCTTGTGATAGTGAAACTCCACATACACTAGGAATCAATAAACCCATGTTTTAATAATTCTATAGGAAACAAGAGAAACTTGAAAATCACTAGGAATAAAGAACATATACCTTATAATCCTATAGGAAAAATGTGTATCACATGACATCCATAAGGAATCAGTTTATCCACACCATGTGCATAGTTCCCTCTTTGCCATCATTGCACGTCAAGTGGACTCCCCCACTAAGAGAAAAACATGTCACGATAATCTGCCTACCTTTGGATCCAAAAAAAATATCACAAAAACACACATAACATGGTAGCATATAAGAGAAATAATAGTGAATCATTATAAGAAAGGAAGAATGACAATACACATGATTAAAATTTAACATGAATAATAATCTACAATGTACTCATGAAAACAAGTGCAACGTACAATTCAAAATGCTATACACACCCACATGAAATCATCATATTGCATGATTATAAAATATTTCAATACATAAATCATACAAAGGAAACATGTGAAAGAAATCCAAAAAATATGAATATAGTGTTTCCTCGAAGTCATTTACGTCAATGGAAAGGATACACCATGTGTGGTTCCAAAGATGATTTGGAAACCTCAACAGTTCGGAACACACACTCCTGGGCCTTATTATTATAGTCTTCAAGACATAAATTCTCTTGGATCATCGGGGGTTCCTAGAACCAAAAATTGCATTATTATTTCAAAAATAAATAAATATCACATGAGTTGATACTTTCTCTCTCCTGGATAAATTTTAAATTATTGTTTTAGACCAATGCATGCACTCATAATTTTCTACTCATGAATACTTATCTTTTAAAAATTTCTAATAAATTATCATTTATACTTATATTATGATAATTTTTCATAAAATATATTCTCATAATTATCTTTTGGTAATTTATCATAATATATCATCTAATAATTATATTTGATAATCTCACACACTTATCCCTTGATAATACATTGTAATTATCTCTTGATAATTATTTATAATTATCCTTTTGTAATTTTATAAAAAAAATAATTGGACGATTTATATATAATATGCATGATAATTAGTTATAATTATCATTTTGATACTTCTTTATAATTATCCTTGATAATTTTGTTAAAATATAGCTTTATAAATTCTTTCAATATTTTTGGATAATATAACAGAATTATCATTTCATAATTTTCTAAATTATTCATAAATAATTTAGGTTTTATTATTTTATTTAAAAATGTTCCCCTTTAATTTCATGTATATAATTTAGGAATAAAAAATAAAATATATTAAAATAATAATAATAAATTAAAAAATCTCACCCTCTAAACATGGTGCACTACACCTATCCATAATAAGGAACATCACATGTTACTTGAATTGGAAGAAAAATGTTTAGAAGATCTAGGAGAATTCTACGATTGTACAAGAGGAGATTTAATGTTGTCTAAACTCAAAATGATTAAAGACTACATAAAGTTGATATGGTTTGTCTATTTAATCCCCAAAAATCGTGGAACTCAAAACCCAAATTAAAACACATATTTAAATCATTGATATAACAAAAAAATTATTATGGAGTCCTTAATTACTCTAGATTAAGGAATTTGAACTGAAATGGTTCAAGAAGATGTTGATTATGAATGTTTTGGATTAAAGTGTATGTAGTAACGACAGTTCCCCAGTGTGAGGGAGAATATTTGAAAATAGAATGTATTTTACAATTAAATAATTATAACAATATAATAAAAATATTAAACATATTTATCCTCAAATTCCATTTGACCGAACAACTGACTCAAAAAAATTCTACTTTTCACATAGGGGAACCCCCATATCCTGGCCCAAATGGTGGTCTTAAATTTCTCATATGATATACCATTTGGGATATATTCTTTTATTTTTGGAAAATATATATTTATTTTTTAATAATTTACCCTCATGTGTGATGCTTCCATCTGTCTAACTCACAAAAATTTTATATTTCACCTAGGGTAAATCCATTATTCCAAACCAAATGGCGATATCTTATTTATCATACCTGACATTTTTTTGAGATATTTTACTTTTTGGGGAAAAAGGCACATGTTCATAATATAATATTTTTATTATTTTTATTCCAACTATAATGAGGCTCTACAGACCTTAAAATCCCATACTAACCCAGCACCTGACACTATAAATATTCCATAGAATATTCAAATGGGTTAACCAGGTTTTTACCCATGCATAAAGCCTTTAATTCATTTATTAAGTGATTTTTATTGAAAAATTACATATTTACATAAAAACACACCTAAATTATTTATAAAGATGATTTTTTATTATAAAAAATCTAGGATATTAAAATTATCACTCTATATAAACATTTATAACTGAGAAGAGTATTTAAGGGTCATTATAAAACATCTCAAGAAACTAGGCTTAAACATCAGACTCACGCTCCCCTGTCTCCTCTGAGATTCGTCCATGCTACCACCAAATTTGGTACTAGTGGCACTGTATTTTCTTCTCACTTTTGTATATGATATTAAAATTATGATCCTCATAAGATGAATTTGTATCCATCTAAATTTACTCTCAATAAACAACTTTCACATGGTTTTGTGTGTACCCTTAAGGCTGTGACACTTAGAACACATTGTTCATTCTTCGATAGTGAGAAGGGAGGTCCAGATACTGCATTAGAATCACAATCTTATTGGTGTTCTAAAAGTGGTAAAAAAATAAGGTGTTATCTTTACCTACATCCCTAAATGTAATTTCCATAACCAAGGTGTGATCCTTATGAAAACCTAATCTCCCATAGCAAGCTTGTAACAGCCTGAGATTTTAAAATAAGAAAATTATGTATCATATAATAAATGAAACTCAATAACAAGATTAGATGAAAATGTAACACCTCAAAATTTTATGATATATTTATTTTTAAATAAATATACTCGATTTAATGGATTTCATTACATGAAACCTCGATATTTTTATGTTCAATAGCATATTCATCACACAACACCTAGCTTATACAAGTGATGATATATATAACCAATATAACCTTGCTATTAAAATAGATGGTGTGAATAGTATTATATTAACTATGATATATATATTTATAATTCGTAATTTAGATAAATGTTTGATAATTTTTTAGTAAATAATCAATCATTTTTTAGTAATGTGGTTTTATTCTTCAAAAAAATTGTTTTCTTCCGAAATGTTTTAATTTTTTTCATGAATAAAATATAGTTATCAATTTTTGGAAATACTATAAAATGTATAAGATAAAATAAAAATTAATATATAAATCAAAATATTAAAATTTAATTTGGGAAAAACATCGGTTTTATTTTTGAAATATATGTTATTCAGAAAATAGTGAAAAATACAGATTTTTGTAAGCATGTCATTTCTTTCAAATATATTAACAAATCCGAAAGTTAAAATATGATTTCAATAAGATTTAAAGTATTATAAATATTAATTATTTGTATATAATCCACACAAATACATTTTAATTGTAATCATAGTGTATTTTAGTATATGATTGGTTTTGGGTTCAAAAAGAAATTTTTTTAAAAAATGTTTTAAAATGCATATTGTATCTACCTTTTAATTAATTAAAATCATCCATAAAGAAAGGTGTTATAAAGAAAATTTTAGATTATATATCAATAAAATTTAATTTATATTCATAAAATTATTATTATTATAAAAATTTTAATACAAAATAATCCCGAACATGAAACAAATACACTTCCCGAAAACACGCTTTTTCATCACATCTGTAGGTTTTGTTTTAACTTTTTTCTAATATTAAAAAAAATTGAAATAAATAAAAACTATTTTTTATATAGTACATTAAAAATATTATTAGGGTTATTTTTTGATAATTTACTAATAATATAATTTTCTTATTAATGTTAAAAATACTAAATTTTAATTGAAAACTGCCTTTTTGATTAAGTTATTTATAAAGCTAAATTATATTTTAAATTATTTTCAAATTAAAATTAGTAAAATTATATATAAATTAATCCAATTTATTATATTTTAATAAAATTTCATATTTAAATTTGATATAAAAACATTTTGTACTTTTGAACGTTTTTATATTTGAAAACCTGCTTTCTCATCACAATTGTGGGATTAATTTTTAATTATTTTTTCCCAATTATGGTAATTTAATTTGAGAAAATGGATTAAATTTTTTGAGTTAGATTAATTTATAATTTATAACAATGTTTAATAATATTTTACCAAAAATTAATATTTAAAATAGTAAAAAGTATTTATTGCAGTTAATGTAAAAATGGATTTATCAAGGGTTAAACAAAGAAGATAATGTTTAAAATTGGAATTCATACTTTTAAAAACATATTTTATGGAAATATTTTGACCTTATCTATTATAATTTAAGGAAATATCCATTTTTGTAATTTTTTAATGATAAAAACATGGGAATGATTAGATCATTTCAAACAATTACAAGTGTGTCACTCACCTCATTTTAAAAAAGGCCACCCACTATCCTCTCCATTTCTCAACTTAAAACCATTTTTTTATCAAATACCAACCCAAATCACATCTTATATTCCATTATATAATTCTATATACCTTATTTTTTATTGAAAATTTACCTAGGTAGGACTTTTTTGCGAACCTTATGAGGACTCATGAAGAAGAGGTAATGTTCTTCAACAAGCATTTTTATTTTTTTTCTATCCCCACCTTATAAAAAATTTAAACAATGATGATATAATAAAATTTGTATATTAAATATAATAATATGTTTTTATAATAATTTAACTACTTATAGGAATATCTACTTTCATCAAATGGGTTACGAAATCATCGTTTGTGTGTACGGTGGACTACCGCCTCGCAAACCTATGTCATTTATTTTTCCATTACCACTTATCACTATGGGGGTATGATGGTATATATAAAGTATATTTATGATATTTATAACATTGTTATACCCATGGAGTCAATATATCATAAATATCTTTATTTAATTTCCATTCCATAGGGTAGATGATAATGTTTTGTGTGTGTACGGTAGACTACCGCCCTGCAAAGTAATATGATTCTTCATTCACAAACTATTTACATGGAATGTAATAAGGTTAAAGTTAATAGTAATATGTTATATAACTTAAATAATTATTATAATAATTATATATTTATCATTTTGGAATGATAATATATACCATTTTATTTCTAACATTTTCACTCACTTAAAGATGATTATTTTGTTTGTGTACGTTTGGAGTACCACCTTCATGAAGCGATGTGACTCTCTTTCCATCACCAGAGTACATAGATGATATATATAAGTATATAAAATGGTATATAATATATTATTATTATTACCTTATGATAATATATTACTTTCGTTCATTCCATATTGACCTTTGAAAAATTGAGATGTTACTCATACATATGTACAATGTACTGTCTCTATGATCATGACATAATTCATTTTTCATAACCATATTTTAGGGTTATTTTTTAAAGTATAATTGATGAATAAATAAGAAAATTATTTCATGATTATAATTCAGGATATGATCGAACTATATAATATGTTCAAGGACCAGATCAATCATGAAGAATAACCGATGAGAAAATAAGGCAACTAATACCCAAAACAGTAAAAATAATGAATGATTATTAATTATTGTGTAATAATATCTTATAAAATTATCATATTTGATATTGTAAATAATAATTTTCTTATTTTATAAGTTAATAAACTGTGTAAAACCACTATAAAATATGTTAAATAATGTTCAATTAAAAGAAAGTGTGAGGAAAGTTTTTTCATAACTCAATTTCTATTCATTGGGTTAATCTTCTACTTCATTGTTTATGTATTTATAAGATTATGCGAAAAATGAATTTTTATTACCATATGGTGTATTTCCACTAGTAAAATATGGATTTATAGTTTAAATAAATAATTTATTCATCGATTAGTTCACACTTCAATGTTATGATCACTGTAATGGTTCATCTCACAATCTCATTCTAATAGAGATTATTTACACTTCAATTCGTGTTGAAGGAAATTATTTGACGATTTCCTAATAAAATCATTTTATTTTATTTGAAATTATTTATTCATGATAGTTTTATTTAATACTACCATTTTCACACTCTATGTTAATTAAATTAATTGAGATTTTTTTTAAGAAAACCTGACTTCATTTCTATCCTCAGTCGGAAATATTTCCCAACCCATGTCTTCTAAAAATTCATTAAATTTTTTTAGATTTATCAAAATTATTTATTAAAGAAATATTTTCCTTGTCTTTTTGAAATAAATCTTCATGTTGTTTTTCAAACAATTCTCCTTTGTGTTTTCCCAAAAATTTTCAATGAATATTTGTTTTAACTTTTATGGAATGATGATAATTTTCCACCATCATGAACATTATTTTATTTGAATCTTATTGGAAATTTTTCAATGTTATTTTAAATGAAAATGATTTTCAATTTTTTTTAATAATATATTTTTAAAATTAAAATTATATTTTCATCACGAAATATTTAAAATGATTTTTATGGATTCTTTTATATGTTTTCAAGGTTCTTTTCAAAGAAAATTATGTTCAGAATATTTTGTGAATTATTTGTTTTTTCGAAAGTAATTTGTTAAATTAAAATGATGTTTCCTAATAATTTATTTAATTATCTTTTAATTTAATTTGCATTTATCCACATCCACAACCCTTATTTTTAATTCTGATTCAACATGGATATTTTATAATTACACCATACTTAATCTTTCTTTATATGGATTAAGATTATTTTAAATAGATTATTATAAAACATGTTTCTTTTCAATGGGTTAGACATATTTCAAAGCTATTGTTATAGAATCCAATTATTTCCCATGACTTAATAATTTATTATATAATTATTTATGGAAACCATTTCTTTTTGACTTGTTAACCATGTTTCAATGAGATTGTTATGTAACCTATTTCATTTCCATCAGTTAACCATGTTTCAATGAGATTGTTATAGAACCCATTTATTTTCAATAGGTTAGTCATGTATTAGTGATATTCGCATGAAACTCTTTTCTTTTCAAGGTGATGAATATGTTGTGAAAGGAATAATGATTTCTTTAATGATGAAATAAATGCTATGTATGATTTATTCATGTTGATGTTATTGGATATTAATTATATTATGAGGAGAACCAGATGGCACTAGGTGAGCCTATTATAATTTATATTATGGGGAAGTCACGATAGTGTCTTGTGATCCCATTACATATTATATAATTCAGAATCCCATATAGAATTGTGTGATCCTATTAAAGATTAAATGATGGGTGCACCCAGATCGAGCTCCAATTAATTTGTTAATATACCTTGTATGAATAAGAAATAAAGATTGAGTTACCCGAAGGTTTATCACATGTATTTAACTGGGATATAGATATATTTGTGGTTTTATCCCATATATATAACTATGATATAGTTATTTTGACGGGGGTTTAACATTGGTTATGAAGAAATTGTTCCAAGATACCAACACATTTTTTCTGATGGTTGTTATTAGTTTGTAATGTTTTTTTATAATCAATATTGATATCCCAGGATCATGATATTGATTATAATGAAACATTTATTTTCCTTATTTTCATATTTTATGATCCATTTATTGATGGATATGAGTTATTTTATGATTTTATAATTCACTCTGGTTATTTTTGTACACCCTTATACAAATCTTATTCTCATTGATTATATTCAATTGTTAATGCTTATGTTTAACCATACTTATCATTTGAGCTCACCATTTTTATATTTCCTTTCCCCCAAGTTATCATGAAATAATATTGAATGAATAATATCCATATGTGTTTCATAGAGATAATGTGAATAATTAATGTGAAATAAGGAAATATGAAATAAGTGGAATTAATTATCATTTAAATACATGGGTATTATTTCTATAAGAGTTTTTAAAAAATATATAAAACTATAAACCTAAAAGTTCCATGAGAATTTAAGTGATCCAAAATTAAATTTTTATATTGTAACTTTTTAATGGAAAAACTTAGGTGACCTCCATCACTATCAAATCCATAAATGTAATGATTATGATTTGAGCACTGAATTTGAGAGTGCAGGTTCTGAGATGTTATATTTTGTATCAGAAGTCACTTTATATAACATTAGATATTAGGATGTTATCTTGTGAGTTTATATAAATATGTATGGATACCATAATAGGTCTATAATATTAATGATGATTATAAGTTCAAAGTCTTAGACACCCTATCGAGTTTTTAAGCGATGTGTTCTTAAAGTGATTAATGACATTATATGATATATTTAATTAGGTTCAATTATATTTAAATATTTGGATTAATGAAAAGTGAACCTTTATATTTTATGGAAATAATATTTAAGGTACTGATAACCATTAGTTATTATATGATATTGGATACTCCATTAATTATAGGAACTCAAGTTTTATCATATAGATAACTACAAAATTGAAAATTGCTTTTGTGACAAAGGGTTTAAGATTATTTAAAAAAAGACATCAAGATATTTTGGTGCACGAAAGCTATTAGGTATGAGATAAAATTTCATGTTAAAACACCCTTTCATTTTTTAGGTTATTTTAGAAAGATTTTGTCTGAAATTTTGGTATTACTATTGAATTTGTTTGATTAATGTATTATATGATGGATTAATAATTTTGGGGATTATCATACCATGTGATAACCATATTAATTTTTTTCAATGTAAAAGTTTAGGTGAATTAGATTTATATCCCTTTTAAGGTTATACGATCCTTTAAAAGTTTATTTTTATTACTTTAGCTATGAAAATTTCCTCTTGAATACTCATTGTTTGGAGAAAAAGATGAGTTTTAGTGGAAATTGGATAAATAATGAAATTATACTTGATAAATAAGTATATTTCCCATTGTTCTCAGTTTTAATGGTTAAATAATTCCTCAAATATATAAAAAGTATCTTGAAATAAAAATTTTAAGCTATTATATTAATATATGATAAATCAGATAGTCTTTTAGATCATCATAAATTTATGGTTTTGAGGCCCTTAACTTTACATTGATCATTAATTTTCTTATAATCAATGAACTCGATAACTATCTATTTTTATTTATGATTTTCATCGATTTCCTAATAATCACATAAAACCTATTTTCTACTATTTGGAAAACTAGTTATGTGTTCTTCAATTTGTCCTTTGTACTTCCCCTTGTCTCTTTTTAATAAGATCTTTGTTAACCCATTTTACAATTTAAGTTTATAATAAACGTAGATTAAAATGATCATCCCTTGATTATTGAGATAAAGATAAAATTTGCTGGAAATAATTTATTGAATGGGGAGGATGTAACACCATAAGTTTTTAATGGAAAAAAATTATGTTTGATAACATAAATGTCACACAACATTGAGCTTTGATGAAAATACAACACCCAAAGACTTCATGATATATTTCATTTTAAATAAAAAATAATATCTTTAATATATTGTGGTACATAAAACCATGAAATTTTTATTTTTAATATTGTATTAAACATGAAAAACTAATATTTAATTACCCATGATATATAAAACTGTTATAACATAGCCATTGAATTAGAGTGCATGAATAGTATTAAACACTATATTTTTTCTTCAAATATTGTTTTCATTTATTTTTATAAAAAATAATATAATTTATTTGGAACTATTAGAAAATTTTGATGATAAAATGAAATTAATTTTTTAAATTGGAATATAAATTTTTTTTGAGTGAAATTTTGGGATTTTTTGGAAAATTTTGATTTTTAGTAAATAGTGAAAATTACCATTTTTGTAAAAGTGTCACATATTTTAAGAAAATTAAAAAATTTAAATTTTCCATTATGTTTTAATATTATTTAAAGAAACATAAATATAAATTAGTTATATTTAACCCCTCTAACTAAATTATAATCATCATTATGTTGTTTTTTAGTATAATTTTGTGTTTGGGTTTAAAATGGGGTTTGCGGAATTTTTTTTATTATTTTATTGTTTTTCTATTTTAATTAGTTAAATTAATACCTAATGAAAATTCTTTTAAATGAAATTTATATATAATATATCATAATTTTTTAATTTATATTCATAAAATTATTATTATTAGACATAAAGTTAATATAAAATCATCTTGTGTTTGGGAAAAAACTACACTTCTAAAAAAACTTCTTATTCATCGCATCTACGAGTTATGTTTTAAATTAAATTTTTAAAAAAAATTTAAAAAAAATTATTTGAAAAAATAAAACATAAATTTTTAAATAGTTATTCCAAAATTATATTGAGGTGAATTTTTTTTAATTTCTTGAAAATATTATTTTTTTATTAATATTGAAAATACTGAATTTTAATGGAAAATTGCATTTTTGTTTGAATAATTAATAAAGTTATATGATATTTTAAATTGGTTTTCATCTAAAATAATTTAAATTATATATCTATTAATCTAATTTGGGTAATTTTAATCAATTTAATATTTAATTTGGATTAAAAAAATTGTTAATATTTGGACATTTTCTCTTTGAAACCCCACATTCTCATCATGCCTACGAGATCAATTTGGAATTACTTTTTTGTACTTTTATAAAATGAATTTCAAAAAATGAACCAAATATTTAGAATCATAAATATTTATGATATTTAAATAGGTCAACAATTTTTTTTATCAAAATGAATAGTGAAAATAATAAAAAAAATATTTACTGCAGATAACATAAAAATGTATTTATCAGGGGATAAACTAAGAAGATAGTGGTTAAAATGTCATACCAAATTATTCAACACCAATTTTATGGACATATTTTGACCTAATATATTCTATGATTGAGAAGTTTCTATTTTTGAGGCTTTTGGAATGATAAAAACATGGTCATAATTGAATGTTTTCAATCAATTACAAGTATGCCACTCTACTCAATTATAAAAGGACACCCCTCTCATCTCCACATCACACTTTCAAAAAAAATCTACAAATATATGACCAAATAACATCCCAAATTACCTATTATCACCTTAAAATCATTAGTTTTGGTATAAATCACACCATGTAAGGACATTGGTGCAAACTTATGGAGGATAACAGATGAAGAGGAATGGTTCTTTAACGGGAATTTTTATTTTATTTCTTTCTCCACCTCAATCAATTATTATTAATATATTATGATATTATAAAATAAGTATATTAACTTTAATTGGATGTTTCAATATTAATTTAATTACATACAATTATATTCACTTCTATCAAATGGGATACGAATTCATTTTTCGTGTGTACGGCGGACTACCACCTCACAAACCAATGTCATTTATTTTTCCATTTACACATATCATGATGGGGTGTTATGATGGATCTAGATTATATAAAATATATTTATAAAATAACTATATACATGGTGTCATTATATCATATTTATCGATTTTTTAATTTCCATTCCACAGTGGATATGATAACATTGCTCGTGTGCACAGTAGAGTACAGCCTCACTATGTTCCATGATTCGTCATTCACAAACACATTGCATGGATTGTAATAATGTTAAATTTAATGATTATAAAAGATACAAATGAAATAATTTTTATATTCATGACATATTTATCATTACATAAATTTGGTATGTATATCATATTTTTCATTCTTATTCACTCATGTAAAAATGATAACATCATTCCTATACATGTGGACTGCCGCCTTTTGGATGCGGTGTGACTATATTTTCACCACCACACCACATAGATGATATATATAAGTATATAGTATGGTATATATGATATTATTATCTTTATTAAAAGATATATTACTTACCTCATTTCAATTAGGATCATTGAAAAATGGGAATGTTACTCATGCCCACGTACGACGTACCGTCTCCAAGATTGTAACATACTTCATTTTTCATGTGAATATTTTAGGAATGGTTTTAAAGGTACAATTGAATCATAAATATTATAATTATGTCATTATTATTATTAAGATGATAGAACTGTATAATATGTTTAATAATTGGCTCTTACATGATGAATCATACATGAGAAAACAAGGGAATTAACTCTTGAAACAATGAAAAGAATGAATGATTATTAATGAACTCGTAATAAGATGTTATAAAAGGATCATATATAAAATTATAAATTATAATATGGTTCTTTCAGATGTTAATAACATGTCTAAAATCATTATATACATGGTTAAATAGATGTTTAAAAAAATCATGATTTAAGAGATATCATAACTCAATTTTACTTCATTGGGATAATCTTCAACTTCATTTTTTTGTCTTGTGGTATAATTATATAATTTAAAAAATTAATAAGGATCTAAAGGGGCTTTGAAGATGTTAAGGCCAAGGAAATCCCCTAGATCCACCTCCATGCTGCCTGTGTGGAGGGAACTGATAGATCTGCACATCATAATGGGGGATACTGGGAGGCTTTTGAGGCCATGAAGCTCATAATTTTATTGCCTTAACACCATGTATGAAGTGTCTCAATGTTTTCCAGGAGAAGAGGTCTTAACTTGAGGATGATATATGAAATGTTACAGGGGGAGGGGGGGCTCCCTTAAGAGAGATCCAGATGACCCTAGAGTTTGTCTCCACCAATGTCAGGGGATATTATTTGAATTGAGGAGCTCTAGCCTAGCCAGCATGGCTCTTACCTCTGCCATCAAAGAGTCCCCATTTTCAAAGAAGGAAATGAATGCTAAGATAACTGAACCAGATGGTTCATAGATCACTCCACATCCCCTTATCATACCCTGTCTGCAGGCGCCATCAGAATTAACCTTAAATCCCTGAGTAGGGGGAGTCCATCTCACCCAAGACCTGAACTGAAGGGGACGGGAAAGGGACTGGGTGGAGTAGTAGAAACACATGAGTGAAGGATACTCCTCACATCTACTATTGAGGGTATAAATGTAAAAACTAAGGTATCTGGTTTTGATGAAAATTCCATGGGGAGAGGTACGGGTGTCACTGTGTCACACCTTATTGTGCACCTACCAAATGCCACAAAATTATTCATCCAAGAGAATGTAGTAGACAGTTTCCTTCTACTTGGTCTTAGCCCTATTGAACCAGCACTGAATGAAAAAATCAATTGTCTCAAAGCGTCTCAAGATGGTGATTAAATCACCAAGGGAACTCCAGACACACCTATCCCAACCCCCTAGATAAAATTATGAAGAGTGGTATCCTCCTGGGGGCCTGACAACATGAGCATGTTGATGTGATTGGGATACCTCTGGAATTGATAGCCTACTTGGAAGGTAAAACAATGGATAATTTCCTCCAAAATAGAAAATTATACTTGGTAAGGATAATGTTATACCAACATTGCTTACCCCAGGGGATCAAGACCGGCCATTCTTGCATGGATCTTCTATACTTCTTTGTTGAGAACCCGCCATCTGAGGAGGCCGAGAAGAAGCATCTGTCAGTTTACCCATCCATATAAATATTTTTAAGGTACTTTTCTGAATGGGTTCAACAATTTAATTTATAATATTGGGGCAGTGGCTAGCTTTTTTGAAGGATATGTCAAGATTTTGGAATCCTGGGTAACCCTGAATACCATCCCCCAAGTTACATTCCCAAAAGTTGGAGTCCCCCCAGCCGAGAATCCAGTGGGAGCAGTCCAGTAGAAGGGGTAAGTGGCTGTGAATAGAGGCCCAAAGAGGATAAGGTTTCCTTACTATTTCCCTAAAACAATACTCGTACATAGTTCTGATAAAGCAGATCTAAGGATATTTTCCCTCTAGTATCTCCCAGGCCAGTTTGCCCTGCAAAAAGAACATTGATTCCTTCAAGCACCTACATTAAATCACCTAAGCTCTAGGGGTTTTTAAAGTCCTTCCCACGAGGCCCAATGGAACCCTCCCACGCTGTGAGTGTCACAAAAAAATGAATTCAAGGCCATCTATATTTGGTCATTTGTAGCATTGGGGACTTTGATAACAACCATTATGTGCATGGGAATTGATGATAAAACACATTTGATGAGGGTGATCCTTCCACTGAAAGGGGGAAATGGTTTTTCCAGCTATAAATACACATGATCATTCTATTAGATAAATCCTCGATGTGATGAATGAGGACCCTAATAGTCGCTAAAGGGGAACCAATGTAAGTAATGGGAAGGTACTTGCTTTGGATGCCAAGTATAGCTTCTAAGTTAGTCCTTTATCTCCATAGGAAGTGAACAGAGAATAAGATCCCACTCTTCTACTTGTTAATAATCTTCCCAGTCTACTTACAGTATTCCTCCATCATCCTATCAAAATTCCTAATAGAGGAGTTTTTCCCATTAAAGAATTGAATTGAATCATCTACGGAGAAAATATGGGAAACCCTGTAGGAGTGAGAACCATTGTGAAAGGGGTGGATCTTCTTAGCCTCAGCTGTGTAAGAGATTAACTTATTAAGAGCCTCTTGGGAAATGATAAAATGTTTAGCAAGTAGTGGGTGACCTTATACTAGGCCCCTAACATGTTTTATGATCCCACACTACCTCCCTACATAGATAGTACAAAACCATGGTGAGATGAAACATTGAAACAACATTTCAATGGATCTTTTAGAAAAACCCATGCATCTCAAGAGATTAATAATGAAGCTCCACTCCAAGCGATTATAGGCATTATGTATGTGTAAATTAACAATGACATTTGAACTTGTCACATTTCAGTTGATATCCCAATCTATCTCCTAAGAAATCCCAATTTCACCTAGAATAGATCTTCCCCAAATGAATCCATGTTTCCTACTCACTACCCACTCATGAATGAACCTGGAGATTTTTTATTGATAACGTTGCCCATGACCTTGTATGAATAGTCACAAAGGCTAATCTCATGGCTCTAGGAAAGTGAAGAAGGATATCTGACCTTAGAAATCAGGATCATTGTAGTTGCTCTAGCGACCTTGGGAAGATACCCATAAAGAAGTCCAAAATAGCCTACATGAGATCACCCTTGATAATGCTCCAGGCCGACATGAAGAATAACCCTGAAAACAATCGAGGTTGGGTTCGCTGTCCAGATTGAGGGAGTTGACAGCCTCCCCAATCTCCTTCCCCTTCGTTGGAAATCTGTCCTCTTCCAAAACCTAGTTTTCTAAAAATATTTCAAAAAAAGTTTTTAGTGTTATTCAAATGATATATTAAAGATATTTTTGACCATGCTAGACTTTTTACAATTTTTTTGAAATCAATATTCATGTCATTATCTAAACAATTCATGTTTGTCTTTTATTGAAAATGTGTAATAAATATTTGGTTTAATATCAATGGAATAAACTGAATTTTTATCACAATGAACACTATATTTATATCAATTTTACTTGTCATGTTTTCAAGGTTATTTTTAAATAGATGTATTTTAAATATGATTTGATTTTTTTCAATATAGAAAATATATTCTCATCAATAAATGTTTTAAAAGATTTTAAAGAATCATTTATATGTTTCCATGTTTGTTTTCACAGAAAATGATTTTTTAAATATTTTTTTAATTTCGTTTTTTTAAATTAATTTTCTAAATGAAAAAGTTGTTTTACTATATATGTATTTAATTGAACTTTAATGGTATTTTCATTTATCAATTTCAACAACACCTTTTTTTACTTATGCTCGAATGGGATATTTTGTAATGATATCATCCTCATTCTTCCTCTATATTGATTATGATTGGTTCTAAGAGATTGTAAAAAAATGCGTTTTCCATGAGTTAACCATGTTTCAAAGATATTTTTATGGAATCCATTTATTTCCCATGGGTTAATTATATTTCATAAAGATTGTTATGGAACCTATTTCATTTCCATTTGTTAACTATTTTATAATGAGATTGTTATGTAACTCGTTTCTTTTCAATGGTTTAACCATTATTCAAAGAGATTTCCAAGGAACACATTTTTCCCCTGAGATAATCATGTTTCAAATAGACTAACATGAAACCCATTTCTTTTCTATGGATTAATCAAGTTATAAAACGAATAATGATTGTTTTTATAATGAAATAAAATATCTCTATAATTTATTAATGTTGTGGTTATTAGACATTATTTATACATTGTGGAGTCCCAGATAGTTCCGAGTGAGCATGTTACAGATTATACAATAGTGCATCCCAGATAGTGATTAGTGAACTCATTACCACTTTTATGATGGGGTGACCCAGATGGAATCAAGAGTGCCTGTTATAGTATATATTATGGGTTGGCCTAGATATCACTGAGTGAGCCCATTAAAGATTAAATCATGGTTGTAATCAGATAAGGCTCTAATGCATTTGGTAATATATATTGTCTTAAGATGAAATAAAGAGAAGGTTACCTGAGGGTTTCTTTTATGGATTTAATTGAGCTCCAGTTATTTTTGACATGAGGTTAACATGGGTTATGAAGAAAAATGTTCCATGATACCAATAGGTTTTTGTGATACTTGTTATGAGTCTATAAGATTTCTTATAATCAAGATTGATATCAAATATATCATGATTTTTGATTCTAATGACACATTCCTTTTCCATGTTTTCATATTTTAATATCCAAATATTGATGGGAATGAGTGTTTTATGAGTCACATATGCACTTTAATTATGTTATTATACCACTATTAACTTCTTATTCTCACTGAGGATATTCAGTTGTTAATTATTATGTTTACGCTTACTGAGTATTTGAGAACACCCTTCTTTTGTTACATTTTACCCAGGTAATTAATAAATGATATAGAATAAAATACGTCTATAAGGGTTTCATATTGATGATGAGGATAATGTAATGTGAAATAAGGAAATATGGATTAATTGGGATAAAGGTTCATATAAATATATAAGAATTGTTTATATAATATTTTTTTCCCTAATCCTCTAAAAATCTAAACATAAAATTTCCTTGAGTGATTAAGTGATCAAATATTTCATTATTATATTACATGTTTTGGTTAGATAGAATTTCATCACATCCATTGGTATCAAGGATATAAATGGAAATTTTTTAATTTCTGCACTGAATCTAGGAGTGCAAGTCCAGAGATATTATAATACTTTAAGGGGGTCCAGCGATAGTTGTTATAAGATCATTATATACTCTAAGTGGTGATAAACATATTCCATATAAGCTGCACTCTTTTAGATATCTCCTGAACCATGTTGGGGCCAAAAACTGCTGCCTCACCTGCCACATGCAAATAGTGTGGTGAGTGACATGACCTCCCATAAAGAGCCTCATAAGGTGACATATAAATTGAAGCCCAGTAAATGATATTGGAGTGCACTCAATCTAGTCCTGGTGATCATCACATGATCCACCAAATCCTTGAACATAAGATCGAATCATATCTTTTAATATGCATATTGTCCACTCAGACTTTCCATCAATCTGAGGATGGTATACCGTGCTCAATATCACCTGAGTCCCAATATATTTTTGAAATCCATACTAAACAGGTGATGTAAAACTTGTGTCTCTATCCAAAACAATTCCATAAACAACTCCATGTAGGAATTTGATCTCCCCTACAAAGATCTATCCTAGTTCCCCCACTGAGTGAGTCTTTTTTATCACTAAAAAGTGAGCTATTTTAGATAGCTAATAAAAAATCACAAAAACTGTGGTACGACTCTTAAGGGTCCTGGGTAACCCCATAAAAACATAAATCATGGAATCTTACAACTTTCACTTGGGTATCAGAAGCTATTGTAGAAACCTAGCACAACGCTGGTGCTCAGAATATATCCTTTGATTGGTAAGGTATCAAGAGACAAAACCAGTAGTGCATCTCCTTATCCCTAGACACCCAAATTATTTCCTGAAGTCATGATATATCTTGGAAACACCAAGATGTATTTCCCATATAGAGGAATGAAAAAATCTCATCATATAATATTTGATAGAAGGAGGTTCTGTTACTCTTCCTTTTACCATGATCACATCATCATAGTTCATTGACTACGTGAGTATTTGGCCACCTCTAGCTTAATGTTCATGTATAATAACACACCCTATGAATTACATCAGACTAGTCTTTACCCAATCTAAAAGTGAGTATGCAATCACTAAAGGGGTAAAACATCATTGATTCCTATTTTTGCAAGTTCATCCATCCTCATATTGGCCAACAAGCTCATCAAGCACCAATACACATCTGAAGGCCTCTCATGATGCTTCTACTCTACCTCTATCATATCTATAAGAGCATACAAAATGAATCTACCTTTCATGGTGAATACATAATCTCAAAATTAATCATATGTAGATAATGAACCTAATGCCTCTACCTCATATTTAGGTCTCTCTATGTGATGATATATCAAAGTATATTTTTAGTGTGTTTCAACACTAAATATATCACCAAATAGATTGTGTGGACAAATAATTAGATCATGTACCATGGATGCTAGATGAATGTCATGTGTGGGCTAGTTTTAGTCCTAGGGTTGTAGAAGACAAAAAAAACATGTTACTACCAGACCTCCATATATCAACACCACTCTTGGACCGACACTAGATGCATCAAAGCATACCGAATAATCAATTCCAGGTTTCAAGTGTTTTAGTAACAGAGATACGGAAAACATTCTCTTTATACCATGGATTTCCTCTTCAAACTATTCTAACCAATTAAATTTCTCTTCCTTCCTCATCAGTTCTCTCATAGGTTCTGTTAATCGGGAGAAATCATGGATAAACTATTGGTAATAATTTTATGAACATAGAAATATTCTAATCCAGAAAAATTATAGGGACGTATATAGGACATGAATTGCTCTACATTCTTAGGTTCTCTATATATACTTGTTTTAGGCACCACATTCTGTAGGAACATCACCTCTCATATCCAAAATTCAAACATCAGCAGTTTATCTTAAATCTAATGTGTTCAAAGCATACTCAAAACTACCTCAAGGTTCGTAGTATGCTACTATGGTGTCAGTGAGAAGATGAGGATGTCAACATTGAACACCATGATGAAAGAGTCTAGGTATGGGTATAATATATT
Source organism: Viscum album (assembly GCA_963277665.1). Lineage (NCBI taxonomy): Eukaryota > Viridiplantae > Streptophyta > Magnoliopsida > Santalales > Viscaceae > Viscum > Viscum album. Next base: position 1,714,232,186 of record OY728133.1, read on the forward strand.
ATTCATGAGGTCCATGAACAATGTAGGATATTTCTTCATCCAATATGACATCACTGAGTACTCATAAAATCCATGCCTTCTCCAAAATTTCATTTTTGGAACAATATAATCTCTAACTCACTACTGGTAATAGACTAGTCAAATATCAATCTTGCAGAACCACTATTATCCCAATTTCTGATAAAATATTTCATCGATCTTAGGAAATCACTACTAAAAAACATGCCTTTAACTACTCTAGAATAGTCCTTTATCAGTGGTAGAAAAGAACTGAGTACCTTGGGATAGTTAAAAGTCCCTCACTTTTATCAGCACTAAAAAGTGCTGATAAAGGGTATCATTATCATAAAAAATAAAATTGTTTATAAATGGTGAATTTTTTGAGCATTTTTAAAAGTAATGATAAAAGTATGATTTATCAGTTATTTTTAATGCACTAATAAAGGTAGACTATATTAGAACTAGTATAAGCACCAATAAAGGTGTCCTTTATCAGAACATTTAAAAGTACTAATAAAGTGTAGATTTATCAGTGCATTTAGTAGTTCTCATAAAGGTGAAAACTGTAGTGTAATGTTGCAACCCACTTTATCACCAGAAATAGGTGCAGTGTGCTTCAACAACACACTGCATTAGTACAAACAGAAAAACAAATTTCCAAAATAATATATAAACAATAATTTTAATTGAAATAAAATTTCTAAAAAAAATTTAAGAAAAAGAAAAAACTATTATAGATTATGTTAGTTGTTTTTTAATAAAATTAATGTAAACTTTGAATAAAAAGGCACACTATGAGTCATAATGATCTCACCATAAGTAGAATTTAGGTTTTACTAATTCACAGACATAATAAATGAATTATGGATCATTTTAATAAAGTACCAAAAGAAGAATAATGCATTTTATCAGTTTTTAGTAAGTTAGTTTTTTATTAAAATTAATGTTGGTTTTGAATAAAAAGATGCACTATGAGTTATAAAGGTAACACCATGTGTTGGATTAAGGAATATATAATCCCTGCACATCAAAAATTATGTATGGATCATTTATCTAAAGTACCAAAACAATAAAAATGTATTTTATCCATATTGAGATTGTTATATTTTTTCACTAAAAGTAATGTCATTTGTGAATAAAAATATGATCTTCGAGTCATTTTGGTCACACCGTGTGTCAGATTTAGGTGATAATGCATGAAACACATCCCAAATGAATCATGGATCATTTTAATAACATATCAAAATAATCCAAATGATTTTACTTAGTTTTGAATATAAAACATTTCTTTTTTACTAAAATGTCATTTAACCAGGAAACATGTACTTTGATCCATACATGCATCATTGTGTGTTGGTTTTACATGAGACTATTTTAAGAATGTTATAAACTAATAAGGAATCATTTCCACAAATTATCAATACAATCCAAGTGTGTTTTCCTTATTTTTATCGAGTAAATCTTTTTTGTATTAAAATATCAATTTAAACCGATTACAAGAACTTGGAGTCATACTAGTTATATTGTGCATCATATAGATGCACGGCTAATCCCTACACATCATAAATTTTTTATTTATCATTTTACTAATGTACCAAAACAATAGAAAATCATTTTCATAGATTTGATTATATTAATTGTTTCTTTCCACAAAATTAATGTCATTTTTGAATAAAAAAGATGCAATTAGAGTCATACCAGTCACATCATGCATCATATTGTGGCCTGACTGAATTATACACATCCCAAATGACACATGGATCATTTTACAAAATTATCAAAAAAATTGGAATGCATTTCATTAGTTTTGAGACTGCCCGGGTAGTTTTTTACTAAAATTTCATTTTAAAATGGACACACAAACATTGTTCCGTACATGTGGCATCATGTGTGGTTTTGACATGAGATTGATTTATACATGACAATGATAAATTATGAATCATTTTACCAAATTATCGAGATAATATAAAAGTGTTTTCTCAATTTACAGTGACTGGAACTTTTTTATTAAAATGTAAATTTTAAATAGATAATGAACACTTAGAAGCATACAGATCACATCATACATTTCATTGAGGCATGGATGATCCCTATACACAAAACATGATGTATATATTGTTTTAATAATGTACCCAAAAAATACAAATATGATTACTTGGTTTTGATTATGTAATTTTTTTACCAAAATTAATGCAATTTAAAATAACAAAAATTAACATTGAGTCATAGTGGTCACACCGAGCATCAGATTGAGGAATAAATGAATGTTACACATCCCAAATGACTCATGTATCATTTTTGTAATGTATCAAAATAATCAGGATGTGTTTACATAGTTTTGAGTTTGCCACGTGTTTTTTTTACTAAAATTCCATTTTAAACTGGAAACATGCCCTTTTAACCATATAAGTGGCATCATTTTTGGGATTGACATGGCATTGATTCAAATACATCACAAATGAAATATTAATAATTTTCCCACATTATCAAGACAATCCAAGCGTGTTTTATTAGTTTTAGTGAGGGAATTTTTTTTGTATTAAAATGTCAATTTCAAACTAATAATGGACATATATAGTCTTAACGGTTACACCATGAATCAGGTTGAGGTTTCGGTGATCCCAACACATCACACAAGATGTATGTAATATTTTCCTAAAGTACCAGAAAAATAAAAATGTGTTTTCTTAGTTTTGAGCATGCCACATGTGTTTTTTTAGTAAAATGTCATTTTAAACTGGAAAGATGCACAATGTCTCTCATCTTAAGTGAAAAGTGTTGTGTGCACATTTAAACAATTATTCTTAAAAAACTCATGGTATGATTCTTATTATACATTATTTCCCAACAATTTAATAATTTTCAAGCCAACACCACTTATCCACCTTCGCCTCCGCGTACACCGTGATCTTCACCTCTACCCCATCATCTACGTTGGTCTCCAAATTTCACATCGCCTTCACCTCTACCTCTAATTTCCCCACCCCCACCCCCACCTATGCCTCTGTGATTACCCAACAATGTTATGGTTTGCATGTTAGTGGTTCTAAACAAATTTATTTCCTCTATTTCACTTCTCATTAAGAATGATATAAAAAATAATATATAATAATTCTGACTCTAATTCTTCAAACCCTAAATATCATTTGATATTCACGACTCTTACTATAACACAAAAAGTGCAGACAATCTCTTAATTTTTTTCAGCATACATTTTGAGAAACGATATGCTACCCACTCATATCTAAAAAAATTTATTTCTTAATTTAAGAAACCTTATTGCCTCCAATTTTTATAGTACTGAGAAAATATAAACAAAAAATGACTAAGAAATATATTTAATAAAATTTTAATTACTTTTAGAAATTAACTATCAGGGAATGCTGGTCTTTTTATTCTTTATGATTTACCAAATAAATTTGAAAACATAATATCCACAATAGATTACATTATCTTGTTTTAGACACTGCAGAAACATTGACCAAAATAGGTAAATTGTTTTGATAGTTAAATATTTATATATATACATTAACTTGTTTCCATTTTTTAGTAATCCATGGGCTTTTGTTTTTCATACACAGACTTCATGCCGTGATCCTACTTTTATTTATGAATGCTCTATAATAACTAAATTATAATTAAAAGACATATTATAAATATAATTTAAATTTTATCTATAAAATGTTGATTGTAGTGTATTATACAATTATAATACAAATCATGTTTGTTCGGTTGTTTGAAAATCCATACATTGAATCCAAAAAATAAATATTTGGGGTGTCTATGTAGACTTCATTCAGTATTTAGTGCTTCCAGAAAGAAAATTAATTAATGAAAAAATTAAAAATATGTTTTATGTGATTAGATCGTAGAGTTTTACCCTTTCATTTTAAAAATAAAAAAGAGTCTATCGTTTGATGAATTTTTAGTAAAAACATTGAGTATCTCATCTCTTTTATTTATAATTTATTCCTCATACAATTTATTTTCTAGCATAGAAACGAAACTAGGATTAATGAATCCAAATTGTACTTCGCACGATCTTCCGTTTTATAGTTGTAATATAAATGAATTTACAAAAAATTAATAGTTATTAACATTAATAAAAATATTTATCTCACTATTTGGGTAGACATATTATGAAAATGTACATTATGTATGTATTCAAAATTGAGATTCCCCACTATACATCTGTAATATAATATCCCACTTCAGAACATTTTTCATGAACAGTTACACATTTTCATATGAAATATTCTATTAAATATGTACTTCATTTATCTTTATAAGATTAGAGAACCATGCAATGAGTGGTCTAATAACAACATTGACCATTTTAATATCCATTCCATCATGTGTAACAAGAACCTCAGTAGTCAGCTCTTAAGCTACCTCCATCCCCACTATCATGTTATTCTTTAGGAGGGGTTGATTGTGGAGCTGGTCTCTGAGGATATTATACACTATACCCATCACAGCACGGTGGTACATGGGTGTTGAAAGATGAAAATCACATACAACCATTCCCTAAAGAATTTTAATATATAAGGTTATCGGAAGTTGTTTGATTCACATTCATAAGATAGAGTATTGAAAAATTTGATTATCTCATGTAAGGTATGTGGTTTGGGGAATGACTGTGCTAAAAACTAGTAGTATCCTTTGGTTCATGTGTAGATATTTTCTCAACCATCAGTTCTCTTTGATCATTTCTTATACATTGGTCATCCAAACCAGAATGCAAAATAATATCTTGTATAGAGTCTATTTGAGAATACATTCATCTCATTATATTATATGGATCTTTATATTGTTTTATCTTCTCGAAGTATGTTCGAGGAGAGACTCCAAAACCTAATCCTATAACAATACCATATTGTTCAGGACGCTTAAAAGCTACTAAAAGTTTCCTTTCATCTGGTACGACTATTGGCAATTCTTGTGTCTAATCTATATAAAAAAATATGTACATATTTATTTTTATGTAATATTGTTATAAATCATAAAAAATTTCAATTATTTCATACATACACATGTTCCCATAACACTTTTGTGTTTTCATCAACTACTATACCATACTTATTTACAAGATCCTCTTTATAAAGCACATGATGTGGGATGGAAGTGGCTATAAATTTTGATTCATCAATCTGTATATAAACAAAGGAATATATTTTGTTTTATATCATATAATTAAACATTTATTATTTATTTAAAATAAACAAAATTTTATTATATAGTGAATCATACCCAATCCTTCTTTTAAGATAGGGGTACACTTGTTTTGATGCACATAATTTATTTTCTACACTCATTTTTTGTTTTATAAATTTAAAATTTCCAATCAAAGTAAATGAAATTAATAATGTTAAAAAATATATTATTGAATACAATACAACTAAAATGTTTTCTCATCACAATGATCTCTGAAATTAGTTTATGTTATAAGATTCCTAATTTTTTCATAACTAAGTGGTGGGTAGGGATTTATTTCTCCCTAAGAATTCCTAAGATATAACTTCATCAGAAAAGTCTGAAAGACACTATGGGATTTTCCAACAGCTGTTAAGACAAATTTATCATGGAAATATTCTAAAATAAATGATGTCTTCAAGGAATAATGAAAACTAAATCAACGTTTTATTCTATAATTTTTCAGTAAAATAGATAAATTATATTGTAACATTATCATTATATATTTCCCAAGGATATTCTTCATTACAGGTTGGGCATGGAACCATAAGGCCATATTCATTGGCACATTCATCCTTGTAGTGACCCCACGATTAATAATGAATGTTGAATTTTTGGGGTTAATAGGTCGGCCTTGTTGATTCTACCCAACCTTAAATTTTATACCCCGACATATTTCATTGATAATTTTATTAAAAAAAGTGATGCTTATTTCTTCTAGTTTTTTTTTTCATTTTTTTCATCAACATGTTTTTGATACTCTAATAATTCTATAGTTTTATCATCGACATTATGTTCTTAGTTGATATTGGTAACATCGACATTTTTAGAAGGAATTGTATTCATGGGTAGTGAAACATTTAATTTCACTTTAATATCAACAATGCAATACACTTCATGAATAAAATTCCACAATATCAAGCATCTTTAAAATAAAATTTTATTGTTTTTAATAGAGATATTATACTTGAATATTAAAATAAAACTAACCTTCACAACCATTATTTAGTCAATCCTCATGTGATTGATTTCCATCCATCTCTTGATGATGTATTTGAGGCTACTCATTCCCTATTTCAAACTAGAATTCCTCCCATCATTGTTCAGGAGGTATGTCATCAAAGAACAATAGAACAAAAATTATAGGAGGAAGGCTAGTTTGAAAGAGGGAGTCTAATCTATCATCAAGTGACGTAAGACAGTCAATAATCTAAGGATTAAAGTGTTATAGGATCCTATACTAATAGAATAACTCAAAAATTATTTAAATTGAAGAGGAATTGGAATACATCCACTCTAATGGTCTTGAAGAAATGAATCTCACCCAAACTACAGTGGAAATCACTTTTATCTACTCAAGGATTCCTTACCTTCAAAATTTGGATATTTTCCTAATCCACCATAAGATCCTTCTAATAACATATATCCCTTTAAAGGGTTAATTTTTCAGTTTATACTCAGTATTGATCTAAATTTTTTTTCTCTTATAAATCAAATTAATCTATTCAATGTAATCCTAAATTTATTATTTTGATATATTATCAAAAAATATTAGAGTAACCATAGAAATGTTTCCTCATTGAAAATTATACCACATACCTTGAAGTAGATCTAAAATTACCACTAATAATGTCCTACATTACGAATAATAACAATATTATTGATTGTAAAATATAATAATGAAAATAGGTATCCTTAGAAAAATGTATTGTAGACTTTGAGTGTCACACCCCGACCGCAGATATCTTTATTTTACTTCCTTCTTGGTCCCGATTTAAATTTTTCGGAGATTAATTGCATTGGCGGTTCCGCGCCGGTGCGCGGTCACCGCATTGTCAGCGGTGACCGTGCGCTCAGCCCGGGTGACAGTGTGTTCACCCGGTGTTTTAAATTTTATAATTTTTACGTTGGTATTTTATTATTAATAACTTTTTATTTGTGTTATTATTATTGTATATATGTTTATATATGTTTATATATATGTATAATAATGTATGTATATATATATATAGAATTATATATGTATAAATATATATATATATATATGTGAGAAATCTTTAAAAGATTTTCTAATTATTATTTTAAATATGTGATCAAAACAATTATTATTTGAATTAACTAATTTATTATTTATTATTATTATAAGTTTTATTATTATTATATAAGTTTTATTATTATTATTATTATAAGTTTTATTATTATTATTATTATAATAATTATTATTATTATTTTTATCATATATAAATATATTTATAAGGCCTAATAAAACCCTACCCCTACCCTAGCGCCGCAACCCCTCCTTCTCTCTCTTCCCTCCTCCCCCGTTTTTCTCCTCCTCTGGTTTCGGCCGGCCCGCACCCAGCCGCACCTTCCCTGCGTCGCCGGCTCCCCTCTCAGCCCGCTCTCCGGCCTCCTGGTCCCGGCCACCGCTCGCACCTCTCCGGCGGTGTCCCGCCTCCCTGCTCCCGCGCCGGTGCGGCTAACCCCCGGACCCCTGCTGCCTCCAACAGTCCGCCACCCGACCTGCCGCCTCACCGGCGCCCGCTCCCCATCCCCGTTGTCCCTACCTCCTCGTCGCGCCCAACTCCCGGCGTCCCGGCCCCCTCCGCCTTGCGCCGACCCCGCACCGCCCTCCCTGCTCCCTGTCGCCGCCGTCCCGGCTCCCCCGCGCCGCCCTTCTTGCTCCTTCCCGTCGGCCTCCCGCTCTGCCCCGCGTCCTCTGCCACTCCCCGACCTCGCACGACCGCCGTCGCCCACGACTCACCGCCGGCACCCCTTCTCCCCCTCGACGCCCAGTACCCCGACGACCCTCCCCTGTCCCGGCCTCCCTTCCTTGCTGCACCCCCCCTGTCTGGGCTCCGACCTGCGCCGCACCACCATCTCATCGTCCGCCTCGCCGACCGGTCGTCCCGCACTTCTGGCCATCCTAGCCGCCGGCCCTTTCCTCTGTAAGTTTTATTTTTATTTATTTCTTTATTTTTTTTATGGTTAATATCATTTATTTACATTTTTTCTATATATATATATTTTATCATGTTAATAATAATAATATTATTATTATATTATTTTCATGTCATTATTATTATTATTATTATTATTATGTTATTATTATTAATAATTTATTATTATTATTATTACTAATATATTTGTTATTATTTTAATTATTATCATATTATTTTTATTATTATTATAATGTTATGATATTATTATTATTATTAAATTATTATTATTATTATTATGCTATTGTCATTATATTGTTATTATTAATATTATTATGTTGACATTATTTTATATTATTATCATTATTATATTATTAATATATTATGATTATATTAAATTGGCATTGTTCCTATTATTATTATTGTATTAATATTATGATATTATTGTTATTGCTATTATTGATATATTATTATTATGCTAATTATATTATTATTGTTATTGTCATTGTTACGACTATATTATTATTGTTATTATATTAATACTGATATTAACATTATATGTTGGTTACTGCTATTATATTATTATTACTGATCGTTAAACCCGTTTTTCGGTCTACTGTTTTAGGATCTGTTTGACGGCGCAATTCGATGCGCCATTTTCGCAACGGGAGTCTTGGGCCGTGTCATTCGTCTTTTCGATTCGAGGTAGGTCTCCCTATGCACTTGCCTCTAAATTAAGAATTTATTTATTCCTTGTCCTTTTATTAAGTTTCAGTAAATTTAAGAAAAATAATATTAAGTAGTTTTTATATTGTGGTGATTTGCTGATAATGCAAACTGTTTAATTCTGGATTTTCATTAAAAAAAATGTTTTCTTGGTTTCAATTGTGGGATTTCATAGTAATGTCGCTAAATGGTTCTTCCTGAGTAACGAAAGACATGTTGAATTGGGTTTTGAAATGTTTTTGGCATGTGTAAATTAGTAAATGCACTGTTTATGGAAAATGGTGTTTTCTTGTAACCTTGGTTAGTGAAAACGTCGTGTGACCCTTTGAAATTGTTTTTTGGAAACCTTACGTGTGGTTCTTGGTTGACGAAAGATGTTTTCCCTTGTTGTGTTATTAAAAATAATGTTTTCTAGGTTGTGAAAGTTGGTTATGTTTTTGTTTGAATGTTTCCAAAAAGGGGTTTTTGCGAAAAGATTGGGTAATGACATTTATATTTTCAGAAAGGTATTTTTGACGTGCGTGAGTTTTGAAATATTGTTTGGGTGTGGAAATGGTGACTTGTGTGTGCGATATCTGGTTTGGCCTGCGATATGAGGAAGTAATATACTATGTGAATGTGAAGCTTGTTTGAGCACACGGGGAAACCCTGGGTATCTAGGTGGGCGGACTAGAACTAGTGCGCTAGTGAGCCGGATGGGTGTCGTCCCTGTTTCACTTAGCTGGATTGACGATTGCAACACTAACTAAACATATGATATCTGAGGGTTGTGGCCTTCTAAGCCACATGTTCTGAGGGTCGTGGCCTTCTAAGCCACGTTTTCTGAGGGTCGTGGCCTTCTAAGCCACGTTTCACCGAGACACGAGGTTCTAGGGTCCCACGCGAGCTAGATGAACCTTAGGGGTTTTACCCATAGTGCTCTACCATCTCTGGCGTGGTGCCTTCCATTGGCATACGGGGGACCACTTGTGTGTGTGTGTGTGCGTGTGTGAGTGTGTGTGTGTGCCCATGGTTATTGCTGAAAATGGTTTTCACATAAAAATGCGTTTTTCTCTTGTGTAGTAAAACTGAAAATGTAACACTTCTTGTCGTTCAGAACGAATTTAGAACCAATGAAAAGAAATTCAACTTTTAAAAAGGAATAAGGGTGATGGCTTGTGTTTAGTTTTTCAAGTGAAACATTGTAAAAGCATACTTTTATACATTGTAGTTCAAACCTGGAATAGGTAGATTCTTTATTTACTGGCAGTGCATTGGGATTTGTTGTGGGGCTCACCTACTGAGTACTTTTGTGCTCACTCCTATCTTTTACCTTTTCAGTTGCAGGTTCCTATTGTTCAGGTTCTCCTGCTTGAGTCGCTCAGTGTGGGAGCGACGTTGGTTGTAGTTGGGTGGTGACCCGCGAGGTCACATGGAGGTATGTCGTGGTATAGTTTTGTTTGTGTCTTTAGTGTTTGTCTGTTTGTTTAGTTTATATTCGTTCTTTCGATCCTGTTTTTAGCTTGGGCTGAAATCGTTCCCAATGATTAAAGTTTCAATGCCCGGCACTTGTTGCCAGCCCGTGGGGATCGGGAACGCCCCTCGGGCCAAGCCGCGAACCGGCTCGAGTGACCGGTTCAGGGTCGACCCGGGCTGGTTCATGACAAAATGGTATCAGAGGCGGTTCTTGTTATTTGGGTTGTCCGGTAGAAGGAGATTAGGACTGTCGGAACTCGAGGGGTAGGTACGGGAAGAGCGTCGCGAACTCTTGCTCGCACTGATCCTCGAGTTACCAGGGGTAGTTCGGGAATTGTGTCCTTGTCTTTTCTGGTTTTTCATGGATTGAGAGATGACAATGGAGGCAAGCCGACGTTACGTCGTGATTTCACATGGAGTAGTGACCCATGTGGAGTCCGAGTACACGGTTTGAATTCCTCCTAGTGGTCGATGCTGACTCGAGACATGGCTCACTACCATATCTCCAGGTTGAGCGTGACTACTAGTCCCTCATTTCAGTGATTGATGCAAATTTGGATGTTGTTTCTGTTTTGGTCTGTGTGAGTGCGTAGTTGGAAATGAAAAAGGGTTTTTGAAAATTTGACTGGTTTCTTTTAAAGGACTTTAAATGTATAAAATGGGTTTTGAAACTGAAATCTCTTGTTTTGAAAATCTGTTGTTTGCTTGGAATTGGATAAGAATGATTTGGATTGAAACCTCGGTTCCACTTTATGAACATTTGCACATGTGTGAGAATGCATGGAAAGTGTGTGTTGATGCACGTATGAATGGAATGTGGATGAAGACATGTGCAACGATTCATGAGATTATCTGGGTGTGTATTTGAAGTTAAAGGCTTGACTTTGTTTTCTAAATTGGTTTTAAAGGGGAAATGGTTTTGGAAAGTTTTTGGTTTGAAAGTGGATTGGTTTTTGGAAAGTGGTCTTGAGAAAGGGTGGTTTTGAAATCAAAAATGAAAAGGGAATTTTAAAGAGGAGATTTTGTTTTGGGTTGTGTTGTATTTGTTTGGTCCTTGTGTTGACTGTTTTTGATGAAGGTGCTTTTATTGATGTTGCTTCGGTTTGATGTTGGTTTTGGATTTGTGTTTTATATATATCGCTCAGGAAATGCCGCCCAGAAAGGTCTCTAAGGATTCGGATATGTCATGCCCAGTTTTTAGTCCTCCTCAGACTCTGCCTATTCTCCATGGTGATCAGGGACCGTTAGAGGCAGTGAAATGGCTCGAGGAAGTGGAGCGTGTCTTTAGAACATTGGGAACTCCCGGTAGTGTTAAGGTTCATGTAATTATGGAGTTGTTTGAGGGTCCAGCTCTGGACCAATGGAAGAGGGTTACCCCATCATCAATGCAAGGTGAAATGACGTGGGATGTCTTCAGAGTCGTTTTCATCCAATGGTTTGTACCTGAGGAAGTGAAGCTGGAGAAAAAGAGAGAGCTTGTGAATATTCAACAAGGTCAACGGACGGTGAAGACGTATGTTGACCATTTCAAGGAACTGATTCCCTTTTCTCCAGAGGTAGCGTCGCATGAGCTCATGAAGGTCTCTCTTTTCACTGGGGGTCTTCGTTCAGAGATCAAGGAGCGAGTCCTCCCTGATAAAGACCCTTGTTTCGAGAAGCTGGTAGAGGAAGCTTTCTTGGCTGAGTTGGTTTCCGGTGTGCGGGTGGTTAGTACTTCAGCATCCCCAGTTGTTCGTAAGAGTTCCTCCTCTGGTGTGGAAAATATGCCAGAGATACCTGTTCCTAATGAGTTATTCCCTTTGGTCCTAGCTTCCAGTTCATCAGATCATTCAATGGCGTGCTATCAGTGTGGTCGTTTCGGGCATTTAAAGCCGTCGTGTCGCAACCCTCCGAAGGCGTGTCATCGATGCGGTTGTCTAGGTCATCTGGAGAAGTTTTTCAAGAAGCGTCGCTTGAAGAGGAAGCTGTGACGGGAGAATGTCAGTACCTGACTGTGAGGCAGAAGATGCTTCAGCCATCAGAGCCCCAGCCACAAGTCTCGGGGTGAAGCTCGCGCACAGTCAGGAGTCCCCAGGGTTGTGAAGCCTTGGTCCAAGTTCTGTATTCCGTGTGGACGGTGGAGCAATTAAAAACCTTTTCATGTTTGTTTCCCTGCTATTGAGGTCCCAACAACGTTGTAAATGCGTTGTTTTTCTATAAAGTGATGGTGGGCTTGTTCTATGATAATCTAAGAAGACTTGTCGTGTGAACGTGGTATTCTGAATCGTGTGTCTTTCTTAAAAGTGTGGTTGACCCTTCGGTGGGTTGACCTTGGTTTACCAATGCTCGTCAGATGTGGTCATGTTTCATGGTTTTCAATGGGTCACGTTTTCAACTCGGTGTCTGGTTAAGTCTTTTCTATGGGTTTTCCCTGGTATTGAAGGTTGTTGACTCTGGTCAAGGATTTAATGTCTGGACGGAGGTGTTGTAGTAATCGTGTTGTAAGAGTTGGTTTGAATTGGTTGGGAGTTCCCGCGTCGCCCCCACCCTTTTTCAGGGTGTTCTATTTAAATGGTCTTCTTTTTTGCACTAGTTAAGTTCTTGTGGTGGGGAGAACCCCTTCAAGTTCTCCCCTCAATCTCGGACCCTAGCTTTATCTTGAATCGGTCGGGTGTGACCTGTGTAGAGTAAGGTCATCCCCGAGAACTTCAGTTTTCTTCAGTTCCTTTAATACTGTTGGGCATAGGCTTGGATTTTTGGCTGACTAGTGGCCTGGTGACTTTCTGGGGGCAGAAAGTGTCTGTGGTGGGGAGAATTGTCACACCCCGACCGCAGATATCTTTATTTTACTTCTTTCTTGGTCCTGATTTAAATTTTTCGGAGATTAATTGCATTGGCGGTTCCACGCCGGTGCGCGGTCACCGCATTGTCAGCGGTGACCGTGCACTCAGCCCGGGTGACAGTGTGTTCACCCGGTGTTTTAAATTTTATAATTTTTACGTTGGTATTTTATTATTAATAACTTTTTATTTGTGTTATTATTATTGTATATATGTTTATATATGTTTATATATATGTATAATAATATATGTATATATATATAGAATTATATATGTATAAATATATATATATATGTGTGAGACATCTTTAAATGATTTTCTAATTATTATTTTAAATATGTGATCAAAACAATTATTATTTGAATTAACTAATTTATTATTTATTATTATTATAAGTTTTATTATTATTATATAAGTTTTATTAGTATTAATATTATAAGTTTTATTATTATTATTATTATAATTATTATTATTATTATTTCTATCATATATAAATATATTTATAAGGCCTAATAAAACCCTACCCCTACCCTAGCGCCGCAACCCCTCCTTCTCTCTCTTCCCTCCTCCCCCGTTTTTCTCCTCCTCTGGTTTCGGCCGGCCTGCACCCAGCCGCACCTTCCCTGCGTCGCCAGCTCCCCTCTCATCCCGCTCTCCGGCCTCCTGGTCCCGGCCACCGCTCGCACCTCTCCGGCAGTGTCCCGCCTCCCTGCTCCCGCGCCGGTGCGGCCAACCCCCGGACCCCTGCTGCCTCCACCAGTCCGCCACCCGACCTGCCGCCTCACCGGCGCCCGCTCCCCATCCCCGTTGTCCCTACCTCCTCGTCGCGCCCAACTCCCGGCGTCCCGGCCCCCTCCGCCTTGCGCCAACCCCGCGCCGCCCTCCCTGCTCCCTGTCGCCGCCGTCCCGGCTCCCCCGTGCCGCCCTTCTTGCTCCTTCCCGTCGGCCTCCCGCTCTGCCCCGCGTCCTCTGCCACTCCCCGACCTCGCACGACCGCTGTCGCCCACGACTCACCGCCGGCACCCCTTCTCCCCCTCGACGCCCAGTACCCCGGCGACCCTCCCCTGTCCCGGCCTCCCTTCCTTGCTGCACCCCCCTATCTGGGCTCCGACCTGCGCCGCACCACCATCTCATCGTCCGCCTCGCCGACCGGCCATCCCGCACTTCTGGACATCCTAGCCACCGGCCCTTTCCTCTGTAAGTTTTATTTTTATTTATTTCTTTATTTTTTTTATGGTTAATATCATTTATTTACATTTTTTCTATATATATATATTTTATCATGTTAATAATAATAATAATATTATTATATTATTTTCATGTCATTATTATTATTATTATTATTATTATGTTATTATTATTAATAATTTATTATTATTATTATTACTAATATATTTGTTATTATTTTAATTATTATCATATTATTTTTTTTATTATTATTATGTTATGATATTATTATTATTATTATTAAATTATTATTATTATTATGCTATTGTCATTATATTGTTATTATTAATATTATTATGTTGACATTATTTTATATTATTATCATTATTATATTATTAATATACTATGATTATATTAAATTGGCATTGTTCCTATTATTATTATTGTATTAATATTATGATATTATTATTATTGCTATTATTGATATATTATTATTATGCTAATTATATTATTATTGTTATTTACATTGTTACGACTATATTATTATTGTTATTATATTAATACTGATATTAACATTATATGTTGGTTACTACAATTATATTATTATTACTGATCGTTAAACCCGTTTTTCGGTCTACTGTTTTAGGATCTGTTTGACGGCGCAATTCGATGCGCCATTTTCGCAACGGGAGTCTTGGGCCGTGTCATTCGTCTTTTCGATTCGAGGTAGGTCTCCCTATGCACTTGCCTCTAAATTAAGAATTTATTTATTCCTTGTCCTTTTATTAAGTTTCAGTAAATTTAAGAAAAATAATATTAAGTAGTTTTTATATTGTGGTGATTTGCTGATAATGCAAACTGTTTAATTCTGGCTTTTCATTAAAAAAAATGTTTTCTTGGTTTCAATTGTGGGATTTCATAGTAATGTCGCTAAATGGTTCTTCCTGAGTAACGAAAGACATGTTGAATTGGGTTTTAAAATGTTTTTGGCATGTGTAAATTAGTAAATGTACTGTTTATGGAAAATGGTGTTTTCTTGTAACCTTGGTTAGTGAAAACGTCGTGTGACCCTTTGAAATTGTTTTTTGGAAACCTTACGTGTGGTTCTTGGTTGACGAAAGATGTTTTCCCTTGTTGTGTTATTAAAAATGATGTTTTCTAGGTTGTGAATGTTGGTTATGTTTTTGTTTGAATGTTTCCAAAAAGGGGTTTTTGCGAAAAGATTGGGTAATGACATTTATATTTTCAGAAAGGTATTTTTGACGTGCGTGAGTTTTGAAATATTGTTTGGGTGTGGAAATGGTGACTTGTGTGTGCGATATCTGGTTTGGCCTGCGATATGAGGAAGTAATATACTATGTGAATGTGAAGCTTGTTTGAGCACACGGGGAAACCCTGGGTATCTAGGTGGGCGGACTAGAACTAGTGCGCTAGTGAGCCGGATGGGTGTCGTCCCTGTTTCACTTAGCTGGATTGACGATTGCAACACTAACTAAACATATGATTTCTGAGGGTCGTGGCCTTCTAAGCCACGTGTTCTGAGGGTCGTGGCCTTCTAAGCCACGTTTTCTGAGGGTCGTGGCCTTCTAAGCCACGTTTCACCGAGACACAAGGTTCTAGGGTCCCACGCGAGCTAGATGAACCTTAGGGGTTTTACCCATAGTGCTCTACCATCTCTGGCGTGGTGCCTTCCGTCGGCATACGGGGGACCACTTGTGTGTGTGTGTGTGTGCGTGTGTGAGTGTGTGTGTGTGCCCATGGTTATTGCTGAAAATGGTTTTCACATAAAAATGCGTTTTTCTCTTGTGTAGTAAAACTGAAAATGTAACACTTCTTGTCATTCAGAACGAATTTAGAACCAATGAAAAGAAATTCAACTTTTAAAAAGGAATAAGGGTGATGGCTTGTGTTTAGTTTTTCAAGTGAAACATTGTAAAAGCATACTTTTATACATTGTAGTTCAAACCTGGAATAGGTAGATTCTTTATTTACTGGCAGTGCATTGGGATTTTTTGTGGGGCTCACCTACTGAGTACTTTTGTGCTCACGCCTATCTTTTACCTTTTCAGTTGCAGGTTCCTTTTGTTCAGGTTCTCCTGCTTGAGTCGCTCAGTGTGGGAGCGACGTTGGTTATAGTTGGGTGGTGACCCGCGAGGTCACATGGAGGTATGTCGTGGTATAGTTTTGTTTGTTTCTTTAGTGTTTGTCTGTTTGTTTAGTTTATATTCGTTCTTTCGATCCTGTTTTTAGCTTGGGCTGAAATCGTTCCCAACGATTAAAGTTTCAATGCCCGGCACTTGTTGCCAGCCCGTGGGGATCGGGAACGCCCCTCGGGCCATGCCGCGGACCGGCTCGAGTGACCGGTTCAGGGTCGACCCGGGCTGGTTCGTGACATTGAGGAGATTACACTAGAAATTAATTATAGAAATTTATTGAGGACCCTAAATCACCGAAGGAGTGATAGAGTCATGACCTAATGATAAACAGTGATCACAGAGGAATATTGGTTTATCTATGGAATGCAGCAAAGGGTAAATTATAATAGAGGGATCATATCCCTTTATATAGACTCTGCATTTAATAAATAGTGTCTTGAGAATTGACTACCATCTCCTAGAAATTGATAATTTCATTATATCGAAGTACTTATTTCATTGAGTGTTTCAAAAAAATGTTTCATGCCATATATAATAGTCTTTAAGATATATAATTAATGAGAAACCATTTGGGAGAAGTAGACAAATTCATTCATATAATATCATATATTTAATGCCGCACCAAAATCGGCATTGGTCATATGTTGTAGTCTCTAATAAAAGTATATATAAGCTTAAATTTCAATTTATGATTCATGGATATAAGCAAATACGATATCTTTATTTTGTGAATTTTGGATGTAGATAAAAAATTACATGACTTAGTACATAAATATCCAAAAAATAACAATTATATTTTAATCAATTTTTGTTCTCTCTATGGTTATTCACCAAGTTAGACAACTTTCCAAATAACTTTTTTATACTATGAATTAATTATTTCTCTATTTTTATTAGTAAATCTATTAGAAAAACACCTATTGTTGTTTTCATGATCAGCTACCCAAGCATGGATAACTAACATACTTTACGGAAATACACTCTTTATATGTTTTTTTTGTATTTATAAGTACATTTAACCAATGATTTCTCAACTCTATCCAATCTATGAAATTTAAAAAAATGGATGAGTATACTTTTCTCAAAAATTAAATTCCCCATCACTCTTTGTAAACCATGGTTAAAATTTAATAATAATATTGAATTAATTAAAAAACAATCACAACATGCAACAATAAAATATTTTTTTGCAACGTGACTAATTAATTAAATATTTTTTTTTCAATAAAAATTTATTCACAAATATCATAAATATAAATAACTCATTTCATGGTTTAATAATTTATATGAATAAAAAATCTAGAAAACATGTATTAATGTTTTTTACACATTCCATGGTCCCTATATGTTCATCACCCATAAATGAGGGCTAAAACGTGGTATCCCATAATCCTTAGAAACCCTCATAATTAACTCGTTTAGAATCTATAGTCTAGTTTAAAGGATGGATACAATTTGAGAAAATACATAGATGTTGGAACTCTATATTATTCAAATGAAGTGAAAACTGAGGGGGATGAGAGGTCTCCTGGTTAATGTTGAGAGGTGAGTAAACCATCTATGTATGTATCTTGGAAAAAATTGTACGGATATTCAAATACACATTAAAAGAGAAAAAAAATGAAATAGAACCACACTCGTTGTATTTCAGTAGAGAAGAAAAGAGATATAGATTTCTTTATGTCTAAGAAAAGTGTTAAAATGCATAACATGGAACCCAAAACACCAAACAACGATAGAGGAAGAGTAAAAAATAACATACATTGGATTCTAGCCAGGATTAACTAGAGGTAACATAGAGGAGTCACACTGGTAGAAGAGGAGTTCCATGAGAGCTTGAGAATTGGGAGTTACTGAGTCATAGTTAGGGTATACTTAAATAGACTAGGGACACATTTAATATCATTAACAAAGATCCATTTTATAAGCACTAAATTTATAATCACTAGTAAATCTCGAGCTTTATCAGCACTAAAAATGTGCTGACAAAAGTTGTATAATTATATTTAATTAAATATCATTGTTATGGTTTTAAAAATTTTCAGTAAATTTATTATAATTTTATAATTATTTAAATATAAATAATTATTTATTTATAATTATATAAATACTTATTTAAAAATAATAAATATTTATTTATAATAATTATAAATATAATAAATATACATTTTTAGATATATTAATTTATAGATATTTATTTATAAATATTTATTTATAAATACTTAATTAAAAATATATTTTTAACTTTATTAATGGATATATAATCTTAAATACATGCTTTTTAAAAATGAGTGGAATTTAATAATTCAAAATGAGTACGCATTAAAAATATTGAGAAAATGAAAATGTTTTATTAATTAAATATATGTTATTAAAAAAATATGTATGTATATATATATATATATATTTAAGTGGATGAATACATATTTAAATTAAAAAAACATAGAAAATAAATATATATAAATATATAATATAAAATGACCAAATTCAAAAATATAAAAAATAAAAAAACATTAAAAATGAATAACCTAAATATATTATTAAAAAAATTGACTAATTAAAAACATAATATATATTAAATATTTCATGTTATAATGAAATTCTAAAATATAATAAAATTTTAATAAAATACATAAATATTTGATGTATGCATTTCTATATATAGTGTAAGTATATTTTTCTATGCATTTGTGTTTAAAAATTCATTAACATACACACACATGAACACACCCACATATATAAATATTATAAAATAATTTCAACACATGAGGTTGGATATATGTTAAATTAAAAAATAAAACAACATTAAAAATGAATAAGATGTTAATATGTTTTTTATTAACATTATATATACATTATACTTATTCATTTTATACATCTACATTTAATATATTCTATTTATTAATATATACATTATATATGTATATTAAACTTATTCATTTTTTATCAATATTTTTTTCATTTGTAAATTTTTTCAATTTTTTCTTAATTTATACATTTTATTTTAATTTATTTAATTTGTCATTGTATTTTGGACCATTATCAGTGCCAAAAAAGCGCTGATAAAAAGAAATTTTTATCAGAAATAGAAACGCCCTGATAAAGAGCACCTTTTATCAGTTCAAAAAACGCACTGATGAAGGACACCATTTATCAGTGCTAAAAACAATGCACTGATAATGGGATTTCTTTATGTGCACTTATTTTGGAACTAATAAAGATGGACATTTTCATCGAATTTTTATAGTGCTGATATATGCCAGTGCTATTATAGGTGTGTTTTGAAGTAGTGAATGGATATTTGTGAATCATCATCACCTGGTTCAACTTTCAGTAATCAATAAAATGTTAGAGATGACCATTTAACTTTTTGGAAAACAACATAAGTAAATCCCATGGAGAATCATATAGCATAATAAAACCCTCCTCTCTCCAAGTCAACTAGTTTTACCTTATGGTCCTTTATCTCAATTCACGCCATATAACACTACAAAAAACTGTAATTTAGTGTTGTTTTTTAGTTATTTTTTTAAACTTAGATAATTTTTAAATTTAACATAGTTTTCCTGAAAACGTCGCTAAATTAGCGACACTACCTACAAACATCATCAATTTAGAGATGTTTTAAGGAAACATCACTAATTTGACTACAAATTTAAAAAAAATCACAAAATTAGAAACTTTTTTACAAAAATGCCACTATTTTACAACATTTTTAGGATACATCGCAAATTTAGAGTTTTTATAAGGAAACATCATTAATTATGATATTATTTTTAAAAAAAGTCAGTAATTTATCGATGATTTTAAGGTAAGGTCTCTAATTTATCGACACATTTAAGGTAAGTTTGCTAATTTATCGATGTTATTTAGGGAACATTGCTAAATTAAAAACAATTTTGATAAAACGTTGCTAATTTAGCGACACTTTTGATGAAACTTCGTTAAAAAGGTATATATTAATATATCTCATTTTCTTACATCGATTTAAATATATATTTAGACACACCCACACACACGCATATATTAATAAATATAAATAGAAACAGATATATATAAATACCCAAACACACACATATATATAAATATATATATATATATATACATTTATTTATATATAAAAACACATATATATTTTAAATTTAGTCAGGTTTTTAACAAATCATTGCTATTTTAGTAGAATTATTATCGGTGTTTTAAAACATGGACAATTATATATATATATATATATTTATTTATTTATAATTATATATTTTTGTACATACACATATATACATATATATATATATAACATATATATATATATATAATATATTCATATATATAAACATATATATATATATTTATAATATATTCATATAAATATTAATATAAACATATGATATATATGAAATATAAACATATAATATTTATAAATTATAAATATATGATATATAAAAAATATGAAGATATAATATATTTGAAATAAAAAAATATAAAAAATATAAAATATAAAGCTATATATATATAATATATTAACACTACTACAAAACATGGTTTTATCAATGCTAAAAGATACCTTTATCAGTGCTAAAAACTGTTGTTAATCGAGACACTATTAAAAAGGGGTCACTTTTATCGTTATTAATAATGAACTAAAAAAGACCCCTTTTATCAGTGAACAAAACAACGATAAAAGTTATTTTTTTAACAAATATTACAAAATATTTCTATAAATCAGAGGGTTTTAAAAGCACTTAAACCCCTTTCAGTAGTTCTATAAAGCCCCCCCCCCCCCCCCCCCCCGCACACCCCAGCCACCCCTACCTACACTACCAAGCCACGCACACCTTTTAATAGCGTTAGCCCCAATTTCACTCACGCAGGCACCCCTACCTTCCCAGGATTCAAACTCGAGACCCCTCCCCTACACGCTTGGACCCTTTGCAACTCCTCCATGTTACATTGTTCTACATTTAATGATATATATATATATATTGTCATATTTATTCATATATTAATATATAGTTATACATATATAGTAATATTTATATATTTATATATTTTTTTGTATATTTATATATATATATTCTTATATTAATATATATTTATATATGTTTATTTTTATACATTTCGTTATACTTTTGTATCTTTATATTTATTCATATATTAATATAAATTTACAAGTTCAGTTTTAAATATATTTATAAAATAAGTATTTCGTGTGTTTATAAATATATATATATTTAAATAATAGACACATTATATATGTGTATCTGTAAGTATAATTATACATATATTATATATTAATATTTATATATATATTTTAGTGTATATAGATAATATATCTCAGTTTTTTAATATAGACACAAACAAATAGATACATACACAAATTATATAAGCATATAAATATTATTATATTTTTATTTTAAATAAAATTTATATCTGTTTTTTTAGATAAGGATTATATATTGACAAATATATCTTATAAGTAAATATGTTTAATTTATTTTTTTATAAAATTAAAATTGTATGTGTGAATATAAAAATAATATATATACATTGTTATATAATTTATTATAAATAACAGTACATTATTAAAATCATTAAAATTTTAAATCCCTAATATCAATATGAATGTAATACCTGAGAATAAACTCAATCCCCACAGAAAAAGGAAAAAATGAACCCCTTAAACGAGACTATAATTCAATAGAATTTTAAAAAATTTGGATATCCTGATTAAAAACACGTATTTGGAGGCATTTTGGGACTTTTTTTCCTCAAACAAATGTGAAAATATGTTCCCATAAGTCACTAGTTCATAGATCTTGTTGCATAATTTGATTTGATATGTGGTAGAGCTTAAAGTAACATCCAAATAAAATTTTATTTCCATTTGAAGATCGAGTTATTTTTTAACTTATTTTATAACTTTTATTAATATTTTGATTTGTTGTGTCTTCAAATTGTTAATAAATGACTATTACTTGACAATAAGTAGAATTTTATTAATTAATAACTATTTTTAAATTATTTTATAATCTGTTTTCACTAAATATCATATATATGAAGTGTAAATATCTAATAATACTTATCTAAAACATATTTAAAAAATATTTATTATTTTTATATAAATATAAATATATTTACTTATTTATATATTAATATATAATTTTTAATGAGTTTTTTTTGAAATATACCCATTATCAGTGTTAGTAAAAAATCCCTCATAAATTGGGTATTTTTATCAGTGTGAAAAAACACTTATAAAAGGGTACTTTTAATTGCACTATTAGAAGTACCCTTTATAAGCTCTTTTTTTAGCTATGTAAAAGGGGACACTGTGAAAACCCATTTTTTTGGTAGTTCCATTTTATAAAACAATTAAAATATAAACATATTGATATATAAAAACATTTATATATATATATATATATCATATAATCATATATATATGTATATAATATAAATATATAACTAAAATATAAGGATTTATAAATTTTATAATATAAATATATATATATATATAACCATAAAATATTAAATATAAGAACATGTATTAATATATAAAATTATATATAGAATATATTAATTTTTTAAATAGATTAAAATATAAACATATATATATATATATTTGTGTGTGTAATTATTCTCCCAGAGACATAACCTAATGATTATGCCTTTGAGGTATCACATGGTAGGTCTTGAGATTGAGTCTCCCCATGTACTTGTATGAACAATAGTATTTTTTATTTCTTTATACCATCCCTCCCACAAACTGTTGTAATATTATATATATATATTCATATATATATATATATATATATTATATAAACATATATATATTTATAAACTTTAAAATATATATATATATATATATTAGTATATAAAATTATATATTTAATACATTAGTTTATTAATTTAGTTTAATATAATTATATAAATAAATATAATATAATACAATTTTATATTTTAAAAATATATAGTTCAGTTGGTCATTTGTGTTGTGGATGTCTTGAAAGGATTCAGGTTCTAATCTATGTAAAGGTATCTTTTTTAGGGAAAGGGCAGGAAGAGGGGGTGTGGAGGTGGGAGTGTGTGGGGGAAAGTGGGTTAGAAAAGGTAAAAAATCATTTTAAAAAATAATAAAAAATCATAATAAAAAACTTTCCCCAGAAAAAAATTATAAATTCAAAAAATTAATGACTTTTCCAAAAACATCGGTAACTGAGATCATTTTATAATCATTTTCATATCGGCATTTACAGAAAACATCAACAAATATGGTGTAACTAAATTGTGATGTTTACAAATGTCGCTAATTTAGTGACGTTTTTTTACCAATGTTTCTTAAAAACATCGTTAAATGATGTGTTTATAAATATAGATGATTACAAATGTTGCTAATTTAATAACATTTATAAGATTCTCCATTTAACGATGATTATAACAGTCACTATATTCATGATGTTTATAATAATCACTAAATTAGTGACAATGCATTTAGACATGCTCTTTAGAAACAAAATGAAATTAATTAGTGACATTATAAATGTTGTTAATGAAAAAAAATCTAATTGGAATTTTTTAGTGTGATATGGGGTATCAAAATGTGTTATACACTCAACATGAGAAAAATCTCAACATAACATTATAATCCTTTAAAGAGTCTACTTGGTAAAAGATTTACAAAAAAAATCATCCCATTATTTAGCAACCTGAGGGCCTCTAGTAATCTGGAAGGATAAATAATGTAGGTGTCAAACAACACAACATATTCGAAAATAGTTCTAAAATCTTATGCCTTGGAAATGCACTATGAAAAGGACATTTGTTTGAAGAAACCTTACATAATAAACCATAGTACATGTGTGTGTGCAAGATCAATTGTACTCTCTTACACGCTCAATAGTAAAAAAGAAACATCCCCCCTTGTTGGAATATTCTAGATGGATTCCAGCGTAGTCCTACAAAATATTTCCCAGAGAAATATTTTATAATTCAAAAGAAACAATTTGGGAAAAAAGATGTTTGAATAAACCCAAATTAGTATATGGAATCACACAAGGTTTCTCTTAACAAGTATATTGGATCATAGAATGATCTACTAGGAGTCTACCATTAACACAAGGTATTCCCTTGTAAACCCTGAGTTTTTGTGATTTTATTAAATTTATTTAATCTTTTTGATATTATTCATTTCAAACAACACTGAAAATAGTTTTTAATGAACTATTTTGGGATTTCATTATACTCAAAACCAAGTTATCATTCACTAAACACAACATAATGTTTGACATTCCCTATATGGAACACTAACGTTAGCGTATATTACACAAACGATCGACTTTCCTCGATGTCTTGTGTAACATGCAAGACCATGTGCTACCAAATTATAATAAATTATTAAAATATTATTATTTAATATAATAATATATAATCTAGATGTTAAATTAGGAGTTATAAAACAATATTCACTAATTTATTAAAATATATGGTTTACAGTAATATAATATGAATTAATAGGTTACCATCTAATTAAAAATGAATACTAAAACTGATTGTATATAAAAGGAAATACTATTATATTTATGGTCACAAAGATATTTTATCCTAATAAATTAAATTAATTATAATTAGTGATTTATATTAATTTAATATATATTATATATATTCAATCACATATTTTTGATATTCATTCAATTGATTTTATAGACATATGATAAGAAAAAACCCAATTCTATGCTCGAAAACAAATATTTTTATGATGGTAGTTTACCGACTTTTAATGGTGATAACTTTTTAAATCAAAATTTTGGAACTTTTATAGATATAATATTTCAAAATAAACTTTATATTTGAATTAAAAATATAATTATTAGGTTATGTTATTTTTTTGGTATTTTTATATAAGGATTCATTTTTTTAATGAAATGCTAAAAATACTAAATTTTAATTCAATACTAATTTTTCATCTAGTTATTTTATAAGGTTAAATTATATTTTAACTTGGTTTAAAAGGTTAATTAGAAAATATTTTTATCATTTAATCCAATTTAGGTCATTGGAATCAATTTCACTTTGAAATTGGATGTAAAAACATAGTAACCATTTGGATGTTTTTAATTTAAAACCCTGTAGTGCCATCTTGTCGGTGGGATTATTTTTCAATTAATTTTTCATAAATTATGTGATTATAATTTAAAAAAATGGATTCCATATTCTGAATTAGAATAATTTATAATTAATAATATGGTAAAAATAGTTTTTTTACAAAAAATATTAGTGAAAGTGATTAAAATTTATTACAATGATTAAGGGAAAAATTAAGTTAACAATGTATTAAACCTAAAATTTAAGAATAAAAACGAACTAGAAACTTGTTAAGATCCCATTGGATAGAAATTATTAATCCATTAAACTTTAATTATTGATTTTATATGGTTTTTATGTCTTTTATTATGTAAAAATGTCGGTACACCTAACTTGTTTTCAAATATTCCAAGTGTGATCTGTCCCTTCCCTATAAAAGGTCACGACCTATAACTCATCTTCACACATCTCAAACCAATTATTTTTGGAAATTATTTCCCCAATAGTCTTCCCAACATCACTCCCTTCATTATTGTAGCCTCCCCTTGGTCATAAAATAATTCAATAAAGCCTTTTGGCACAAACCAAATGGAGTTACTCGATTAAGAGGTAACATCTTCTCTCAATCTCCATTTTTATTTTCCTTCTCCAACCACTATAATATATTTATTACAAGATTTTTTAACAAAACCAGTATCCCAAATATACTAAGATGTTTTCATGCTAAGGGTTTTTCTAACAATTACACAACCTCTGTCAAATTGGTAACAAACATACTGTTTATGAGTACACTAATCTAATATTTTATTCAATAAATTTTTCAGAAGTGTGAGTTGGGATTCCAATTCAAACTTCAATCTATTTAAAAAAAGAAAACAACATTCATGCACACATACAGCTTACCGTCTCCATTAATGTTGTATTAAATTTCATAATTATATATTTTATAGATTATTATAATAAAAATATTCTAAATAAACATGACATTTATATCATTATGTACATTATGTAAATCATGATAGAAGTATAAGGACCAAAATATAACAAATCAAGACATAACTGAAGAAAAAATAAAATATTATCCAAAGTAAAACCATAACATAGGATGGTTATCAAGAAAGTAATATACGTTCGTACTCAAATAATATATGCTATTATATATAATAATTTGGTTTTTAAAAATATTTATTAAAAATTTATATTTATTATACAGTTGGTTTGAAGAAGCACGAAAAGAGTAAAGACAAAAGGTAACGGGATTTCATCTCACATTTTACTTTCATGATATACAAGCTTTATTCACCACCCATACCTTTTGTGTGGTGTGTATAGTTTCCCTGGATATATTCAATGTTTATTATAATTACATTTATAGTCATTTAAGTATCCATTATATGATATTTATTTCATGGGATTTATGTTTCAAATGTTACCAAGTTGGTAAAATAGTTTTTCCTCAATTCAGCTTCATTGAAACTCATGTTTGGTAACATACCTAAATTCATTTTCAAGGTGTATATACATAAATTGTATATTTTATATTATGAATATAATAATTTTAATGATATTTTATGATTAATTTAATTTCAGTTTATTATGTGGTGTTTATGATCCCATGATACCAAGTGATACAAGTTTATTAAAACAGTCTCATTACTTTTCTTGATTTATATGGATTATTATTTTTAATGAAATATTATGATAAATATCTAAATAAAACTCATAAGGTTTCTTATCCTTGGTTTATCCATGAAAATTCCATTTATTCTTACCATTTTCTACCCAATGGTACTTAATATAATTAAAAAAATTAAGAAACATTAACCATATTTCTCTCTTCGATCGGAAATTTGTTTTATTTTGAAAACCATGTTTTAAAAAATGTTTTAAAAAATGTTTTCAAAAATGATTTAAAATTATACATGAAAACCATTTTAATGGAAAAAGTATTTTAAAAATGTTTTATTGTTTTAAAATATATCTTTATATGTTTTCAAATATATTTTCAAATAAAAACATTTTTCAAATGGTTTTTTGTTTTAAAAAGAAATTTTCAAAGAATAATGTATATTTCCCTTAGGAAATGTTTTTAAAAGATAAATTAAAATTATTATATTATCTCAGATACCATCTGTTGATGTAAATAATTCCATTATTGAAAATGTTCAAATGTTTCCATTATTTTTCTTTCTTCAATGGTTAATGTTTTTAAGGAATAATTCTTACAACCCTTGATTCTCTTCCACAGTTTATACACTTTTGAAACTCTCTTTTTTTATGGGTTATACTTTGATGAAATAGTTTTGAAACCTATCTATTTAAAAAGGTTATGATTTTATGAAATGTTAATCATACCAATTTTATTTCATTATTTATGATTTGATGTTTATAAAACTCGTCTCTTTTAATGGGTCATGTTATGATAAATGTTTTGCAGCACATGTATGTATGATTTCATTGTGAGATGGGAGGGACCTATATTTCCCTACATTGAATTGGATAATTATAAATGTCTTATAAGATCAAATGGTATATAGGAGGGCATACAATTCTTGAATTATGATGGTAAATCATAGGACCTAACAATCTCAAAACAAGAGGGTACACATGAGGTCTTCTTAAGCTCAAAACTATAGGGTGCACGAGAGGATATCCCAAGACTAAAATAGGAGGGTTCAAAGAAGGGAATACAAACCCTAAATCTGGTACATGGGTGATTATGCCAAGTCTAACATGTTATAAAGGCCTTTGAAGGTATCCTTGACGTATTGTTTTTATATACTTATGTGACTACCATGAATCCTTGTTTTATTCCCATGATATTTTTTCCAAGATTATATTATTTATTTACTTATGATTTATATATTATGAACTACCATGATTTATTCCATGATACATATGTATGATCTTTGGTATGCAGGGTATGCTCTTCTATTTTCATGATCATGTTCTCACAACCTTATCCTCATGATTATGCTTATATACCTCCATTGTGTATAATCACTGAGAATCGAAGCTCACTCATTTTTATGTTTCATTCCCCCAGGTTATAAATATATGTATTATATCTGGTGTGTATATGAAGGGTTATATTCAATAAGAACTTAGTGGGAGATAATGAAGATCATTTATGTACCAGTGTTTATGATTCAATGATTCCAAAGGCACTAGACTATTACAGTCATTGTGTGTACGTTTGTATAATATTTTAGGAATGAATAAATTGTCATATAATGTCAATATATGTCAAGAGTGGGTCAGTATACCCCTCATAGAAAAAATCCTCATTTTGGTTCTTACTCATTAGTCATATTCATCATATATATACTAACAAAATAGTATACTATGTTCAACTAATTAATGACAATAAAGATATTTGACAACAACATGACAAAAAATATATCAAAAAGGATAAATTATCTTGAATAGATAGCACAAATAAATACATTTAATTAACAACTAAAATGCATTACAAAAACATGTTTAAATATGCAATGTGAACTTACATTCCTTGTCATTATGCATTAATGTTCCCAAAATTAGATAAATC
Organism: Viscum album; assembly: GCA_963277665.1. Lineage (NCBI taxonomy): Eukaryota > Viridiplantae > Streptophyta > Magnoliopsida > Santalales > Viscaceae > Viscum > Viscum album. Next base: position 1,714,261,266 of record OY728133.1, read on the forward strand.
CCATATCAATATTATGTGCAACACCCAGGGTGTGTTTAATAAAAAATAATAACAAAATATAAATTCACCAATTTATATAACTCAAAGGTCGATTATAAAGTGTTGTCGCGGAACTATCATAGTTCACTTGACATAGTACCAATAGTCGTATCTCTTATCTATCATGCCCCATCCCAAGGAAAAGAGTAGAACAAGTCAATTAATCCTAATAATCTAATACCATTTTTTAATATCCCGACCTGAGCCACCATGTCAAAGTCATGTGTTACATGACCTCATGTGAAACTCCCTGAATGCATGAGGTTTCATACTAGTAAAAAGTGTTTGAGTCTAGTTGTTGGGACACTATACCCTCTCCATCATGCTATACGAAAAATAATAAACCATAAATAACATATTGAATCATCAAAGTAACCCTATGGAAAACTGAATAAATGGTATAAAAGTTATGTAAATAAATGCATCTCCTAAAAGTGGAAAGCCTGTCCATAGTAAATAAGAAAAATAAAAAATAATAATGAATTGTTGGTCCTACCAGTGTCTATCCTAGCCCGTTACCATCTCAATGATCCTCATATCATTATTCCACTATAGGACACTTTCCCTTCAACAGATCCATCATGAAATCTACATGCACCCCCAAAATTCCCAAGTAATGAGGTAGTAAACGACTCATTAGTACATAAACAATTTTTCTTTAACCTTGTGTTCCCATGTGTACATGTGTATTTCATAATAATAATATAGAATTCATAATAAGCATAGTAACACACAATCCAAAACCAAGATATCAAGAGCTAACCAAACCACAGAACCCCCCAGACGTACATGCCTCGCCTCTATACAAGAAGGATAATCATGGAGTTATATGTATCATGAAATATCCATAAGGCAAATTAATAATGATTTTCAACATTGTATCACAGTGAAACTCAATATACACTAGGAATCCATGAATTCATGTTTTAAGATTTATGTTGGCATCGAGATCTAGCCGACATTTAGTACGAATGGATAACATATCCCTTTGAATCTATTAGGAATCGAGTGCATAAAAAAATTCCATGAGGAAAAATAATATCAGTAGCCTATGAATAGGCTCCTCATCACCATAGGCACATGTCTTGTACAATCCACCTCTAAGGGATAAAAATGTCATGACGGTCTACAAGCATTGGTATCCAAGAAAAATATCATAAAATAACACATAACATATTAGGATACACAAGAAAGCATAGAAAATATTCTTAAAAAGGTATCATAGATATACATGTGATCAACCTCAAACAAGTATAATAAACCACAAATTACCCATGGAAACATGTTTTATATAATGTTCTCAGGGCTACACATGCCCACATGTGATCATAATCTTAAAAAATAATAAAATATTCCTACAAATAAATCATATTAATGAAACATGTGTAAAAAGACAAAAAAAGATGGTGAAATTCCTACATAAAAGTCATCGATATAAACAAAAAGGATAAACATCCTTGGTAGGTTTAAATACCTGAGTGGAAACCTCCACAGGCAGGAATAGATGATCTTGGGCCTTATTGTTGTAGACATTGAAACATTAATTCTTGAGGATCATTAAGGGTTATTAGAATGAAAAATAACTATTTTATATCAAGGATAATTAAAATATAACTTGGAATGATACTTTCTCCCAATTGGATAATTTTGGAATTATCATTTTATGCCAACTCATGTGCACACGATATTCCACCCAAGATTAATTATCCATTTATAATTTATTATAATTAATCCTATTATAATTTTATGTGGATAATTTCCCATAAATTATATTTATACCTATATTTTTGGTAATTTCTCATTAAATATCTTTTCATAATTATATTTTGAGGATTTCTTATAAATTATCCTTTTATAATTATCTCTGATAGTCTTTCACACTTATCCCTTGATAATACATTATAATTATAACTTGATAATTATTTACATTTAAACTTTATTTATTTCAGAAAAATTATCATTTGATAATTTTTATAGATTACACATTATTATTAAATATTATTATAATTTTGATAATTCATTATAATTGTACCTGATAATTTTTCAAAAATATCATTCTATAAAATCTTTCAATTTTATTTGATAATATTACATGATTATCATTTGATAATTATCTAAATTAACCCCTGATAATTTAGGTTTTTTCTTTTTTATTTAAATATAAACTATTTCATTTTAATTTTTCTAGTTTAGGAATAAATAAAAAATTGAGAGAATAATAATAATAATAATAATAATAAAAACTCTCCATCTCATTATGGTGCACAACACCAATTCAGAAGAAGAAACGTCACGTCTTCTTGGAATTAGAATAAAAGTAGCGATTAGATTCAGAAGTATTCTTCGATCACGCATATAATAAATCCATGTTTGTCAAGACTTAGAAAGATGACCGAAAATAGAATGGTAGGATGGTTCGAGTATTTAACGAACAAAATTGTGGAACTAAAATCCCAAATTAAAACACATGTTTTAATATGTGATTCAACCTGGTTTTTTTTAAGAAGTCATTAATTTATCTTTATTATGGAATTGAAACTGAAATTAGTAAAAATTATATTAATTCAGAAGTTTTTTGATCAAATATTGTGTAGTATGGTTGGGACGTCAATGTTTGAAAAAAATATGACAAAATAAAATGTATTTAACAATTAATTATTTATAATATTATAATAATAATATTAATCATATTTATCCATATCTTTGATTTGACCGAACATCTAATACACATAAATCCTATTTCATATCTAGGGTGAACCTCGTATCTTGGCCCCAATGTAAGTCTCATATTTCTATATTGATACACCATAAGCGAAATATTCGATTATTTTTTTAAAATAAATAATAGAAATATTAAATAAAATACCATCACATGATATGTCAACAAATTCCCAACAAGAAGGAATTTTATCCTTCTCCTAGGGTATGAACCTCATCCCTGACCTAACAGTGGTGTTATAATTCTCATACACGACTTTATTTGGGAGATATTTCAATTTTTTTATGAAAAATACTGTACACTCATAAAATTACTTATTTATTATTTTTAATCTATCATCCCCAAGGCTCTATGTGCCTTGGATCCCCATACTAACTCAGAACCCGACTCTAGAAATATTATATAGAATATTCAAAAGTGTTAATAGATTTTTTACCCATTCATAATGCCTTAAGTGATTTTTATAGAAAAATATTAATTTTCACATAAAATATTCATAAATTAAAAATATAGGAATTTTTTTTATAAATAAAATAAAGGATATTATATTAATTATAATTTCAAAAATTATTTTAATTTTACAGAATTAAATTTAAAAAAGTGATAGAAATTAATTATAAATTTCATTAAAAAAATAAAATAAAATCTTTTCTGAAAAAATGCATTTTGATGCATAAAATGACATCATGAGAAATTGAGTGTTTATTTTATAATCATTATTAAATAAATTTCTACTTAGTATGACCTTTATACATATATTTCATAATTCAATTTACTATATTCATACCATCTAATTCAATGACTATGTTATGATGGTTGCATTTAAATAATTATATTTTTATAATATATTTCAATTCACTTAAATCTTGGCATTATGTGTTGAGTAAGATTTGGATATTTTTATTCTTTTAAACTAATTTTTTAGGGAGTTACATTATAACCCCCTTAAATAAATTTCACCCACAAAAATTTTATCTAGGTCATCAAAGATTCTATATTTTTAAATATATTTGTTGAAAACCCACATTATATATACGGACAATTAAAATTCATTTGAAAATGAAAAGTGGAAAACATAAAGGTATCTTGAAATATCAAATATTTGGTTTCTTATATAAGGTGATAATTGTTGGGAATTTAAAATATAGACATGGATGAAAAAACTAATGTTCAAGGACTAATAGAGTGTGAAATAGAATAGGGTTGTGAGAAAGTTAAGGACCACAAAACCATAAATTAATGAGGAGTTAAAAGAACATCAATTCATCATAAATGAGGATAAAATAATAATATTTTTTTTGAAGATCTTTTTACTAAATTTAATGGATTAATTTACTATGAATATAGATAACGCGTAAAAATGTACTGACTTTATATCATTATATTTTATAATTATAATTTCATCCATTGGTGGTGATTTGATTATTTTTTCTTCATATTGTACTTCAAGAAATGAAATTTCAAGATGATATTTTCATGCCTAGAGAACTAAAATTAACTATTAATGGATCATAATATCTAATAAAATTATAAGTAATTAATATTTTACTAAAATATTTACTAACACCAAAAAGGTTAGCCCTTGTAAACCAATATGGATAAATATAATACATTAATCTCTAAAACAACAACAATAATTGATAAAGTCAAAATTAATTCATTCCATAAATAGTCAACATTAAAAAACCTCCAAAATAAGTATGACCAAATTAAAAACCCAACAATATGATATATTTGATCACTTATTTTTTATGATATAATTTAACATTATTCCAATGAAAAAAGAAATTATCTCATAATGTCAAATGTATATGTTCTCTTAAAACATAATAATAACCTAAATCAACAAAAACCTCAATAGAATCATAAATTATTATATAAATTAACTATATCATTATTCCATAAATATAATCATAGACTATTTAATATATTCCATAAATCCGAAAATCGATAAACCACTTTGTCAATAAATCACAAATCAATCATACCATTGTCTATATGATATATTTGGAAATTTTACTAGATATTTTATCACAATAAACCATAATTACCTTAGAAAATGATCATATTAACCATAGAGGTTTCATTAAATTTAAACTTATATCCATATAATATTAAATTTGTACTCCCCAAATAACTTTTTCACTTAAACCTATACTGAACTAAAAGGTTGTATTACAATAAATATCTCCATAAAAATCATTAATCACTGTAAGTGCCCATCACATAAAAACTTAAAGTGGTATACATGCCTTTAAACATCCAAAAAACCTTAAAATAATCAACCATGACATATTAGGGCTATCCCATATTACTATAGATGTCACGACCCGACCATACCCGGGCTCGAGCCACAACTACGCCAAGCCTGCCTCCATAGGCCAAGGGCTGGCGACCAGCGCCAAAGGCACAACAACTCGGGGAGGCCTTGGCCTAAGTACTTGTACACACACATGCAAAACACTCAATGAAAAAGTACAGAGTAAAAATAAAAGAAAAGTACCAACTTCTATAAATAAAACAAAAGAGTGCAACGACCTCTAAATAGTACAGAGAAAGTGTTGAGGTAAACTAAAATAAAGGGAAAAAACACGCGCCCAACCTGAAAAGTTCCACAACCCGACAACAGGTGAACAAAATGTAAATAGCTGGAAGGGTCCCCCACCTGGAACCCAACTCTAACCACCACACACGTTCCAAGCTCTTGAACTCCTAAACTTTGCTGAAGTCACGGCCAACCCGTCTGTCATCTGTGAGGGCACACCAATTGCGGGAAAAGCCCATGTAGGGGTGAGTATACAAATACTCAGTAAGATACCCCGAAGGCTCAAGGGAGAAACAAAGGAGGTACCGAAGGCTGAGTAGTAGATAAAACAGGAAAAAGTAAAGGAGTACAACTGATAGTGTAGTAAATAGTAACATTAGAGAGTCCATCTCAACCCAACAAGAGGAATAAAGGTTGACTCGTCCAGACACAAGGAGCTGGAAATGGTGAGAAGATGAACATCCCGTCAAGTCTGCCCTGCCTATAGCAGGAGAGTTGACTCATCCAACCATGAGAAGCTAGACACGAAAAGCACGTGGCATACCCTGCACGTCTTCACCACTCCTCGAAAGAGTGTAATCAAACCCAGGAAGTGGGAACTAGAATAAGTTATATATATATTCATATGCTCAAACAAGAAGCCCAAACAAGATCATAAGGGGGTCTCCATTCTGTAGCTCAGTCCAAGAAATTGAGTAGACAATAGTCCCAGAAGTAAACACCCTTGATGCCCAGCATCCCGCACGTCTGTCCTGAACTGCAAGTCAAGGTGCTCAAATCACCGCACATCAAAACTATCCGCTTTGGGCGGCACTTACTCACCGGCACGATTTTTAGGTTGCGTCGCAAGGACGCATCTCGGTAGGGAAATCTCCCCTCATACTTGAGAGTTTCAGGTTAATTCAACCCACACCTCATCACTACCACACATTCGAGAGGTATGCTCAAATTCAAAGCTGTCACATCAGTGACTCATACAAACAAGGGTCCCGCTCTGGTAGTGATGGAGAAAAGCTACAGACTAGCCTAGTATAAAGGAATGAGTCTGAAATACCATCGGGTGAACTACTTCCCAGCCCTGCTGAAAGGTAATTCATGATTAGATATCGGGTGACCCACTGCCCAGCACTGTTGGAGGGTAAACCCTAATACATGATCATGCCACCCACTGCCTAGCCCCGCTGGAGGGTAGACCTGTAATTAGTCGATAGGCGACCCACTGCCTAGCCCTGCTGGAGGGTAGACCTGGAACAAGACGACGGGTGACCCACTGCCCAGCCCTGGTAGAGGGTAGATCCTCAAGAGTCATAGGTTGACCCACTGCCTAGTCTCTACTGGAGGGTAGACCCTAAGAGTATCATCTAGTGACCCATTGCCCAGTCTCTACTAGAGGGTAAACCCTAGGAGTGTCGTCTGGTGACCCACTACCCAGTATCTTCTAGAGGGTAAATCCTAGGAGTGTCGGGTGACCCACTACACAATCTCTGTTGGAGGGTAAACCCTAGAAGTCAGAGAGAAACCCGCTTCCCAATCTCTACTGGAGGGTAAACCCAAAGAAGTCGATGAGCAAACCACTGCCCAGTATCTTATGGAGGGTAATCCCAGAAATTCTCTAGCCATCCCTACTAGATGGTACAACACTAGCCAACAGAACTCGGAGTGGGTATCGCGCCCCCACCCAACTCCAGAACAAAACCAGGGGAAACCACTCAACCCTGCTAGTCTAAACCATCGTGAACATGAGGACGCTCTATGTCGAGAGAGGTGAATGGTACATAAAGAAGAACATGGAATGCACATGGGGCCTACATGACGTGTGGCCCCAAGTCAACTCCAACCAATCACACAAACGTTCTCAAGTACAACCAAAACGTGTACCTACAAGAAAACCCGTATACTCACAGAGTATACCACAAACCCAGCCCAAAGGATATCGTGAACACGACACCCAACTTCAACGCGAAGGCATAAACGTAACAACTCCAACATTCCACCTCATCATCCTACGCACAACCGACCACATTTCTTCAATCATTAATTCACTCTCCCAAGAGTGAAAGCGATCACATGCCAAGGGTCCTCTATAAACACGATAGAAGAACCGCCACATGGCACCTTCATATTTCCACATTTTATAAGATCGTGTAAGATGCTTTGTTTGCCGGAACAAATTACACCATTGTATTCCTCTCTGAAAAACAAACGAGATCGACTAATTACTCACCTCCAACGGATATCCGATGAAAAAGTCGCCAACACCGCTTTACGCCCGAACGGCATCATGTGGTCCTGATCCTCGACCCCGAAAACAGTCGGGAGAATCACACCATTTTGATCCCCTCGGGAAAACACATCAAAAGGACTGCTCACTTGAGCGGAACAAATATTCAGAGAAAAAGATGCATTTCATCGTACCACACACGAGCGGTGCTTCATGGGACCCACACCCTAGTCCTGAAGCGCTACAAACAGACCGCACTGTTGCGATCCTCTCGAAAAAGTACACAAGTTTAACTATTCACTTGTCCAAAATGTCCCTCACAGGGCCTGCACCAGCGTGCGGAATTAGAGTGGGAGGATTGCACCATTGCAATGCCGTCAGAAAAACACCCAGAAATGACTGCTCGCATGCCCCAAACAGACATCCGATGAAAAGGTTACAAAACACTACACGCAGCTCAAAATATGGGAAGTGGGGCCCACACCTCAACTCCGGTAGCAATGTCCAAAGCAACAGTGGAAAACTCCGGCTCGATGCCAGGGTCACTACTCAACTAACGGCGCCCAATTTGGACATGGTATGTGTCTGTGCCTTCCAAAACAAGAATACCCGGAAAAAGCGCTGAACTGCCTGATGGTGTGTCGTGCTTCCGAGGCCCTTGTCTTGGAAATTAAAATCACCCAAAACCATCTCAAAATATTCATCTCATTCCGAGGCACACGTCTCCACAGACGGCTCGCGAAACCGACTAGCGATTTATGATTTATAAAAATATAAATCATTTTATAATAATAATAATATTAATAATATATTATTATTGTTATCATTATTATAACCATATTTTTTATTTTTTATTTTATTTATTATTTTGATTATTTTTAAAGCAAAACCAGACCGGCCGAATGGCCGGTCTTCTCCCCCGTCAAGAACAGGACCCGCATTTGCGGGTCCTATGTCTGCCAGCCGGGGTACAAAGTCCCTGGTCTTCTCCTGCAACGACCGGCCAAAGATCTGGTCCGCACGTGCTCTGCGCCCGGTGCCTGCATCCGACGACCGTTGTGATGTCGCCGCCTGGCCACCACGTCTTGACGTCCGCGCCTTGCTCCGCTCGACCGCCAACGCTCCACGGCCAAACCCGCTACCTGCCGTCACACTCGCCCGATGCCCACAACCCCCAGTCGTCTGCCACCAGCGAGCCGCGACCACCGCTGCCGTAGCCCACTCCGCCACCGCCTGCCGAGAGGAGCGGCCTGCTTTTGGAGCTCCCAAATCCAGCCGGAAAACAGTCCAAAACCCGCTCACCTTCAGTGGATAATTGCGATCTACTCGGAACCCGGAATTTAGATCCAAACAAGGCGTCGTCAAGCTTATAAAAACTACAACCCGTTTATGGGATTTGCGTGTAAATTAGACAGCAATTCGATAATTCAAATTTAGGATGAACATGGTGTGGGAAATTAAAATAGAAACAAGATCCTACCCGTTGGGCGAAGCCCGGCCCTTCGTGAGGAATCCGCTGGCCGCAATGCCTTGAAGAGGAGAGGAAGGTGGAGCTTGATGGAGGAGAGGTCTTCTACCTGGTTGAGTATCCTCCCACCAAAGTATTGAGAAAGGGGAGATGGGGTACTGGTTTAATAGTTAAAATTAATTACAATTTTATTTATTTAAAACCCCCAAATTAACTCGCATCTGAAACCCAAACTGGGTTGAGATTAAGCCTCACCTAGGGTAAACACGACCTCCCAAGCACAACGGCGGTCTCAGAATTACAATCTGAGACCCCGTTCAAAAGTTATTAAACTCAACGTCCAAGGCCACCAAATTACAAAAACGCCCCTGGTGTTATTTTACACAGACGGCCCGCGCCCGTGAAACTTATACTCCTACTAGGGTAAACATCACGCTCCAAACTCAACGGTTCCCTCATTTTCCCCATCTAAGCCACTGTTTAAGAGATACTGATTTTAACCATTAAACGAATAAATTAATTATTTAATTTATCCGTTTCACGTTCTGAAAGTGAGAGAGGGGTCCCAAAGTCCCGCGATGAGATGGTTTATGTCATTCCTAGGGTAAACACCCCATTATAGAACCATTCGTACACTCAGATCTCTAATCCGAATCACCGTTTAAGAGTAATCCCATTTATTTTTCATTCCCAGTGTAAACGCACTAAAAATTTAATTCCGGCCACACCAGGGCTCGGAATCGCACGCCCTCTGAAGGCACTACTCTGGAATAATATCAAGAATATTCCAAAGTCATTCGCAGAAGAAATTAGGTTCTTACATCATTACCTCCTTCAAGATTTTCATCCTCGAAAAGCAAAACTAGGGAACAATACAGGGTACTAAGCCCGCACCCAGATCTCCCATTCCCAGAAGAACTCTTGCACAGGTCCGCGCCGCCGCACATAGACCAAAGGATTTGATCTATTCACGCAAGGTCTACCCTTTCCAATGTTTTTCATAAGTGCACACACAGTTCTTCTTAGGTATGTCATGTGGGATATGTCGTGCACCCACTCTAGACTTTGGGGTTAGGGCCGGGCGGTAGGGAACCTCATCATCCCTCTTCACGGTTTCCAACAGCCTAAAGGCTCTCAGGGGTCGCTCACCTCCCCGATTGAGCTTCTACGTCACACGCCACGACTAGAATCACCGCACGCACCTGGAACAAGGCCCAGTGATTACCTCTTTCAGAAAATCCATATGGTGAAACACCCAAGGATATTTGGTCACGCAAGATTTCACAGTTGATCTACCACAACCAAGACCCTCTTACATGCTCGGAAGAGAAGGAGTCAACATGATCGACTAAAGAAAAGGTCTTATGCCTTTTTACCTTACCCACACAAGGCCTCACCGACGCCCCACGTCACCCTGGTAACACCTCAAACAAGGAGCAGGGAGAAAGGAATTTCACACATAGCGTCTGAAAATTATACTGCAAAAATTAGAAGAGCTGTAGAGCGTACCTCTTATCACCTCATGCTCTGCAAGATCATAGACATCTACAGCTCGCAGCTGTCCGCGGTACCAACTGTCAGCTCCCGGAGCCTGACGTGGACTGCCTAGTGGTGATGGGAAGACCTCGTAAAGTCGTACCCCCTCTACCATCTCCTTCCACTCCTCTGCTAGCACCACCTTTCAGGGTGCTACTCCGATCACGGCGCTGCCTCTTCCACGGTGGTGCACCTACTTCCTGCCCGAAGTTCTCCACATGCCTGGTCAGGCAGTCCCATGCCCAGTGTCCTCGCCCATCGCAAGTGTAACACCAACTCTCTCTAGGCTGCATTGGTTCCCTCTGACCCCACTATGGTGTACGACCACGCCCCTGAGTCTGGTCGTCAGAAATCCACCTACGTCGGGGTTCTGCTTTTCGATGCCCGCTAGCTGCGGTAGACGTCTCGGCTCCAACGTGCCTGCTGCCACCACCAACTCTAGAACGTGATAGGAATCTCTCTGTCACCAGAGCCTGCTCTAGCACCCTGGCCTATGTGGAAATGACCAAGGGTACTATGACAACACGAATATCTCAATGGAGACCCTGCTCAAACTTCCGCGCTCGGATGTTGTCTTCATGGACCAAGTTTGGGTAAAAGCGTGCACGGTCTGCGAAACTAGGTGCATACGCGGCCATCGTCATCCCTCCCTGGTGAAACTGCAGGTGCTCATGAATCTAAACGGAGCATAAGAAGGAGGGGAAAACTCCTCATGAAACAACAATTGAATGTCACCCCATGAAAGCAGCGACGCGTCAAGAAACTGAGCCACTAGACTCCACCGACTCCAAGCTGCTCCGTGGAAAAGGGTGGCGGCCAAAGCCACCATAAGATCTTTCAGAGCCTGCACATGCCTGAAGAGGTGAACCACTGTCTCTAGCCAAAACTCTGCTACATGATGGTATGGCTCACCAATGGACCTCAGAGGTCTCTGTCATTGGAACTCACGGTGCGCGCTCAACCTGCACTCAAGCCTCGTCTTCTCTGTTGGAGATGTCTACTGCTCACCAGGTGGGGGTGCTGCTACCGGACCACCCGATAAAAGGGGCTCGCATGATGGGTCATGGACTAAAGCCTCATAGCTTACAGGTTCATCGTCACGAACCAAAGTTAGTATCCTGGCTGGCTATCTTCGCAGAGACATCCTGAATGTTATCAAGGAGTTTCGCAGTCAGATGAGCATATATGTATATAACAATAACCACAACGATGGGGAGATGGCTCAATAAGGACAGTCAAAGACTCAATCCTATGTGATGCACAATCAAATTTTCCATACAAAAAGTGTCTCAGCATGCCGAGTTGACAAGAGGGTTATCAAGGTCCTGGTGAATGGTTACGTCGGTCGCCGCACCATCACTGGACTCCCTGTCCTGAGAGCTGCTCCCGAGACACATTAACACTATTGCCCTAAATCCCAACCAATTCATTTTTATAAACGTCCGAACAATGTCCCAAAGAATGAACCACCTTTGATACCACTTTGTCACGACCCGACCCTACCCGAGCTCATGCCGCAACTACCCCTTACCCGCCCCATAGGCCAGGGCCTGTCGACCAGCACTGAATGCACAAAAACTCGAGAAGGCCTTTACCTATGTACGTGTACACACACATGCAGCACACTCAATGCAAAAGTGCGGAGTAAAAATAAAAGAAAAGTACCAACTACTATAAATAAACCACAAGAGTGAATTGACCTCTAAACAGTACAAAGAAAGTGCCGAGGTAAACTGAAAATAAAAAGGAAAAAACACGCGCCCAACCTAAAAAGTGCCACAACCACGCAACAGGTGGACAAAAAGTAAACAGCTGGAAGGGTCCCCCACCTGGAACCCTCCTCCGACCACCGCACGCTATCCAAGCTCTTGAACTCTTAAGATCCGCTGAAGTCACGACCAACCTATCCGTCGTCTACAAGGGCACACCATGTCCGGGCAAAGCCCAAGCAGGGGTGAGTATAAATATTCTTAGTAGGATACCTCAAAGGCTCAAGGGAGCCACAGAGTAAGTAATAAAGGTTGAGCAGTAGATCTAACAAGAAAAAGTAAAAGAGAACAACCGAGAGTGTAGTGATGAGTAATAGTAGAGAGTGCAGCTCAACCCAACAAGAGGAAAGAATGTGGAATCGTCTAGACACAAGGAGCTGGGAATGGTGATAAGATGAACTTCTCATCAAGTCTTCGCTACCTATAGAAGTAGAGTAGACTCGTCTAACCATGACAAGCTGGACACAGAAAGCACGTGGCATACCCCACACGTATTTGCCTCTCCTGTAATGAGAGTAACCAAACCCAAGAAGTGGGTACTTGAATAAGGTATATACATATTCATATGATCAAACAAGAAGCTAAAACAAGATGGTAAGGGGATCACTATCCTGTACCTCAGCCCATGAAAGTGAGTAACCAACAATACTAGAAATAAACACTATCGATACCCAGCATCCCGCACGTCTGCCCCGAACTACAAGTCAAGGGGCTCAAATCACCGCACCTCGAATCTATCCACATTGGGCGGCACTGAATCGCCCACATGGTTTTTAGGTCGCGTCGCAAGGACACATCTCAGTGGGGAAATCACCCCTCGTACCTGAGAGTTTCGAGTTATGTCACCCCACACCTCGTCACTGAGACACGTTCGAGAGGTCTTTTCAAAGTTAAATCAATCACATCACCGACCCGTACAAACAAGGGTCCCGCTCCGATATTCACGGAGCAAAGCCACAGACTAGCCTAGTATAAAGGACTGAGTCTGAAATACCATCAGGTGACCCACTACCCAGCCCTATTGGAGGGTAATTCATGATAAGATATCAGGTGACCCACTGTCCATCCCTTCTGTACGGTAAACCCTAATACATCATCAGGTGACCCACTGCCCAACCCATCGGGAGGGTAGACCTGGAATAAGTCGCGGGGTGACCCACTGCCCAGCCCTACTGGAGGGTAGACCTGGAACAAGACGATGGGTGACCCACAGCCCAGCCCTGCTGGAAGGTAGACCCTCAAGAGTCGTTGAGTGACCCACTGCCCAGTCTCTACTAGAGGGTAAACACAAGGAGTGTCGTCGGGTGACCCACTACCCATTCTTTGCTGGATGGTAAACCTTAGGAGTGTCGTCAGGTGACCCATTTCCCAGTCTCTGCTTGAGGGTAAACCCTTGGAGTGTCGGGTGACCCATTGCCCAGTCTTTGCTAGAGGGTAAACCCAAGAATTCAGTGAGCAACCCACTCCCCATTCTCTACTGGAGGGTAAACCCAAAGAAGTCGATGAGCAAACCACTGCCCATTCTATGCTATAGGGTAAATCCGAAATTTCTATGGCCATCCATACTGGATGGTACAACACTGGCCAACAGAACTCGTAGTGGGTATCACACCACAAAACAAATCCAGAACAAAACTAGGGGAAACCACTCAACCCTGCTGGTCTAAACCATCGTGAACTGGAGTACCCTCTATGTCGTGAGAGGTCAAAGGTACGTAAAACAGAACACGACATGCACATGGGGCCCACACGATGTGTGGCCCCAATTCAACTCCAACCAAGCGCACAAACGTTCTCAGGTACAACCACAATGTGTACCTCCAAGAAAACAAGTATACTCCCAGAGTACACCACAAACCTAGACCAGAGGCTATCGTACACACGATACCCAATTTAAATGAAAAGGAATAAACGTAACAACTCCAAGTTGCATCCTCATCAGTCTAGGCACTGCCGACTACATTTCATTAAACATTACTTCACTCTCCCAAGAATGAACACGATCACAAGACAAATGTACACTACAAACATGGTAGAAGAACCACCATGGGGCACCTTCTCATTTACACATTTAATAAGACCACTTAAGTGGCTCCCTTCAACTAAACAGATTACACTGTTGTAATCCTCATGAAAAAATACGTGAGATCGACTACTTACTCGCTTTGAATGGATATCCAACAAAAACGTTTCCAACACCGCTTTACGCCTGAATGGTGTTGCGTGGTCTCGAGCCTCGACCTTGAAAATAGACGGGCGCATCGCACCATTGTGATCCCCCTGGGAAAACACGTCGAAAGGACTACACACTTGAGCAGAATGGATATTCTGAGAAAAATATGCATTTCATCGTACCGCACACGAGTGGTGCTTCATGGGACCTGCACCCCGGTCTCGAAGCACTACGAATGGACCAAACTATTGCGATCCTCTCGAAAAAGTACACAAGTTTCACTAATCAGTTGTCCGAAACGGACACCTGGTGATAAAGCTGGAAAATCACCATCAACTCCCAAAACGGCCCTCGCGGAGCCCACACCAGCATGCGGAATTAGAGCGGAGAGATATCACCATTGCAATGCCCTCATAAAAACACCCAAAAACGACTTCTCGCACTCCCCGAATGGACGCCCGATGAAAAAGTTATAAAACTCTGTACGCAGCTCAAAAGAAGGGTTGTGGGACCCATGCCTCAGCTCCGTTATCAACGACCGAACCCACACTGGGAAACTCCTGCTCAATGCCAGGGTCGCAACACCACTGACCGCTAGAAATTTGGACATCGGATGTGTTCGCGTCGTCCAAAACAAAAATCCCTAGAAAAAGCGCCCAACCTCTTCATGGCATCTCACGCTTCTGAGGCCCCTGTATCGGGGATTACAATCACCCGAAACCATCTCAAAATATTCCTCCCATTTCGAGGCACGCGCCGCCGCAGACGGCTCGCGAAACCGACTCTCAGTTTATGATTTATTAAAATATAAATCATTTTATAATAATAATAAAAATAATAATATATTATTACTATTATTATTATTATTATTATAACCCTATTTTTTATTATGATTTTATTTTTTTATTTTTTTTATCCAAAACCAGACCGGTCGAATGGACGGTCTTCTCCCTCGTCAAGAACAGGACCAGCATTTGTGGGTCCTCTGTCTGCCAGTCGGGGTCCAAGGACCCTGGTCTTCTCCGAAAACGACCGGCCCAAGGGCCGGTCTACCCATGCTCCGTGCCCAGCGCCTGCAGCCGATGACCACTGCTACGACTTTGCCCAACCGCCTTGCCCCGCCGTCCGCGCCTCACTACGCTCGACCGCCGACGCTCCACGGCTGAGCCCACTACCTTCCATCGCGCTCGCCCGACACCCCCTACCCTCAGCCGTCTGCCGCCTACGAGTCGCGGCCACCGCTGCCGTAGCCCTCTCTGCTGCCGCCTGCCGAGAGGAGCCTCCTGCTACTAGAGCTCTCAAATCTGGCCGAAAAAATCTCAAAAATCCTCTCACCTTCGGCGGAAAATTGCGTTCTACTCAGAAGCCAGAATTTAGATCCAAACATGGCATCAAAAATCTTATAAAAAGTACTATGCGTTTATGGGATTTTCACGTAAATCAGACATCAATTCAATAATGAAAATTTAGGATGAACATGGTGTGGGAAATTAAAATAGAAACAAGATCCTACCCATCGGGTGAAGCCCGATGCTTTGCGTGGAATCCTCTAACTACAACGCCTTAAAGAGGAGAGAGAGGTGGAGCTTGATGGAGGATAGGTCTTTTCCCTGGTTGAGTCTCCTCCTACCAGAGGATTGAGCAAGGAGATGGGGGGGGGGGTTAATAAAGAAAACTAATTACAATTTAATTAATTTAAATCCCCAAATTAACGGGCTCTTGAAACCCCGACGGGGTGGAGGTTATGCCTCCCCTTGGGTAAACACCACCTCCCAAGCACAATGGCTTCCTCAAAATTCCAATCTGATACCCCGTTAAAAAATAATTAAACTCAACATCCAAGGCCACCAAATTACGAAAACGCCCCTGGTGGAATTTTCCACAGACGGCATGCAGCCGCAAAATGTAAACTCCTATTAGGGTAAACGACATGCTCTGAACTCAACGGTGCCCTCAGTTTCCCCATCTGAGCCATCATTTAAGAGATACTATGTTTAACCATTAAACAGATAAATTAATTATTTAATTTATTCGTATCATGGTCCGAAAGCGAGCGAGGGGTCCCAAATTCCCGCGTCGACATGCTATATGTCGTTCCTAAGGTAAAAACCCCATTCCGGAACCATACGTACAATCATATCTTTGATCCAGATCACTATTTAGGATTTATCCCATTTATTTGATGTTCCCAGTTTGAACACACTACAAATTTAATTCCAGTCACACTGGGGCTCAAAATCGCACGTCGTCTGAAGGCGCTGCTCTGGAATAATATCAATAATATTCCAAAGTCTTTCATAGAAAAAACAGGGTTCTAACAATGGAATATCATTTTCTTCTACATGTAATACTCTCTCATTATTCATAATGGTTCATAATGAAAATGTGAATTAAATAAATTATATCCCCAGGGTGTGTCAAAATAGGTGTATAGTAAGGGAACACTCACCATGAACTAGAATGATATCGCACATATATTTGATCAACTATTTTCTAGGTTATTACCCATAAATGCATCTATGTCATAACCATGCCCACATGTACAATGAAGACATAAATATCATTCTAGGGAAACCAAAAAATTTTCACCTTACCAAAACTATTATGTTTTTATCCCAAAATTAGATATATCATCAAATTATATCATAAGGTTATATTGCGAAGTATTTTTTTTAAATCTAGTTCATAGAGTTTTTGCTAAACTTACTTGAATACAAACATTATGAACCCCAACTCTAGTAAACCATTGTCAATGTCTTTTTTATTACATTGACAGTTGACACAAGTGATCATATCCCAAATTACCAAATATTTTTGTAGTTTTGGTAAACTAGATAAATATATTTTCCTCATTTAATATTGGAAATAAAATATAAAACATAGTGAGATTAAATATTTTGAAACTATAAACTCAATCAAAATTTCATTCTTCTTATAAATGGTAGTGGAAAAAAATATAGGGTTGGGTTAGGTTCTATGTAAGGGAAAAATAAAATGGAAACTATCATAAAAAAATAACTCATAATCATTATGTAAAGATAAATAATAGAAAACTCATTCCATTTTATAAATAAATTTTTCACAAAATTCATCCATGGAAGGTGTAAATAAAATGGATAAGGGTGTCCTTTTACAGGTGAGGGGAGGCGTACTCTTGTAATTACATAATGTTTTAAATTAATATAATATAATTTTAATGTAAAATGAATCTAAATTGATATAATTAGAATATAATTTGATTATAATTTGAAATAATCTCATAACATAATATTTGGATAATTTTTGGTGATTTTTGACACTTATCTATTAGTTTTAACACCTAATTAACCCTTTTGACAATTATTATGATATCACAGTTGTTTATTATTTAGTTGTCTTGAAAGTTAATATAATAGGAAAAGATACTTATAAAAGGAATATGGTTGATATTATGAACCATATAAAATTATAAATTCTGAATATAATATTTTTTGAATTTCAAATGATTTAATAAAATTCTGTTTTTTTAATACCATTAATGTCATTTTTTAAGTTATATAAAATATTATAATATAATATTAATAAAATTCTTGTAAAATTGTTCAAAAAAAAATTTATTCAAATATAATCGTGTAATTGTCTTAATATAATCATCCAATAATTTTTTTATTAGGTTTAGATGTCATTTTAAAATTTATATTTTGGTTTATCCCCGGGGATAATGTGTTTTTTATTTAACTATAGTAATGGTTTTTTTCAATTTTAAAGGGTTATAATTTTACTTTACACATGAAAATTGGATCATAAATGGAAAATGAATGATTTTTTACCATTTATATTACTAATTATAATCATTAAATATTTTTATGTTTTTTAAATAATTTATTATAATATTATTTAACATAAAATATTATTAATGTCCTTATTAACAATACACATTTAATTTGACTTAAAAGTCATCAAGATGGTATTTTAATTTGAATATAAAAATTCAAAATATACTTAATATGTTAAATTTATCTATATGTTTCACGGGATACTCGAAGTAACCCAAAAAACATTACTTATATAAATTTTTTAAAATAACATACTTTATTTTTCTACTACTTTCACATGCACTATGCCAACATTGCATTAGAATTTAAGGATTTTATTTCATTATTAAAAACTTAAAAAATTACCATCATAAAAGTAAATTAAATAATTTGAAAATAAAATTTTATATGTCTTAAAATTTTATATTTACTCATATCTATTTTGAGAAAAACAATTTAACATGTTATTTTTTGACTTTTCTAGTGTTGCACAAGTAATTTTAGAAGGATTTGGATAAATCACATGTTATATAACTCAAAAAAATTTTATATTAATGAAATTAATAAATAATACTTCATAATTTATAACTAAGATGACAAAATACTTCTTATATCTAAAATATTATCTTTAGGATACCGAATTTTACTTTTCTTTTGTCACGTAAACATTATGTCAAAACTAAAAATGATTTTCATGTTTATCAAGAAATAATTTATAATTTAAATATTTTGAATAATTTTTCCATTATTTTTGTATGATATTATTATAAATAATTTATTCCAAAATAATAATTATTTTTATATCATATTTATGTCCTTGAGATATCATAAAATATATCGTATTTCATAAACACTGTATGATTTTTATTATTCAAAATTTTTTAACTTTTTTGGAAAAATATTAAAAATAAATCCTAGGAAAAAATTGAATTTATAAATCCAAAAATTAAATAAATTTAATCAAATTAAATTCCTATAATTGGAAGAAATCATTTTTAATATAAATTTATAAAACACAAGGAAATTCAATTTTTATAGAAAAATGTGTTTTAAACATAAAAACTAGTTTATATGAAAAAAATGAATATTTCAGATTTAAATATAATTAATTAGATTATTTTAAATAAAATGCGTTATATTTTAATTTAATATCAAATAAATAATATTTTGGTAATTTAAAATTACTTGATTCAATGAAATGAAGTGAGACCAATTGAAATAAATTTATTTTCCATTGTTCACTCACTATTTCATAAAAATACCAAAATTTAACCCTAAGATATTTTTAATTTAAGAAATTTAGTAATTTTTATAAAATAAATTCTCTAAACTTGGAATAAATTAATTATATTTTTTATATTCAAAATGAAATAAAATCATTTTTAAGCATAAATTGACATCACAATAAATTGAGTGTTTATTTACTAAGAATCCATCCAGACATTTGTATTGAGTAGGACCATGATACATATATCTCATAATGGAGTTACATATATTCATATCATCTAATTAAATTTCTAGGTTATGATTGTTAAATTTTAATAATAATATTTTTTAATTATATCAATTTGATTAAATCTTAATGTCGCATATTAAGAAATATATCACGATTATTATTTTATTGAACTAAATTTTGGATGTGTCACAAAAGGGGTTAAATGATGATAAAAACGTGATAGGAATTGTGACTACAGCATAAGGATATTAATTTTTATTTGAGGATTTATCTATGTAAAATGGGGAATCCCTCTATAGGTGTGCTGACATCTATGGTTGAATCATGTGGAGACAAAGTGTAGAGATTCCTCATAATGAGTTTTTTTGGATGAAAAAATGGTATGAAAAAGGTACCAAACCCTAGTGAAAAGTTTCATGTTCATATAGTTATCCTAAATCTTTTTATAATATTTTAGCCAATTTAAATATGATTTATTATATTTTATATGAATCAATGTTCTATAAAATATTCAATGATATAAAATCTGGTATATTTTAATTTGGGAATTAAATGGATTTTTTAAATCCTAAAAAATCAAAAGTTGAAGGAGGTAATGAAAAAAATTAAATTTTAAGAATTTTTATTAGTGGGAAAAAATTAGAGGAGTTATTTAAAAATAATTTGGTTTGTTTCATGGACATGTGATTTTTTCAATGAGAATGAAAACCATGATTTATTTTTCATTATTGATGGTAGTACAAGAAAGGGATATGGTGGGATAAGTAAGGATTAATGTTGACCCTGAAAAAAATAGAAGATAACAATTACTATGAAGATATTTTTGCTTCTAAATATCTAGGAAAGGAATAAAAATTGCAACACCCTCAATGTATTAGTGATTATTTTTAAATATTCCAATAAGTAACCTATGAGTTGCACAAAATTTGTATTTCCATTTCATCAATAGTAATTAAGATATCAAGATAAGATATTGTTCCTAAGATTAGTAGTGATCCCTTATTAAATTCATGTAATAACCTTATTACAATATGTTATAACCTTGGAACATCAATACAATGATGATTCATGATCATTGGATTTTCACTTTTGAGTGAACCAAGTAACATCTCAATATAAATAATTTTTTTCCCTACCTTTACTAGTATATGTGTTAATAGAATGGTTGAACAATTTTATTACTATTGTTAACCCATGAGTAATATCCAAGAATAGAAAATAAAATCACAACCTAATTTATCCCTACCCAGTTAGCATGTGTTCGGATATAGTTGTAATAATATAGTCGTTTTTGAGTTGTAGAAGAAAATATAATGGAACTTATAAAAAAACATAATGATATTGTAAAATTCTTGAAAAAAGAACTTAAAGAAACTTTTAAAAAATATTTTCCGCAAAAGTTATGTCTGGATGACTTTTAAAACAATAAAGAGTCTAAATAATTTAATCCTAATTTTAAAATGGAAAATAAGAAGAAATGTGTAGTGGAAGATACAAAATATATGAAAGTGAATAAAATTCCATTATAATATTTTTATATTGTTTTTATAAAACCTCCATCAATGAAAGAGTTATGTAGAGACGAATGGTAATATGATAATTTAAAATATATTACTTATTTTTCTTTCAAAATAATTAAATAAAACATTTTTCTGGTAACAAATAATATTAATATGGAGGAGAAAGATATATTATAGAGTATTGAACTATTGTTAACTTCATATTTTATAAAGAAATAGATCCATAAAAAATAATATTTCAACCAAAAAAATAAATTTTTCATCAAGTGGAGAATAATATAAAATATTAAAAATTAAATCGTCATACTATCTCAAACTTGTAAAAAATAGTCGACAAAAAAGTATTATGGATCAATTAAAATATCTGGATTCATGAAAAGACCTTTTGACTTTGGTAAAATATCAATAAAAAAACCATAAAAAATAGAATACAAAATATAATTTAAAAGAAATTGAATCATATATAAATTGATATGATATCTCAATAATGAAACAATTAAACCATATAAATGATAACAGTTTCATAATATGAAACTTCTCTCGAGGAATTATAATTAAGTCAATGAAACCCCATATTAACAACATAATTGATAAAATAAAATCATTTGGAAATGTGGTAATGGGAAATAAATGTAAATACCTAATAAAAACATGAAATAAAATTCCAAAAATAATAGTATTTAATAATCCAAGCATAGAATAAAATATTTAACTATTATTTGTCTTTTTTGGTACAGAGCTCTGGGTTATAATACATTTTTCATTTGTTCATCCTCCCATAAAAAGTCAATTTATAGTAATAGTAGTTTAGTAATTATTTCTTAAATTCCATGTTCATTCCATCGATTTTTTTGGTATGCTTCGTAATAATGAAATCCATAAAGATATTTCTTTATTAATTTAAAAAAACATATGTTATTATATTAATAATTTGTTAATTATTAATATCCAAAATATATATCTATTAATAACATTACAAAATTATTAATATAAAATATTTCAAATAATTATGTTTTCATAACCACCCCTGACAGAAATATAGAGAATTGTCTAAATATGTGGTAAAACTAACTCAAAAAATAACATACTATAATCAATGGATGATTATAATTATGAATTAATTTTACATTAATTATATTAATCCAAAATTATAATGATATTATTAACATATAATTAAATTTAAAAATTATAATATTTAATATTTACAGGAAGATGATAAAATAAAAAAGAAAGAAATAAAGTAATTACTTACACAGATGAAATCATATCATCTATTGGAATCCATATTAGTTTTGAAGTATTTGGGACATAATTTTCCAAAAAAAGTGAAAAAAAATTTAGTGAGAGTTATTGGGTAAGTAAATATGGTAGATTATATTTATTAATTCAAAATTAATTTCTTTTTCATAAATGGTGATGGAGGGACTCTTTTATAAGTCATGATAAGTGTGATTTTCATAAATATCCATTCTATTTTTGAGTTATCTAAATAATATTTCTTTGAAAGTCACTATAAATTTTCAAAAAAATTAATTTAGTTCTATAATGTTCACTTCATACATTTTAGTGATATTTTTTTACACATTTTAGATCGTTACCCCTTAATTCCACCCTTTTACCTCTTTTCACCTTTATAGTGGTAACTAGATTTTTTCCTCAGAAAAATATTTTTTTGGATAAATGTTATCATAAAATTATTACCTAACTCTTAAATTATGATTCCAAATATGAAATATTTTTTATTATATTCAATCTATAAACTCAATAAAAAACAATTTTAATAAAATAACACATAACACATAGAAAGTGTGTTTTTAGAAAAATGTATTTTTAAGCATAAAAATGAATTTATTATTATTCCTTACCTCGTAATAATCATAATATGAATTTTATATTATTTAAATATATATATATATATAGAAAATATATTTCATAAAAATAATTATTTAATAGTGATCAGTTTAATTTATTAAGATAAGAATAATCTTGAAAACAAATCTATGAAAATATATTTTTTGAACATTAAATGTATTTATGCTTGTTTACTGCCAATTGATAATAAAATTATTAATGTAGGTTAATTTTTTTATATATAAAAATTATATTTCATTAAATTTAAAAATAAAAATATTTGAAATGTAACTTTTAAATAGAAAAAAAACTTATAATAGAATTATTTTTTTATAAAATATATTTATTTAGCCCTAAAAAATTAATTTATTATTCATTATAGCCACATAATTATTATATTCGATATTTATTATTTTTTATAATTGAAATTCCATGAATTTTATCAATTAATTTTAGTGATGTAATTATTTTAAAGAAATGAATTTAAAAAAAATACATAAATTTTAAAAATTATTTTTTTCAAATAAATGGTATTTCTCCAAGAGAAATAATATATTTTTATTTTATTTCAGTTGTTGGAGCATTTTTTATGAATTTAGGATTATAATAATCCATGTTATGTAAAAATATATGGGTTTTAATACTTGGTTCCATATACTTTTATAATAAGGTTCCTTTTTGAGTGAATAAAATGTTATTAATTAGATTTATATGTTGTGCGATTTATTTGATACCGCAATTTCTATTTATTTGAATGAATAAATCATGTGTCCTGGGAAATTAAAAAACACAATTTAATATAGAATTTTTATATTTATTATTCATAGAAATTTCCTAGTTAAATAAATTACCATTAATAAGTTTTCAAGAAAACACCAAATACATTATTTTTGACCATTTAAATAACTGAAACCTCCTATCATTCACAGAAACATGTTTCTAAATGACATACAATCATGAAAATTACATGTGAAACCATATTTTATGTATGAATAATATATGCATCCTTATCATTATACAATGATAAGTGAAAAAAAATTAAAACTCATAAACATGGTACATTACCAAAATATTGATAAATAAAAATAGTAAACATTTAAAAGAATTGTATAAACACTTTAGAAACATAGATTCCCACCCATAGTCATACCACCATAGAATAAATAAAACTTACATAATATGTCTTTACTGATCCTTTATTCAGTTTCCATATCTTAAATAGTATGAACAATAATGATAGGGCATTGATTCTACTTTATATCATCCCTAACACAATTACCAATCAACATATCCTATTGGAGTGCAATGTGACATCCAAAAAACATATCTATATACTAGAAGATGTTAACTAGTGTAAAGAGTTATATAAATAAACTTATGGAGAATATAAAACCAGTATCATTGTAAGAAATAATTGGTAAATAACTCAATATCTAGAAAAACATAACACTATATTACAATCGATGTTATTATAGTGTAAAGTGCATCGTAATAAGATCATATTCCATGCTATGAAATAAATTACATATGAATGTCCTACAATAATACATTGATTCAGGATTTCAAAGTGGACTATTTATTAGTTAATTAATAAAAAACTAAAAATAATAAAATAATGATGCCTAACCATTATCCTTGACCTCACGTGGCAGATATTTCTAAACATCCATTGAGATGTTCTAACTCGATCACCTATACTAGGGACCCTACATTAACTTCATATATTAACATAAATTCTACATATCCAGTTGGTATATGTGTAGGGTGTGAGTATAAAAACTATATGGAAACCATTAATAGTTACCCTAATAATAACAAGTATATATGTTCATGCATACACCAAATAAAAATAAATATTTAAATATTAAATTCAAATTATAATAAAATTGTTGGATACTACATAAGGATCATTGAAAATAAAATCATACCTATTTTTATTAGGGATGATTTAAATTCTAAAAAAATAATTTATGATGTTTATTTACAATAATTTCTGCAATAATATCATGAACTTCTTAGAGAATATTGTTGTCACAAATTCCAATTGGTTCATATAACAATAAAATAGGTTATAACCTTACTGAACCCATTTCTAGGTATTCAAAACATTATTGCAAAATAATTCAAATGATAAATATGTTATCATTAAATAGGATGCTATTTCATCTAAACTAGAAACTTCAATTGATCTCAGAGTTATACACTCTACCAGAAAACATAAATCATTCTACGGGTGCAGTATATCCCACATGGTATACAAATTTAATTTCAGGTTATAGTACCTTCCACCTTGAATACTAGCTAATGTTAGTGGGAAAACATCTCACTTGGAATAATCACTGAATCCCATTGGTATAATTTCCTAGTATGCATACTTAATCTAAGGGGGATCCATATCTAACCTAGCATATTTAATCATTCTCAGGGGTAGAATATACCACCTGTTATACTCACATAATCTTATGTAGATGTATATCTCACATGTAATACTTACTCACTATGAGGTGACATGATGTTTAACATTGAAAACTCGATCAATCACTTGTGGAAGCAACTGTGATATGGAATACTCACTCAATCTCAAGGTGAAATACATCCTCTCTAGAATAATCCCATAATATCATGGGGTATTATATCCCATTCATCATAGTAAATCAATGATAGAGGTTATTAAAACAAACATAACTATGATATATATTTATTATAGGTCATATTTTTTTCATTTCGTTGATGTTTCCAAATAACAGGGTTGATACTCTCATCCATTCTTTATTCCAGTAAACCGCTACATGAAAATACATTGTCAGAAGTAAACATCTTTATATAATCACTATGATTCCCAACCCATATATCCCCCATGTCAATTTATTTACATATCATGTTCCCCATATAATAATATAACCCTTATCTAGGACCATATGATACAATTTAAAATTCCAATTCCCAAGGCTACAATGTAGACCCATCGTCACCAACCACACAACTCTATACCCCTCAGTAGGTCATAATTCATAATATTTGATAAAAAACCAATAATATATAATATATATCAATTATATATTATAAATAACCTCTCACATGGTTTCATAAATAATACATCACCACCAACTCCTCCCATCCACTAAAACATGGGAAAAGAACCCTAAAATCAATTCATTTGTTCACCCTTAGTGGAAATCCTTTTCCTATTACTTTTAATCAAATAAGTCCATTGAAAATGTCCATGTTCAAATGCATATGATATCTATCATGGATAAAAAACACTAATATTCATGCATTGTGAACCCAAATTTGTCTACCACTTTCCCTATGATTTTAAACATTGTATTTTATCACCTCATATATTTACTTACATAAACACTCAATCCTTCACCCAAAGAAAAAATCCCTTCATGATTTTTATAAATATATAACCCAATTTCATATCTTAAATGGGGTAAAGGAGAAGCTCAAATTATAATATACTTCTTGATGGATCACCATAACAAACCTACTAGGTCTGTCCTAATAAACCATATTGATATTTTCCCTCCTTAGCTCATGTTTTTGTCAAACTCACGTACTTCACCTTATTTTGATTTTATTCATTGCACATATTTTTATATAAATTACATAAAATCATAGATCACTTAACTAAAATAAGAATCATCCTTAAATTTTTTTAATAATACATTGATTATGGCTATTTTGACCATAATTCCATCAATAAGCTCTTAAATAATATAATAGGCTTTAAAATTAATTATAAACAATTTATAATTCATATGTACAATCAGTCCAATTAGGAATTGTAGGGTAAATTCACACTAATAAATGAAGTGATGCTAAAATAATATGTAACAAAGTATGGACACCTCAAGAGTGAATCCAAATCTATTAAAAGTAAAATCCAAAAATGAATATCTTAATTCATATATAAATTTCATAAAATATGAAAGAAATAAAGAATTACACTTTTTGGGTATCTTTACCCATGTGAAATATTATTAAAAATTGGTAAATTTTCCTCCCTTGGACTCTAATAGAAACTAAGAGATAAATTCCTATAATCCTGGAGTGATCTTACCATAATAGAGAGAAATTATATCTCAAATTCTATAATGATATACTCTAAATTAGAGTGATAATAATATGAATATTATATAATAAGTCATGATATAAGATAAAACTAATGAACTAGAAATGCCTTAAACACTGTAGATCAAAGTGATAATTGTAGGTATGGGAATAAATCAAAGATGGGTGAAAACCCCCTTTGAATCAACATTATGATCCCAAACCCGATGGGGATTTAAAAAGAAAATGGAAAAAATTCCCAAACTATCCCCTTTTAGATGGATGTTGGGAAAGGAAACCAAATGTCTAGTTGTCCCCACCAGACATATAGGGGAGACACTTGATCCCCAATGACACTTACCAAACACTGAGTAGTGTGGATTGCAACCACTACCTATCCACTAGAACTTTGGGGATCCCACTAGCCAATTAGTTTCTAACTGATGAATCCATCGATCCTCATTCACCAGATATAAGAAATCACTTCAAAACTTCTCAACCAAATATTTTACTATAAAAATAAATATCAAATTATCAAAAACATGTATATAACCATATCTAATGATCTAGATTAAAATTTACAATATCATATAAGTTTTATTTCTACAAGGTCATTGTCATATCTCATTCTTTATCTAAAATGGAATTCTTTGGTCATCAAAATTATTGTAAAATAATTAATCATAAATTAAATATTTATACATCCTTGTTTTTAGGCCAAATTTTCATGGTTTATAGAAATTAGACCTGACATTGGAAGAACCATGGAATAAAAAAAATTGACATGTTATGGTATATATAAATACCATATAATAAAAATTGAATTTTCTTCTAAACCTTATCACATTTCACGGTGTATCCATTGAGTAATTATTTGTCCAAATTGTTTTGGAAATGAAACCAAACATTGTTTGGGGTTTCGTTATATAGATTTTTCTAAAATTTTCTTATAGAACATCACTGGAATGGTCCCCAAAATCAACACGACTTTAGACATTATCAAAATTTATTTTGATAAAATGATTTTTTATATATTGTTCTATCTCATGTAAAATAATTCAATTATTAATTTATTTGTGAAATAAATATTTAATATTCTTTTATATAAATTCATTATATTATGAGAACAATATGATTTAGATTAAATAATCTATACTCATTATAATTTTAAATCATGTAAGTTTTATAGGATATGTATGACATAATGATTTATTATCCATTAAACTAAGATTATAATTTATTATTTATGTAATAAATTTAATAGTAATTGGTTTTTTTATTTATATATATTTGGTGTGTCTGGAACCAACCCATGATGGGGCTTGATCCATAACAACCCCAAGTCTGCCTCCATAGGCTAGAGGGTGGCGAAAAGTGAAAAAATAAATATCTAAGATGGGAGTCCTTAACCTAATTAAATATACCCCCACATAAGAACATATAAATTAATTAGCGAAAATTAATAATAAAAAAAGGATGCAATAACTAGAAATTAAATAGAGTATGCAAAACCAAAAGGGTTTACAACAGTATGACTGTACAACTGAAATGTAAAGGGGAAAAATACACACCCAATTAGAAATATGTCCCAACATTGAAAAACTACAACATTCAAATGTTGTGAGAACCCATCTTATGATCTCCAAGATGTGACTATTTTCTGTGGTCCAAAGTACTAGGTATCCCTAGGATCTTATGAATTCACTGCCAAACTCTCTATATGTGCGAGAAAAATCCATATTGGGGTGATTGTATACATACCTAGTAGGAATCTCCAAAATATTAAGGGGGCCAGTAAGAGATACAATATCAATATTATGATAGTAGATAATACACGGGATGAAAGATACAATGAAAGAGATCATCTTCAGGCAAACCAAGAAAGGGTTACCTTGTCCAAACACAAGGGTCTCAACACGGTGTGTAGATAAACTATATTTTGAGTCTTTTCCACCAATAATAGTATAGCAGACTCATCCAAGCATAAAAAGATAAACATAAAAGGAACATGTCCTAACCCACGGGACTTCGTTACCTATGAAAATAAAGTAGACAAATCCAAAGGAATGAATACATATGAATATATATATGTGATTATTAAAAACAAGACCAAGTGAGAATGAAATAATATCTCTATCTCATAGCTCAGCATAAGAAAATATTCATCAATAGTTCTAGATGTCCATCAACGATGCCCAAACTGTCAAACATTTTCTCATAAGAAATTGTGTAAAGTCCCTAGTAAATATACCACATAAACAAGGGGTAAAAAAATAAAAGTAGAGGACCCCTGCCCTATTGTGTTTGAGGTTCCACTCTATAAGTATCCCTAGAGGGCCAATACCCTAATTCATTATGGGATTCCACTCTAGTGTAACAAATACATGAACCCTATTCGATAGGGGGTTCCATATGGTAGGTAGAGGACCCGCTCCCAAGCTAATGGGGGTTCCACTCAATAGTTTGAGATCCCATGGCCTGGTGTGATATGGAATTTTCACTTGGGTCATCAAGGAACTACACCCCTATCTGAAAAGGGTGTTCCACTTGGTAAGGTAGAGGACCCAAACCCATACTAATGTAATGGTTCCACTCTATAGGCCAATGACCCCAACCTTAGTTTGATAGGGGGTTCTACTCTGGTCATCAAGGACCCGCACCCGATCTTATTGAGGAGTTCCACTTAGTAAGGTATATTTTGAGGATTATCACCCATGATAATGAGGGGGTGTTCTATTCTAGTGTCTCTAGTGATCATCTAACTGATCACTACCATCGTTAGGAATCACCTAACAAATATCCAGACTAGGAACATTCTAAATCATATCCCAAAATCGTCATCTGAGGGAACTATCACATTATATATGAAAAAATACTTGATATAGGATACTCACAAGAAAAAATATGAGATAAAATTAATGAGATACAAAATATTAAAGTTTCCTTAAATTGAACCATGTGTTTCACAACATGCTAGGGGAGACACATGATGTGTGGTCCCGCTCCTTCACATGGTCGTTTACATAGAGGTACATGAATCTACTACAATTCAGGTGTACACAACCTGTTGGGGATATACATGGAATTCCCCTATAACTTAAGGTCAAACATGTGTTCTCTATCCATGTCCATGTAATTTGTCTAGTGTCTATGTACTTTAGTATATGAAATGCCTCTCCACACGGGGTGCCACCCCTGTTGTCTGGCCATGTCTGTGTAAATAGACACATGGAATGTGCCTAGTCATGTTCTACACCCGATGACTCATCCACTTTTGGAAGGAGATACATGGAATGTTGGAATTGCACACATCATTCCATACTTATAAAATTTCAAAACCCTAGCCAACAAAACTGTGGGGCTACATGCCATGTGTTCATCAAAGAACATGGTGTGTATTTGGGATTTTAGTATATTCCCAAATCTATATTACAAACATAAAATTTTGATGTTCTACTATAGACACCACATCTTTTCTGCTCAATATTTGTTGATCTAGATTCCATTCATCATTTTTGGCCATCCATTGGTCGAAAAAACAGCTCTATTGATCCATTGTAGATCTGCTGTAGTCACCACAAACCCTAGTATCAACATGTATTGAATATTCATCCTCTAATCATTAAAATGATCTCCCATATCCAAAAAACAAACCATATTTATCCTCGAATTTTTTGTTCTTACCTCATTTATTTTTTCATCACGATTTTGAGGGTTTGATCATACTCAGTACCGCCAGGTAACTTTGAAATGGGACCATAGGGTTATACTAGTGATGAATGTGAATAAATTTTGGGAGAAATACACTAAAATAGATTTTTAGACATATTTTTTCAAGAACTCTTGGAAAACGATGAAGAAACAGGATAATAATATTAGAAAATAATTGAAAAAAACAATTTAATCGGTACACTGGCATATGAAAATGCCGCAAATGGTGTAGATCTAAGAAATGTATTAATAAGTTCAAGAAATTTAATAAAAAAGGGAGTAAATGATGAATTGCAAATTCATACATAGATCTTCGATTTCTCCCCAAAAAATAACACATTCACCAATGATTTAAGGAATTCGTTTTATTTATTGTATCCTGATCTACATCAATCATGTGTTTTTGTCATCATCTGAGGTGATTCACCAATGAAAGGAGGGGAATAATATTTAGAATCACACAAAATTTAATATGGATAACCCTAGAGGTTTTTTCATAATGAAAATTTTATATATATTTAATTTAGGTTAAATTAATTAAATAATTAAATTAAATTAATTAATTTATCCACAAAATGTACTTCCAACAGGTGAGATATTCGAATGCCCCATGCTAGCCTATTTTAGGCAGCCCATAGAGTAAAAACTACATTTCAGACTCAACCTGTAATGCCCCGACCCCAGTTACCTAGAGTCGGTACATTATTACATAACATTAACATGATCGCAAGAAAGATCAAGTCTTGAATGACCGATTAGTTTAGTATCCTTGGTATAACTAGATACATTCATAAAGTTTACATTACATCAAAAAATGAAAAACTACAACAATATAGTCTCCATAGTCCAAAATCTTATCCCCTCATACTATCCCTGTAGGTCATTCATAAAATACTTCTTCATATCCTGGGAAAAATAAAACATAGAAAGGGGTGAGCTCAACTGCATATTAAGGATAACAATATAGCTGAAACTTTCATAAATAAGCATAAACATTTTAGGCAATGTATAACTTAAACAAAAGCATTTTAAAAATTGAAGTTCATCACAATAAAGCATAAATAAAATGAAATGATTCCATATAATTATTGACATGGATAATCTACTACTCGAATAATCACATGCAATATCAATTACCATGTTCATAATGATGGAATGCATAATGCCAGAATATCATAACCACATAGCCAAGGCCTCGTGCCAAGAGTACAAATAATATTTTGTCAAGGCCTTATGCCAAGACACTAGTTTGTCTCATTAAACCTACCGATGCTTTGAGGAGCTATAGCGGGCTCCACCCGTCACTTATTAAGTCCAATGGATTCCTCCTATGAACAGGTTTCAACATAACATAAACATTCGTAGTAAAACTAGGATACAAAATGTCAATACTTTCACCATAAACCATGAATGGTATAAAAGTAACCCATACATAGTCAAACATATCACAACACCTTAAATACAATATGGAAGTTTTTATCATAATAAATCAACTTCAAATAAGCTTAAAATCCATCAATGGATGTTGACATAGATGAAATCAAAACTATTTGAGGGAAATATCTATTTTTTTAAATCGTTTAGAAGTCACATAATTATAAAATAAAACATTTACTCTGAAAATATTCTTATAAGCTTGTAAGGGAAGCTTCTAAGATATTATAATGGCAGAAAATATCCACACTCACCGTATAAGTTAAAAAAAGACATTCTTACCTTAATTTTGTCGAAAAGGTTAAAAAGGACCATGTTTGGAAAATGAAGGAAAGATTCCTTTATAAACCTCTTATAAAAATTCAAACAAGGGTATTAATGACTTTAACTCATATTATATTAAATAGTAAAAATGTTTTGAAATTCATTTTTATGAAACATGGATGTGGATGATAAAGAAGTCCCAGTATATTATTACGTATAAACTACCTTGGACAATGAAGAGATTGCCAAATAAACCCTTACCTTGTACCTTTCCATGGTTTGGGGTAGGTTAACCTCCTGTATAATGGTGAAATAATTTTTATTAAACTATAAAAGAATAATATACATTAATATGATATCATATATGATCTTTTAGCATTCCTTTGTTAATAATATCTTATCATTATCATCGTTTCGGTTGTTATCTTACTCGTATATGTTTTGTTACATAAGCCGTGTTTTTTATGGATAGGTAGTATTTTATTAATATCTAGAATTATATCATGCCCTTAAACATTATTTTTAAATCATAAAATGATAATTATACTTGAATGGATAAGATGGAGAATGAATCTCATCGCATTCGTGGAGACGGTAGTCCGTACGTACGCACGAGCGACACTATCATTCTTTTGATATTAAAATAATATATAATTGGATTTTATATCATATATATATAATCATTATCATGTTATACTTATTATTTACATTAATTACACATCATTATTATACCCATCCAAATAATAATTTATTGAATAACAATTACACCATGACACGGATATGGTAAGTCGTACGTACGCACGTATGGTGACATGTCATTCAAAGGATGGATAGAATACTGAATATGGTTGTGCCATATTTATAATAACATCACAGTATATATAATATACTGGAGTTATTATTTTAGAATGGGAATAATAAATAAAGATAAAGTTGAAAAAGTAGGAAACTTGAAAGAGGGTGGTGAAAACATTATCTCTTTTTCCGGTTCTTCCTTTTGATTTGATAAAAAGGGATCCTTAGGTTGGCTTTATGATCAAACTAAGGACTCTAGGTTGAAGTGAGGGAAGTTGAGAAAGTATTTTGGCAGGGTTTGGCCGAGCCAAAAGGCTTTGAATGTGTGAATTACTGAGAAGGGGGAGTTCCCTTTTATAAGAGGGGTGCGGGGCACCTTTGGAAATGCTAGAAATATTATTTTATAATAAATTCATATTCCGTTTATAATGGCTCAAAAGTGAATTGTTTAAAGTTTAAGGTGGTTATTGGTCGAACACCACTCAACCAATATAATTTAGATAGGTTTCTGTCATTATTTTAACCATATCTTTAAGTTTTAACTCTTATTTAATTAGTTTGACACTTACCATGTCACTTTGTATTTTTATATTATATAGTTAATAAACATACTATATACCTCCAAGAGACCCCCAAGTGGTCCATTAATTATACACCTATCATGATATAAGTATCTTGGATGATACATAGATTTTTAGGAATTGAATGTAAATTAATAATATAATATTTGTTTTAAAAACTCTTTTATGTCAATTTTGACACTATTGGGTATTTTGTTTTTGAAAAATTCATAACAGCATTATTACTCCGAATTTTTTTTATAATTAATACTAATATTTAATATTAACCTAAAAAATTAGTGTAATTCATAAAAAGTATCAAATAACATTTATTTTGATATATATAATATCAATTAATTTAATATTTCATTAATTAGGTAATTTCAGCATCACCATTGTGTCATAAATAAATTAAATTATTTAATGTCCAAAAATTATAAATAAAATACCATTATATAGGAAATATTTTTATCTTTCTAATGAATATTTACAATCGAATTTATCTTATATATAACAACATGTTAAAAATGTTTAAGTAAATAAAATTTGATTTTAACTCTTTTAACTCTTCTTTGAATTAAATAATAATGAATGCCCTAATCTAATCCAAGTGGACCTAAATGATAATATTTTATTCCTATGGTTGTTTTTGGTCGATATAGACTTGTCAGATAGAATTAGGTCATGTGTTATGGTAATATTAATATCTTTTTTACCCTTAATTACCCTATTGACTTTTAACCGTGGTAAATAAAAGTAAAAAGTTACTATTCACCAAAAAATATTTTCATCTCAATGAACCACATTTTACTCCTTGATATTAACCATGTCTCTCAGATTTTTGAAATTATACTCATAGAAGCGGTAAAATTAAGTTTTATGTGAATTTCCAAATTCTCCTAGGAGGTGGGTAAAAGTCGGTGAAAAGTTCAATAAATTTTTTATATATAAAAAATTATTCTAAACGAACTCGAATTAATTACATTGAACTTATATAGGTATTATGTATATATTTTGACCTTAATTAAATTTAAATAAAATAATTATTTAAATAAAAATTTGGTTTTAAACTATAACTCAGTGTTTTTTCACTATTCATCAAAAATTGAAAGTTTTCATAAAAATACCAAAATACCACCCTAGGATAATTTTGATATTACAAATCCAAAAATGAAGTCCATTTTGAAAGATAAAATTTATAAAATTTCAAAAAGTGGGTATTACTACTCATAAAGGCTAGTTTGATTGGTTGTGGTGTGTGTGTTAGAACTCGAAGTTGCGTACAACACACGCTGTTGTATTATTCAAAGGAAAGCGTACCATGGAAGCTTGGGGTGTTACATTATCCCCTCTTTAAAATAATTTTGTCCTCGAAATTTCTAGAATATAACCACATGAGAAGACTTGGGTGGTTTTTCATCATAGGTTCCTCGGGTTCCCATGTTGGCTCTTCCATCTTATGGTTTCTCCACAAACCTTTTACCAGACGAGTCGTCCGGTTTCTCAATACTTGTTCTCTCGTATCAAGAATCTTGAAGGTCTCTTCGCAATAAGACAGATCGAGTTCCAGTTCTAATTCCTCATAGGTGAGTACATGCGTTGGGTCAGGCATGTATTTCCTCAATAGTGATACATGGAACACATTGTGATCTTTGGAGAGACTTGGCGGCATTGTCAAATGGTAAGCTACAACCCCAATTCGTTATAGAATTTTGAAAGGTCTGATGTACCAAGGACTTAATTTACCCTTCTTACCAAAACTTATAAATCACTTCCATAGAGATACCTTCATGAAAACATGATCTCCTACCTGAAATTCCAAATCCTTCCTTCAGTTATCAGCATAGCTCTTCTTCCTACTTTGTGCTGCTTTGATGTGGTTTTGGATTACCTTTAACATTTCCATTTTTCCTCCACCAGTTCCGAGCCTACAAGTTTTCGTTCACCAACGTCATCCCAACAGGTTCGTGTGTGACATATCATTCCATATAACGCTTCATATGGTGCCATCTGAATACTCGAATAGAAGCTATTGTCATAGAAAAATTCTACCATATGTAAATATTGATCCCACATTCCCTGAATTTCATGCGAGTAAGATCAAAACATGTCTTCTATGATTTGAATAGTCCGTTCTGATTGTCCATCTGTTTGAGGGTGGTAGGCAGTGCTCAATTGAAGTTCAGTATCCAAGGATTTCTGAATAATCATCCAGAATCATGAAGTAAAATGGGGATCATGATCCAAAACAATCGATAGGGGTACTCCATGATGTCTCACCACTTCATTAATATATTGTCTTGCTAGACGTTCCAGTTGTAGATCTTCTCTTATAGAATGAAAATGTGCTGACTTGGTAAGACAATCAACAATAACACATATTGAATCATTCCTTCTATGAGTCTTTGGTAGCCCCATGACAAAGTCCATCGTAATATTATCCCATTTCCACTCTGGTATAGGAAGAGGTTGCAGGACTCCTCCAGGCTATTGCCTTCCATCTTTCACATGTTGAAAAACCATAAATCTTGACACAAAATCAACAATCTCCCTCTTCATGGTGTCCCACAAAAAATGTTCCTTCAAGTATCTATACATTTTGGTGCTCCCATGGTGTATAGAGAAATTGGAACTATGAGCATCACCCAAAAATTCCCATTTTAGATCAGGTATATTGGGAACACAATGTCTCTTTCCAAATTACAAAATTCTATCTTCATACCCAAAGTCATTTAATATCCCATCATTCACAACTTTGATATTATTTTTAAATTCTTCATCATCGGTCTGAGAACTCTTAATCCTTTCTAGTAAAGATTGTTTTGCAACCATTTGAAAATCATTGATGTTTCAACTTCCATGGTGATTCCCATATCCATCAATACTAGATCCATGAAAATAGTATCCCTTTAAATTATCATATTGTTCCAAACTCCATGATCTTTTCTACTCAAGGCATCTGCCACTTTATTTTCCTTCCTCAGGTGGTAGTGTATCATACAATCATAATCCTTGAGTATTTCAAGCCATCTACTTTGCCTTATTTTGAGTAATTTTTGTTAAAAAATATACATCAAACTCTTGTGATCAGTATAAATCTCAAATTTTTCCCCATAGAGGTAGTGCCTCCATATCTTCAAAGAATAGATCATAGCTGCTAACTCGATATCATGAGTAGGATAGTTCTGCTCTTGAATTTTCAACTGTCGTGATGCATAGGCATTAACCCTATCATTCTACATAAGGACACAACCAAGTCCTTTCTTCGATGCATTGCAATAAATAATGAAGCCACCATTCCCCAATGGTAGAGTCAATATAGGAGCATTTACAAATATTCTCTTCAGTAATTAGAAACATTCCTCACACTCTTTTGTACAAACAAATTTAACCCCTTTATGTGTGAACTTTGTTAATGGGTTAGCCAATCGGTCAAAATTATTGACGAAACGTTGATAATAACCTGCTGGACCAATAGAAATACGTACCTCAGTTATACTCATAGGTGCTGGCCATTCCTGGATTGCCTTGGTCTTAGAAGGATCAACATAGATTCCATCTTTAGAGACAATATGGCCAATAAAAGTAAACTCTTGAAGACAGAATTCACACTTGATAAACATCCCATATAATTCATGCCTTCTCAGAGTCTTCAGGATAATGCGCAAGTGATTTTCATGATCTTCATTGCTTTTGGAGTATACCAATATATCACCAATAAATACCACCACAAAATCATCGAGATATTCCTTGAAAACTCTATTCATTAGATCCATGAATATAGAGGGTGCATTAGTCAGCCCAAAAGGAATTACCGTAAACTCGTAATGCCTGTACCTTGTTCGAAATGTTGTCTTCGAAATGTATTCCTTCTTCACACACAAATGATGGTATCCAGATCAAAGTTCAATCTTTGAAATGTATTGAGCTCCATACAGTTTTTCAAATAAATCATTAATGTGAGGTAGGGGATACTTGTTCTTTATTGTTATAGCATTAATCTCACTGTATTCAATACATAACCTCATAGATCAATCATTGTTTTTAACAAAAAGAATAGGGGCTCCCCATGGATAAAAACAAGGGAGAATAAATCCCTTATTACTCAATTCCTCGAGTTTTTTCTTTAGTTCAACTAATTCCACAGTGGCCATTCTATAAGGGGTATTCGATATAGGCCTTGATCCAGGAATTAAATCAATGGAAAACTCAACTTCTCGTTTTGGAGGATGTCCGGGTAAATCTTCTGGAAACCCATATACATATTGTTTCACAGTAGGTACATCCTCTATTTGAACATTACTTTCCTCACCCATAGTCATTTCATTCTCTTCCTCCCTAATAATTGAATTTAGTTGAGCTACTGGGGGTGGATCTAGATAAGAATTAGGTGGTGACGATTCTACTCTAAAGATAAGGTGTTCCTTCTCATCATCATCAAAAATCATAACCTCCTTTTTATTACAATAAATCTTCACATAATGGTCTGAAAGCCAATCCATAATGAGGATTATATAAAACACAATCAAAGGTATGACAATGATATCAGCGGATAAAGAACATTTCTGTGCTCTAATGGGGACTGATTCACAAAACATTGTTGCAATGATACTTCCCTTAGGAGTTTTAACTGACAACTCCCTTATCAAATCAAATTGGAAATATCTAATTTTCATAGAAAACTGGGAAGATATGAATCAATGCAATGATCCAGAATCAAATAATGCATTTGCTAAACTTGAGGAAACCATTATATTACCTGCCACCACATCTTTCGGAGCTTCTACCTCAGCAGTAGTGATAGCATAAGCTTGGCCTTGATCCCTTGGCCTTTTCTGAGGTAAGTTCCCCTAATGATTAGGAAATTCATTTGCATAATGTCCCATCTCCCTGTAATTGTAGCATTGGACATCGGTAACTTCATTCTTACCCTTGAAATCACGAGCTTGGTGGCCTTTTTCACCACACTTGTAACATACTCCAATT
Organism: Viscum album; assembly: GCA_963277665.1. Lineage (NCBI taxonomy): Eukaryota > Viridiplantae > Streptophyta > Magnoliopsida > Santalales > Viscaceae > Viscum > Viscum album. The sequence continues at coordinate 1,714,300,163 of OY728133.1, forward strand.
CCTTTTAAGCAAGTACCGGGGTGTTTCTTCCCACATTTACTACAGGATGGATATTCAAAATTTCCCTTCTTCCCCTTATATTCATTCCCATATTGATTATCAGATATCTTCTTCTCTTGCTTTTCTTTAATGTCATAAGACTTATAGAATTCATTTTCTATCTTGATAGCACATGAGACAATGTCTTCGTACGACAAGAAGGATTGTGAGACCAATGCTCAATGGAGAAATGGTTTTAACCCATAAAAGAAATGATCAATATTACTTATTAGGTCACGTATATAATCTCCAGCATACCTTTATATCCTCGTAAAGTTAGCCTCATACTTTGGGACATTCTCATCCTCCTTTTGTCTCAGACTCAGAAATTTCCTTTTCATATCTGCTCGATAGTCACGAGGAAAGTATTTTAATAAAAACAGATCATTGAACACCCTCCATTCTATACTGGATACTTCATCATCTTCTTTCGTGTTTTGAATCAATGACCACCATTGATCAGAATCTCCTATGAGGCGATAAACTGCCTTCACAACTTTTTTCCTTTCACTACCACCCAAGCCTAAAATATTTTTTCTAGGGAATTTATCCATTTCTCAACTAATAAGGGATTTATACTCACATTGAACATTGGTGGTTGTTTCCTCATGAATAAATCTAACATTGATCCTCCACGCTATGGATCAGGGTGCTCCATATGGGTAAGGATATTATTCATAACCTGAGTGAGTTGTCGCAGTATGGTGAATAGCAGATCAGTAACAGTTGCATCACTAGCTCCACTATAATTATCTTGAGCAGGAGGGAAATCCCTACATGGAGTGCGTGCATTCATATGGTTTCCATTTCTTCCACTAGGCGCCATTTCTAAACATTGGCATAAACTAGACCAGTTTATGAATCAAAATACATAATTCCATACTTATAAAACACTTAACATAAATTGAACTATTTATGGATATAATCCCGAATCATAAAAATGTTTTCATTGAGGACGTATATACTCATAAACCCTTTATAATTATTTTTAATGAAAATTAGAGTTATCCTAAGAATATCCCCCAGGAGTGCAGCAAGTCCTGTTGTCATGCACCAATTTCTGTTTGACTCTAGCTCAAAGCGGTGTTTTTGGGTTTTACCCCTAGGTACATCTATGCTAGAGCCGCCCTTACCTACTCGTATCCAGACATGGATGTATTGCTCGAAAAACTCATAAAATCACTACAATACCAAAATTCTAGGAAGTTCTTCAATACTAATCCTCAAAGTCCATCTTAAATATATGTTCTCTAATCATAGTTTATCTAAATATATCTTCCAAGGTTTGTACTAAACTTCCTCTGATACCAACTGTAATGCCCCAACCCTAGTTACCTAGAGTCGGTCAATTATTACATAACATTGGTATGATCACAAGAAAGATCAGGTCTCGAAATACCAATTACTTTAGTAGACTTAGAATAACTAGATACATTCATAATGTTTACATTACATCATAAAATGAAAAAATACAACAATATAGTCTCCATAGTCCACACTCATATCCCCTCATACTATCCCTGCAGATCATTCATAAAATACTTCTTGACATCCTAGGAAAAATAAAACATAGAAAGGGGTGAGCTCAAATGCCTAGTATGGATAACAATATAGAGAAAACATTCATAAATAATCATAAACATTTAAGGCAATGTATAAATAAAACAAAAGCCTTTTAAAATTTGAACTTCAGCATAATATGGTAGAAATAAAATGAAATAATTCCATATACTTATTCAAATGGATATTCTACTAGCCGAATAATCACATGAAATATAAATAACTACTTTTATAATGATGGAATGCATAATGACATACTATCATAACCACATATCCAAGGCCTCGTTCCAAGACTAAATATAAGATTTTTTCAAGGCCTTGTTCTAAGACACTAGTTTGTCTCATTAGACCTACCGATGCATCGAGGAGCTATAGAGGGATCCACCCGTCACTTATTATGTCCAATGCATTCCTCGTATGAACAGGTTTCCACATAACATAAACATTTGTAGTAAAACTAGCATAAAAAATGTCAATTCTTTCACCATAAACCATGAATGGTATAAAAATAACACATCCACAGTCAAAAATATCACAAAACCTTCAATAAAAAATGGATGTTTTGTATCATAATAAATCAACTTCAAATAAGCTTAAAATCCATCAAAGGATGTTGACATAGATGAAATCAAAACAATTTGAGAGAAATATCTATTTTTTTGAAATCATATAAAAGTCACAAAATTATAAAATAAATATTTTACTTTGAAAATATCCTTATAAACTTGTAAGGGAAGATTCTATGATTTTATAATGGTGGAAAATATCCTCACCCACCGTATAAGTTAAAAAAAAGACATTCTTACCTTAATTCTGTAGAAAAGGTTAAAAAGGACATTGTTTGGAAAGCGACAGAATGATTACACTATAAACCTCTTATAAAAAGTCAAAAAATGGTATAAATGACTTTAACCCATATTCTAGTAAATAGTAAAAATGTTTTGAAATACATTTTTAAGAAACATGGATGTGGATGATAAAGACATCCTAGTAGATTATTATGTATAAACAACCTCGGATAATGAAGAGATTGCGAAATAAACCCTTACCTAGTACTTTTCCTTGGTTTGGGGTAGGTTAACCTTTTTTATAATGGTGAAATAATTGTTATGAAATTATACAAGAATCATATACATTAATATGATATCGTATATTATCTTTTAACATTGCTTTGTTAATAATATCTTAGTATTATCGTCGTTTCAGGTGTTAACTTGCTCGTATATGTTTTTTTACATAAGACGTGTTTATTATGGATAGGTTATATCTTATTCATATCCATAATGATATCACATCCTTAAACATTATTTTTAAATCATCAAATGATAATTACACTTGAATGGATACAATGGAGAATGAATCTCATCGCGTTCGTGGAGACAGTAGTCCATACGTACGTATGAGCGACAATATCATTATTTTGATATTAAAATAATATATAATTGGATTGTATATCATATATATAGAATCATTATCATTTAATATTTATTATTTACGTGAATTACACATTATTATTATACAAATCCAAATAATAATTTATTGAATAACAGTTACACCACGACGTGGAGAGGGTAAGCCATACGTACGCACGTATGGTGACATGTCATTCAAAGGATGGATAGAATACTGAATATGGTTGAACCATATTTATAATAACATCACAGTATATATAAGATACTGGATTTATTATTTTATAATGGGAATAACAAATAAAGAAGAAGTTGAAGAAGAATGGAATTTGAAAGAGGGTGGTGAAAACATTAACTTTTCTTTGGGTTCTTACTTTTGATTTGATCAAAAGGGATCCCTAGGATGGCTTTATGATCAAACTAAGTCCTATAGGTTGAAGTGAGGGAAGTTGAGAGAGTATTTGGGCAGGGTTTGGCCGAGCCAAAAGGTTTTGAATGTGTTAATTAGTGAGAAGGGGGATTGCCCTTTTATAAGAGGGGTGAAGGGAACCTTTGGAAAAGCTAGAAATATTATTTTATAATAAATTCATATTCGGTTTCTAATGGCTCAAAAGTGGATTATTTAAATATTAAGATGGGTATGGGTCGAAAAACACTCAACTAATAGAATTTAGATATGTTTGGGGACTTATATTAACCGTATCTTTTAATTTTAACTCTTAGTTAATTATTTTGACACTTACCCTTTCACTTTGTATTTTTATATTATATAGTTAATAAACATACTATATACCTCCAAGAGACCCCCAAGTGGTCCATTAATGATACACCTATCATGATATAAGTCTCTTGTGCTAAAATTATATTTTTAGGAATTGAATATAAATTAATAATATAATTTTTGTTTTAAAAACTCTTTTATGTCAATTTTGACACTATTGGGTATTTTGGTTTTCATAAATTCATAACAGCATTATTACTTCGAAAACAATTTATATAATCAATACTAATATGTCATATTAACCTATAAAATTAGTGGAGGTCACAAAAAGTCTCAAATTAAATTTATTTGGATATTTATAATATCAATTATTTTAATATTTCATTAATTAGGTAATTACTGCATCACCATTGTGTCATAAATAAATTATATTATTTAATGTATAAAAATTATAAATAAAATACCATTATGTGTGAAATATTTTTATCTTTCTAATGAATATTTACAATTGAATTTATCTAATGCATAACCCTATATTAAAAATGGTTTAGTAAATAAACAGTGATTTTAACTCTTTTAAGTCTTCTTTGAATTAAATAATAATAAATGTCCTAATCTAATCCAAGTGGACCTAAATGATAATATTTTATTCCTAAGGTTGTTTTTGGTCATGAAACACTTGTCCAATAGAATTAGGACATGTGTTAGGGTAATATTAATATCATTTTTACACTTAATTACCCTATTTACTTTTAACCATGGTAAATAAAAGTAAAAAGCTACTATTCACCAAAAATTATTTTCATCTCAATGAACCCCAATTTACTCCTTGATATTAACCATGTCTCTTGGATTTTCTAAATTCCACTCACAGAAGTTGTAAAATTAAGTTTTATGTGAATTTCCAAATTCTCCTATGAGGTGGGTAAAAGACGGTGAAAAGTTCAATAAAATTTTTATATATCTAAAATTATTCTAAGATAACTCCAATAAATTACATTAAACTTATATAGGTATTATGTATCTATTTTTACCTTAATTAAATTTAAATAAAATAATTATTTAAATAAAAATTTGGTTTTAAACTATTACTCAGTGTTTTTTCACTATTCATCAAAAATTGAAAGTTTTCAGAAAAATGCCAAAATTTCACCCTAGGATAATTTCGATATTCCAAATCCAAAAATGAAGTCCATTTTGAAAGGTAAAATTTATAAAATTTCAAATAGTGGGTATTACTATTCATAATGGCTAGTTTGATTGGTTGTGGTGTGTGTGTTAGAACTCGAAGTTGCGTACAACACACGCTACTATATTATTCAAAGGAAAGTGTACCATGGAAGCTTGGGGTGTTACACAACCATTGTATCATATTTATGATCTAAATATTCATTTTATAGTTCTCTTATTTTATTCATGAAAATATGAAAAATCAATATAAAACATATTTAATATTTTCATAAAAATAAATATGAGTACACAGGGCCTTAGAATGACACTCCATCTCAACACCTTGCTCTGAAAATATATATAGAAATATTTAAAATGATTATAGGTCAAAACTAGTTATTTACATCATTCCCTATTTCAATATTTTCATCCCTCAAAAAAACTAAACAACTCAAGATTCTAAGCTCGTATTTGGCTCTCTAGCTCTCAGGAGCTCTCTCCACATTCATGTGAATCCAAAACTATGAAAACAAGAGGATGTATTATCCATGAAGGGTCCTCTCCTATCAATACTTTATCTCAATTGAGTGCTCCAAAATGGTGGATCCATCCTCAATGTCTAGATCACCCCTACTGATGATGTGTGTAGGGTCAGGCACGTGTCTATTCTCGCTACAACCCATGGAAGATGTTGTGCACCTGATCTAGCTTTTGGGGTAGGGAGAGGTGGTAGGAATCTTCCCCCACCCTCTACATAATCATTAATGGCCCAATGATACATAGGGATAGATTTTCTCCCTGATCAAACCTCCTCAATCCTTAGCATGGGGAGATTCTTCAGAAAATATGATCTCCCTGATTGAATTCCAAGGGCCTACGATGACAAACTACGTAAGATTTATGCCTTCTTTAGGCTGTCATAATCCACTCATGCATGACCAAGACTATCTCCATCATTTTCTAGACCATATATGGGCCCACAAGATATGTGTCACTAATCTATGTCCACAATATGGTTGACCTACAGGGTCTCCCATACATGGCCTCAAAATTTCCCATGCTAATGGAAGAGTGGTAGCTATTTCTATATGCAAACTCTACAAAGGGAATGTGATCCTACCAGCTATGGATGAAGTCTAACTTGAAATCTCGACTAATATCCCCCAACACCTATATGGTGATCTCGATCCTCCCATCTATATGGGGGTGAAAGGCAGAACTCATCCTCATTTGGATCCTGAATACCTCATATAGTCCTCTCAACAACTACGATATAAAACATGTGTCACGGTTGGATACAATCATCAAGGGAACTCCATCTAGGTGAATGGTCTCTCATATATACAACGGCCCCAAAACCTCTACGGAACATTTCTCCCACCTAGAAAGGAAGTGTTCCGACATTATGATTTGGTCAACTATCAACCAAAGGATGTCATGTCCCTTCACTATTCATTTAATCCCTATATAAAGTACATGGATACTTCATCCCACTTTCACTTTGATATATCAAGGTGCTACAAAAAAATTCTAGAACTTGTTAATCATCCTTCACCTACTGATAATTGTGTCACTGAGAAACGAACTTAGCTATGATCCATATCATTCAAGAACCCCAAAACATCTAAAAAAGGTCTATATACATTTTCCCCATATTAGGATGTATAGCTAGGGGATGTCGGGAACTCTCACATCACCTCCTCCCATATCATGACTGGAAAAATATTTTGTCATTGAAAAAATATAACAAGATTCCCTCCTTTTGAATATCCATTTAGGGGATCAACTGTCAATATTTGGTCACACAAGACCTCACAATCGATGTATCCAGGATAAGAATCTCTCAGACACTTGAGAAGAGGAGTATACAATGCCATCGATTGAAGAAAATTTGTTCCCTTCTGGTCCACCATGGAAATCTAAAAGAAATCCAATCACTCAGAAGCCTCCTGCACAAAGCGAGCATATAACATCCTACTAAGGGAATATGCTACCAAATATTCCTTCAATAGAGTATAAACTATCTTAAAGCCATAATCATATAGGAACTCTAACTAGTGTCACTATCATTATTTTGAGTCACTTTTCGTGAAGACGTACCTGAAACTTTGATGGTCTGTGTAAACCAAAAAGTACTACACTGAATGGTAGTGCCTCCTCATCCTCTATGAAAATACTACCACTATCATCTCTAGTTCATGTGTCATGTAGTTATACTCATGGGGTCTAAAATACCTTGACTCGTATTCTATAGCTACCTACCTCTACATCAACACACAACCAAGACAATATCCTGAGGCCTCATAATACATTACATACTCCACGGCCTCCTCTGGTAGACTCGACATAAGAGAACTCTTTATGTTAAACCTTAACTCCTTTAAGGCCCTTTGGAACAACTCAAACAAGGTGAAAAACTTCCCATTTCATGTCATGGTAGTCAAAGGGGCTATAATTATTGAGAAGTCATCCATAAATATCATACAGAACCCCGCCAATCCAAGAAAGCTATACACCTATGACATGTTCTTAGGTGGCTCCCAAGAATGAACTGCATCGATCTACACTAGTTCCAAAGATAAACAGTGATAAGAAATGATATTCCCCAAAAAGTGAAGCACATGAATCAAGAACTAGAACTTCTTCAGTTTCCTTTAAAGTTGATTTTATAAAATCATATCTAGGACTATAATCAAGTTATATTCATCCTCCTACTCTGATCATGATTGTATGAGTATGAAGTTGATTAAGAATGACAAAATTTTGACCAAGTACAGCTAGAACTGGTTCATTAATCCATAAACTTGGTGTTAGAATTTTTCACACCAAAGGATATCACTAGGAACTCATAATGTCTATAGCAACATCAGAGTTCCAAATTTGAAATATAAACATCATGAACCCTCAACTAGTGGTAGCCAGATCGGTGATTGAACTTTTAAAACCATCTCACGCCTCATATTTGGTCAAAGTGTTCATCAATACTCAGTAAGGGTTACATGTTTTCTATCATGTCCCAATTCCGGTGATGGTAATCCACATAAAGATTGAAGCTCCCAACCCACTTTTTTGATGAAAAACACTGGTTCTACCAATGGGGGAACACTGCGAATAATTAAACCATTCTCTTAAAGTTCCTATAAATAAAACCATAGCTCCTAGAGCTCGTTTGGGGCCATATTATACATCATAGATGATATCAGAGAAGTTTTGGGATGTTACACGATGACAAACTTCATTCCCCTCATCAAATGCAGTCTTGGAATGTCCTCAGGGAAGACATATATATAATTATCCACATCTAAAGAAAACCAGATGCCAAAAGATCCTGCATCACCAGGGGATGTACTCATTAATTAATGGTTTATGGGATATATCCTTTTACTTATAAAACCAACCCATTCTTCCATGAGATCACTCAAGATGGAAAAGAAGTATCTTGTCCCATTAGTGTGTAGGAATATAACTCATCTGCAGTGATATTAAATCTTGTATTAGACCATGTAAAACAAATACATACAAGATATGAATTCATTGTTTTCCATTTTTATTACCAAAATGTCCCATATAAACCTCTATCATGTAAGAAACAACTCATAATACTGGTAGATAAGATATTCAAAAGAAATGTTCCTTGTAGGAACCTCTAGACGAAGCTTTTGGGATAACACCTCAACTGGGAGTAGTATATCTCTCTCCAGAATGATAGATGTGAATTAATGAATGGAAATCATGTATAATAATACTGAATCAAGAGTATCAAACACAAAGATCAAACTTTTGGTCATCTTGTTCACTACATGGTAATATGTATCCAAAACATTTTGTTGATCATGGCCCCAACCCTCATCTCCCCGATATTGATGTGGGTTTCAAAGTGGTAGTGGCAGAGGGATATCACAAAACCATCCACTACCCATAGATCCTACTGCTCCTCAACCATCTCCACCTTTCTGGGGACCACCCAGTCCTCACCTGGGTGATCCCTGATCACCGTTTTTCATTGATCATAGTGGTTCATCAGCAACATTCTTGTTCTCCTAAATACTTATGCACATGAATTCACACTCTATGTGACCTTAACCAGCACTATAATAACATCAAAACCCTCCAGGATACCCAGGTGATCCGTGCTTCCTCCAACCCTAGGTCTGTGTCTGATCAAAGAGAGGTCTCCTGCATCGAGATCTTGTCGTCTGGTGTTGGAAAGCTGCTGCAGACAACTTATCCCAATAACACCCATTTACAAATCCATCCTCCTAGAGACCCTAAAAATATCTCTCTATCACTAGTATCCAATTAAACACCCCAACATAGGTGTGTATACATAAGGGTAATACAATGAAATGAATCTATCAATGAAGTCTCTGCTCAAACTTCTATGCAGGGAAGTAGCCATCTTGGATTATGTCAACAGAATACTGTGTAAATCCTAAAACAAATTATTCATACTCATCCACTATCGTCCTTCCCTTATGTATCTCCTGAACCTCTTGAATCCAAACCAAGAGTAAACAAGAGGGGCAGTACTCCTTATCGAATAGTTGTTGAAAGTAGGGCCATGAGAGTTTTAACTCATCAGGCATCCGGGTAATGAGACTCCACTGGTGCCTAAATACTATGTAAAAAAGGATTGCTAATAGTGAAACCACTTCATTATTTAGTCTCCATATGAGTCCAAAAACATAGGCCACTTTCTCTAGCCAATCCTCCAATTCTTGAGGATATGGCTCACTGCAAAACCTTAATGGCCTCTGGCAATGGTAGTCACCAAGTGTGCTGATCCTGCACGCATCCTCAAACTACTCTATTGGAATGATATACTGGTCAAAACGTATAATTTCTTCTATTTTACCACCTACTCGAAGAAACTCATGGGATGGACATTGAATCAAGGCCTTGTCACTTATCATATCATCCTCATGATCCAGATCTTGTATCATGGATGGCTGTCTTAGCAGAGGCATCCAGAAATTTTAATCACGAAATACCACAGTTATATGATGATGATGTATATATATAATGGGGAAATGAATAAATAGTAATAATCATTGATTAAATCTTATATGAGTCAAGTACCATTGTTCAATACAATCTATGTCTTGTTATACTGTGTTGACAAGAAGGTAGTCAAGGTCCTGGTGAATGGATATGTTGGATGCATGTACCATCACTTGATTCCCTAGATGGAGAACCAAACTTGTAACTCTCTAAAACTATCCCTTAATCCCAAAAAAAACTGACATTCCCAGTCAGGATACAAGTATCACTAAGAGGGGGTGAGGGTGAATCAGTGATATCGTTTTCTTTTTAGGTATCCTTCTTTTTGAAACAACCTTCCCCTCCTATTAATATGTTTCATACCTACTGAATACACAAAATCATACAAACAGATGATTTACAAGGTTCATTACTCAACAAGTGTAGCTACATCCTTGGTATGGTACAGAAATAATTTAGTACCAAACAATCCACTAGAAAACAATCATTTGATGTGGAATAAAATTAGTAGGATATAACCTTACACTCATGTAGCACATGGAAAAAAATCCTCAATCGTGTGTTCACCCTCTTAGCACAAATTGGGAATTACAATATTTCAGTGATTCTTTACAATTTGATGGATGTATTATCTGAAGTAAAAATCGTCACTTTCTTACCCAGAAGCCGGTAAGAACTATCTTATGCACAAATTAATATGTACAATGACCCCAAATCTTTCACACACCCTTTTAGGTGTCCTGCGTTCCACTTTTATTCCACCCAAGCAAGATTTGACTATTGTCATGAAACACCTCATGCGGGAAACTTCAATAATGCACATAACTCTCTTCTTGGGTGCAACTTCTTATTCTTGCACTCAACTCTATTTCATTCACGCACTCTCCTTTTCTTAATATTTTTTCATGCCTTAGAGATCTGGATTTCACTATGTTTCGAGAATCAAAAATGTGAGGGGGTCACTTCTTATTTGTAAACCTCATCGACTGCCGTGCACAAAAACACCAATGTGCCGCGCAAGATCAATATGTGTCGTGAAAAACCCCATATGAAGTCACATTAGGCACAAATGACTCTTTTGACCCAACCTTTTCTTTTTCTCAATTCATGAATCTTTTACGCGCTTCATTAATTTTCCATTTTATTGAATTTTGGACCATGAATAATGCCTTTCATACCACATTCCATACTCTCTTCAATATTGTGCACAAAAACCAATCTTTCATGAAAAAACCGATCTTTCGCGAAAGCCTCTCCTTTGATAGATTTTTATGTCCAGATCATGGACGTCAAAATGCATGCAATATAACAAGAAATCATCAAACAAGCACAGAACATCCTTGGACAAAAAGAGATTTCCTCATCTCCCGATTTTCAGGCCCTAACACATGGAAAACAATAGGAAACAACGCCACCTTAAAACAATCTTCTATGCCACCCACAGAAACTCTATTCCTATGTCATTTCTATCTTCATTACATCCCATAACCATTCTTTAGCTTTCATCCCAAAATATAATATAGTGATATGTATCCTTTGATTGAACAGTTTTATCATCGTCAGATTTACAATGGGAATTACTATAACATCAATGTCTTCCACCAGAATCATTCCTTCCAATCAAAACTATATAAGAATTTTAGAATCTTTACTCCCCCTTTCATTCATAAGGATTGCATCACAACTTCTTTTAACTTATGATATTTTTTAAATACAAATCAGCAAAGCATCATCTGATTATCAATGTTATTTATAAAGTGATTTGATTTTTCTTCTTTGAAAAAAGAAGAGAACACTTAGTAACAACAAAATTTTCTTAATTTATTCTCCATCCAACATGGTCCCAAAAAAATCTTGTTAAGGGGACTAATATGGAAATATTTCCAAGTAATGAACTTCTCTGATACCAATCTCTCACGACCTAAACAAACCTAGGGCTCATGTCCTAACAAACCCAAGCCCGCCTCCATAGGCTTGGGGTATAAATAAGAACTAAAAAGAATATAATAAATGTGGGGACTTTTATTATGTACCTATATGCACACAAATGGCCATATTAGTGAAGAAGTATAGAGAAATACTAATAAAAGGATTAATGAGATATAAATCTAACTGAGCCTGCAAAACCTATAGGTTGTACAAGAGTACGACTATGCGACTTAAAAGTAACAGAAGAAAAATAAATTCACAACCAGAAATATATACAATCCTAAAAAATTAAAAAGTAAGATACTAAGAGAGGATAGCTCGAGATCTCTAACCTGTAACCATCATACAGAGTCTAGAGTTCCAGGTATCCGTAATCTCATCTAAAGTCACCACTGACCTGTCTGTCATCTACATAAGACACAACACTTTCGAAAAAATCCCATGTAGGGATGAGTATATAAATACCCTATAGGAAACCCCAAAAGATGAATACGTACCAATAAGAGATACAATAGGTATAAAATGACATTATATAGTACACATGATGAAAGATACATTGAATGATAACCTCGAATCCCAAACAAGAGAGAGTTACTTCATCCAAACAAAATGGTGTCAACACAATGTGTATATAAAATACCCGTTGAGGCATTTCCACATATATTAGGAGCGTAGACTCATCCAACCATGAGAATCTAATCAAATGAATAAAGTGAAATACCAAACACATCTTCACAACCCATAGATGTAGATTAACCAATCCCAAAGGTATGAATATAGTTGAATATATATATATATATATGCTCATTCAAGATAATACCAAAAGAAAGAGAAATAGAATATATATCTCATATATCATCCCATGATATGAGTTTCCAATAGTTATATAATTCCATTAATGATGCCAACATGTCATGAGTTTTCTCAAATGTAACCATGTTAAGGCCCATACCTATCACTCTGACATACAGTCATGTGAGAACAAACTCCATGAATAGATCCCATTCCCTACTACATCAGAGGGTTTCACTCAATATGTATATATAGAGGACTCATGCCTTAATGTGTCATGGTGTTCCACACTATTTTCCTGAGCAAATGTACCATATTTGATAAGGGTTTCCACTTTGTATGTAGAGGTACCACATCCAAGATAATGGGGGGTTACACTCTATAGGTCAAGGACTCATTCCTTGGTGTGATAGGTCGTTCCAATTTAGTCATTAAGGACCCACACCCTATTTGATAGGCGGGTTCCACTCAATAAGGTAGAGGAGCCACAACCATATTAATGGGGGGGTCACTCTACAAGTTGAGGATTTATGGCCTGGTGTGAGAGGGGGATCCACACTAGCCATCAAGGACTACATCCCTATCTGATAGGGGGTTTTACTCTTTATGGTATATTTAGAGGCCCCACACCCATGTTGTCGGGGGTTCCTCTCTAGTGTATCTAGTGATCCTATGCTTGATAACTAATATCCTCATGCATTTCTTAAATAAGATCCACACTAATAAATTCCATATCATATCGTAAACTACATAAATGTGGAATCCCCCATGTTATACCTGAAAAAATACTTAGTATAGGCTTCTCTTGGTCCAATATATGACATTAAATGAAGAAGATACATAATATTGATGTTAAGGAACCAGGGGGTACACATTGTGTGAGGGGACCCACATGGTGTTTGGTCTAGCTCCATTACTTGACCATGTCCCTAGATGTACATGGCTCGCCTACCATGTAGGTTTATATGAAATATGGGCGATATACATATTGTGACAATGCAACTCGGCATCTCACTCATGTACTCTATACGTGTCTATACATTTTATCTAGTGACGGTGTATGTTATACCATGTTAGTGTACTTAAGTACATGACACGCCTCTCCACTCGGGGTGCTACCAATGTGTTCTAGTCACGCCCATGTACTCGAGTACATGGAATGTACCTTGTCGTGTTCTTCATAACATAGATCCTATTTATATGGAAGGTGGTTCATGGAATTTAGGGCATCTAAATGATGTGTCATCATTATAAAATCCCAAAACCATAGACCTCACATCCCCTCATTGGGGTTTTCACATATTACCATATCCTCATTTTGAAACTCAAATGTACCCATTCCACCACAGATCCCTCCTCATTTCAAATCTATATTAGTGGATCTAGGAACAATTCACCATTTATGGCTATCTGGTGTCCAAGAATCAGCTATTTCGACCCACATGATTTTCATCGCACACCACGCATACCCCGCATGCCTCAGTTTCAACCAGTGTTGAAGATTGAGACTTTTATCATTAAAACGATCGCCCATGTACTAAAAATATCCTAGATATTTCATTGGTTAATCGATCAATGTCTTCATCTTAATTTCTTCATGATTTTGAGGATCAGATCAGGCTTTGTACTGCCTGACAATGGGGAACTAGGACTGTGGGGTCCTATCTGTGTAGAACACAAAACAATTGATGTAGAAAGGTAAAAAATAGATGTTTATCCATTCTTGTCTAATATTTATTGGACAATGATCAATAATAAGGATATATAAGTTAGAAAACAATTGAAAAAAAGTTTAATTGGTACACAGTCACATGAAAAGAGAACAAATGGCACAGATCCCTGAAATAGACTGATATCCTCAAACAATTTAATCAAAAAGGGTGTAAAATTGAAATTTACAAGTCTTACCTAGACATTGGATCGCTCATCATCAAAGAACTCACACCCTGATTATCAAAGTAAGTCTTTGAGTTTGTTTTTTCCAGATCTTATCTTATCCAGAGCTTCATCATCATCCAAGGTGATTATCCAATGAAAAGTGGGGAAGAAGCTCAAGAATCCTCCCAGGGTTTATGCTGCTAAACTGAGAGGATTATTTACAGATAAATTCTTATTGAAATTTCATTTAGGTTAAATGAATTAATTAATTTATGCACTAAATGGACTGAAAATGAGCAAGATATCCAAACGCCCTATGCCAACCTATTTTTGGTCGCTCCTATGGTAATCAATATTTGATGTATTCAACCATGGTCTTATATTTCTGATCCAATATTATATTCAATAGTTATCTCATTTTTATTAAGAAAATATGTGCACACAATAAAAAATAGAATTAACATTTTTATAAAATTAATTCTAGGAACACTGGGTCTCAATATCGCATGCCGTCATAGTTCCTACCTCTGGAAATATATATAGAAATATTTGAAATCCTTAAAAGGAATAAAATCATTCCTCTAAAAGGTGATAGATATGTATTATAATAAAGGTCTCCATTAAATATTGATAAAATGGTAGTGGTACATTTTATTGAACATCTCATTGAGAAACGGTCATTGTTATATCATGAAATAGGAGGATAATTGTAATACCATACCTGATATCATGAGGATTTTAGTGGAATGAGATTTTAGGACATTTCATTAAGAGGTTTTATGTTCCTTATATATAGTACATATTTGTATATGTGCAGATATAATTTAATTTTATTATTATTCTGTATAATAAAATCATATACTTTATAAAATGATTTGCATTAATATGTTATGAATATATTAATTTGGTTGAAGTAGTAGGATTAACAAAAAAATCATTACAATTAATCTTATATATAATTATTATAAGATAGCTATAATTTGTATTATATGTAAATGTTATTTAATATACATATAGAAGGAAAATATGAAAATAAATAGACTAAGGAAACAATGAAAATTATAATTGTGATATTCTGTATAAATAAAAAACAATGTCCAACCATTTTAAACTATGTGGGTAGGTTCTACAAAAGCAAAGTTTTCATGGATTATATTATATAATACATAAAGGATGTGAAAAAACCTATGTTTTATGTAACCATGTCACAAACCAAACCTAACCAGGCCTCATGCAACAACCCCATGCCCACCTCTATATCTTAGGGGGTGGAGATAAGAGCCGAAAGGCATAACCAAAATGGGTGGCATTTTCCTAATGTACCTATACGCACACACACCAAACCATATCAATGATGAAATGAATAATAATAATAAAAAGATGAAACATCTAGAAATTAATCCAATAAAGAAAAACCACTAGGGTGTACAAGAGAACAATAGAGTAAGGTAAAAAGTAAAGGGAAAAACACACGACCAACTAGAAATATGTCCCAAACTGAAAACACTAGAAAGTAAACCTTTGAGAGATCTCACCTACTGATATCTATGATATGTAAAACATACACTATCTAAAGAACCATGTATCCATAAGAACATTTTTAGTCAGCACCGACCTATCCTTAATCTACATAAGACCTGACACGTGTTGGAAAATCCCATGCAGGGTGAGTATATACATACCCAATTGGATGCCCAGAAAGATGAAGGTGAGGGGGGAAGTAATATAAACAGTATGAATAGAATGATAGTAGATAGTAGATAGGATATAAATAAACCCAAATAAAGATATTGTAACCTCATCCAAACAAAAGGGGTTGAACGTGGTGTGTAGATGGATTAAATGTCTAGTAGTTCCCACCCATGGAAGGAGAGTAACCACATCCCACCATGAGAAGATAAAAATGAAAAACACTTGGCACACGCCATGTATATTCAAAATTAATGGACGGTGGGTATATGAATCCAAAAACAAGGATATGTAAATGTTCATAAAAAAGAATCCCAAAAAACGATAAAGATGTTCCCCATCTCACATCCCAGCCCATGAAAAATACTCTCCATCAGTTCAAGAAGTCCAATAAAGATTCCCATCATCAATTAAGTCTTAAAAAATAAAAAACATACAAAGTAAACCCACACCTCATCACTGTAACACACTTCTGAGGGGCCATAATCTCTAGGTGTAGGACCCATTCCCCAGTATAATAGGAGGGTTCCAATCAATGGATAGATAGGGGGCCCATCCCATATTCCAACAAGTGGGTTCCACCTTAATAGTCATTGGAGGACCCCATGTATTCCCAACATTCAATTTCAACTCTAGTTGTCGATATAGGACCCATGCCCCACCCAACATGGGGGTCCCACTATAGATGTCGTTAGTGAACCCATGCCCTACCCATAAAGAGGGTTTCACATGAGTAGTTGATAGAAGACCTTTTCTATACCCAACCTGAGGGTTCTAATATATAATTATATAGATTTCCAGGCCCATAACATATAGAGGGTTCCACCCTAGTCATCAAGTACCCACACACATCCCAATAAGAAGGTTCCACCCAAAATACCTCTAGTGACCAGGCATGATCATTGTCATCATCGACCATCACCTAAATAAGCGCGATGCATTTAACAACATGAACTATATCAAAAAATCCAAAATAGATTCCACCATCATGTTCTAGATAGAAAAAACTACTGATAGGATATTATTGGGAAGAAATTCGAGTCTAAACGATTGATATATAAAAGATTAATGTTTCCTTAAAAGAAACAAAGGGGTACACGACGTGTGAGAGGACCCATACGACGTGTGGTCCTGCAACATCACTAGGTCTGGTCACTATAGGTACTTGAATATCAAATAATATAGCAGTACAAATTTTGTAGGGTTTCTACATGAAATTCCAATGAAATATGGGGTCTCACCCATGGGTTTTGTCATGTCTTGGTATCAAAACCATGTCTGTGTACTCTAGTACAAGGAGTGTCTCTTAAAACGAGGTGTTTCCCATGTCTCTAGTCTGGTTCATTACTCATGCACATGGTGTGCACATTGTCATGTTATCCACTACATGACCCATCCACTTATTGAATAGGTACACAATGTGTATGGAGTTTATATGGAGTTCCATCCTTATAAATTTTCAAAACCCTAGTCGTCGCAACATTAGGGCTACATGACATGTGTTCATTATAGTACATGACATGTAGTATCATTTTTCATAGATTCTCATATATGATTCCTAAATTATATATCCATAATATGATGCTTCAGATATCTCCTCTACACCTCCCTAAATCAAAGGGGGACCCTAAATATGTTTTTTCTAGCCATTATTTCACGGAAATAAGATTCCTTCATTCTGTGGGGGTTCGTCGTATGCACCACACACAACTCTGCCACCTTCCAACTATGATTCATACTTCAAATAAAAAAATAAATCACCTAAAACAATTAAAAAAATATTGATCTATTTGTGATTCATTGATCTATCCTTTGTATATGTATTCATCATGATTCAGAGTGTCCGATTGAGCTCAGTATTACAAGGCCATGTCAAAATGGGATCGTGGGGGTCCAACTAGTGAATAATGTGAGGAAATTGTTGGAGGGAGGCACAATAACAATGTTTTATCAATATTCTCCAAGAATAATTGGATCCAAATAAAGATAGTGGATATCCAGTGCTAGAAAAAAAGACTAACCAATCAAATATCAATTCATGGGCACATGAAAGAGCCACACATGGTGCAGATCAAAGGTATAAATAAGATATTTCTCAATAATTTAATAAAAATGGGAATAATCTACAATTTGATGAGTACTTCCTGGATATTTAATCACTATTTATCCAAGAACACACTCACCAGCGAATGGAATAAGTCATTGTATTCATGACATCCTGATCTGCCCTGATATAGAGAGTCGTTGTTGTCAAATGTGATTTTACAAAATAAGATGAAAGAACACTCTCGAATCATCCCAATTTTTATGTGGATAAACCTAGAGTATTCTCCATAGTTATCTAATTATATTAGAAATAGTTTATGTAAAATTAATTAATTAATTAATTACTTAATGCACTAAATGTACCACCAATAACTGTTTTATCTGAATGTCTCACACTATATTATTTTAGGCCACTATTATGGTAAACATTGCAGTCTGGACTCAACCATGGTATCATATTTATTATCTATTCTCTTATTTAAGATTTTTCATAATTTTTATAGTAAAAAACATTCATTTCATATTAAAAATTTAAATTTTTTATAAAATTAATTCCAGGCACACTAGGACTCGGAATAGCACTTTGTCTCAGTCCTGGCTTCAAAAATATATGTTGAAATATTTCATAGTCTAAAAAGGAAAAACACATGGTCTTTAAATAATTCCCTAATTAAATATTTTTTTCCTCAAAAAGAAAAACTAACTAGAAAACACAAGATACTAAGCCCACATCAAGATCTCACGCACGCATGACCTCTCCTACACATTCCCATGTTAACACAACATGCAAACTATGGGGATGATCCATCAAAATAAGGTCATCTCATGTCAGTCCTCAATCACCATCGGGTGATAAAAAATGTGGCTTTTTCCTGAATGTATAGCTCAAACATGTCAATGATGTGAGTAAGGTCATGAATATATCTACTCAGCTCCAACACAAGGAAGACATTATTCTCCAACTCCAACTATGGTGGTAGCACATGTTGCTAAGCAAACTATCCAACCCTCAACATGATCTCTAAATACTCGATAAACCTCGGGGATAACATTCACTTGGTAAAACCTATAAAATATTCATCATTGGGAGACTGTTAAGAAAATCTGGTCTCCTAACTAAAAATCTAAGGCCCTATAATGGGGATCATTATAATATTTCTATCGGATCTAGGTTGTCCTCATCTTCTCACAGATTACATGAACCTTCACCATTATCATCTGCTACAACTCTGGTCCCACAATATACATCTCTCCAATGTCTTTAAAACACAATGGCGGCCTTCAGGGTCTCCCATACAAGGACAAGAAAGGTTCCATACAGATGGTAGAGTGGTATATGTTGTTGTACAGAAAATATAATAAGTGAATGTGATCTTCCATTGTTTGATCAAAGTATAACATGCAATCCATCAGCAAAACCCCTGACACATAGATAATGGGGTCAGTCTTCCCATATTTCTTCGGGTGAAAGGATGTAATCATCCTCATTTGGGCTTCGAATTCCTTCTGATGATCTCTCTAAAATCACGACATGAACTACTCATCATGATCATTTAATTCATCATGGTCAACCCCTAGAGACAAACTATATCTTTTATGTATAACCTGCACAAAATATTGACCAAGGTCTACTATATGAGACATATGAGGATCTTGGGTCTGGTAAATCCAACCCTAAAAATTTTTAAATTAAAAGTAGGAGTACACAGTAAAGTATTATAGATTTAACCACTCCCTTAATATCTACATCCACCATAATTGAATAGTACTTATGTTTAATAAAGGACCACATTGTACTCATTTCCATGATTTCTCTCTTCGATGGTTCAATAACCACTATATTTTATTCCCTATAGACATGTGAAACTATTGAGTCAAGATGCTTGGCCCGATTGAGACATATAATCCAATAACGGAGGATTCTTCATGAGACATTCCTAGTTCAGGATATTAGATCATTAACAGCAAGTTCATAATCCAATTCAATCCATATTGCGTCCCAATAATGATAGTAAACATACCATATAACATAAATTATGTCCCATAATTTTTAATTATTTGGAATTCTATGCCAAATAAAGTGATTGAAGAAACTTTTGAAAAATAAAAAGGGTGTGGGAAATAAACTTCCACACCCCCAAAGCCCAGAAATGCGACATTAACATTAACATATGTATTTATATAAGGAATTCAATGAATACCCTTAAGAATTATAGGTCTCATTGGTCTACCTAAAATGACCTGAAATCAATGTTTGTTAAGAATCATGAAGCTAGTTTCCATGGAACCCACTTGTAGCAGCATGTATGTCTCGATGTATGGACATGAAACCTACATGAATATTTGGAGGGTTTTTTTCAAATAGATACGAATTTCATCATTTCCAAATAAATATGAATATAGTAGTAGAAATAACCAACATGAAATTTTGGATTAGTTCACTTCATCCATATTTGATGATGCAAACCATTAGTTCATCAAGCTACCTGTGAAAAAAAATCAATGTTAAATAGGCAACGAATATAATTCCATAAATTTTTGGCAATTTTAAAACCCAAAAATAGTTGTTTCAGAAATTACTATGACCTAAAAAAATGCGAGATATTGAAAAAATATTCTTTCTAACCCTCCTCAACCGATCAACTGTGGGAAATATGTTCTTATAGGTTATCCAAAGTAGAAGTAACCTTTAATGTTTGATAAAGGGTTCCATGAATATAAGAAACCATGCTGGTGGTTGGGTGGAACCATCACAATACATGGTATAGTACTCCTTGGAATAAATGTTTCAATTTATATTTGACCACCGAGTAAGAGTTTCTTTGTCCCTGAATGTATAATTTTGTACTGCCGGGCCAACACGAAGAGTAACAATGTCATCAATATTTCCATTGTGAATCATGATGTCAACAAATTTCATTCTAAAAATATTGTGATGCACATTTATAGTGTCGAGTGATCTTCCTATTAGGGGGTATACCAAAAATAGAGGATGGACTGTCTAGTAAACATAATTTTTGAGTTTTTCATTATATTAGTGAAATAATTCCTAAGTGAGGGTTAAACAGATGAAGTAATATAGTGAGGATATCCATTCATAATATTCATCTTGAACATTCAAGAGAGGAAATCCATAGATTGTCTATTGGAGGTTAATATATTCCATGAAAACATATTAATAAGTAATTCATTAAAAATATTATGATCCTTGATTCCATGGCCTACCATATAAATGGGTTTAATACACTCCTTCTTGGAAACAGTTATTGGATTCATTTCTTACATTGACCCTATCCAAATGATGTTTTCTATCATGCATTAGAGATCACTAAGGACACACCTTATCTATCCTTACTGAGATAAAAAAACCAAAAAAATTGTGTGTCAACTGAATTAATGTTACACACCCTCCAATCTTAATTCATAACATTCACATTCCATATAGCCAGCTAATTAATGATTCCCAAGCATATGTATCCAAAAAACTATCTCCATAACTTTCCCCAAAATAAAGGAAATCCAAGATAATTAAAGGGTTGAGATCCCTTATTCACTCAAGGAGTCTTGGTGACCATATTTTTTCAAACAAAAGGTATTCCATCTCCAAAGACAATGGAATATTTGTTCCAGCTTATGGCATGACCAATCACTTCTTCATAGAAGGAAAATATGGTTTAATCACAATGATAGTTTTCTTTGAGGATTTCCTAGAAAGTAGTATGTCATAAGTGAATAATAAGTGTAATGGTATAAATTTATCCCAGCTATCTTTGATCTATATGTAGATTCCAATCTGAGTGATTTCATTAATGAATCTAACCATATTATCATCGACGATGGAAAATTATAGCAATAAGAGTGGGTATCCTTATCTAACACATCTACTACATCAGAAATTACCTTTAGAGGATCTATTTACTAGGATATACAAACATTCATATCTTATAATACCATTGATTATAATGATAAATTCATATTAAAATCCATACCTTATAAGTATAGAATGATGAAAGATCCTCTTTGGAGTATCGAAGGCCTTTTAGATGCCAATTTTGAGGGTAAATTTCCCTTGCCTATACATCCTTTTCCTCGGCTTAATACATTCAAATGTAGTGAAAATAAAATTATAAATGCTCTTACCAGGTAAAAATCTACATTATTTTAGGGAGATATGTTCCTTGATAATGCCCACAGTATGGTCATCATGATTTATCTAATTACATTAGGGATAATGTTTCCAATAGACACTGACGTGAAGTCTTTTATGTCAACCAAATTCTCCTTCTTGGGAATCAAAGCAATTAAATTTGAATTGATCCTATAAGGAATATGAGAACGAGTGAAGAAATATATTAATAAATTCATTATTTAATTTTTATGTATATCCTTTTAAAACATAATTATTTTTGTGAATCCATCAGGACCAGGAATAATTTCCATGTTTAGAGAGAAGGGGGATTCCTTGATTTCCTCTATGGAAGAAACCATTATGAAATAAAAGTTTTGGTGATCATCAATCCAAGGGGACATATTGGTAATAATTATATAATACTTTTCCATTCCACCCTCAGAGTAGATCCGAATAGATTAATTAAAAACTGCATTTGAAATTTCACTTTCCGAGGTGTAGAGACATCCATTGATATTGATGGCCTTTAGTTTCACCCTTATCCTTTTTTTCCTTGTGTAGATTGTGAAATAATTAAAAGTTCATATCACCATCCTTCAACTACTTAACTTTTAAATGATTTTAGTCAAACTTTTCCTAAATAATTAGAAGACCGTTAGGCCTTAAAAGAGATTGTATTTACTATCTCGAGGTGATATTTTCATGATGATTTTTGAGTTAAAAACATGATATATTTTCTTCAGTAGATTTAATCTCAAGGTCAATATTAAAGAAAGTGTTTCTTATCCAATCTGATAGGATTATTTTGACATTATTTATATTTCTAGAAAGGATATCCAATGGGATTCCAGGTTGACCCGTCCTCAAAGTCTACATAATAACATCCATGTATCCAGGAGTAACAATCCACCCAATGGTGAATCAAAAATAATGGGGGATTGACCTAATAATTTAGATGGATATATCTATCAAGATAGGATTATTATATGAGTGATGCTTGGGGATTTTATGACAAGAGATTACTATAATAAGACACCCGTTATCCATCTAAACAAAACATATATAAATATTTCTTGACTGACTTCTAGTCGTGGTATACATGCTCCTTGTGAATTTATACCATTAAATTAGTACTTATGAAATATTACATTGATAAATTAATGGGGATAATTCCATCAACGGTGATCTATTAAATTTTAAACCAGTTCTTTTTATAGACCTCAAGTCAGTGTTAATATCCCCATTATCACCCATTGATGAGTTTTATTCTCACATATTTTCTCAACCTCAAACCATAGCTCCCCTCTTCTGATGTAAGATGAGGAGGAACTCGAAAAAGGGACACCAATGCTTCTTTCTTGGTTGTTGGAAGATACTAAGATCCACCATGACTTCTTGAAAGTTTAAAAAATGTGGAGAACCTCTTGAATAATGACCCATAGATGATCAATGATGATATCATGAAGGTTTAGTGAAAAAAATTGTATCCTAGAGTGTCACATTTAAAGGACATCTAATTTTTAAAGATCATTTTTGGATTTCCAATACCAATTGGAATATGATTTTTGGAAAAAATAAAATTTCTAAGGGTGTTGTCTATTGGGGGTTCCCAAGGCCTTCATAATTACATTAAATGAGATTTATTATAAAATTTCTTTACCCTTTCCATGGTACCTTCCTCTTGTGACACATCTCTATGAACTTTTCCTTTCCTCCCTCTACCTTACTTCTACAGTTCATTAAGTTTTGTGTCCACTCCAAAATTACCTTTAGTTACAACCTATTCATTCTTAGCTAGTTCAACATTTTGTTTTTAATCCTTTATATTTAGAGGGGTTTCATCCCTCTTAGATAAAAGTTATTACTCAGTTTCATTAGACCAATAGGATATATTCATAGGTGATAACATATTTCTATAATGAATATGATTATGGTCATTGACCATTTGAGTTTTCCTTCTAGAAACCATAGACGGAAGTATCATCCAGAATGTCCCCTTAGGGTCTATTCCATCATATATTTGATCATTTTTTAGAAATATTATCAAAAAGAGGTGGTTTAGTTAATGATCAATCTTGAATATTTCCATTAGGTCCCATTTTAGAAGTGTCATCATGTTATTCATTGGATACAGGTCCTATAATATTGACTATTTGTTAGGATTATCCACTGAGTAAGTGATTCCACATGTGGGTGGGTCTAATTATTCATCCAATGGATATCATTCTAGAGATGAATTTTCCACTCCAACTGATATCTTTAGGTAGTTACCCTCTTCAGATCTGTGAATCTAGAAATTATGAGTGGAGATTTTCTTTATAGTGACCGAACCCTTTTACATATAACATTTCATGATTTTAAGCATAATTAATCATCAGAGTACAAGCCAATGTTTGATACGTCTTGTGTCTTGGAAGACTAGGTACATATAACATAAATCACGGGGCTAAAAACGTCTTTATTTAATCTTCATAAAGAAATTCTAACTTCCTGTGAGCTCTTACATCTGCATAGGGTACCCTGGGTAACACATGAACCAAGGGATGAGCTAAAAAGCCTAGTAAGGGAATGAACATAAGGATACATCTTAATCACATGAGTTAGGAGGAATGACCTAATGATATCAAAAGCATGAAACTTATAAAATCATTTAATATAAGCATGGGATCATACAAACATGGAATCATATAAATGTGGAAGAATAATAAAATATTTCTTTCGAATTGGTCAACGCTAACTGCCAATCTCATTTCACATTTCAGTATGGGTCAAGGCTAACCGCCAATCCTTTTTCCCATTTCAGTATAGGTCAAGGCTAACAGCCAATCCCGTTTCACATCGCATCTCCTGAGACATAACCTTACCCAATGCATTGGAGCGCTATCTGGGCACACCCATCTTAAAATTTTCATGAATATTATTTCCACATAAATATTCTTACCACATATACAATCATACCTTATTAACCATAAAAAAACATAAGGGCACCCATGGAAAGAATTGGGTACCACAGTCATGACATAAAACATATCCAATGGGTGTATCATGAAAGTGTCCATAAAAGGAAAGGATTAGAACATATATGGACGTTAATAGGGTAAAATAGGCATATAAAAAGGTAAGTGGTGTCAAATATAAGTGAAAACATATTAGAAATGTATTTTTTATACATTTTCATTAAAAAAAATTGTGCGGTTTTAACGAAAACACTCTAGAGCTTTTCAAATAGAAAATAAGACATTATTTCATATAAAACTAGAATTGAACCAAAATGGTTTTCATAATAAAAATACCGATTTTATAAATAAAATTGTGTTTTAAAGCATAAGATATAGTGCATGTGAAATTTGGGAAAAAATTTGGGAAGTCCCCTTAAAACAGGTTTGCTTATCGGAAAGTTATAAGGAGGGAATCTTTCAAAATCATGTATATCCCCAAAAAAATGTGATGAAAGGGTATTGATATAAGAATATTTTACAACTAACCAGAATGAATAAGACTCACATAAATTGTTAATTTAACACTATTTTGAGAGAAAGATAAGGAAACCCGAATGAACGAAGAGGGTTTGGGTAGAATTAGTTACAATTTTATCGGCATGGTGTCGGGTGTGACCAAGAGGGATTGATGAGAAAGAAATGGGGTTTCTCATCACATATAAATCCATAAGTAAGAATGGGGGAGGTTCTTAATAATACCCCATAATTTTCTAGTACACATATAAAGGCATAGTATACAGGACAATCTTGATTAAGAGAGAAAAGGAGAAGATCCCTTACCTTAAATCTGGTGGTGTTTTCCACTTGTTAATAATGGCCTGAATAAAAAATTTACGCTTATTAATTAATAATTACATAACCTATTCTATATATAATTTATATATTATGACCCCTTTAGTTCATTCAAATAATTTTTTATTGGTTATAAGGTTCAATTTCATGGTTCAGTTCTGTTTGTTTCCTTGGGTTTTAATGATCAGTTCACTTGTATTTAGGTTCGGATAAAATATAAGATGAAAGTGGTCATCCAGAATTGATTTTATATAGAATTAGTTATCATACATAAGGTTACATGGTTACTAAATTAGTTTGGTTAATTGGAGTGAATGAGAACCATGACATAAGACATTAATGATAAACGCTTGAATTAATTTTATCGATTTTAGCCATAATTAAATTGTTTTGTATTATTATTTGATATCAAGAGTGAATACGAATTAGCTAAACTTAAATAATATATATAACATATATAATAATCTGTTTCAACCATAAAATGAATGGTTTCATGACCATAAATAATGATGATAAAAGAAATTGATAAACTGTTGTGCTTGAATGTGCTAAATTAGCACATCTCTAACAGTGCTTTCATTTCATTCAAATAAATGAGTGGGGAAGGAGAGAAGATAAAGAAATATACCATTGGTATGAAAAAATTCCAGTACATTTATGTTACTGGATTTATCATACTATTATGGTGGAGGGAGGTGAGAAAAAAAAGAACCTAAAATAAAATAAGAAATTTGGGAAGAGGAATTTAACTCTTGAGACTCCCTCCTTTGAGAACCTCTTAATGGGAGAGGTTCTGGTATTTTGAGGAGGCTGAGAGATTTTGGACGTGAGGGAGGACCTTGGGGAGAGATTTGGGAAAAATTTAGAGAAGGCTTGAAGCCTGATAGGAGTGGAGAAAAGATGGAGAGAAGGGGGGGTTTATTGTGGAGGAGAGGAGGGATTTCATAATATTATATTCCTTAATTTATTATTTCTTCACAAGAAAAAGAATAGTAAGTATTACATGACTAGGAATAGTGAACGGTTCATGTGAATTCAAACCATGGGTGGTGAAATCAGCCATTATTCTAGTAATAGTCTATTTAGATTATAATGTATATATTAGGTAAATTACAATATTTTACTATTCATAAAAAATTCATGTATTTCAGAAAAATCCAAAAAATTCACCCTAACCTTTTTTTAACATGTAGAATCCAAAAATGAAGTCTATTTTTCAAAAATAATTTTCTAAATATGATTATTTTAATATTTAATTAAAATCATAATTTATTATCAAAAACCATTTTTACAACATGCATTATCTCATTCAAAAACATAGGTATATTGTACTTCCTACATGAATATTATTTTTATACTATCATAGGTGATGTTACTATTCATTAGGGTATATCACTATTCATAAGGGTATTTTACTATTCATTAGGGTAGGTTACTATTCACCAAAAATTATTTTTGATTTATTAGACTCCAAAAAACATCTTGAACACAACCGTGTATGCCAGATTTTTGAAATTCCAAACACATAAGTGACAAAATTTTGTTTAAAGGTAACATATCACTTAGTAGTTCATTATTATGTGACCTTATGGAATATTCATAAAAAGTTAATTTCCATTAAAAAAATTGGGTTGTTACATTCTTCACCCCTTAAGAAATGTTTCCCTCAAAACGCCATTTTACATTCTAGGCCATAAAAAAGTTAGGGTAACTTTGCCTCATAGCCTCCTTTGGTTCCCATGTTGCATCCTCAAGATTTTGGTTTCTCCATAACACTTTGACCATGTGCATTGTCATATTTTGTAGATCCTTGTCTCCATGATCTAAGATCATTACTGGTTGTTCCTCATAAGAAAGATCATTCTCCAATGGTACCACCTCTGGATTGAGTACATGTGAGGTGTCTGGTATGTACTTTATCAATAGGGATACATGGAAGACATTATGTACTTTCGACATGGTAGGTGGATGTGCAAGTCGATAGGCCATAACTCCAACTCGATCAAGGATCTCGAAGAGGCCGATGTACCTGGGACATAACAAAAATTTCATTCCAAACCTCATGACCTTCTTCTACGGAGATATGCGTAGAAATACCATGTCTCTGACTTTGAACTCAAGGTCTCGTAGACGGTTATCTGTATAACTCTTCTGTTGACTTTGGGCTACCTTGATATGCTGATCAATGGTTTTCACCTTCTCCATTATTTCTACGACCATTTCAGGTCCTAGAAACTTACGCTCACCGACTTGATCCCAACATGTCGGTGTTCTACACCTTTTCACATAAATGGCATTATATGGTGTCATTCAGATTCTCGAATGTAAACTATTCATTGTAATAGAATTTGACTAGAGGAAGATGTTGGTCCCATCCTTCTTTTATGTCCATGGAACATTCTCTAAAAATTTCATCCATTTTCGGAATAGTTCACTCAGATTGGCCATTAGTTTGAGGATGATAGGTCATGCTAAATATCAACTTAGTGTTTAGGGAATGCTGGAGACTTTTCCAGAACTTAGAGGTAAATTTTGGATCCTGATCAGATACAAAGGATTGTGGTGCTCTATGCATCCGTACAACATTATTGATGTACATCCGTGAAATTCGATCCAATTAGAAGTCCTCTCGAATTGTGATGAAGTGAGAAGTCTTTGTAAGACGATCCACAATAACCCATATAGCGTTGTTCCTTCAATATGTCCTTGAAAGTCAAATGACAAAATCCATGATAATATTCTCCCACTTCCATGTTGGTATGGATAGTGATTGCATCATAGCCTTAGAATTTTTCCTCTCAGCCTTCACTTATTGACATTCAAGACATCTTGATGTATATTATGTGATCTCCCTTTTCATATTGTCCCCCCAATAGTGTTCTCTAAAATCACGATACATCTTTTTGATCCCTGTGAGAAAAGATAAGGTTGAGAAATGTGCATCATTTCAAAGATTATTATTTATCCCTGCATAAAATGGTACACATAGTCATGACCCAAATCATACAACTCCTTTATCAATCTTGAACTCTGAGGATTTCCCATTTCTAACAGCTTCCACCAACTTTTGAATCTCCACATCTTCCCCTTGATCATAATTTATTTTCTCCACAAGGGATGGTTGAGCAATCAGTTGAGAAAGGATTGATGATGTTCCTCCCTTAATGACTCCCATGTCCATCCTTAGAAAATCTTAGAATATTGCATCCTTTTCAACTCTCATCATTGATAAAGTTTCAGGATCCTTGCTACTTAGAGCATCTGCCACCTTATTTTCCTTACCAGGATGGTAGTGGATTGAGTAGTCATAATCCTTGATGAGCACTAACCATCTTCGCTGGCTCATATTAATCTCTTTCTGTGTGAATATATATATTTAGGACCCTTGTGATCAGTATATATCTCACACTATTCCCCATAGAGATAATTCCGCTAGATTTTCAATGAAAAGGTAACGGCTGCTAACTGCAGATCATGCATGGGATAGTTTCAATCATGGATTTTCAACTATCATGAGGTATAGGCTATCACTTTATAATTTTGTATTAGTACATAGTCTAAGCGTTTCTTTGAAGCTATTAATGTTGGCTCTATAAAGTCAATCCTTTCTCAGAATTGCATCATGTTCCACTAAAGGGAGACTTATATTATTTCAAAGATGAACAGTTTCACAAACATCAACATGTGAAACATAATCATATCTATTTTCCCCAAATGATATAAAATCATTTTAAGTAGTGACTCAATGTTCCTAGAAAACATTTAAGACATGCTCATAGGGCATGAACTTAAATACAGCATGACATATATAATAATTGAAAAAAGGTTACATGTACTTCAGTTATCATGATTTATCTGAACATTGGACTTGAATTTCCCCTAGTCCTTGGATATTGTCGATGCCCATCATGCTTATCATCCCTTCCAATGGATAATTTTTTTGGATAATTTCCAACTTCTCCACATTCACAACAATGAATAGTATAAGGTACATTAAATATAACCTTATCTATATTCATCACATTATCCATTTTTTATAGTAATTGGATATTTTATGCCCCACCTTCCCACAATTAAAACATCTCTTGGTTCCTTTTTGACATTCTCCTTGATGCCTATTTCCACACTTTTTTTCACAAAGGAGATATGGTCTTCTTTCATTTATCACCATTATCAGATGAACTTCCTTGAGATGTCAGCTTCCTCCTCCTTGATGAATTTGGGCATTCAACTATGTACCAATTATTGATTGTGATTTTCAATAGTTGATTTGGAAATTTCACAATATGTTCAACTTGGGCTCCCATAATCTCAGGCATATCATTAGGGTGGTTATCACATTTCCTATCACATTGATTGTTGGCACACACTCTTTTATTTCCCGCCATTAACTAAGATATAAGAACATACAATTAGGGTCTTTAATACTTATTTATTGATCATAAAAGATAACTTCCAACATAAAAGGATAAACTTATATGGAATAATTACATCCTAACTTGTGATTCCTTAGGTTAAAACCTCGGTTATCCTTGATCTATTTATTGACTTATATTTTTATGGGATTTTTTTTCTTAATAATGGTTTGTCTTGAGCTCATAAATCTACCAAAGCATATCCCCAGGGAGTGTCGTAACAAAGAGTGCATCAGTGCCCGTTATCGTGCACCAGTTCCCATTCGAGTCTAGCTCAAAGCGGTGTTTTAGGGTTTTACCCCTTGGTACATCTATGTCAGAGCTGCCTCTACCTGCTCGTATCAAGAAAAGGATGTATTTTCTTGATAAACAACTTACTCTATACTCACAAAAATTTAGGACTGTTTTCTTATACATAGTCTTATCCTTAAGGTTTTCACTAAGGTTCTATATTCCTAATCTCCAAAAATAACTAGACTTCCCTATGATACCAACTATAGCGACGAGATCCTTTTACATATAAAATTTCATTATTTTAAGTATAATTAATCATCAGAGTACAATCCATGGATCGTTAGGTCTATTGTCTTGGAAGACTGGGTACATATAACATAAAACATGGGGATAGAAAACTTCATTATTTAATCTTCATAAAGAGATTCTAGCTTCTTTTGAGATCTTACAACTGCATAAGGTACCCTGGGGAACACATGAACAAAGGGATGATCTAAAAATCCCAGTAAGGGAATGAACATAATGATACTTCTCAAGAACATGAGTTAGGAGGCATGACATAATGATATCAAAAGAATGAAACTTATAAAATCATTTAACATAAGAATGGGATCATACAAAAATAGAATCATATAAATGTGGAAGAATCATAAAACATTTCTTTAGAACGGTTCAAGGCAAACCGCCAATCTTGTTTCCCATTTCAGTACGGGTTAAGGCTATCCGCCAATCGTGCTTCCCATTTCAGTACGGCTCAAGGCTAACCACCAATCCCGTTTCATATCACATATCATGAGACAAAACCTTACCCAATGTATTGAAGTGCTATCTAGGTGAACCCATCTCAAAATTTTCCGGAATAATATTGCCACATAAATATTCTTACCACATATACAATCAAACATAATTAACCATACATAAACCTAAGGGCACCAATGGAACGAATTGGGTACCACAGTCATGACATAAAACATATCCAATGGGTGTATCATGAAAGTGTCCATGAAAGGAAATGATTAGAACATACATGGATGTTAATAGGGTAAAATAGGCATATAACATGGTAAGTGGTGTAAAATATAAGTGACAACATATTATAATTGTATTTTAGAAACATTATCATTAAAACATTTTTGTGCGGTTTTAAGGAAAATACACTAGAGCTTTTCAAATAGAAAAGAAAAGATTCTTTTATATAAATCTAGAATTGAACCAATAAGGTTTTCATAATAAAAATAATAATTTTATAAATAAAATTGTGTTTTAAAACATAGGATAGAGTGCACATGTAATTTGGGTAAAAATTTGGGAAGTCACCTTAAAACAGTTTTGCTTATCTGAAAGTTCTAAGGAGGGAATATTTCAAAATCATGTATATCCACGAAATAATGTGATGAAAGGGTCTTGATATAATAATATTTTACAACTTACCAGAATTCATAAGACTCCAAAAAATATATAAGGTAACACCATTTTTAAATAAAGATAAGGAAACCCAAAAGAACAAAGAAGTTTCATGTAGAATTCGTTATGATTTTATCAGCATAGTGTCGGGTGTGACCAAGAGAGATTAATGAGAGATAAATGGGGTTTCTAATCACTTATAAATCCATAAATAAGTATTGGAGAGGTTCTTAAAAATACCCCATCATATTCTAGTACACATATAAAGGCATATTATATAGGACAATCTTGATTAAGAGGGAAAAGCAGAGGATCCCTTACCTTAAATCCAGTGGTGTTCTCCACCTGTTATTAATTACCTGAATAAAAAAATTAGGCTTATTAATTAATAATTTAAGAACCTATTATATATGTAATTTATTTAAAATTACCCTTTTTAGTTCATTCAATTCCTTTTTGATTATTTATAAGGTTCAATTTCATGGTTCGGGTTCCATTGTTACATTGGGTTTTAATTATCAGTTCACTTGTATTTAGGTTTGGATAAAATATAAGATGAATGTGGTCATCCAGAATTGATGTTATATAGAATTATTGAACATATAGAAGGTTACATGGTTACAAAATTCGTTTGGTTAATTGTATTGAAAGAGAACCATGACATAAGTCAATAATTATAAATGCTTTAATTAATTTTGCGATTTTCCATAATTTACTTGTTTTCTATTATTATTTGATATCATTAGTGCATAATGATTCCAGAACCACAAATAGGATATATAAAATATATAATAATCTGGTTCAATAATAACATAAATGGTTTCATGACCAAAAACATCGGTGATAAAAGAAATTGATAAATTGTTGTCCTTGAATGTGCTAAATTAGAACATCTCTAACAGTGCTTTCATTTATTTCAAATAAAAGCGTGGGGAAAGAGAGAAGATAAAGAAATATACCATTAGTAATAAAAAATTTCATTACATGTATCTTACTAGATTTATCATACTATTATGTTGGAGGGAGGTTAGAAATGAAAATAAAAAAAAAGAAAAGAACTTAAAAGAAAAGAATAAATTTGGGAAGAGGAATTTACCTCTTGAAACTTCCTCCTTTGAGAAAATCTTAAGGGGAGAGGTTTTGGTATTATGAGGAGGTTGAGAGCTTCTGGACGTGGGGTAGGACCATGGGGAGAGATTTGGGTATAATTTAGAGAATTCTTGGAGGTTGAGAGTAGTGGAGAGAAGAGAGAGTGAAGGGGGATTTTTATAGTGGGGGAGAGGAGGGATTTCATTATATTATAATCCTTAATTTATTATTTCTTCACAAAACAAAGAATAGTAAGTATTTCATGACCAATAATAGGAAATGGGTCATGTGAATTCAAACCATGGGCAGTGACATCATCCATGATGCTAGGAATAGTCTATTTAGCTTATAATGTATATATACGACAAAATACCATATTTTACTTTTCATCAAAAATTCAAATATTTTAGAAAAATCCTAAAAACTCACCCTGACCATATTTCAGTGTGTATAAT
The DNA here is from genome assembly GCA_963277665.1 of Viscum album. Lineage (NCBI taxonomy): Eukaryota > Viridiplantae > Streptophyta > Magnoliopsida > Santalales > Viscaceae > Viscum > Viscum album. The sequence continues at coordinate 1,714,333,914 of OY728133.1, forward strand.
GAAAAATTTAAGTCCATTTTTCAAAAATAATTTTCTAAATATGATTATTTTAATATTTAATTAAAATCATAATTTATTATCAAAAACCATATTTACAACATCATTAACTCATTCTAAAACATAGGAATATTGTACTTCCAACATGAAAATTATTTTTATACTATCATAGGTGAGATTAATATTCATTAGGTTATATCACTATTCATAAGGTTATGTTACTATTCATTAGGGTAGGTTACTATTCACCATATATTTTTTCTTTATTAGACTACAAAAAACATCTTGAATACAACTGTGTCTATCATATTTTCAAAATTCCAAACACATAAGTGACAAACTTATGTTTAAAGGTCACATATCACATAGTTGTTCATTATTATGTGATATTATGGAATATTTATAAGAAGGTAATTTCCATTAAAAACATTGGGTTGTTACATTATTCATGCAGTTTTCCTTTAAGAGGGGGTTCTGCTTCTCTGTGACTCCCAAAACTGTCACTATATAAGGTTTTAGAGGATTCCCACCAAGTCCATCTATCATTATGTTCTCAATGTGACTATTCTAAGCCTTTTCCTCCTTACCATTATAGGTTTAATCCTTAATATTATTTTGAGAATTGGGTAACACCTTATTTTTCCCTTTACTCATTTAAAATGTGGAATCATCATGCCCCTTCACCAAGAAAAAGCTACACTCCTTGGCCCTATTACTTTTAGAAACACAATTGATAAAGATCTGGAAGGTCATGAATAATTTTAGTTTCTTCTCATATTGAATCTCTAGTCTCATGTTGTTATATCTTATTGTAAGGAACACCTCTTTGAACAAGGTGGCAGATATGCCCACCACCAACAACATACAAACATAATTCCCCAATATATTTTTTTAGTTTATGTATACATTATAATGGGGTTTACCGAAGATTAATGAATGTTCCATAAGATCCTTTGGCTCCATTAATGAAAATACAGCCTATATATTTAGATCCATACCTGATTATGTGAATTCTGGTAATTGGTAGGGTCGAAATTCTTATCCAAATCCTATATTTTAAGAATCTAGGTTCCAGAGAGATAGATCATATGACCTATACTATTCTCTTATATTCATCAGATGGGAAGACCCCATGGTAGTGCCCCTTTCCATCAGTATCATTATCCACTCATTAAATCCCCATACATTTTTTATTCTTCTTTCAATATTATTAAATTTCCAATATTTTTTTCCTTTTGGAATCAAGCCATGTTCAATGATTCAGTACTTGCATATATTTACCAATTCTTATACCACATCATGATTTTCTGAAACATGGGTAAACTTTCCTTTCTTTATCACACATCCTGGTGGAGGTGTATCAAAATTAGAAAAGGATGTCCCATAAGTAGCCTTCACTACCTCTACAAACTTTCTCATTGGACCGACATCATCAGCGATAAAATATCCCATCACATTAGCCTTGTTTGTTCGTAAGAGAGAACTACTCTTTATACCCAATGTGCATAGACTGAAATTTCATAAAATATCCTATATTTTATATTACCCAAGAGATCATATTTCCATAGGCTCATGGATATTTATGTTTAGGGTTTCCCTAAATTTCTTCTTGCTCTTACATCCTTTTCCTTATCTTCTCGATGATATCAAAGATGGTTTCTGATATTTTCAAATGGTCAACTATCACCTATATGGAATCATGACCCTTCCCTATTTACATATGTCCATTCAAAAATTCCATATATATTCCATCTCACTTACTCTATGGGATATTAAAGGGAGACAATAAAACTGCAAGAACCTAGTGAGAAGCCTTCACCTACTGAAAGGTGAGTCACCGAGAGATGAAATCATCCACAATAAGTCTCACGATGGTCCAAAGAAACTATCACTAATGGTATTTATACATATTCCCAACACTTATATGTATAACTATGGTAGAAGTGTGGATCTAACACATCAACTCCTTCCGCATCATGACTAGTACCACCATTTGTACCTGTAAAAGGATAACATGATTACCTTTTTTAGAATATCAATCTAGTGAATATTATGTGGATATAAAGTCATAAAATAATAGACAATCTATTTAACAAAACTGGGAATCTCTAACATTCCCATGAAGTAGAGGATTTAACACCATCTACTGAAGAAAAGATACACCCTCCTGATCCATGAAGGTCATCTATAAGGAAGACAACTCCTCAGAATCCTCCTGCACCAAATGAGCTTGATAAATTCTTCTAAGGAATATGTTACCACATTTCTCTTACCTGGAGTATAAACCATCTCAAAGTCAGTCCTATAGTATTTCCCACTAGTTATACCATCTCATGTTTAGGTGTCTTTGCATGAAGACGTACCTGAGACTTTGATGGTATGAGTAAACAACAAAGAACTCCCCCAGATAGTAATGCCTCTACATCCTCAAGGTGAAAACTACAAATTCCAGCTCCAGGTCATGAGTCATGTAGTTCTATGAGTAGGGGATCAACATCCTTTACATGTTTTTGATAACTGTCTACCACTACAATAACAAAACATTGAGTCGATATCCTAATGAATATAAATACACTACATAATCCACAGCCTCTTATGGTAGTCTCAACCTACGATCACTCGCCAGCCTTAGAATCAAATACTTGAAGGTTCTCTAGAACTGATCATTCTAGGTAATAGGTTTCCCTTTATTTTTCAGGGTGGTCAAAGGGGATGAATTAAAAGTTATTTCTACCACAAACAACATGTGGTTCCCCTCCAAGACAAGAAAAATCCTCACCAATGGCTTGATATTTGGTGGATCCCAGGAAATAACTGCATTGATCTTCGCTGGGACCATGGATAAACCAGGCTTTGAGATGACATACCCTAAAAATTGAACCTCATGAATATATAATTCCCCCTTACATATCATTCTATAAATATAGTTCTCTCGAACCAAATCTAGAACCATCCTTATGTACTCTACATTATACTTCTTTGATGTTCTATAGATGATTATGCCCTTGATGAAGAAAACCAAAAACCTATCCATGTACGACTATAAGATCTAGTTCATCATAAGAATAAACATGTTTGGGGAATTTGTCACCCTAAAAGCCATCACTAGGTACTCATCGTGTACATAGCGACATCATAATTCCAGATTAAGAATATCTTCCTTACGAACCCCTAACTAGTTATAGATATTTTTAAGATCGATCTTCAAGAAACATCTTGTGCATCACAACTAGTAAAATTGGTATTCAACCCTTGGGAAGGGGTGATTTTTCTTTATCATCATCTGTTTCAGGTGACGATAATATTCATAAATTCACAAGCTACCATCCACCTTTTTCATGAACAACATTGGTGTTTCCAAATGAGACAGACTAGGTCTAATAAATCCCTTCTCTAGAAGGTCATACTACTTCAAATGTAGCTCTTATAGCTCAGTATAGGCCATCCTATATCCCATATAAGACATCATACCAGTTCTAGGATGCAAGTCAATAAAAAAATTCATCCCTCCTTTTAGAGGTAGTCTCAGAATGTCACTGGGAAATAAATCCATTTAATCCTCAATAACTCAAGGAAACAAGATGCCTAAAGATCCTTCTATGCTAAGGGATATACTTTCCAAATGATGGGTGATGGGTTGCAGCCTCCTTCTTATAGAACCCACTCATCCAGGCTAGTGCCTCAACTTGGAACTCTAGAACTCACACAATGAGTACCTAGATGAAGGAATAACATGCACATTTGTATTCTAACTGTGAATTAAGAGTATAAAATATACATATCATTGCTCTTATCATCTAATGTTGCACGAGTTCATAAGCCTTAAGAGGATGTAGCTATCTGTGTGCTCGACCACCAACTCCTTAAGCCTATCGCAGGATGCCTGGTCATATGGTGGAAGGATATCATTGTTGAATCCACCACCCATATATCCTCCTCCTACTATTATAGATCTACTTCCCTAGGTACCACCCTTACCTCACCTGGGAGATCCCTAATCAAGGAGTTGCCTCTGCATTTGTAATCTGTCAACTACCTTCCTTTTCTCCTTAGTACATCTTGTCAGACAGTCATATGCTATATGACCACACCCATAAAAACACATTACAAACCCTCTCCAGGAATCCTTAGTGTTATGCACTGTACATATTCCATACAACCACATGGATGAGTCTTATCATGATAGGGTCTTCTATAATGAGATATTATCATTTGCTTCATACTATCTACTATAGACAACTCATCTTTCTGAAACCCACTACCAGTTACAGCTACCTATAGTCCCTATAACAATAATATCTCTATCACTAGTGCATATTCCAACACCTAGACATAAGTGGGAATGCACAAGGGAACCACACTAACAAAAAAATATCTACAGAGTCCCAAATCAATCATCCATTCATGGAATTATCTATATCATATCATGTCAAGGGAGTATTGTGTACTGTTTGTGAACCTCACAACATACTCATCTAATTTCATACATCCGTACTACAGCTCCCGAATCTTCTGAATATGAACTGAGGATAAAAAGGATGGGTGAAAATCCTCATTGAATAAAATCTATGTAATGTCCTAGAAATTACGTATATATTTTTAGATATATATTATTATTTTATGACCATGAAATCTAACGGTGCGCGATTCCAGGCCTAGAGTGCCCGGAATGATCCGTTGAAGTTTTGTTGAGAGTTATTTAGCATGTGTATGCAGTTCTCATGAAAAAGTGAAAGAACTCTTAAATGGTTACTCAGATCGAAAATTTGAGGGAACCATTGCACTCACAATGGTGGTATTACCCTAGGTAGGACTTAATTTTAGTCGGCACAAGACTCCTCTAAGAAAACAAGATAATGGACTAATTGTAATTAAAATAATTAAATAAATTATTTTATTTTTCAAATGCTTATTGCTCACAAATGGTAACTCAGATTAAAAATCCAATATCACCACTAACCTCATAAGGATGTTATTTATTTATGAAGATAATATCTTTGGCCGGCACGAGCCACCAGAAAAAGTTATTTTTCGGTCGTAAATAAAATAATTAACTCACAATTATTTTATTTTAAAATTCATATCATCTAAACGGTAAATCAGATTTGAAATCTGAGAGTATTTTTGGGTTGGTTGGGGAGTTTTTCACTTCGGTAGAGAATAATATCAATAGATGTGGGTCGAGGGTGACTGTTAATAATTTTCTGAACTTTTTTTTGGGTACGTTCAGTAAATGGGCGAGAGACGTTTGGTAACTTTTTAACAGGTGCTCAAAATTGAAATCTGAGGGCACTGATGAATCCACTATTCCAGGATTCACATAAAGGAGGATTCACCTCGACCGTAGTTGGTCTGGAGAAAAAGATAGATTTTGAGGGTTTTAAAATAATAATAATAAAACATAGTTAATTTTTATTTTCATTCTTTTCCTCCAACGAAAAAGAGACAACGTGGGACTGATGATGTGTCAAGCCAATCATTCTCTTGAACCTTCATTCTATGTAACTGAGCTATTGGGGAATTAGGAAGGTTTCTAATTAGTGGACCTCCATTAATTCCACGAATGTTTTACACCCACCCCCTCTCCAATTTATATGGAGCATGAGGAGAGGTGTTTGATTTCTTCACCATGAAACGAAGCGCTGAAAAAGGGAAGTGATACCAAGCCCTTGGAGGATGGATCCAGTACCAACGATTGGTCAAAAATGAGGAACTGACACCCATGCCCAAAATATAATCACCTACTGGGAGAGACGAATGCTGGCATTTCCTTCAACAAATTCATCTACTTCCTCACCCCACCTCCAACTAAAAAATCATTGTATGGGTTTTTACACATTGAATTTATTCAATTGAATATGAATTCCTAAATTCATAACGCTGATGGTCAAAAGAATATGGACATCACCCCGCAAATTAACATAGATTCTCTTCCTTTTATTTATTCACGCATTCTTCATGCATTCTTCAACCCCATAATTTTTTATTGGAACTAGAAATACATAGTTTTGCTGAGCGTAGTATATGGACGCGAATCCTTCGATACAAGGATTAAAAATATGCGATCGTATAATTTTTCAGGCTTGGAACGTAGCCACAATGGCTCGTATAAGAAGGTGACAGTCAACACCCAGCTGACCGTGAGGAAGTGATGGTGGCGCGCATCTGCAACACCGGTTGAAGAGGAAGCCATGAACTGTTGGCTACGGTGGGGCGGGACTGCGGCCGAAAACTACCCGGTAGTGTGGCAAAGTGGTGGTATGCATACACGTCGCTGGTGGAGGAGGAGTTCATGCCCACTTCACAGTGGTGGAGGCGGATGACAACGAGTACCCTGCCGAACGCAGGTGGAATGTGGCGCCATCGAGCTGCGAGAAGGTATACGGGAAGTGATGGATCAATTAAGAATATGTATTTGTATATTAGATGGAACAATACAAGGGGTGAATTGTAGGTTTAAAAACATTGTGTTTAAACACATAAGAGATTAGTTTAAAAGATCTTAAACTAACACAAATACAAACACCTACAATTGTATTGAATATAAATGGTATGATGTAATGTTATACTAATGAAATGTAAAACAATTGTATTCGAGATGAACACAAAAATTAGAGTAATATAATGATGAATGATTCTACATTAAAGCGTATAGATTCAATCAATACAATATTTAATAGAATGATTATAATTGAAACAATTACAATTGAATATGTAAAGAAGAAAGGAAACAATACAAATTCCTTTCTAATACAAGCAGAAATGGAAAAGTAAAAGTATTGCAAATCTTTTGACCCAAAGAGAAGGGTTATCCTTTCACCTAGGATAAAAGGTCTGTCTCACCAAAACCTTGGTAAGCCCTCCACACGATGATCGGATCGTCTGTCTGCCTGTCCCCGGCAGCCCTCGATACGATGATTGGACCGTCTGTCTTCCTATCCCAGGCAGCCCTCGATTTTGTAGGTATTCGGCAGCTCTGTCTTTCAGTCACTTGAAAGCCCTCGATACGATGATCGGACGGAAAAAGCATATGAGAGACGTAACAATGTCTCTAACTAGAACTTGATATAAGTAGAGTATCATGATTGTTCCACATTCCTTTTCTTCCAGCTTCAAATGACCTCTTATTTATAGGCCTCGGGTTCCAACGGTCATGTTACCTCCAACGGTCATATTTCTCCGAAAAACTTGGAGGGACTTGGACACCTGTAATTATAACGGTCATATTGAAACCGAAAGCACGACATCATTTTGATTAGTTTTTAACTAACTCAACGACATCATTTTTTGTTAAAACATAAGATATATGAACAAGATAATCATGAGTACGATTTATATGAAACATGTGTTTTTGACTAAGTGCCAAAACAAGTATGTAATGAAAGTTATGAGTAGCGGAGTCAATAAAATTTCCATATTCAGTATGATCAGCATTGTACGATTGGTATGGTCAGTCTGATCAGCATTGTACGATTGACATGGTCAGTACGATCAGCATGGTCAGTACGATCAGCATGGTCAGTACGATTAGCATGATCAGTACGATCAGCATGATCAGCACGATCAGCATGGTCAGTACGATCAGTATGTTCAGTACGATCAGCATGGTCAGTACGATCATCATGTTCAGTATTATTAGCATGCTCAGTACTATAAGATAAACATGATAAAGGACATTTGTGATTTCAAAAACAAGATATACAAGTCAAAGGAGGATTTTGACTCAACAATCTCCCCCTTTTTGGAAAGCACAAATCACAAAATATAAACTAAAAGAAATACTTATCTCCCCCTGAGTTATTGGAAAATATTCTGAATAAGAAATTGAATATGACTAACTCCCCCTTAGGTATGGACTTTCCTAAGGATTGTATTCGTATATTTTCCTTAAGTGTTGTAAAGCATTCTCCCCCTTCATAAAACATTCTCCCCCTTTATAAACACTCTCCCCCTTTGTGAACATTCTCCCCCTTTGTGATTTTCAAAAAGAAAGGGGATAACTTGAAATGTCTGAAAGGGTTAGAAAATAAATACAAGACAATGGATAAAAGAAATTTCATGACGATAACAATCAAGTCCAAACTTGAAAACAAATACAAGTAACTTATTTTCTCTTTCCTTCTCCTTTTTGATCATCTCATGAAGAATTGACATCATGTTTTTGATCTCCTTCTTTTCTTCAGAAATAGCATCACCCTAAGATCTGAGAAGGTCTTGTTGATCGACAAAGAGTTGATCCTGATTTCTGATTGTCTCTTCCTGAACTCTGATTACTTCTTCATGAGTATTAATTCTTTCTTGCAAATTCTTGTTATCTTTGGATGACCCAATGTTTGGTTTCCTCAAGGGAACTATTTCATTTTTGAATGATGAAACCTTCAAAAAATCATCCTCAAAGGCATTCATTCTATCCTGGAAGTCTTTTACTGAAGGAACATTGGCTCGTTGGGAAGAAAAAAGATTCAACCATTCAACTGAATCTTTGTCAATATTATTGAAAGAAATTGCAAGCTCATTTGACAACCTTCTTATATCTTCAATTGCTATCTCATAATCATTGACTGAGCTCTCTGTTTTGTACGACCACTTAGTCATCTTGTTTCAGGCCTTCTTATGGGCAGCCGAACTTTCTGAAAGAACTTTAAAATTAGCTTCGACTGACAAAACTTTCTTTCTTAATTCTTTTACAAAACCAAACTTCTTTTTCTGATTGTCAGTAATAAAATCAATCTTTCCTTCCAGCCTAGGAAAATATGTAATGGTCTTCTAAACCCTTCTCAAAACATGGACAATGTAATCACTCTTCTTGAGAGAGATTGTGTGTTCTGAATCAATATCTTCATTGTACGAAGTCAGTTCATTTGATCGGCTTGAGTCTACAACTAGCTGTTTTTCTTTTGATTTTTCTTTCTACTTTATTTCTTCATCCACTTTATCACTGATGACAATAACTTTATCAGTGTGAGAGGATTGGGCACCGTGCTTCGCATGAGACTAAATTCTATCCGGAGTTTCAGAAGATTGAAAAAGTGCTTGATCGACATGATGAACTTATTGAATACCTTCACTTTGCTTTTGAACCGATTCCTCTCTACTCTTCTTTGATCTTTGAAGAAATTCCAAAATAAAATCTCCTTCCTCTTCTTGAACTTCTTGTATCTCTTCTAACATTTTTTTTCCTTTTTCTTTTTCAAGAAGACTCTGTACAATGGGTTCTTGATGCACTTCATCTGTTAGTTGAGAACATGGATTCTCAACCATTTTCATGACTTTAGAGATATCAAAGTCTTGAGACATTCTTTTCAAAATAGTTTTCTTTTTTCTTTTCATCTTTAATAGATTCTTTTACCCTAATTATTTTAGCAAACACTTCGGCTGGATCAGGTCCAAACATTGGATCTCCTTCCTTTATTTGTTCCTTATCCTTTCTCCATTTGACTATAACTTCTTTACTGTACATTGAATTCTTCATAGGCTTTGAGCTGGTTTGCGGATCAAAATTTTGAGTAATACCAGCAGATTGAAAGTCTTTGGCTGGCATAGGTGCTGATTGATTCTGAGGAGATTCAACTTCTATATCCTTAACAAAAAGTTTTGAATTCTGATCAAAACAAACATTCAACTTCTTGAAATTACTTTTGGTAATCCAATAGGGCTTCAAATCTATCAGCTTTCCTTTCAAAGGAATGTTGCAAAACTTCATACTCTCGAGAATAAACTTTGTAATAATGGCTGGATACATAAGAAAATGAGATTTGATTTCCACTGACTTTACATTCTTAATTGTTTTGAAAATATAACCCATTAGATTCACTTTTCTCATGTTGAAAAGATAATCCAACTTGAAGATATCATAAACTTTCATAGTTTCTCTATCCCCTTTTCTTGGGATAAGAAAACCTTGAATCCATAAATCCAAAAACCTATTGTCCGGAGAAAGATGAGCCACTTTCCTATTCTCTTCATTTACAACAAACAAAGACTTCTCGACACTTTCTCTATTAAACGTACTGACCTCTTTCAGATGTTTATGGGATGGATAGAAAGAATAACATTCTATCGGGACATTCAGAAAGTGATCCTCTTGTTTTACATACATAGATAACTTTCTATCATATACCGCAAAATTTATAGTCATATTTTTATCAAAAGATACGGTTTTATAAAACTGACAGGCTTCATCAAAGAGAACTGGATCTTGAGAAACAGGCCTTTCAACACACAAATGCTCCCATCCTTGAAACAAGATAATCCTCTTGATAGTAGAATCATATGAACCATAGAAGTCGCGGGAAACTAACCTTTCCCTTAAAAGGACTTTTTCTGAGAAATCCTTTGAAGACATATTGGCAGGAGTGTTGGCAGAAGACTGAGATATAGGGATGCTACCGATGAAAGATTGTATGATGACTTAAAAACAGAGATTCAGAGCTTCAACGTAGATCCTGAAAAAAATGATGTGGGTTTAGGGGGGGTGGGGTCTATATATAGGCGAGAAAAGGGAGACCGTTGATCTTCTTCGGTCAAGATTATAAGGGAAAAAATAAAGGATAGGATTAAAAAGAAATTAAAAAAATTTAAAAAAAAATGGAATGTACCTACCGGAGAACGTAAAGTAATTGTTGGTTTTAGTAGAGTTCAAAAGAAAATGAAAACGTACGTAAAGAAAAAGAATATTATCAATCGTCACGCCAATGGAAAACAAAATCGTTACCATTAACTGACAAACTGATGGAAAGCAAAGTTGTTACAATGAACTGACAATATGATGGAAAACAACGTTGTTACCATGAACTGACAATTCGATGGAAAACAATGTTGTTACCATGAACTGACAATATGATGGAAAACAAAGTAGTTACCATGAACAGGCAGTACGATGGAAAATAAAAACATTGCCATAATCGGACAATATGATGGAAAAGAAAATCATTTCCATCATCGGACAGTACGATGGAGAAGAAAATCATTACCATCAACAGAGAGTACGATGGAAAAGAAAATAATTACCATCATCGGATAGTACGATGGAAAAGAAAATAATTACCATCATCGGAAAGTACGATGGAAAAGAAAATCATTACCATCATCGGACAGTATGATGGAAAAGAAAATCATTACCATCATCAGACAATATGATGGAAATGAAAATCATTACCATCATCAGACAGTATGATGGAAAAGAAAATCATTACCATCATCGGACAGTACGATGAAAAGTAAAATCATTACCATCAACTGATAGTACGATGGAAAAGAAAATCATTACCATCATCAGACAGTATGATGGAAAAGAAAATCATTACCATCATCGGACAGTACGATGGAAAAGAAAATCATTACCATCAACTGACAGTACGATGGAAAAGAAAAACATTACCATCAACTGACAGTACGATGGACAGAAAGGTGTATAAAAATAGAACTATCAATACGATAAACAAATAGGTATATATTACGATAAAACTGTCAATATGATAAAATAAAATAAAAAAAACATAGAGAAAATAAAAACACGGAGAGAAATGTTCTCCTCCTTTATAAGAGGAGTTATTTAATGTTAGGAGAATTGTAAAACATGAATTAGATATGAATGATTATTTTAATGTAATCATTCCTAGAATCTGTTTTATAATCTAATATATATTGGAAGGTAATGGTTTTGTAAAAATTCCAGCAATTTGTTCTTTCGTTCTGATGAATTGTAAAACAATATCTCCTTTTACAAGGTAACCTTCATCACAAAATTTACTTATGCTGATGAGGTTGTGCCTAAGGCCTTTAACAAACAAAACATTTAAAATAAGAACTTTTCCAAGAAAAACGATATTACCTATGCTAACAATATTTCCTTGAGAATTATCTCCAAAGGTAACTTTTACACCTTTTTTTGATAACCTTTCCAAAGAAATCTTTGTTTCTGGTCATGTGTCGAGAACAACCACTTTCCATGTACCAGATACTCTTATTGGTACAATTTTCATTTTTCTAGAAATGAAACAATTAGTTTTTTGGAATCCAAACGTGTTTTGATCCAGAAGGGTAAGATAAAAGAATTTTAGGAATCCACATTTGTTTTGAAAAATGAGCTTTATGAAATCCTAAAGATTGAGTTCTGTTAAGAGAACAATCTCTTCTCCAGTTTCCTCCACATTGACACTTAGAGAAAAAAGATGTTTTTTTGAACAAAATAGTTATTACTAAAAACAGGTTTGGAATAAGTATAACCAAGTCCAGAACAATCTTTCATAGGTCTAATTTGAGAATACATCTTGTCAAAGTTTTCCTTGCCAAAAGTAACTTTTGAAAAACATTTCTTTAAAGAGAAAATTTCTAACTGTAGTTTTAAAACTATGTTTTTATCTTCCAAAACATTTGATTTTAAACTAGAGTTAGGCTCTAAAAAATTTTTCTTTAAAATCATATTTTTGAGATCCTTAGAAAGTACATCTTTGTCAGATTTGACTTTCTCAAGGGTTTTTAAAATACTTTCAAAATCAAAAGTTTTCATATCAAGATCCTTAGAAAGATCTGCCACTTTTTTAGTCAAAATTGAAATTCTAGAATTTTCTTTCTCAGGCTTCTTCTTGAGTTTGGAGTTTTTATTTTCGAGTAATTTCTCAAATCTAGATACTTCTTCAAAAGAAGGTAATGTATCATCTTCTGATGATGAAGATTCATCATTTGAAGATTCACAATATCCATTATTAGTATAATTTTCATTTAAAGAGACATTTGAAATAACTTCAGCATTATGTACCTTTTCCATGAGACAATGATCTTCAATTGGTAGTATGTCTATACGTCCAATATTTCTCTGGCTTGAGGACTCATATTTTGAAGAATCATCTGATGAATCGCTACCACTTTCACTCCATGTATCATTTTCCTTCAATACTTTCTTTGTCTTTGTATTGTAAAACTTTTTCTGGTTTCTTTCAGAGTGTTTTTCCTTTCTGTCATTTCTCTTTAGTAAAGAACAAGCAGGCCTTATATGCCCTACTTTCTTACATTCATAATAGGTTAAATCTGAATCTTTTTTGTCCTTCCTATCTTTCTTTTTGAATCTATATTGGAAGTCTTTCTTTCCCACAATCTTGTTCATCCTCCGAGCGAGATTGGATAAATCATTATCCAAAACTTCATAATCACTTGAATCCGATATAACTACTTTCTTGGCTTTGAATATTGTTATCCTTTTAGGTGTTTTAGATTTAGATGTAAAATCTACACTTCCATTCCCATTCTTCTTCTTGTTGAAGTCAGCATCTCTTTTCATTCTTGTCTCGTGCTATAAAAGAGTTCCAAAAAGATCATAAAGAGTAATCTGGGAAACTTTTCTATTTTCATCAATAGCTGTCCTTTTTGACTCCCATTCATTAGGCATTATATCTAAATCTTTTCTACTAGAGCTTCATCATCAAGGCCTTTTTCTCCCATATATTGTAAGATTCTGAAAATTTTCATAAACCTTTGTTGCACTTTACATATTATCTCACCATAAGGAAAAACAAATCCATGATACTTAGCTCGAAGCACTGCTCTTCTTGTTTCTATAACCTTGGATGTGCCAAAATGAGTGACTTCCAATTTCTTCCAAATACAGTTGGCTGATTCACATGAAGATATCTAGCTATATATATTTCTGGTCATAGAGCATAATAAAGTATTGTGTACCTTGTAATTCAGTTGATATTCTTGCTTCTCTTGGTTAGTGAAAGTACTGACTTCTTTGTCCGGAATTTTGTAACCTCCAGTAAGCATAATAAAATTTTCTACACCGGTATTGATATCGAACGTCTTCATAAGATCTCTCCAGTACTCATAATCATTCCCATCAAAGATTGGTGGTCTAGAAGGATTCAGATTTTCAGTTGACCCAATATTCATTCCTTCCATCTAATACAAAAAACTTTTCCACTCCACACATTAGTGTAGTAAGTAATTGAAAATAATGTTTGGAAGAAATATAACTAGTAATAAAAATCAGTGGAAAACCTCCTTTGATACCAATTGATAGATCGATTAAAAATATGTATTTGTATATCAGATGGAATAATACAAGAGGGGGGGTGAATTATAGGTTTAAAAACATTGTGTTTAAACACTTAAGAGATTAGCTTAAAAGATCGTAAACTAATACAAATACAAACACCCACAATTGTATTGAATATAAATGGTATGATGTAATGTTATACTAATGAAATGTAAAACAATTGTATTCGAGATGAACACAATAATCAGAGTAATATAAAGATGAATGATTCTACCTTAAATCATATAGAGTCAATCAATACAATATGTAATTGAATGATTGTAATTCAAACAGTAACAATTGAATATGTAAAGAAGAAAGGAAACAATAAAAATTCCTTTCTAATACAAGCAGCAGTAGAAAAGTTAAAGTATTACAAATCTTTTGACCCAAAGAGAGGGGTTATCCTTTCACCTAGGATAAAAGGTATGTCTCACCAACACCTTGGTAAGCCCTCAATACGATGATCAGAATGTCTGTCTGCATATCCCCGTCAGCCCTCGATACGATGATCAGACCGTCCGTCTGTCTATCCCCGGTAGCCCTCGATTTTGTAGGTAATCGGCACCTCTGTCTTTCAATCACATGAAATACCTCAATACGATGATCGGACGCACAAAGTAGATGAGGGAAGTCATAGTGTCTCTCACTAGAACTTGATAGAAGTAGAGTATCACGATTGTTCCCCAGTCCTTTCCTTCCAGCTTCAAATGACCTCCTATTTATAGGCCTCGGGTTCCAACAGTCATGTTGCCTCCAATGGTCATATTTATCTGAAAAACTCGGAGGGACTTGGACACTTGTTATTATAATGGTCATATTGAAATAGAAAGAATGACATCTTTTTGATTAGTTTGTAACTAAATCAACGACATCGTATTTTGTTAAAACATAATATATATAAACAAGATAATCATGAGTACGATTTTTATGAAACATGTGTTTTTGAATAAGTTCCAAAACAAGTATTTAATGAATGTTATGAGTAGCAGATTCAATACAATTTCCATATTCAGTACGATCAAAATTGTACGATTGGTATGATCAGCACGATTAGCATTGTACGATTGACATGGTCAGTACGATCAGCATGATCAGTACGATTAGCATGGTTAGTACGATCCGCATAATCAGTACGATCAGCATGACCCGTATGATCAGCATGATCAGTACGATCAGCATGATCAGTACGATCAGCATGATCAGTACGATCAGCATGGTCAATACAATCAGCATGTTTAGTACGATCAGCATGGTCAGTACGATCAGCATGTTTAGTAAGATCAGCATGCTCAGTACGATACGATGAACATGATAAAGGACATTTGTGATTTCCAAAACAAGATATAAAAGTCAAAGGAGGACTTTTGACTCAACAGTCCATCCGTTCTAGCCAGCCGAGGCGCACAGTGCGGGACCACCAAGCTGTCCCATCGGTGATCCAGGCTACACTACGAGGCCACACTGTGGGCCGCATCACGCACCACACTGCACGTCGCACCGCAGGCCTCACCACACGACCGCACCGCGGGCCGCCCAGCGGGTCACACTAACAGGCTGTTCCATTCGTAGGTCAGGCCAGAACACAACCCAGTCGTCCTCGCCCACTAGGGCCCAAGACATCTATTCCAGACCAGGACCGGGTCGGGTCGGTCCAAACCCGTGCCCACCTGGGCCCAGAAATACCTTTTTTGCTATAACTAGAGAACCTCGCGTCTATTTGATACACCGTTTATAGAACTTGAATCTTTGGATCTAGATGGTCCTTTTGGTAATCTCCACATTAGTTTTGGTTAATGTTGGAGTATTTTTAGGTTGGATCGGACCCCAAATCTAAACGAGACATTGGAAATGAAATGTTAATAACTTGTGGACCATGCATTATTTTGACGCGTCATCTATTGAGTTGAGTTAATTTTGACGTGAAAAAACATTGGGATACTTTTTCATTGAACTTCGTGGTGGTTGAGGTATGACCTATGTCTTTTGAAGTGGTTCTCCCATGCACAGTACGTACGGAACCCTACGACTAGCTAAGACTTGAAGACTGCTGACCGTTTCGACTCGGAGTGACTCGACTGGCCAAGTGGGGAGCACCTTTGTGTGACGTGGCAGACCCATGGCAGGGAGCAACAATCTGTGATGCGGCAGACCCAATGTACTTGACAGGAGGAGTACATCAGCAGGCTATGAGGGGGAGCAGCTCT
Organism: Viscum album; assembly: GCA_963277665.1. Classification (NCBI taxonomy): domain Eukaryota; kingdom Viridiplantae; phylum Streptophyta; class Magnoliopsida; order Santalales; family Viscaceae; genus Viscum; species Viscum album. The sequence goes on from OY728133.1 coordinate 1,714,350,153, forward strand.
GTGTGACGTGGGAGCCCCACGGTGGGGAGCACATATGTGTGACGTGGAAGACCCACTGTACTCGATAGGAGGAGTCCCTCAACAGTCCTGGGATAGTGGGAAGTGCCTCTATGTGATGTGGAAGGCCCAATGTACTCGATATAGGTGGAGTTATCTAGTATCCTAAGTGTTATAAATGTTACTTGTTACATCCCCAAGAGTAATTACTTGTGGGAGTTGTCTTTACTTTGTGCTTGTGATTGAGGTTATGTTATGTGGTACTTCACTTTCATGGTATACTTCTCACATGTATGAGATTAGTATAGCTCGATAACTTAGGTATATGTATGAAAATATATCTAAGTAGAGTTGGGATCTTTCTTTGTGTTCTTCCCTTTGTGTAATTCTAGGAGACCTACAGGGTCTCGGGGTCCCTAATGACTATCGTTATACTGACACCTGCATGGGCTATGTCTGAGCCTTGTTGTGATTGATGCATACGACGAACAACGTTGTACTCATAGGTGGACTGCGGTGCCATAATTCCGCTAGAAGGATGAACTACTAGCCATTTTGGTCGGCTGAGATGCACCGTACGTGACCTTCGAGTAGTCCTATGTACTAGCCAGGCCACACCGCAAGGCCACACTGAGGCCTGCAACTAGGGAAGCACTATGAGGCCGCATCGTGAGCCATACCACGAGACTCACAACGAGCTGCCCAGCGGGCCGAACTAACATGTCCCTCCCTTAGCGGGTTGGTCCGAACCACGACCTAGCAGGTCGGGCCCACCAAGGCCTAGGCCGGGTCGGCTGAGGTCGGCCGACCTGGTCGGACCGAACCCGGGCCCATCTGGGCCCAATTTTACCATTTCGGTCATAACATGAGAACCAGGTGTCCTTTTGATGAACCATCTATGAAACTGGAATCATTGGATCGAGATGGTACTTTTGGTATACTCCACATCATTTTTTGTGAAGGTTGATATACATCCGGGTTGGATCGGACCTCGACTCCTATCAGCCCCTCAGAGCAGAAACCATAATTACTTGCATATCGGGCATCAGATTGACGCACCGTCTATTGCATTGAGTTAATTTTGACATGACAAACCTTTTAGATTCTTATTCGTGGAACATTGGGGTGGTTGAGGTATGAAAAATGTCTTGGGAATCGGTTCTCCAATGCGTGATACATACGGAACCCTGTGACTAGATGAGACTAGACGACTGCTAGCCGGTTTCGACTCAGAGTGACTCAACTAGCCTTGTGGGGACCACTTTTCTGTGACACAGCAAACCCATAGTGGGGAGTGCCTTTTAGTGATGTGGTAGATCCAAAGTACTCGATAGGAGGAGTACCTTATTAGGAAATGAGGGGGAGCGCCTCTGTGTGACGTGGTAGACCCACGGTGGGGAGCGCCTCTGTGTGCGTGGAAAACCAACAGTACTCGACAGGAGGAGTACCTCGGTAGTCCAAGGTTAGTGGCAAGTGCCTCTGTGTGATGCGGAAGGCCTAATTTACTCGATATAGGAGGAGTTCCCGAGTATCCAAGTTGTTCGGAATGCTACTTGTTACTACCCCTAGAATAAGTCATGGTGTGAGTTGTCTTTATTTTGTGCTTGTGATTATTGTTATGATATGTGATACTTCACCTTCATGGTGTTAACTTCATGGTATACTTACCTCATGTATGAGATGATTAAATCTTGGTAACATAGGTATATGTATAGTCATATACCTAAGTAGAGTTGGGATATTTATTTGTGGACATTCCTCTGTGGAACTCTAGGAGACCTATGTGGTCTCAGGGTCCTTACAGATTATCATTATACTCAACCTTGCATGGGCTATGCTCGCACCTTGTTGTGTATGATGCAAATGATGGACAACCCTAAATGAGGAAAAGTGTACCAAGAGTTGAGGTATCTCAAAGGTGTACTACAGATGAGGTGTACTACAGAGACGACCCTTTGAGTGTTGTACGAACCATTCAGGTAGGATCCTTGGCGGGTGTTCAAAGGAGCTGTTTTTAGTTTTAATTTTACTTTTTAGTTTACTTGTACATTATATCTGGGCTTCTATTTTGGCCACTTTTACATTATTTACACACCCTATTTACAATATACTATTACTTTGAACTTGTATCCTGTTTTTTTCTTAGTTGCGTGAGTTTACAGTTAATAAAGGCTATGCCTTCCTCTTTTTTGGGAATATGCCTTTCAGTGCTAGTCCCCAACCCCTGACCTATGGAAGGCTGGTATGGGGTAGTCCTGGCATGGGCCCCAAGGGACGTGTCATGAAAATATAAAATTTCGTCTATGAGTGTGTTGAATCATCGTGTATATGTTTTACTATATTCCGAAAGCACCCTATTATTCCACAGAAAAGGCTATTTTCCAACACAACCACAATATCCATCAGTTTTCATATGAGCATGAAGACATAGACCACCAAATCTATATGATTATCTATATCTTGTGGATCTAGATTTCCATTAAACTAAAGCGGCCTATGGAATTGGAGCTCATATAGTGCACTAAGCCTGCACACATTCCTATCCTTCTCTACTGGGATGATATGCTACTCGATAGGCGAGTTTTGTTCTACCTTCTCTCCTAGAGTTTTATTCTATTGTGTTGGGTCCTAAACTAAGGCCCCATTTCTCATTAGTTCATCATCACAAAACAAAATTGTGATCCTAGAAATCGTTCATTGTAGGGGAATCTTGAAAATTTTATCAAGGCATACCATGATAAGATGAGAGTATATATATATATATATAACAATGGGAAGATAACCCAAGAAGGGTAGTCAATGACCCATTCTGATATGATGCATTTATCATTTATCCATGAAACCAATGTCATAGAAAGTTGAGTAAAAAATAATGTATTCAAGGAACTATTTAATGGATATGTCAGCCGCCATACCGTTATTGAGTTCCCTAGCATAAGAGCCACACTCGAGACAATTTGAAACGATTTCCATAATCCCAACCAAATTCTCATAATGAGAGTACACCATAAAATGTATCAATGAATGAACTGCTCTAACACAAATCTATCAAAACGTGACCCTAAATGGGGCTCATGCTATGACAATCCCAATATTGCCTCCATAGGATAGGGGTGGTTATAAGAGCCAAAGGGAATAAGATAAATGGTCTGAATTTCCCTTGAATTCCATTATTCACAAACCTGATCATATCAATGAAGAAGTGGAGAGGAATAATAATAAGAATATGAAATTGATAGAAACTAAACCAAGCATGAAAAACGACTAGGGTGTACAAGAGTACGATAGTGAAAAATGACATGTAATGGGGAAAAATATAGGTCCAACATGAAATATGTCCCAAACTGACAAAAAATAAATGTAAAGTATTGAGAGATCCGAGTTATTGATCTCTATGATAAGACCACCATATCTGTTCTAAAGTAGTAAGTATCCCTAATACCTTTTATAGTCACCATAGGCATGTTCTTCATCTTCCTAAATAATAGCATGTGTGGGAAAATCCCATGTATGGGTGCGTATATACATGACCAATAAGAGGCCTCAAATGCTGAATGGGGGAGCAGTAAGATACAAAATAGGAATCAAAAAAATTTATATAGTTAAAAAGATGCAGCTCAATCCAAATTAAGACAAAGAAACATCATAATAATCAAAAGGGCTCATCATGATGTGTAGATGGACTATAAATTTAGTGTATTCAACCCATAGTAGGAGAGTAACCTAATCAAAACCTAAGAATCTAAACACAGAAAGCATGTGAAATACCCCCTACATCGCCATAACCAAAGGAAAGAGAGTAACCGAATCAAACAACATGGCCATATATGCTCTAGAAAATGAATCCCAAATGAGATAGAAAATGGATCTTTATCTCATATCTCATCCCATGAAAACGTTCAAAAATAGTTCTAGATGTCCAATAACATTTCCCATAATCTTATACATTTTCCCAACAAAAATATCAAAGTTAGTTCATGACTCATCACTATACCACACAACTGAGCGAGCATAATCTCTAGGTATATGATCAATTCCCTGGTACAATAGGTGGTTTACACTCAGTGTATAGATAGAGGACCTATACCCTAATCTAACTAGAGAATTACACTCTAATTATTGATATATGAACCATATCCTACCCATCTGGAGGGTTCCACTATAGTTGTATAAAGAAGAACCATGACCTTCCTAGCATGAAGGATCCTCTCTAGTAGTCGATAGAGGACCCATACCCTTACTAGTAGAGGGGTTCCACTCTAGTTGTCGATAGAGGACCCATACCAGGTCAAGTAGGAGGGTTTCACTCTAAAATTCTATAGAGGACCCATTCCAATACTAGGTATAGGGTTCCACTCTAGTCATTGAACACTCATGCCCATCCTAGCTGGAGGGCTCCACACAGAATACCTCTGGTGATCCTACATGACCACTACTATCATCAAGAATCACCTAAATAAGAACCTTTCCCAAAATATCTCCCACTATATATTGAAATCCACAACAGAGGAAGTAATCATGCTCTACATGAGAAAACATAGGATAGGATATTCATGGGCCCAAATCCAAGTATAAATGAAAGAGTTATGATAGATTGAGGTTACCTCAAAAGAATAAAAGGGGTACACAGTGTGTAAGGTGGTTTAGATGGTGTGTTGTCCCCCTCCATCATGAGAACATGTCCCTGGAGTTACACAAATCACTAGCCATGTAGTGATACACAACGTGTAGGGGATCTATGCATCATGCTCATATAACATGGGGTCCTAACCTTGTTCTTGGATGTGTCTGTGTATCCAATACATGTTTATATACTCTAGTATATGACATGTTTCTTCACAATAGGTACCACCCATGTCTTTGGCTGGGACTCTATACTTGAGAACATGGAACGTGCCTGGCTGTGTGCTATGCCACATAGCTTGTTCACTTGGAGGAGAGGAACATGGTGTGTAGGGAGTATACATGAGGTTCCATACTTATAAATTTACAAAACCCAATACACAATAGCATGGATACTACAAGACATGTGTTCATCACCGCACATTGAGTGTAGTCACACTTTTCATAGATTCTCTAATATATTTCCATGATTTTAGTTCCTGTCTCTAATGCATCGTATCTCACATCTACACCTCCAAGAATTGAAGGGAAATCCCTCAATTCAATGTTTCTATCCAACGTTTCCTTAAATTAAATTCTTTCATTTCATGGGGTTTCTTGTATGCAACACACACAACTCTGTTTCCCTCCATCTTAGATTTAGAATTTAAAAAAAAAATCAATCACCTGCAACCCGCAAATAACCCAGATTTTTCCCATATTCGTCGATCCATTTATTTTTTACAAATTATTCATGATTTTGGGTATTCGATCAAGCTCATTACAACCCAAAAATATTGAACCATGATTTTATGGTCCATTCAATGATGAAAGAGAATACATTATGGGAGGATGAAATAAGATAAAAGGTTCATTGATCATTGCTAAGCATTATTGGCCAATGATTGGAAATGAGGATATCGAGGGTTATAAAACAAGACTAACCAATTAAATTCCAATTCATGGGTTCATGAAAGGGACAAAATTTGAATAGATCAATCGTAGAAAGATGATCTTTCTCAATAATGTTTTTCAAAAGGGGAATAATCCACAATTTGATGAGTCATACCTAATGATTGGATCGTTTTTCATCCATGAACAACATTTCCAATGAATCGGAGAAGTCATTGTGTTCGTTGCATCCTGATATTCCCCTATCTAGAGATTCATCATCATCAGATGTGGTTCTCCAATAGAAGGAGGAAAAATTCTATGGAATCCTCCTAGTGATTATATAGTTAAAACTGAATTATTCAATATAGTGATTTATTTGTAGGTAAAATATTTTTGGTCAACTCAATTAATGAATGAATGAAATAGTTAATTAATCCACTGAACGTAGTGACAACATCTATTTTATCTAAATACACCACCAACATATTTTAGGTTACAACTAGGGTAAACATCACATTAAAAAATCAATTGTGGTATTATATTTCTAAATCAAACTTCTATTTAAGAGTTATCCCATTTTTATTAGGAATGTGTGTGTGTATCTTGTAATATATTTTTAATATTTTTATGAAATAAATTATGGGAACATTGTGCCTTTTAATCATACACAGTCTTTGTAAATATATATATATATATATATATATATATGAAATCCTTACAAGCCAAAAACATGGTCTCTACAAACCATTCCATATTGCGATATTTGGGTTTTACATAACTAGGATACACAAATATTTAGGATACTAGAGGGACAAATATGCGTTTATCTATATGATGAATTTGGGTAAGGGGTTATCCAATAAAATATCCAATAATAATATATGATAAGATTGGAATAATGGATTACCTAAATATCTATGTGATGAGTGGCACACCAAGGTAAACACCTAACATAATAAAATATGTTCCTTCTCTCACAAAATAAATATTATGTATTTTATCATCATTTTTAGTTAGATTGTAGTGAATAAGATTACTTATTGAATTGATATAAAGCATGGTAGTAACCAAAAGATATGTATTGTTATAGATTATAAAATACAACATGAACATATTTTAGAGATTTATTTTATGTTTTATCTATAATATAATTGATTAGTCTCAATGGTTGAAAAGTGTTCATAAGAAGAATAATTTAAATCATAATGATGTGTCTATAATAGAAATCAATTTGTCAAATTCTACCTCATGGGTATTGGATAATTGTTGTACACCACACATTTATAATGATAAAAATAAAATTATGAAATTAGAGATAATTAATAAAAGGATAATTTCATCAATGTTTTTGAAATGAGGCATTATTTCCTTCATTATAATTCTACACTAATGATATAAGTCAACGTATTCTATTAATTCTTGTATTGAAAAATTTTTACTATATTATCGTTATCAATATAAATTTAGTTTCTATAATTACCAAGTTTAAATAATGATTTCGGAGACTATATTAAAATATTATTCAAATTATGTATAATTATGGTGTGAAAAAGGTAAAAAATAGGCCAAAATGGATATTTAATAATAGAAAAATTGTAAACACAATCTAAAAATAGAGTTGGAAAGAACGTGAAGTAAAAAATTCATAATTTTATGGAAAAAAAGGAGTCATATGAATCAATATTTGATGAGTTTGAATGTTATACTTTTGAAATAAAAATTTTGTTGAACTTGTTGTTGATCATACCATTTGTTTGGAAAATGATGAATTTGAAACTAAATAGTAATGTGTTGGTGTCCTTGAACCTTCCCATAATATTTAAATTAAGAAAATATATATTTAGAGGAAGATATTGAAGAATAATTATTTGGACATAATATTACAAAACATTAACATATAATATCATTATGATGAGATAAAATTCATGGAAGAATAATTTTAGGAATTAAAAGAAATTGAAATTTCATTTTATAATAAAAGGTTTAAAATTGAATGGAAAAAATATAATTGATCAAATAAATTAATACATTATCAAAATTATATATGCACCAGTTATTAGTTAACATTTAAATGGATGGTTATTGAAGATAGTTATAATTCACATGAAATATGAAATACCTTCAAAAATTGAGAAATATAGAAACGTGTATTATTCAATAAGAATATAAGGATTGTTTAATAATGTTTGATATGAATTTGACAAAAAATTAACATATAAAATGGTTTAAAGTTAATTATTAATTAATTATAAAGGATTTTATATAATATAAATCCTAGAAAACATATCTAGATGCTAATACAAATATTTTTTTTATAGAATATAAAATTATAAAAATTGTAAGAACTGGTAGACTATTTTTCTAGTGGATATATGAAAATTAGTATTTAAATAGATTAATTTTAAATAAAATTGTTTTAATATGATAAAAAATGCAGATGAAAAAGGGTAATTGTTTTTAAAAATATCCCATGGAATTTATATCTTCATATTTCACTAAATCAAGTATGGATTCAATTAATATTATCATATTTTATTAATTATACAGACCCAAGGAAGTGTGTTTATTAATAAATATATATATAATAAAAAAAAAATTCTAATATATTATCCATTATAGAGAAAATTAAAAAAATTAACTAATGAATGAATAATTTATTTATATAATACATATTATATTCATGATGAATATAAATATGTAATTCAAAGAAATGTGAAGATATTTTCTTTTTATTCCATTATTCCAATTAATAAGGGTGATAGATTTTTAAGGATTCATTTGTATAAATAGAACTAAATCCAAGAAAAATTATGGAAATTTAATTTAAATTACTGGTAAATCATTTCCCATGAATATTAATATCAAACTAAAAATGAATATGAAGACTAGAGTGAATATAACTATAATATTTGGAAATGAGTGTCCATTTATTATCATAGTGTGTGCATGTGTTGTTTCATTCGCACACTAATAAATATTATTCTACAGTAATATATTTTTCAAATATAATACAAACCATATTAAATACAACTATCTCCCAAAATAAAAATTCATGAACCTTTGTGAACTAATAGAACCATACATAAGCTTATAATATAACATTTTTATTTGATATTCTTCAATGTATACCCCCATTTCATGAATAATCTATAATAATTAATTATTTTATTATTTGTTTTTATCATTTTTGTTTTATACAGTAAAAATTGTAAAATATCACAAATCCATGGGTTTTATAAATTTATTATAGCAGGCCTAGGAAGATTCCTCTATATTTAATATCGTATATATTATAAATTAATCACAAAACCTAGGAAAGGTCTATAATATAAATTAAAAATATGTAATTCATGATATCAAGATTACATAAATATGTGGTGAAGTTTAAAAATGAAAATATCTCATAACAATTACTAGAACCATGTCATATAATAATATTTGGCTCTTATAATAAGGATAACAACCAAGCCACAATATCATAATAAGTGTCCCATACCTAGAATCAATGAAGATTATACATTTCACATGGATTTTTTATATAATCTTAATACCATTCATCTCAAAAAATATCTACCTTGTAATTTTTTCACTTGAAATAAACATATACATTAGTTTATAAGATAAATTATTAATAAAATAAAACTACCTATCAGGGATAACCAAAAGTGAAGAGATATAAGTATCAATCACAGTAATCCCACAAAAATGTATTACATATATATATATGTGAATACCTTGAAATAAATTACACAATATGGTATTAATTGTTTTAGGTATATGATAGGAGTAAAACCCATGAGTCAAAGTATTTTTAAATGATCATATAAAAGAGTTATCAATATTGAAATTGAATATAACTATATGAATTGATTCATAATTATTAGGGTTTGAAATTTCTATCATAGAAATTAGTGATGCATCAATCCCATTAAAATTAAGTGTAAGTAAACCACATATCCAATTAATATTTGGGGTATAAATAAATTTAAGAATGAAATTATAGACTAGTTAGTTTTGAATTTTTACCTATACCAATATAATAAATAGTCTTAAATATCGTGATAAAGGATAATAGAAATATATTTTTATCTATTTTTTTATAAAACACCACTATAAGTAACTTTACATAATAAATACACAATATGTCTATAAAATATATAGGTATTTTTATAATTATCATTTGAAATTATTTTCCCGAAAAATAAAGATAAATTATTATAGATCATAAATAACTCATGAAAGAGTTTTTGAAAGATAATGGGAAATTTTAATGGATAGTTGAAAAATTAATTATTGTTAGTGAATTTTTAATAGTAATTAAAAAATAAAATAAAATTTAAAATTTATTCATATAAATGATATACAATAATAAAAACAATGAATGAGAGAAACCCTTACATTTGGTTATACATCATAGTCATAGGAAAATTAGATTTTAAACACTTAAGATAAATTTAAATAAATATGTATGATACAAAAAAGAGGGTAGACATGATAATGAATTCTTTAGTGAATAAAAATGGGTTCTGAAGTTGGGTTTTTATGATAAATCTATGACAATTGTTTAATATTTTTTAAATATAGTTATAGTAAAACTACAATATGAAACGTTTGTTTAGTATGACACACACATTGTTTTGGATTTTGGTACTTAAAATTTTACATGTGATTTCATATTTAAAATCATAAAATTCCAAAATCACATATTTTAGATTATTTTTAACTATGTAAAAAATAATTTCATCATAAATAATAGTTTTTAAAATGAATAAAATATAATTTAGAAAATCCGAATTACTTTATATCACTAAAAATTGAATTTTGTATTTGGAAATTCATAATTTAAATAATAATCAATTTTAATAGATATAAAATATTTTACAATTTTTACATAATTTTTACATAAAAATTATATGATAATATTATTCTTACTCGTAATGAATTTTAACCATCCACTCCAAAAAATTTTATTTTAAAAAGTTTATAGAAAAACATACGTACCAAATTTCAGTGTTTATATTATAAATATTTTATCAATTTGATGGTATTAAATATATTATTGATTTTTTATTGAATTAAAAAAATATCATAAAAACAATCTTATAGGGTAAAATATAGTACCTGATCAATAAAATATTTTTTTTATTAAATTATAAAATCAACATTAAATTCTATAATAAATTATACCTATAAAAATAATTTTTTTCAAATTGAATTAAATATTTTTTATTGTTACATATAAATATTTTATTAAAATTTGAAGAATTATATTAAATTATACTATATTTGTTATATTAAAAATTGAAAACATGCCCCTTTATAATGATTGTGTAATGAAAATTTTACTATTATACCGACATAAAAGTTTTCTCACTTGAGCTCTTAAATTATACTTTTTAATCCTGCAATTTTATTTATTGGTTCTAAATTTATTCTATAAAATTTATTTCTTAATGATAATATTTTTCATTCTCTATAGAATAATTTTCATATTTTAGATTTCCATAGGAAACTATGAGTGATAGGATTTATAACCAATTTTTTTTATTATAATAAAATATTAATTTAAATATATATTGTGAATATGTATCAGAAATATATATATATATATATATATATATAATGAAATTCTATAATTACCATTATACTTTATTAATTATTTATTTATCATATCCTTATATTCACGAGTTCTTACATTTTCCTTATATAAATTTAACACTTTAAATTTAAAAAACCATTTGAAGGGGAAAATGAATATGAGTACATCTTCATTACCTATTTAAGATAAAATGTAATTTCTTTAATCTTGTGGTTCCTCTAAAATACATTTACTAACCAATTCTTTCATTTTTTTGGCACCTACACCCTTGGTAAAGAATTCATAAACTGTTTTTTATCATAAGATAAATTAAAATATATCTATATTTCATTATTTATTAGTATATATAATAAATCAAGTATATTCTTCTACCAAAAAGAGATTTATAAGAAATATTAGATGTAGAAACTTTTTTTGGTAAACCCAATCTATGAGCCACTATTTAAATAATATCAAACTCCTATAATATGAAAATATAATTTAAGATATGTTTATGTTTTTTTATAAATATATATGATGTATTTATAAGGATATTAATTCATGAATTCTCAATAAAAAAACTTAATGTTAAAATCTGATTATATATTGTTTGCCTAAAAAAATTTCATACATTAAGAAAATTTTACGTGCTATTGAATTCCCTTGACCTTATTTGTTTTGTATTGAATCAGCTATTTGCACAATAATGTTTCTTTCTAACATCATGTAAATAATATATAGATTGATACTTATTTATATAAAGTTATCTATATGTTTCTATCTAAATTCCAAAAATGATACCTATTATTAAATCATAGATTTACTAGTTTATAGTGATGATCCCAATTACCATGTAAATTAATAGGGTAATACCTTAGAATATTTCCAATGTATAAATATTCCCTTTATTCTATCCAACATTTTAGTGGTGGTAAATAGTGATAATATGTCTTTTTTTATATAGTGTTTATTTAAAAAAAATCGCGAAATTCTATGAAAACCATAGATCATTATAAGAATCAATTTCAAGAGGTTCGCCATAATACCTCATCAATTATCTTATATAAACATTAATAATATAATCAAGATAAATATTTAATCATATTATAATTATTATGTATTTTGACTTTGTTTGATGGTAAAAAATAACCTATATAATTTTATTCTCCTTTCATTTCATTAGAATTCCACATGAAAATATCCATTAATATATTTCCCCACTATTTATAATAGCTCAAGAAATGGTTTTTCCATCTCTTTTATTAGATAATACTCATCTCAAAATTACAGAGACACCATGAAACATATAATATATTTATATTTTTGTGCATAATTATTTTTATAATAAATTGTTTGCCTATATATCATTATACTTCATAGTGGTACAAAGATATATTGATAATGCAAAGATATAGGATTACTATAAAAACTATTTCACTAATTTATGAATTTATGGAATATATAATATCTTTCCAATATTTATAAATAATGTCATATCAATTCTAAACATCAATTCTTTTTTCATGAAATTTTTTAATTCTAATCAACATCCAAACATCATGAAGTTATTTCATCCTAATCTTTACGAGTAATGATGGATAAAAAAACATATAGGATTTAGTCTTGGATTAACATAATATTTTTATTCATATTTAATTATTTACACAACAATTTATTTTGGATCATTTTAATCCCCCTTGTAAGTAGATAATTAATATATCCTAATAATATTTTCAACTACCAAATTTGCTATTAGAGGATAATAATGGATAATTAAATCATAACATTTTAGTGTGTTTTTAATTTTATCAACTTAATGTTAAACTCATTCAATGTGAAAATATATTTCCAAATTTTTAGGGATGTATATATAAAATACCTTTCTTTATAAATATAATTAAATAATATATTATTAAAAAATATTACTAATGATAAATTTAAAGTATGAGTAATATAATTCTTGTAATGATCCCTGAAATATTAAAAAATATATATTATTGAATTATTATTTTTTATTAAAAAAATATTCTATTTATTAAAAAAATGTTTTAAAATAAATGGTATTTCACATTAATAGGGTGAAACTATCGCAATAAATTAACCAAACTCTTCTCCAGATCATGGATGTTATCCTTAGATTCCATGTTCTATTGAAAATTTTCCCCATTCTAAGCTAATAAGTCTATAAAGAAAAACAATCGTGATTTTATTTCACAAAATGTCAATAATACCATTGTTATCCAAGAATAATATTGATATTCATCACTATTATTAGTTTTTAATATTTTAATATTTTATTTTATTTTTAATGATAAATAAAAATTATCTTACTTGAGACAACATGTGCAAAGACCAAGAAATTAATATTTCGGAGTACCTAAAAATTTCAATTGATATTACTTTATTTTAAAAATAATGTGTAAAATGGGAATTTTCATGGTATGAGAATTTAATTTTGAGTATTTATATGAACACATAATAAGATCTTTATATTTGGGTATAATTTCAGAAAAAATAAAAGATAGATTAATTTTTTAGAAAATATTTACAGAAACAATTTATATATTTCATTTATTGATAAATTATTTATATAAATAAATAAATATTTTTTATTGGGATGTTTCATATATGTTAGTTCAAATAATGTGATTCATAGTCAATAATGCTAATTTGGGTGTTTTTATAAAAGTTAAATATGGAAAATTAAAAGGTTAAATTCCAAAAAGGTTATAATTATGATGAAAAACATACATTAAATGGAATTAAGGATAGTGTTAATTTTTAAAATACAATAGAAAGTTATTTTTATCCCATTGTTAATAAAAAATATATTTCCATATATACACACATTTTGTAATTTCTTATGTTTAATTGTGGAGAACAATAAAAGAGGTGTAGAAAAGGTAGAATGGTGAGTAAAAATAGATAATTGCAATTTTATTGATGTAAGTGTCTCTAATAAATTATTCAAAATTAGGTTATGTGTTTAATACATTTTTTATTTTTCTATGATGAGATAATAATTATTTATAAATTTTTTGATGGATTAATTTGACAATATTTTATGATATATATGAAGTGATAATATTTTAATATATTATTTTCATATTTTTATTTAATTGTATTAAATTATAGAAATAAAAAATATAATCCATTTTGGGATTAAATTATGATTTTAAAATTATGTTCGAAAAATGGATGTTATAGAATATATATATATATATATTTGTGTGTGTGTGTTTATAATTTTGATCATTATGGAATTAGGAATATTTAATAGTAGAAAATAATGGTAAATTGTTTTTATATGTTGGTGAGAAGATGATTTTTCATTATTATTAGAATTAATTTTTATCTTCATAGAGGTGTATGTATCTCATTGATTATAATATTATATTTTTAATTAAAGGGATAGTAAAATCCTAGTATTTAATTTTGAAATAGGTCTATGCCAAAGGGAATATGGTCTTGATACATTTTTAATGAAAGCATGATGATTATTTTCTATTGGATTATTTGATAGTTGGATTCTTATTGGAATTTTCATATAGCATATAGGCCATGTCACATACTATAGATAATAGACATTAACTAGTATATAAAATAAGTTATATGTATTTCTAGAATAAGTCCATGCAAAAATTAAATTGGATTGTCACAAATATATATTTTATTAATTACACCCATTTTTTCCCTTTTTTAGTCATTTTATAACATGAAGGTATTCTATTATAAATAGGTCTTAGATGACTTGAGATGTGGTGGAATATTAAATAATGATAGTATAGTTATTATAGTAATTGGATACTGATTTGTGGATGATGAAGATGTTAGGCTTGATGTTATATTCTATATAGAAAAATATAAATAGTGTTGGAAATGTTATTATGAATAGATATCATATGTTTTGTTAAGGTGAATTTTTTGTGAGAATTGGATGTTACATTACATTATTACTATGCATATATATTTCAAGACTTATTTATATAATAATTTTTCTATATGGCCTTTTTGGGAGATATTTTGATGTAGAGGATACTGTATTACATAAGGGGTTCATATTTTCGGTAAAATTGTGATGGATTATAGAAGAAGTGAAGTTGGAAGATTATGGATACATGAGATTTAAATGAAATTTATTAGATAAATTTAATTAGGTTTATCTGAAGTTAGAGTCATCAATTTTATTTTATAAGGTAGAGATATTATATTATCCTAATCACTATACGACTGTTTCCTATGTTAGTATCTTGTATAAACCAATAACCAGGTTATATTGGTTGTTGATCTTTTCCCCCTTTATTTTATCTCTTAAGGGATGTTGTATTCCTAAATAATACATTTTTATTGGGGGATATTATATTCCATAATTATGATGTGGTTTAAAATTTCATTGTTTGAGGAATATATATGATGTTATAAAAGGGTGGCATATTCAAGACATTTACCATTGGGACTTGCGGTAACAAAATTGATATGAGTTGGTTCGTAGGGGATTATTTTGATATAAATAATTGTCTATGTTATATTTCATGGAGAATACATGATCTGAGTTATGCACATTATTTTTGGACACTATCACATTTATGACTTATGATTTATTTATTGATTCATAGAAGCATTAGTAAGCTCAAATAACAAAGAAGTGGGGGATTCAGTGGAAAAAACAAATTTTTTATACATATCAAACAGAAAAACATGCAAACAAACTGTCAAACCAACAAACAAACAAACAAACAAACATACATACATACATACATACATATATACATAAATATATACGTACGTACATACGTACATACATACATACATAAATACATTCATACATACATACATACGTACGTACGTACTAACATACATATATACATACATACATACATACATACATACTTACTTACTTACTTACTTACATACATACATACATACATGTATACCTACATACATACATACATATATACTAACATACATACGTACGTACGTACGTACGTACGTACGTACGTACGTACATACATACATCCATACATACATACATGCATGCATACATACATACAATCATACATACATACAATCATACATACATACATACATACATACATACATTCGTACGTACGTATGTACGTACATACTTACATACATACAGACATACATACATACTTACAAACATACATACATACATACATACATACATACATCCATCCATACATACATACATACATACATACATACACACACACACACACACGTACATACATACATACATACCTACCTAAATAATAATGTATATACATATCTAGATACATGTACACATACATTCATGCATGCATACAAAAATACATAAATATATACATACATGTGAGAAGAGGTTTCACATGAAATTATCTTTGAAGTAGTGATCTCAAGTGTTTTAGTTTCATTTATATTCAATTATTTAGAGGTATTGGAAATATTGATTTCATGATATTTTTATCTCTTATTTTTTAAAGGTTTTAGTATTAAATTTATTCACTTACATTATTATGATATTTTATTTTTTATGATTAAGATAAATTTAATTGGATTTTCATTAGATATTGGTTTTAGAGTTTCTTATCACTTAATAGAAATGCCTTCATTATTTTGATTTTACAGCCTTTGTGTTAGTTATTATACCTCAAATTTTGATGGTAGGATAAAGGATATTATTCATAATATAATTTTTTATCAAAAGAAGTCAATGTTAGGTCATGTCAGGATAGAGTAATACAAGATAGATCAGGTAAAACTTCTTTTTATGAGTATGTACATGTGGTAATTGTGTTGAGTTGGTTTAGTAGTGGTACATGTAATCCTTTGAAGAAAAATGGACTCCAAAAACTAGTCAAATATATTATAGAATAATGTATTCATGTGAGAGGACCTTCATTGTCCATTTATATTTCTTAATAAAATATTAAAATCACTACAAGGTACATTTTCTTGTATGGAAACATGAATCATATAGTTGTATATAGAATATAAAATTTTCATACATTGAGTATATTAGGAATATTTTTATGTGGTTGATTGGGAAGTAGAATTATATGATTACATATACATGGGATTATTTTCTTTCCAAATATGAAATAATGTAATTTTTATATATTTTTGTTGTAGAATAGCTAAAAGACATGTAACACAAACATGATCCAGTGTCTGAGAGGTTAATATACATACATTATGAGGCATAGTGAGTATCATTACATGATTTCTAGAAGGAAATTTTATGAAAATATGAAGTAATAGTCACTAATCATGAGACTGAGTGATGACCTGATGAGGAAATTATTTTTTATCCAATTTAGGTTGAAGAGGATTATTGAATACCATTGGAAATAATCATGCTACATGTAGTAGCTCAAAAATGGTGGAAAGTTTTCCTTGGTGATCATATGTCTTTTACTCTTTATTAGAGTTAGTTTTGAGACCATTGTAGGGAATATTTCTTATAAAGTAAACTTAATATATAGAGGTAGAATGATATTATGACCATTTAGGATAGGAATTATTATTCTCATCAGGTTGGGTCCAGTTTTAAGTGTTTTTTACATTATCCATAAAATTTCAATTAAGATAAAAAAATGGAGATCTCATCACATATAAAGAACATAGCACCCATAGATTTGATCTTAGATTAATGACTTACCATGTTGAGTTATAAAATGTTGATAAATCATGTTTTAGTCATTGAAAAATTATTATCTTGTATGAACCCTATTCTAGAGAGGAATTAGAGAATTTTTCATGGAATTTAGAAAGAGTGTGGAACTACTACTTCTACAGAGATGACATATTTTTATATATATATATAATCAATATCAAATATATTATTATTATATTTTATGGGTTAAAATTCCTTTTTATATAGTTGTAATCAGGATTAAATTTATTATTTTTATAGAGGGTTCATTAGTATAATTACATGTTTCACTTATCATAATTTTAAAAATAGTCCTAAGAATTGTATCATTGATGATAGTCTACCACTTTAGTCTTAGGTACCACCTTATCGGTAATTTATATAATTATTAAAAAAAATACAATAATTTAATTTTTATACATTAATATAGGTGAATTATAATGTAGGTTATCTAAAGGAAGATTATTATCCCTAGAGACCCCACTTATATCATAGGAAAGAATAGCAAATGTCGCATAGATATAGAAGAAGTTAGGTTGGTCACGAGAAATATCATCCAATAGAGGATAAAAATATGGAAGGAAATGTGGTCATAAAAGGGACGATATATATCATTTATAATCATGTTTTGAAGTTGAATGATGTTGGTTCTTCTTATTAAATCCCGAGGTCTTCCCTTATTCACTGGGAATAATTTTAGCAGTTATAATACATATAACATTGAGTTATGTACTCTTAATGAATGTTGAATTACTTTTTTAACATCATGTCATGGATATGAGGTTGTTAATTGATGATAATAATCATCAATGGAATTAATTATACTATATATAATACCATAAAATGTCACTATTTCAATGGATTTGTTATATTATACACAAGCATATATATATTATCACTCCCCTGGAGTAATACTTAATCATATAGGAGGTGAAAATTAAATTTTCTTTGTATGGAAGAACATTTAAAGATACATAAACTTGTTGATCTATAGTATACTATACCCCATTTAGTAATTTTGATGTTATTTATTACTGATTCATATATAAGGTATTTTTCTAATGTTGTGTATGATATTTTTTTTTAGGGGTTACTTTGAACTCACTTCCTTAACAAGAGATTGATTTTTACATCGATCTATATCTATGTATATCACAATTCTCAATGTCACATTATCAGATGGAAGCTGTAAAGTGTAACGATTTACAATTAGAGATAATCAACATAATAAATATAGGATTAATTTTACTAGTTTTATCTTCATAGAGTGAAACTAAATTATTCACGAATAATGTGGATTTATGTTTTAGATTGTGTATTTGTTATAGATGGATGACTTATATAATTATAATTGTTTCTTTTTTCCTTTTTCTATGATCGCATATTTATTTGACTAATTAGTAGTAGAAATATAGTTATAAAAAAATTGACATATTTTCAAAATATCATTAGATATGGTTTAAATATTATGAAATTATTAAAATTACATTCAAATGAGGTTATGGGAATGTTGAGTTTATACTAATACCCTCTGGAGTTAAAAATCCATCATACGTGTTTATGGATTTGACAAATTAGTAGTTTTAAATCGTCATCTTAATTATTTGAATGATGTTTTTATAATAAAATCATATTTTACTCAATGAATTAGAAGGAATATATTTCTCATATGAGGATAGTTTTAGGATATCTATTAAAATAAGAATTTATGGAAATTTATGAAAGAGTCACTTCTTAATGTAAGAGGTTTTTTTGATATGTTGTTTCTAAATAGAGTGTATCTATGGGTAAATAAAAGGATAAGGAGATAAAGTCACAACCCCTCCCTCTAAAGGTACTCCAACCAAGTCTATAATGGAGGAAGATATATAATGAGCCCAAACCCTACACCTAGTAAGCCATTACTTGAAAACTAGCACCAAGTGTATAACAATCACACACATGTGATGAATTACCCTATATAACATTAATAAGTAATAAATAATAATGATAAAACAACTTCCATAATTATAAATAAACCATAATAAAACTCAATAAATGAAATTTATTATATAAATTGAAAGGAATATTACAAGTACGCAAGGGAAACTAGGCGGTGATAATGAACTCTAGAAACTCTGTATCATTGTTCAATAACTCCTTTAATATATTAATGTACATATTGATCCATAACCTATACATTTTTACCCAATAAATAGTTTATATGTAGTTAGTTGAGTATAACATGTATTCTCAGAATAATCATCCATGAAACCATTCATGTAAATGTGAATATAGCATACTAAAGATCAGTGAATAAACAAATGAAGATATATCATCACGTAAAAAGTTAATACTACCTCTCCATCCTTACCAGGGATCATGCACCAAATAAAAAATAGAAATATTACATTCTATATAAGAATAATATATATAAATGAAGGTACCCCTCTTCACACTTATCTAAAAAAATTTCAATGTCACACTCTATTGTCACTCACCCTGCACTCATTCCCAGTATAAACAAGTAATACTTGATGTGAGTTGGTCCCCATAACTACCTACCTTAAACCCAAATAAGTACCAACATCTTATATTGAAATCGGACCACACGTCCATTTCATCATCATTTCCAAAGAATCTATGAACAAGTGTTTTCTTGGAATCCACTACATCCTATGTAAATGGATTATACCTCAAGTAATATTAGCCCATGCACATATAACCATGGGAAGAGAGATACACTATGACTGAATACAAGTATGATATATACCTCAATATGTTACATACTACACATAAACTGTGGGACATAATATCCATGGTATTAATACATCCTATATCAAAATCCATTATAGTCAAGAATAAGCTTTCTAATCTACATATAGCATAAGAGTGGGGAAGAGCGATAAGTTATACATCTATTCCCTTTCCATCATATATTTGGAGAAAACACCCCCCCCAAACATTTGGGAGTTAGTTTACCTATTTATTCTGGTGGGGTAGTGTATGAAATCAGAAATACAAATAATATCATGAACAAACACAATAAGGGAAACTACTTATCCATAGAATCATATTACATTATCATCACACATGACCCCCAACTACCATTGCTAAGGTCGATGTATCATGTATGAATACAAGAATCCTGTTCAATATTAATTAATTATTATTCATTAATAATTATTACTCCGTATTCAATTTAAAACATTAAAAATTGATATTTTAAAACAATTACTGATAGAAATATTAATTATTTATTAGTGTTATTATGTATATTGTCATCAAATGAGATTACCATGAACCAACACAATTCATTTATAAGTTTAATTTATTATTTCATTAATAATTAAGGTACTATAAGACTTATCTTAAGCTACCACTAAAATAATGAAGTCACATTTAATAACACCAAACATCCTTAAGTAGTTTCAAATTGATTAAGTAAATATCATTTAGCCATATTTCCAATATTCAAGTGTTAAGAAATATATTAATTAAATAGGTGGACATTCCCTACATTTAACTCATCCCAACCATCTAGTTTCCCACACCATCAATCACAATATCATTTTCACTAACATCGCTAGTATCAACCATTACTGGAGCTCAGGTCACCCAACCAATTGCATCTACAAACATTCTAACCACACTATATTTTCAATAAAACACATCAAGGATCTAAATTCTTTGTGAAAACATATGTTTCAAGTACATAATTCTAGTAAATAATATAAGTAAGTGAAGACATATCACTAAGAAAGTTAGGCCTCTCTCTCAACAAAATTGGATAACTTATCCCTAAACATTTATTATTTAGAAAAGAACCATTTTAATTCCACCTTGAATTAAAAAAAATTATTATGAAATGTTTTTATTTATAAATAAACTTGGGTTATAGATAATTATATCTAATAAAATTTATAAATATTCTTATTATAATTAAATTTAAGGTTATTCATATCCAAAATAAGAGGTGGTTATTAATCTAGTGACTTTTCCTTTTACATTTTTCATCATTTGGCTTCCCTTTTTCCAAATTTGTAACCATTATACTATGTTAAAAAAATGATAATGAAATGCTACCAATATATATCCCACTAATAATAAACTATAAGATGAAACATTAATAACATCAAACAACACAAGAGGTCACAAACCCCACAATTTATAATTAATATATCTATAATTATGTAAATAATTATTATCTCAAATTGAAATTTTTTTGATACAACGAAAAATAATAATAGATTTATATATCCTATAAAATTTTCCACATTAAAAAGTTCAATATTTTAAGCTTCATCATGTGGTTTCCTTATAACATTATTGGAATTATCATCGATAATATTAAATAAATATATTTAACATGTGATATAAATATTCATAAGATAAATATATTTATCAGTGACATGTGATAAAAATATTTTAATTTTTAGATAATCATTAATAATATATGGAAGAAATAATAATTAATGAAATATAATATTTAAATTTCCTATAAAAATTTCATATTATTACAAAATATTCTTTAATATAATATAACCAAATTTTAATCATCTTAGGGTAAATCACACATACTCAATCAACGTAAAATAATTTATGATGTGATCACACTTTGAACAAAAAAATTAATAGATCTTATACATGAAAAAAAAATATTCATGATTTTACACCCAAAACAGATGATGCACATAGAAGCTGAAAATTGCAGGTACAACTTGAACCAAACAAATGAGGGTTCAAAGAGTCTAAGGGGAGATTATCTTGTTCACCTGATCTATAGGAATGGAAATAAAAAAATATGGAAGCAAAGATATTTATTTTAAAATTTAAAATACACTATTCTTGAGATTTCAATGATGAAGGTAAAACATTTCATTTTGGTTAAACCATAATTCATATATCTATAAATTTTAGGTAGAAATATTAATTTTATGCCTTTAACTTAAGAGAAATCAATTCAAATATATATACACATTGGATTGGAAAGTAAAACCCCATTTTATCATTAACAACCCAAAATTACATTAAAAATTTATTTTTACATAATTTTATGTACTCTAGGAAAATATGGAAAAAATAATAAATTTTTGAAATTTATAAAATGAAGGAATTGAATCCATGGAAAACAAATGATTTTGAGATTTAAAATAATCAAAGGTATGAACCAACCAAATGAACAAAATAACCACCCATGAATCCAACATTTTTAAAAGACTTGAAACAAATTCATGAACAAAAAACCAACTTTGTGACCAAACTTTCAAAGGAACGAACCAACCACATGAACAAAACACCTACAATGAGAATAAAATTTGGAAATGTATTGAACCAGAAACATGAAAAAAACATCCAACCACATAAATAAAATAAAGGACTAGGAGGCCAAAATTTGGAAAAAGGTATTGGATGACCACATGATTTAAACAAGTGACTATAAGACTAAAATTTTGAAATTTCATTAACATACCGCCTGAAAAAAACATATTATTGTGAGACAAAAATTTTAGAAGTAAAAATTAATCTGAGAGAGAAAATACTACGAGGACCCTCTAGAAACCACTAAGCCTTTATAAATAATAAATGGAAGGTATTTATAAATATGTGACCTTACATCAAATACCTCTTGAACAATTATCATCCTTTAGAAATTAAAAAAAAACTTAAATAAAGAGAAAGGTGATCCAAACTACCACCTTCCGAGATACCTCTCAAAGATCTCACAATAATAGTTATACGACAATGATATTAAATGGAAAAAATTAAAAAAACATATAAAATCATAAATAAAGAAATATAATTAATATCATATATCATTATAAATTCAAAAATATAGAATAACTTTAAACAATCATCAAACAAATTGAGATACTGAGTGCACATCTACAACTTCTAATCCCATGTTTTCTACAACATTAAACTATAACAGAAAAAGATACAAACCAA
Source organism: Viscum album (assembly GCA_963277665.1). NCBI lineage: Eukaryota > Viridiplantae > Streptophyta > Magnoliopsida > Santalales > Viscaceae > Viscum > Viscum album. Next base: position 1,714,373,807 of record OY728133.1, read on the forward strand.
GGAAAGAAATTCTCATGAAACAAATTCTCGTAGAATTTGATAAAACTTATAGGAATATCCTTGATTGGTTCATCATCTACAACATCTATCTCTCTCTAATTGATGATGTAATAATCACTATGAAGATATTAATGATGTTATGATATATGAATGATGTCATGAATCTGTATCATCTGTGGGGGTTCTACTAATTTTTATTCCATTGTAACACCCAAAAAATTTATTATATATTAATATTTCAATAAATTTAATTTCATTGATATCATTATTTATGCACAACAGTAGGTTTATTCAAACCCAAAAATACTATTAAAATATTATTACTTAATGGGACAGTTATCTCCATGTTGTTAGATTAGAGTGTATGAATTAGAATAAATAAATTTTTAGAAAATATCATTTAAATATTTTTAAAATAATATTATTGTTCAGAAATGAAATAAAGCATTTTAAGGTAAAAAGAGTTGCTTTTTTATAAAATAGTTTCTGTGCGTGAAATGGGGGTTTATAATAACAAATTAATTTTATCTCTATTGATTAAGGATTTTAATATAAATTATAGAATATATACTAAATATAATGTTTAAATATTCATATAATTGTTTTTAATATCCTTAGAATAATAATAAATCATGTTTAATTCTTGAAAAAATTATTTATAGAAAAGCATTTTTTGTTGAATTTTGTGCACTTATTTTAATGTGAATATCTGAAACATATAGAAATTGAATCTTATAAAATTGAATTCATATTTTCTGTAATTATTATTAATATAATTTAAAATATCTAACATATTTTTTAGTCACAATGAATAGTAAAACAATAATGTCTTGGTACCACATTTAATGATGAAATGGGTTTACTGGGCGGGACTAATAGATCAGGGTCTGAATGCAACATAAAATTATTTAATTCTAGTTATTTGATGATATTTTAATCTTATATTATCCTTAATTAAACTTCTTGGTCATTTTAATCCCTTTCACAATAAATGGTCTTTATATTAATTAAAAATATAGTAATTTCATATTAATACTTCCCAAAGAACACACTTTTACTCCCTTATTCACAAATTTTTAGCTTCCTCTATCAAACAATGCATGCATGTAAACCATTCTTGATTCATTCCCTCTATACTAGATATAACTAACCATATCTATAATACACGTTAATTTGTGATTTATTACATAAATATACGCATAATAAAATCCTAGAATATCATGAGGCCTAGTGTATTTCATAAATTAGGTATATAACACATTAACATGAAACATGTATACATTTAAATTATTTAAAAACACTAAAACATTCAATTATATAGCATATATCTTCAAATACTTTACTGGATAACAGGGGTACATACATAAGAAAGCAGTGTGCTATAAATCCTTGTTAATGAATAATCAAATCATAACATGATGAAATTAAAAATTGTTAGTCAAGAGTCATATCAAGGTGATATAAAGGGAGTGAGAATCATAAACATGAATATAAAATCCTGATATAAGATGATAACATCAAGGAAACATATGAATGTGGAAACACTATAAAAGATGACCTAAAAATCATAATTTAATGTTAATTGTAGAGACAACATAACATAATGTTCTTAAGATAACATCCCACGCACCATACACAATCTCTCATGAGATAAAAACAATATCAAATGCATTAGAAGACTATATAATTTTAAGCCCACCCATCACATTTATATCATGTTCTCTCATTATTATTACGCAAATATCATACATTGTATGAAAACTTTTCATCACTATTAGTCCCACAACTAAAGAGTTATGGTTATATATTTTGAAGTCTCCAATCAATGAAGGATTGTTATATCTATGTGAATACCCTTGAGTTGAAATGAGGATGAGTATTCACTACACAAATTTTTGACCTGAGAAAAATAATAGAATAATATTGGTAATATAACATGCATACATGATGGTTAATGGTTGGGTTTAATGATATTTAAAGTTGGTATATCATTACATAGTCATCATAAGGACAATAAAATTATTTTGTAAAACACATCCCAACATGAAGAATTGTACATAAAATGGAATAATAAATAGAATCTTCTTAAATAAAGTGCATAGGGAGAGAATCCATTACCTTGAGAGGGAAATTACAAAAGTTTGAGACGAGATTCTTATGATCTTAGGAGTAACATATTTGGGAGTTAGATTGGGGGGTGTCGAAACTTCATGATAAAAGAGTTTTGTGTGGAGAGGAGTGGGAGTATGGGTGTGTAATTATAGAAAAATAGGTGGACTTATTTATTAATTTGTAAACTGGGGTTTTGGAATTTATATGATAAAATAACAAAAAATTAAAATATTACAATTATTTTTTCCCATGGTTTATGCCAAAAAAGAGTGTTTTTTAATATTTTATAAGTACAAGATCCAAAATCCATAAAACAATACACTTTGTGATTTTAAGTGAGTCATTTTTATAATTAATTTATTTTAAAACCATAAAATAAAATATAGGTTTTGGAGGATTCATTAAGGGTTTTTAAAATTAACAAAATAACATAAAAACACAATATTTTAATGGGGAAACATATTTTTAGTCGTGGATTCCCTTTATAGTATTTGTTACATAACATTTTCAACATTATGATATCATAATATATAACACATTTAATTTCTACCAAAAAATTCATTTGTATCATAAAATTATGAAAAATTCAACATTGGATATTTTTTATGTGATGATTTAAATAATTATATTTATTTTATAAAAATAATAATTTAAATATTAGAATCAACATTTTTATTTATTGAAAAATACCAGTTGTTACAATAATACCACTTATTTTACATTTATATATATTTCATTGGACTTCACTACATAATATTATCCTTTATATATATATATTAGTTAATAATAATATTATATGAAAATAAAATTAATTTCAGAATTCTTGAATTTTGAATACAGTGTTTTTTAATTAAATTACTATATTTACTAAAAAAATTGGTTTTATCATATGAAAACCTATTTTTCATAAATTTTAATAACGAAAAAGATAAATAAAACAAATATTTTATTAAAATGGAAATTATAAAAATTCATACTACTTAGTGTCTAAATACATAATCCCTTGTTAATCCAACACATGCCCTGAGAGTAAGTTGGGAGATAGTGGGGCTTCCTTGGTGGTGGTTCAACAAACATGGTTTGAGCTATGATCTCTCTAATCATGAATGAAACAAACCAAGTAGTGATAGAATAAATCATTTTTATATTTATTATAATGAATTTTATTGTTATGTTGGATATAAAAATATTAGGTAAATTATAAATAAAAAATGAAACAATTTTAACTAACCTCTGTCCTTATAAGGTTTTATTTTAAATATTTTTTTTCTAAATTTTAAAATTTTAATTTTAAAATTATGAATATAGTTTTTTAAATTATGATAACAAATCTTACCTAAGGTTAAATTTTTGGATTTTTATGATTTTTTTATTTTTCAGCAGATAGGGAAAAATATTATTTTATATAATAGGTGTATTATCTTTTCAATAATTAAATTATTTTAAATGTCACAATATTGTTTGAATATTATTTAAAGAATCATTATAATTATAATTTTATATTTTATCATCTTAATTACTTTTTTAAAAAATTATTAGTTCCTAATATTAGTTTGTTTTTTGATTTAAAAATGTTGTTTATCTAGAAACTATTTTAAAAAGCATAATGCTTCTCCATGTTATTAATGAAAATAATTTTAAAAACCCAGAAATTTCAAGGGAATTTTTTTTGGAATTTTATGAGTCCACAGTTTCTGACGGCACCTGATTCTGAGGCCTGGTCATCCCGGAATCAATTTCCGAAGATTAGCTCGGGTACGTTCAGTGAACGAATGAGCGAGATTTTCAAACTTTTAAATCGGTGCTCGGAATTGAAATCTGAGGGCACCGATGAAACCCCAGTGCTGATAATTGCTTATGAGCACATTTTACAAAGGTGCGTTTACTCGGGAGGAGTTGTTAAAAATGTGAGGCATAAAATATAATTGTTTTACACTTTTATTTTATTTCTTTACTAAGTGGTTTAACTGTTAAGTGAAATAAAGTTGTGTTACAACTTTATTTCTCTCTTCTAAGTGGTTTAACTTCCATGTGAGGGAGTTGGGGTGGGACCCACTAAATCCTAACTTCTCTTATTATGATATTTGTGAGGTGCGGCCCACATGAGCCCCACCCCTTCCAATTCTTAAAACTCACTCTTAAGTGTGTAACCCTTAAAAACTCCCCATTGATTAGGGTGACTTTCCCTCTCCCCACTTTAATTCAAAGGCAACACATTAAATTAATTAACTGAGTTATGTGTTTTGAATTTTGAGTTTTTGAAAAATATTGGCATGTGTTAATAAAATAAGGAAGGACTTATTTTATTTGGGGTGGTTTTAGTTGAGTGTGGATTTTTAGAAAGAATTCTATAAGTCTTGGAGAACTCCATCATCTTCGTTGAAGAATGTCAAGACCTTGAAGAAGACCGCCATCACCGCAAGGAGTGATCGACGTGCCAATATTCTCCTCACCGCAGCCAGTGTGAGACGCCATCCACCTTGGACGTACACCGACACCGTCAACCGCGACACCGAATTTGACATCATTGATGATGTAGGGAATTAATTTGTTAATGTTAATAAACCCATGTTTATTTCCTTCTAAAGAAATGAATGCAGATCAACTCAATATTAAGTTAGTCCGCGAAAGAATATGTTTGCGGGTTGGGAATATATGATTGCGGGGGAAAATGTAGGGGAATTTTGTTTAATACACTTTCGAGTGATTTAATCCCACAAGCTAAAGCGTTTATTAGTATGATGTTAGTATAATTTATACTTGAATAAATTATACCCTCGACAATATTAAAACCATGTGTTTTAATGACTGCCATTTGATAACACCTTACGCGGAGGGTGTGGGCTGAACAAACACGGCCCGACAACCCTCCGCAGATTGTTTGTTGATTTGCGGATCGGCGAGCGATGACGAAACGGGCCGCAATGGTGATTAGAAGACTCCGTAGGGAAGCTGGGGTCCCGTATTGACCTTAGGCGCAGTCACTGGCCCAAACGGACCACCGGTACGCGTCCGGTTGTCCGCAGAGAGCGGCGGCAGCGCGCCACCGGAGAAGACCGTTGCGGCTGAGCTGCGGTGGACCGGAATGACAAAGCTGTTCCGGGTTTAGGGGAGGGTGTGGCATTAAATCCGCGCCGTTTCGCGGTCAACCGGGGGGAACAAGACACCCCTTCGTGTCCAGCTCAGCCACGAGCCGAGTCGCGGTCGGCGCTGGGCCGGACCGCCCACACTAGGACGGACCGCCCGCGCTGGGCCGGGCCGCCCGTGCTAGGCCGGGCCGCCATGCTGGGCTGGGCTGCACCAGCTGTTCCGGATCGCACCAGCCGGGCCATATCCAGATCCAGGTTGGGTCGACCCGGTTCGGGTCGACCCAGGGGGCACTGGTCCGGGTCGGACCGGGCCCAGAACCCCTGTTTCCGGTCAGATCCATTCAAATGCCCATAACATCGGCTACAAAACTTAGATCAATGCACCTTCAGTTGCATTGGGATCCTTGGATCGAGACTGCCGTTTCGGTATATTATACTCAAGGTTTCATAGAACATTGGGTATGGCCGGGTTGGTTCGAACACGAAAACAACCGGGCCCTCAGAGCAGAAACACTTATATAATGAGATCCAGACGTCTGATTGACGTGCCGTCAACTTTTTTGGATTCCTCTTGATGAGAAGGTTCTTTTGATATTCTTAACCTGAGGTTTGGACATAGTTGGAATAAGGCCGAGTTGGATTGTACCCGAAATCCAACCAGGCCCCTGGAACGGAAAAGCTGATAACTTTCAGACCGGAAAACCGTTTAGAGAACCGTCAGCAGCGTTGGTTATCATGTTGAGAAGAGGTCCCTATGAGTATACACTATCAGAGTTCTGGGTACAGTTGAGATACGGTCGGGTTGGTCGTACACGAAACCAATCAGGCCCTTGGGACGAAAAGGATAATAACACACAGACCGGGCATCCAGTTGACGCGCCGTCTATTGTGTTGAGATTCCTATGACGTAACAGACCCTTGGGATACTTCTTTGTGGGACTTTGTGATACTTGGAGTATCGACCAGTAGCTCGTGGACTGGACCCTCCTGGTGATGAGAAAGCAGAGTGCGGAGACCTAGTAGCTGGTTGAGACTTGACGACTGCTGATCAATCGACTCGGAGTGATTCAGATAGCCCAGTGGGGAGCGCTTGGTTTTAGTGGCAGACCAACGACAGAGGATTTCTTGATTGTAGAGGTAGACCCGCGGTACTTGACAGAAGAAGTACCTCATTGGCTATGAGGGGGACTGCTTGGTTGTAGCGGTAGACCCATGGTTGTAAGTGCTTGGTTGTAGCAGCAGGCCCACAGTACTCGATAGGTGGATTACTTCACCAGTCCAAGGCTAGTGGGAAGCGCGTGGTTGTAGCAGCAGGCCCACTGTACTCGGCAGATGAGGGGTTCTCCAGTAGCTGTGGTTTCGACATCATGAATAAAATCCAGGTTTGATTTTAGTCGTTGACCTTTGTGATTACCTCAGGATTGAGATGGGTTACTTGATGACATAGGTATATGTATGGGCATATACCTATGTAGTGGTTATCCAGTGATTTCATACCTGTGTGATACCTCTTGTTTGAGATGGGTTACATGATAACTTAGATATTAGTATGGGCATATATCTAAGTAAGGGTTATCTATTTAGTTCCTGATTTGCAATTATCCTTATTGGATTTAGTGTGACCTTGAGGGTATCAGGGTCCATACTGAGTGTTGATATACTCACCCCTGCATGGGATATGCCCGCACTATGTGCTGTTGGTTATAGAAGATGAACAATGCTGATCGTGGTTGAGGCTTTTGGAGTGGGACAATACATGGAGGTGGACTATCAGGTGTTACGTACACGGAGAGGATGGACATACCCGTGGAGCCGACGAGATTGACTGTACTCACCCTTCAGGTGGGAGATCCGGTGGACGACTTGGTGGTTGTAGCTTGATTTCAGTCGTTTTACATTGTTTTTAGTTGTAGTTCTACTTTTTATTTGGGTTTGTATTCTGGCCCATTTACTTTTTAGCACCTTCTTTTTTTACTTAGTGTTTGTTTCCACTTGTACTCGGTTGTGTTGTTTACTTTTATAAAGGCAATGCCTTCCTTTTTTATTGGGATTTATGCCTTTAGTGCTAGTCGCCATCCCCTGGCCTATGGATGGCGGGAATGGGGTAGTCACGACACGAGGCCCAAGGACCGGTCGTGAAAAATTGGTATCAGTGGAGTCGGTTCTACCGCAGAACTCAAGACTCTGATAATTCTTTTCAGTGAAGTAGTAGTGGTAAGGGTACCAAGTGTGGTCTTCAGTTCAGGGAGTCTAGTGTTGGTGTGGCGGCCGACGTATCCATACACCAGGACCACGACTACTGACTTCCGACCCAGTGCATGAAAACACTGATTGCATGTGTATTTCCAAAAGATTAAAAGTCAGATCAAACCAGTTCGGCTCACCAGGTATAGTCTTTGACCGTGTCGCATTTGTTTCTTTCAGGATTCCTCCCCGCGGACAACTAGCTAGAGCCTCGAGAGTTGTACGTACTGACAGCCCATTGAGCGATGAGGCCTCAGTACATGGCCCTTTTCCAGTTGTGGCACCAGCGGTAGTACCACCCGTTGGGCCACCGATGCCACCAGCCCCAGCAGAAGATAGTGCACGTCGCTTGAGCGCACTGCATGAGTTCCAGCGCAAGAGGCCACCCCGGTTCAGGGGAGAGACGGACCCGAAGGAGGCTGAGTACCGTCTGGAGAATGTGGTGAGAATCTTCAGGCTAGTAGGGATTCCAGCGGACTTCATGGTGATCCTTTCTGCCAACCTCCTTCAAGTAGCAGCAGGAAGATGGTGGAGCCTGATGCTCCAGTTGCATGACTAGGCGACACTTCTTTGGGCAGACTTTGAGAGCCTGTTCCGGGAAGAGTTTGTACCATCCACCCTTCGAGCAGTGCGTATACAGGAGACACTTCATCTTTAGCAAGGTAGCATGTAAGTGGCACAGTATTTAGTGAGGTTCACTGATCTCTTGCGCTACTCCACTGATATGGTACGAGACAAATTCTTTAGGGCCCGAACCTTCGATCAGGAGATCAGGCGAGAGATTAGACCTTTAGTTGTTTCAATCAGCATCTAGAGGCAGTTAGGGGTGTTGGAGAGAGCCCTCTTAGTGGATAGTTTCTTTGCTGAGCAGTCTTCAGCAGCAGGACCCACCACTAGCCGGCTTGCGGTAGAGTCTTCTGCAGCGGGTAGTAGACAGATGACACAAAGGTCCAAGAGGACCAGACCTACAGGTGGTTGACCGCATGACAGAAGATCATGTGTGCGAGGCAGCTGGGGTGGAGATAGAATTACCAAGAGCGGACAGTGTTACTCCTGTGGCGGGGTCAGTGACATGGCACGTGACTGTCCGACCTGCCATATAGATGACCTGCAGATAAACGAATGACCTCCCAGGTAGAGGCTGAGGTTGGATCAAGGCAGACCACAAGGTTCAATAGACCGAGGTGGGGGAGATGGCCGTGTAACTGGAGGTGGACGATGCTTCGAGGTGTTGCCACCACCACCACTAGAAGGTCCACCCCGACCATAGGGAACAGGTGGACATGAGAGAGCTTAGCATCAGGCAGGTGAAGCATACGACTATAGAGCTCCAGAAGCTGGCGGATAAGAGTGGGACTAGTTCCAGGCATGGGACCTTTGATCTTGGTGATTCTAGTTTCCTTGTTTTCATTGTTGTGTGTCTTTATACTTAAGATGCATTAATAAAAGACACTTTTCCTTGTGACGTTTGCTTCCTCTCTTTTTGTGTACTAAGAGGTTCCAGTTTAAACTATTGACTTGACCCTCACTTTTGATATTCCTACTGGAGGAGACCCAGGGACCACACACTAATGCTGATAGTGTGACTCAACCCATGGAGGCCAGAGTAACAGTTGGATCTCTTGGTAGTAGTATAGAGGCCTTACGATGTCATCCATGTCATGGATTTGTATCATTCATGTCAGGATTGAATGTATTAGGAAAAGAATGTAGTACTTCCAGGAGATGAAATCAAATTTATCTTATCGGAAAATTAAAAATCTTAGCAGTTCTTGTAGGACCAGAGATTGTTTAAACTATGATGGAGAAAGCATAGTTTGTTCAGGAGTGGATGAAGACTGAATAGTACAGATAGATGATCTAAGCAGATAGGAGACATAGACCACTAGAGTTCGAGAATGGTGACCAAGTTTTCTTACGGGTCTCACCTCAACATGGTTTATAGAGATTTAGCCCGGGTAGCAAGTTATCTCTATGGTTCATCAGACCCTTCAAGGACCTCAACAGGGCACGAAAGGTGGTTAACCACTTGACCCATCCACCTCAGTTGCACCAGGTGCATGAATTCTCCCACGTATCTCAGCTGAGGAGATACGTGTACGACCCAACCCATACCATCGATCACGGGGAGCTGGACATCGATGACGGGGCTACATTTTTAGAGGTTCTAGTGGAGATCGATGATTGATAGGAGCCGTTCCTATGTGGACTACTGATTCCCCAGGTGCGCTTTCACTGGTAGCTCGAGAACCTCCAGGAGAGCACAATGGAGCGGAAGGCTCAGATGTGTGCTCAGTACCACATTGTTTTTGTTAGTATGTATTGAAGCTTTATGGGGACATAAATCCCTGTGATGGGAGTAATTTAAATACCTAGAAATTTCATGGAAATTATTTTTTTGGAATTTTACGAGTCTGTATTTTTTGACGACACCTAATTCTGAGGCCTGGTGTGCCCAGAATCAATTTCCGAAGTTTTGCTCGGGTACGTTTAGTGAATGAACGAGCGGGTTTTTTCTAACTTTTAAACTGGTGCTCAGAATTGAATTTTGAGGGCACCAATGAATCCGCAATGTCGGTAATTTCTCATGAGCACCTTTTATTAAGGTGTGTTTACTCTGGAGGAGTTGTTAAAAATGTGAGGAATAAAATTTAATTTTTTTACAATTTTATTTTATTTCTTTACTAAGTGGTTTAAGTGTTATGTGAAATAATGTTGTGTTACAACATTATTTCTCTATTATAAGTGGTTTAACTTCCAAGTGAGGGAGTTGGGGTGGGACCCACTAAATCCTAACTTTTCTTGTTAGGATATTTGTGATGTGGGGCCCACACGAGCCCCACCCCTTCAAATTCTTAAAATGCCCTCTTATGTGTGTAACCCTTAAAAACTCCCCATTGATTAGGGTGACTTTCCCTCTCCCCACATTAATTCAAAGCCAACACATTAACTTAATTAATTGAGTTATGTGTTTTGAATTTTGATTTTTTGAAAAAGCTTGGCATGTGTTAATAAAATAAAGAAGGCCTTATTTTATTTGGGGTGGTTTTAGTTGAGTGTGGATTTTTGGAGAGAATTATATAAGTCTTGGAGAACTCCATCATCTTCGTTGAAGAACATCAAGACCTCAATGAAGAATTCCATCACCCCAATGAGTGATCGAAATGCCATTATTCTCCTCACCACAGCCAGTGTGAGACTCCATCCACCTTGGATGTACGTCGACGCCATCAACTGCAACACCGACTTTGACATCGTTGTTGATGTAGGGAATTAATTTGTGAATGTTAATAAAGCCATGTTAATTTCCTTCTAAAACAAAGAATGTGGATCAACTCAATATTTAGTTGATCCGTGAAAAAATATGTTTGCGGGTTGGGAATATTTGATTGTGGGGGAAAACGTAGGGGAATTTTGTTTTATACTCTTTCGAGTGATTTAATCCCACATGCTAAAGAGTTTATTAGTATGATGTTGGCATAATTTATACTTGAATAAATTATACCCTCATCGATATTAAAAGCATGTGTTTTATTGACTACCATTTGATGACACCTAAGGTGAAGGGCGCGGGCTGAACTGACATGGCCCGACAACCCTCTGCAAATTGTTTGTTGATGTGCGGATCGACGGGCGATGACGAAAAGGGCCGCAATGGCCATTTGAAGACTCTGAAGTAAATCTTGAGTCTCTTAATGACCTTAGTCACAGTAGATGGCCGAAATGGAACACTGGTGCATGTCCGGTGGTCCGCGGAGAGAGGCAGTGGCACCCCCCCCCCCACGATGCGGCGGGGCCAGCGACTGGCGGTGGTGGCGCGCCGCCGGAGAAGACTGGCGCGGCTGAGCCGCGGTGGACTGGAACGGAAAAGCCGTTCCTAGTTTAGGGGAGGGCGCAACATTAAAGCCTCATCGTTTCATGGTCTACTGGGTGGAACAGAGCCCCCCCCCCCTTCGCGTCCAGCTCGGCCACGAGCCGAGCCGTAGTCTGCGATGGGCTGGACCGCCCGCACTGGGCCGGACCGTCCGTGCTGGGCCGGACTGCCTGTGCCATGCTGGACCACCCGTGCTGGGCCGGACCACCCGCGCCGGGCTTGGCCGCCGCGCCAGCTGGGCCGGATCGCGCCTGCCAGGCTGGACCCGGTTCGGGCCGACCTAGGGGTTACTGGGCTGGGTGGGACCGGGCTCAGGCCCCCTTTTCCGGTCAGATTCGTTCAAATGCCCATAACTTGGTCTACGGATCTCTGATCGACGCACCATTACTTGTGTTGGGATACTTGGATCGAGATGGTCGCTTCATTGTATTATACTCAAGGATTCATAAAACATTAGGTATGACCGGGTTGGATTGAACACGAAACCAACTGGACCCTCGGAGCTGAAACACTTATATCATGAGCCCCAGACGTCTGATTGGAGTGTCATCGACTTTATTTGATTCCTCTTGATGAGACGGTTCGTTTTGTATAATTCACCTGTGGTTTAGAAGTAGTTGGAATAGGGTCGGGTTACATTGTACACGAAATACAACCGAGCCCCTTGAACGGAAAAGATCATAACTTTCAGACTGGACAACCATTTAGTGAACCGTCAGCTGTGTTGGTTATCATGTTGAGAAACGGTCCCTATGAGTATACCCTATTAGAGTTCGGGGTACAGTTGAGATACGGTTAGGTTGGTCGTACACGAAACCAACTAGGCCCCCAGGACAAAAAGTCTAATAACACACAGATCGGGCGTCCGGTTGACGTGCCGTCTATTGTGTTGAGATTCCTATGACGCGACAGACCCTTGGGATACTTCATCGTGGGACTTTGTGATACTTGGAGTATCGACCAGTAGCTCATGGAGAAGACCCTCCTGGTGACGAGCATGTGGAGTGCAGAGACATAGTAGCTGGATGAGTCTTGATGACTGTTAATCGATCGACTCGGAGTGATTCGGATAACCCAGTGGGGAGCTCTTGGTTATAGCGGAAGAATGACAGCGGAGGAGTGCTTGGTTGTAGAGGCAGACCCACGGTACTCGATTGAAGGAGTACCTATGTAGGCTAAGAGGGGGAGCGCTTGGTTGTAGAGGCAGACCCATGGTTGGAAGCACTTGGTCGTAGCAGCAGGCCCACAGTACTTGACAGGTGGAGTACTTCCACAATCCAAGGATAGTGGGAAGCACTTGATTTTAGCGGCATGCCCACTGTACACAATAAAGGAGGAGTTCTCCAACAGTTGTGGTTTCGACATCATGAATAAATTCCTGGTTTGAGTTGAGTCATTGACCTTTGTGATTACCTCATGATTGAGATGGTTTACTTGATAACTTAGGTATATATATGGGAATATACCTAATTAGTGGTTATCTGGTGATTTCATACCTGTGTGATACCACTTGTTTGAGATGGGTTACTTGATAACTTTGGTATAAGTATGGGATTATACCTATGTAAGGGTTATCTGTTTAGTTCCTAATTTCTGGTTGTCCTTGTGGGATTTAGTGATACCTTGAGGGTCTCAGGGTCCTACTGAGTATCATTATACTCACCTCTTCATGGGATATGCCCGCACTATGTGGTGTTGGTTGCAGACGTCGGACATCACTGATCATGGTTGAGGCTTGTGGAGCGGGATGGTACCTGGAGGTGGACTATCAGGTGGTACCTACACGGAGAGGAATACCAGACCCATGGAGCCGACGAGACGGACTGTAATCACCCTTCATGTGGGTGATCCGGAGGATGACTTGATGGTTGCATCTTGCTTTCAGTTGTTGTACTTTCCTTTCAGTTGTATATGTACATTTCAGTTAGGTTTGTATTCTAGCCCATTTACTTTTCAGCACCTTCTTTTGTACATAGTGTTTGTTTCCGCTTGTACTTTGTTGTGCTGTTTACTTTTATAAAGGCAATTCCTTCCCTTTTTTTTGGGATTTACACCTTTGGTGCTAGTCTCCATCCCCCGGCCTATAGAAGGTGGGCTTGGGGTTGTCACGACACAGGCCTCGAGGACGGGTCGTGACAATAATACATAATAGGGAATTTTTTAAATTAAATTTATAGAATATTTATCTATCTATATAGATTTATATTCATATAATGATTATTATTTTTCATTGAGTTATTATAAAATAACATTTTACTCATAAAAACACTCTACTTAAAAACCTATTTTTTCTTCATGCATATGGGTTTAGTTTTAAAATAAAATTTTCCATCTATTTGAACTAAAATTGGTATAATTGTTTCCATATTTGGTATCAAAAAAATTAATATTTTTATAATAAAAAAATCCTTATTTTTATCCTAAACTAACATTGAAAAAAATAAAAATAAATTTTCATGGTTAAGCTAAAAATTGATTTAATCAGGGTTAAAAGGAGATAAGGGTTAAAATGACATAAAAACTCTTATAATATCAATTGAATGGACTTATTTTGACCATATAATTTCTAGGATCAATATTGGTCAATTATTAGAGATTTTTGACATGAAAACAACATGGCTAAAATTTAACCTTTTCAAAAACTACAAGAGTTGCAATCACCTCACTTATACAAGGCCACCCCATCTCCTCATCTATTCAAACCTTCCTAACCCATTAGTTTGGAAAATCCCTAAAAAATAACTTCTTTACTTTCGTACTCCCAACCTAGGAGGCTTATTTTTGGAATGAAATCCAATCCATAAATTTTATTGGTGTAAAGAAAAAGAAGTTACTTGAAGATGAAAAAGATAGTGAAACACGTGACGAGTTAGACTCAAGGTAAGAGAGTTTTTCTCAATTTAGATTCATTGAGGAATATTTTGATTTTATATGCCTATATTTTTAGGAGGTTTATATATATACCACTTTTACATGTTATATCATGAATTCTTCTATTCTCATGATATTTATATTATTGTTTAATGTTTTTGGTTCATGGTGATTATAATGTAGATATTTCAAAATTTATAACATTCTATTAATTAAAAAAATTATCATTTAATTCTTTCATTGAAATCATTATATTTCAGGTCTGTGTTTTTAAATGGATTTTTTTACTTTTTTATCAAAAGAAAAGATTTATAAAGTACATTTTATTTATCATTTTACATTATTTTAAAATGTTTTCAAAATGAATATTTTCACATGTTTAATATCAAATTTCTTTAAAAACAAAAAAGTAAAGTTTTCTTCATACCATACATTTAGAAAAACAAAAAATCCACCATTTTCATCATTATTTTATCCTAGTAATCCTTTTCAGGTAGTCGTGTTTCCTTGAATGAAAAAAAATATTTTATTTTTGATGTGTATTTTGGTATTTAAAATGGGGTTTTAAATGAAATTGGTATTTTTTATCTTGAAGTTATTTTTATACGAGTTTAAAATATTTCTTAAAAATTTTATGATTAAAAAGTAAAATGATAAAATGTTTTATTCATATTATGGTTACTAGAAATTATATAAGATGGGTGTGCCTAGATAGCTTTGGTTAATCCCATTATAGCTAGAATAATGGGCACAACTAGATAGTGATCCAATTCAATAGGTAATAATTATTTTCTCCAATGAATTATATTGGATTTTGGACATATGGTTATTCCAATATGTAAGGGATTTTTAAGTGCTATCTAAGGGTTCTAAAAAACTATTCCCCAAGGTACATATATAAATTCTCTATGTTTGATAATAATTTTTCATAGAATTAATTTTTTTAATGGTAATATAAATTTTATATTTAAAGGAATAATAATTCCATTTTTGGGTAAAATGTTTTATTTTTAATAAAAATGTTTTCATGGCTTTTCATGTTTTTCACAGGACTACATGTTTTCTTATTCTTATGTCCTGTAATGATCTTATTGTGACAATACCATTTTCTAGAAATGTATTTCTATAATATTTACTGATGGGTAAGGGAAAGGGGTTTTTCAAGATGAAATTATTGAATATTATTGTGGATGATAAATCTATCATTGTTTTAAAAGTGTTATATTATTGAAAAAAATAGATATTAATTGAAATTATTACCTATTTATTATATATATTTCTAATTTATGAGTTATTACCTAATTATCTAAAATTATAAACATAAAAATATCATCAATGTGAATAAAAGTAAATTATCGACTAAAACTCAGGAATATGTAATGATTAAATCTGGGACTTTATAGTAGGCCTAAAAGGTGGTTTAAGATAACTTTAGAGGTTAGGATATTGTTAATAACAGACATTTAAAGATTCTACATTATGTATAAGTTTAAATGATATAGAATTTTTATATTAACATGTTTATTCATCTAAATATATCTATTTAAAAAATGTTTCCTATAGAGTAAATAGGGTAGTTTTAGTGGGAAGGCACCAAGATGAAAATATCTTTCCAAATAACAATCCTGATATGGTTGGAATTGGAATGAATTAGTTTGTTACAATGATGGATTAGTTGAAATAAACTATAGATAGTGGTGGTATTTATGCTAGAGATGAACCTGATCTACCTTGAAAGAATGTGTATATTGTGGATAATTTAATTAGGAAACATCTCCAATCATTCATTGGGTTATATAGCACTAAAATAGAAAAAGTATGGATCAATGGTTCTGGAGAAGGTATTAGATGTCATAAGATGTTTGAAATTTTAAAAGGTAACTCTTTTCATTTATCATTTTGAAGGTGAAGCTGATTGATAGTGGTATTTGGTTATGAATACCATGTAGACAGATGATCTTGATTATAAAAAAGGTGAAAAATGTAAGGATTTCTTCCTTAAGATATATTTCTCTAATGTTGTTTGAATCTATTTGGAAAACCAATTTTGGGAATTGAGGAAAAAGATGAATATTTTTTTGCCACAGATAAATCAAATTTTATAAGACTAGCCAGACATGCATCATATTTTGTTTGGGGTATTGATATTAAAATTAACAGATTTTACATTGTACTAGAACCTAGTCTATGATGATCTTTGAATACATGAGAATTTAAAAGATATTAAAAAGTTGTTCGTCTTATTGAAAATGTTGATATTGGGTTTTGTGACACAAATGTGCCTCATGATGATGAAATTAATATGTGTCCAGGATGTGAGATAATGGGGAGATATAAAATAAAAAATTCTGGACGTAATAAAATGATGTTCCAATATTGTGGTAAGATTGGTAAAAATTACCCTAGAGAATGTCTTATGACATCAATTAAGTGTTATATTTGTGGAAAGTTTTTCCCTATAGACCGTGATTAGAAGTAAAATATTCCAAATGAATCAATGAATATGGTAATCAATATCCTTCCAAAGATGAGGTGTTTTAGTTGCAATGAGTTGGGTCATTATACTAATGTGTTTCGAAAGTTAGTAACTCGAGTTGGAAACCAACCATGATGGTATAAAAAAAGAATGGAAGAATATTTTTAAACTACTTTGGTAGAATTTGGGTCATAAAAAAATGTGGTAATAAGTATATTACTTGTGTATTCAAATTATTCAAATACCATGTTTGACTTTGGATCCTCTCATTCGTTCATTTTTTAAATTTTTTATGTTAATGGGGATTGTAACATTATGGAAGTATGATAGATATTTTGTTGAAAACTCATTGTGGAAGTATTAAAGAAATAATGATTTATTGAAGTATTATTGTTGTTATTTGGGGGATGGTCCTTTTTTAAAATCTAGTTGAATGGGAAATAACAGAGTTTATGATCAATTTTGAAATAGATAGGATTTTAATTTATCATGTTAAGATAGATTACAATAACAATAATGTTTTATTAAATTATTTCATGCATTTTAAAACATACTATGAAATTAAGTAATTGATTGAAGATGGTAGTGAAAGTTACCTATATCACATTTTGAAAATTAATAAAACATTTCAAATTAGTGATGTTCTATTAGTGAATGAATACACTAATGTTTTTCCTATTTTTATTCTTTATTCTGAGGTTGATTTCACATTTTAATTAGTTCTGGATTCTAAGCCTATTTATATAACCTATAATTGAATGTATTAAGAGGAAATGTAATAATTTTTAAAAAAATCTGAAGAGTTATGGTTTATTCCATCCTAGAACTTCACCATGAGTTTTGCTATATTTTTGTTTATAAGGAAATATTTTTTAATGATACTTTACATTTAATATAGATCCTTTAATAACATCACTATTAAGAAAAAGTATCTAATTCATCATATTGAATATTTTTTAGATCAGATCTATGGAGACAATAATTTTTTGGAGGATGATATACGGCCTAGGTACCATAATAAGAATGGGAATAAGGATGTCATTCTGAAGACTGTATTTCATTATAGATATAATCATTATGAGTTTTATGTTATTCCCTTTGTATTGTCTAATGAACCTATTGTATTTATTCACTTTATGAATAATGTTTTTAATGAATTATAGAATATGTTTGTGGTGGTGTTTGTTGATAACAATTTGAAACATTCAAAAAGTCAGTAGGAACATGTAAGACACTTATAGATTTATTTGAAACCATTTAAATAAAATAAAAAATGGAAAATTTTGAATGTGTGAATTTTGGCTACAACAAAATTCTGTATATATATATATGGTTTTTACGATTTCATAAGAGTTGACCCTATTAAAAATAGTTGTATAATAACCAATACCCAAAAATATCAGCTAGATTGATTGTTTTATTATATTATAGGGTTACTAGTGATAGTTTGTTGAAAACATTTCTGGTTTGTCTTACACACTAACTAAGATAACTTGAAACGAAGTTAAATTTATTTTGGAAAATAATTTGATATTTATTTTCACGAAATGAAAAAACTGGTGAATTCTCCAATTTTGGAACTTCCTTTGATAAATGGTGATCTTTTCATCTATATTGATTCTTACTTTTAAAATACTTATATGTGTCCTAGTGCCAAATGGAAAGGTAATTTCTTATTCTTAACATTAGTTTAAACCCCAAGAGTTAAATTGTTCTACACATGTTTTGAAATTAGTTGTGGAGGTTTTTTAATTTAAAATTTTTTTGGAATCATATATATAGAGTAAAGTGTGAAATATATAATAATCACAAATGTTTGAAGTATATATTCATTTGAAAACAATTAAACATGAAAAAAAGATAGATAGATTAGACCAAGGATTATGATTGCACAATTAATTAACATCATGGAAAGGAAAACAAAGTGGTGGATTCATTGAGTCAAAAGAATAGTGATTCATTAATTATGACACATTGGGAACATAACCCTTTGGTTAACGATTTGAAAAATTTGGTTCAGGATGTTTTTCTTGTAAGGACAACCTCTATTTTTTCATGTTTCAGCGTAGTCGAATGTTTCCAAAATAATAATGTAAGCTCAAAATAGGGAACAATATTCTCTGAAAAAGGTATAATCCATCAAAAAGTGTAATTATCCATATTTTAACATTGATTAATTATGTGTTTTATGATTTTTGAAATGATTATGTGTTCCTTGTGATTCCTAGTTGAAGAAATATTTATTATGTGAATCTCAAAGTTATCTTTTTTCTATTTTTTAGTATCCCTTATATATAAAGAGACCATTGAGTGTATTAATGGTTGGATTTAATGAAATTAAAATTTTTGAAATGACTGTGATGTGTTGGACTTTTCATATGGTTAAATAAAAATGAATGTTATCAAAGGAAAGGCATTGAAATTTTCTAGTTTTGGAGTGTAAATGGAAAAATATATCAATGGATTTAATGGTAGTATTTCCAAATACATCCCAATTAAATAATGTGATGTGGATTATTATTGACCCATTAATTAAATCTACAAATTTCCTTCATATTTGATATAGAATGTATTTAAATTATTTTTCATGACTACATCTAAAGGAGATAGTTAAGTTACATGGATTAACTCTATCATTTGTTTCATAGAGTGATCCTTGTTACACATCTAATTTTTGGAAATTAATTCTTCATTTATGTTTATGGTTCATTAGACTATATCAAATACAAGAGATAATTAGACCATTTTCCTACCTAGTGACTTATCCTTCTAGTTTATCTCAGGATGATAATGTATTTCATGTGTCGATGATACAAAAATATATGCCACATTTATCTCATGTTTTGTGACCCAAATTTGTTTTATTAGAAGAGGATATTTCATATGAGTAATACAAAATTAAAATTATTGGCCATAAAGGGAAAGTGTTGCATAATAAGGTGACTTACCTGGTTAAGGGTTTATGGAAAAACTAAATGGATAAAGATGCAACATGGGAATTTGAAAATTCCATGAGGGAAAGATTTACCAACATATTTAACAACAGAATAAAATGGAAACGACACAATTTATAATCGAGGTAATATTTTAATAACCCATTTAATTATAGAATAATTCATTTTCATATTTATTAATATGAATTAAATAGTTATATAAGTTATAAAAACATTAAGTATGTTTAAATATAAAAGAAAATATTTTTAAATAAACTCTTTTCTTATAAGGATTTATTTAAAAGGTTAAATTATAAATTTTATAATTTTGTTTTGAAAATATTAATATCATTTTGTAAAATCATAATATCAAAATTTACCCATGGTTAATCTTTGGGACATTTCAGAAAAGTATTATTCTTCAACTAATAGAGAAAAATATAATTTTATTATAATGACTTTTATTTTCATACATTTAAGTATTTTTAAATACCAAATATTTTTTTAATATGATTTATAGTAACTTATGTATTATTTATTAATATTTAATCCACTTACCTTCATTTTAATCAACTTTATATTAGTTTTTAGTAAAATTTTTATAGGTTCAAAAACTATGTTTTCTAAAAAAAATTTCAAATGTATAATGTTTCTTTATTTAATTAAATAAAATAATACATAATGGGTAATGTTTTAAATGAAATTTTTATAATATATATAATTTAATATTATCCTACATTGACACAATGTCTGTTATTAGTTATAAGGTTAATATAAAACCATATTTTTCTCAAACCAATAGGTTGCTTAAAAACCCTCTTTTTCATCACATCTACAGATTTTTGTTTTAAATTATATTTTCCTACTTATGTGAATGGTATTTTGTAAAATTGATTCCATATATTGAAATAAAATAATATTTATTATATAATATGTTCAACTTAATTTTTTTTTAAAATGAATAGTGAAGACAGTAAAAATTAGTAACATGGTTAAGGTATAAATGGAGTTACTAGGGGGTTAATCTAAAATCATAAGGGTTAAAATGACCTAAACACATGTATAAAATCTATTTAATGTCCATATTTAGACCTTATACACCCAATTCCCAAGAATGATATAGTTATAGAGCCCTGTTACCTGAATGAAATTTGGGTGGAATTCATTCTTTTCATAAATTACTAGTGTTCCACTCACCTCACTTATAAATGGTCTTCCTCACTCTTCCACTCTTCAGACATAAACAAATAATGGATTAGGCCAATATATACCCAAATAAATTATCTAATTACCTAATCTCATCGCAAAATAATTAATTTGGGAAGAAATCTAACCAATAAAGGGATTTGGTAGAATCCAAAATATGTTACCCAAAGAAGAGGAAGATAAAGACACATGTGACAAGTCAAACTCATGGTAAGATCCCTCTTCTCAATTTTATTTTATTGACTTATATTTTTATATTATAAACCTATACTATTTTATAATATTTATATACAACCCCTTGGAAATATTATATAATGAGTTTATCTATTTTGTTTGTATTTATTGTTTTCATTAATTTGTTTCCTTCATGGGGATTATGATTCAAATATTTTCAAATATGATAAGGTACTTTTCATTAAACAAAATTATTTCATTTTTTTACTTCCAAATCTTTCTTTTATATTTCTATGATTTTTAAAAATATTTTATATAAAATAATATATCAACATTATTGGTTTATAAAGTAAATTTTATGTATCTTTTTTACATTAATTTCAATGGTTTTCAAAGTGAATCTTTTTAAGCGTTTTATACATAGCATTTAGAAAAACAACAAAAGGAATTTTTGATTATTAACATACATCATGAAAATAAATTCCTCCACCATTATGGATATTATTTGTTTTTTGGATAACTTTTCATTCATTAATTTTTCATTCAATAAAAAACCCTATTTTAATTTTTTTTGTATTTTCTTATTAAAGATGGGTTTTTAATTAAAAATGGTATTATATATAAATATATATATATATTTGATTTTCATATCTGTTTAGGAGTTTTCTCAAATGATTTATGATGAAAAAGCGAAAGAATAAAAAAATTTATTCATGTTGTGGTTCTTGGAATTATATATGATGGGTGTATCCAGATAGAACTGCGTAAGCCAATTATAGATAATATGATTGATGCAACATGATTACTCACTAATTCATTGGGTAATGATTATGTTCTACCTAGAATTATATTGAATGTTTTCTATATGGTTATTCCAATTTTAAGGGTTCTGTATGGGTAATATGATATAATTTCCCAAGGTACCTACATGTATTTTCTATTCATTTGATTGATCTTTAATGGAATTCATTTTTTAAACCGATTATGTAAATAAACTTTTTTAAAATAATGATAATTCTATTTATGGGTATAATGTTATGTTTATAAGAAACATGTTTTCATTGGTTCTCATGTTTTTCACTGGACTAATAGTTTTATTATTTTTATGACTCTTAATGTGATTTTTATGCTCATCTGAAATTTTTAAAATTCCTTTGACAAGATTTAAGAATGTATAAGGGAAAGAGATAAGTCATGATGAATGTCGTAAATATCACCCATGAAGGGAAATAATACTTTATTTTAAAATTTTTATTTTACGGGAAGAATGGATACTAATCATAAGTGTTCACATTGTATTATATAGATTTTTAATGCCTGATTTATGATCTAATTCTAAAAATATCTAATCTTAAAAAGATCCTCAAAGTTAAAGAATGTAAATTCACAACTATAACTCATCATTTTATAATGTTTAAGGACGATTAAATATAATTAAATTCTCATTTTAATGGTTTTTTATTGATCTTTATTTGTTGAATAATTATTTGTGTTTAGTCAAGGGTAAAGTCTTGTGATTCCTTCTCCCTTGAAGGCTCTGATAAATTTTCTTGATAGGAAATGATACTATTGGTTGAGACCATTACTTATTAAATAGGCATTAATTAGACTCTATCATAACCCTTAATATATACTAATCTTAATGATCACAATACAATTGTTATATTATCAATTTTTATGGTCATTATTCATATTTTTAATTTGACTAAATATATTTTATTATTGTTTAAAATAAACAATTAATGGCATTTTATTGATATAACTAAAATACATAATAATACATTTAATCATTAAAAATGAGAATTTCACTTATAAAAGTTTAGGTCTTTTCATTCTTTCCCCTTCATAAATTTTACCTTCAAAATATCATTTTATATACAAGAATTGATAAGGTTTCTTTTGTTCCATCATCTCTTCCTATTACCATATTGCTTATAGGAACATGTGGTTCCACCAAAACTCTTTTTGCAGGTGAGTTGTATTTTTTCATAAAACATTGTCTCTATAATATAAGATCATTACAGACTACTTATCTTATGAAAAATCATTCTATAAGAGTACCACCTTAGTATTTATTACATTCAACTGATATGGTATTTTGTGCCTCAATTAGGATACATAGAAAACATCAAGTACTGAGATAGGTTAGGTGTGAGTGAAAGTAAATATGCCACAGATCCGATGTAATAAAGGATCTCAATGGTAAGGATATATTTTGGTCTAAGCACTTCCTTCTTCCCAAAACTCATGTATTTATTCCATGTTGATACATAAAGGTACATCTCATCTCTGATCACAAACTCTAGCTCTCATAAATTATTATATGCTTATGATTTGTTTCAAATTTCTATGGATTTAATCTGACGTTAAATGGTTTTATCTACTTGGTCATCTCTTTGATAAGTCTAGGACCCATCAACTTTTTTCTCCCCAACGTTATCCCAACATTTTGGAGTCAAAAACCACTTCAAATTTAGAGACAAATAAGGCTCTATTTGAAAAATGCATTTATAGAAGGTGTTAACCCCAACTTCCTTGGAAATCTGTTGAACATTATATAAATGTATACACAATATTTTAAATTGTTCACTAAGACTAACCAATTATATTCTGGTGACTAGCTATACCAAAACCCAACTCTGTATTGTGTGCTTACTGAAGGTTTTTCTAAAAACTCAAGGTAAGACTTAGATATCTATTAGATAAAATGGATATTGGTACTCAATATATATAGTATTATGAATTATCTTTTATATAGTTCAGTGATTTTTTGAGGATATAAATCTTAATTGATATCATTGTCATGTGATAACATTGTAAGTCAGTTGATTAACAACTAAATAGTGTTATTTCAATTATATTTTTTAGGGATGCCTAAGAAAAAATTCATGGTTATGTTTTCCCACATATACACTATAATGGGAAATGGTTTCGTCATACTCTTAGACTTATTTTGTTCATCCTAGACCTATTTTCATACAATGCATTAGGATAAAAATATTGAATCTTCCTCTTCATTTCATCCCACCATATGTCTTTATTCAAATACCAATATATATAAGCTTCATGGCTGAATAGAGAAGGATGGATTTTGCACATTTTCCACATTTTCAATCTTCGGTTCGGATTTTTAGGCGACACATAACATGGTTTGAAACCTTATAACTCTATCTTTATCTGTGTTAAAATTAATAATATTTTCTAAATTTCCTATAAATCCACATCAACTTTGTGGCCCCTTGATCCTCTTATGAATGGATGATTGAGATTTTATTTGAGTATGGAAGTATAAACATCCTTTTATTATTCCCACTTCCATCCTTTGTATTTCCCAAACGAGTGGATCCCTTTTACATCTCATCATGGATTGGATTGCATGATATATTATACCCATATCATCTATCACTTTGTTCATATTCACCAAATGGTAATTTTTTAACAATCATAATCCATGATTATTTATAACTACCTTTATTGGAACATTTTGAGATCTTTTTTTGTGAATACACATTAAAGTCCTTTCTGATCTATATACATGTCAGACTTCACAATAAAGTGATAATGTCTCCAAATATTTAATGTGATGGTCACAACAACCAATTTCATATCATGTGTAGGGTATTTTCACTCATGTATCGTTAATTGGAATAAGCAATAGGCTACAACATTTTCATACTACATGTGTAAACAACAAAATATCTCATTGGATTCATCACTGTATATCATAAATCTGTCCCCAATGGTAGGTAAAGTGAGAACATGTATGATTATTAGCCTCTTCGTTATCCTTATAAGGCTTTACATGCATTCATCAGCCTAGTAAAAATTCACCCCCTCTTGAAGTATCTTGTTTAATGGGATTTAAAATTGTGATAATTTTTTCACCAATCAATGATAGTACCCATCTAAACCAAAGAAACTATTAATATCCAGCACATATATTGGTTTGGACCATCCTTCAATTGAATTTTTTTGAAGGATCCAAATATATCGATTTACATGTGATAACATGACCAGGGAGTGTTACATTCTCCATCCAAAAAATATATTTTATTTACTTCACATGGAGATTTTCATTTTTTAAATGGTCATCATTACAATATTAAATTTTTTTTCATGTTACTATTTGATTTTAGAGTATATAAGGATATCATTTTAAAGAAAAGAATAGATTTGTCGATGTAATTCATAAGGAATATACTCATTAAGTATGTGAATGTTTCTAGAGAATTGGTGAATCCAAATGGTATAGTGATGAACTCATAATTATTGTACCTTGAATAAAAAGTAGTCTTGGGTATGTCCTATTTATTCACATTTATATCATAATATATTTACCAAAGAACCACCTTATAGTGGAAATGGGATCCACATATCTGATTGAAAATTCTACAATCTATGGTAGAGGATACCTATACTTCATCAAGATATTAATGATCTTAAAATAATAAATTTCATGTCGAAATTAACATATTTATTTTTATTGTAGAGGATATATGAATCCCTTGGTGAAGAATATGGATGTATAAAACCTTTTTCTATATTATCCTATAGTTTCTTCTCCAACTCTTCAATTTCAATAGTTGAAATTCTATATAGAGTCTTGGATATTAGAAATTCTCTGGATATAAGTTCAATTGATAACTCAACCCCATGTTTTGAAGGAAGACTATGTAATTATTGGGGAAACACATTATAATATTCCCTTACAATGGGCATTCCATCAAGCATGATTTTTCATTTAGTCTCAATCATTTGAGAATGATATTCATTCAGGTAAGGCATTTATATCCTTACCTGATATGATAATACCAAAGGGGATTCATCCTCCTCCTTACACTTGTATAGAAGTAGAGGGTAATTCATCATACAGATGATGAAATTTTTCTATTTTAAAATTAAATTTTATATATATAAGGAATTCCAATCTATATATAGAATTAAATCAAATTATATTAATGTTATTATCACAAGGTTCACTTAGAAGTTTAACCCACAAATACAAGAAGAAGAGAAATTATATAATTCGGATGAAATAATTTCCCCATTGTGCATTTTTACAGATGGATCCTCTTTTATATTTGGATTTATTGTTTTAAAAGTTCTAATAAACTTTCGTAGTATTAAATAATGTGTAGAACTAGAATAATATAGTAATTTTTATATTGTTGAAATAATTATCAAAAAATTTATCACCACATCATTGCCAGGATCGACCATAATACATGTGTTGGAATAAGCTATAACATACTCTCTACTCTTTAGAGGTTGTTGGAATTAGTTATCATCAACAACCCTAGACTTAGTGAAATTATTCACAGTTTCCTAATTATTTAGATTTGAACCATTAAATAATATGCCAAGGGTTTATTGGAGCATTCCATTATTCCATAAATTTTGGGGGGGGGGGGGTTCGATCAACATTTTTAGCTGGGTTCCTTACTTACCAAACATAAAAAATTTCATATTCCCCTTTAAGAAATTTCAAGGATACTTCTTCCTATAAATTTGTAATGTGGGATGTTATACTTTCCCACCTTTTTGATATTTATCGATCACCCCATTACAAATGAAATCCAATCTCCACTTGAAATATCCAGACCCATTATTCCCTTGAGATTAACTGGTCTCCATTTTGAATTTGAGGGAACATCATACAATTTCTTCATAGGTATCACTTTCTCAAACCTTAAAATATTTTTATAGACTTGACTTTATCCCACTAATGATGTAGTAGAAATTACTTTTATGGGGAATGAGAGAGATGGACCTATATTGTGAGTGTTTTATGAAGTTCAACTTGTAATCCTAGATGGATTTGTCATCCTTTTTATTTAGGCCAAGGATATCCCAAAACATTTTACGTCAAAGAGTGTAGGGAAAATATTTATTAGAGAACTTTTTCAAAAATCCATTCCAGTCCATCACTTTTATATCCTCATTTGGAATTCTATTTTCTATTAATATCCACCATTGATCAATTTATCCCTCTATATGATAATCATCCAATAGAATCATATCTTGTCTGGATCATTTATGTATATAGATGATATTTTCAATGGAGTTGATCAACATTTCATTTATTAAATGATCCAAATATCCATATAAATTTGGTGTCCTATTTCATATTAAGGTGTTAATTGAAACATGATATTTCTTAGGGGTGTGAGTTTTCCCCTTGATTAATGTTTTTAGTTATAAATTTATTAAATTGAGTAACTATTAATTTATTGTTATTGACTCCAACTCATATTGGAATAAGCAACTCATTTGGAAATTTCCCATCACATTGGTTATTAACCTGATTTCTCTTATTTATAGCCATTGTCCTAACAAAAAGGAAAACTAGGGATGAGAATCATCAAACTATTAAACAAATAAAATGGAAACTATAAACATTGAAGGGATAAGTAAAAAATGAAATGCATTCCTAAACATATGAATTTATACATTTCAATATAAGTTATCCACAATCTATTTTATAATAAAAATATTTAGGTGATTTTGTGTTCCCTTCATAATGTTTCCTAAAAATAATATGAATTTTCCAAGGCACATTCATTGTGAGTGTCAAACCAAGTGTTTAGAAATGACTTTTTTATGCAACAGGTGATGATCGAGTGAAATAACAATGTGACCATTTTAGGATTATTACACCTATGTATAACAATGAAAAAACAACATCCATCTATAGTATCTAGAAATATATTTTTTCCCTTAGAAACTACATACTCTATAAAATTCTTTAATGATTTTTTCATATGTTTAGTCTTATCCCAAATTCATGGCTATGGAATTATAATCATAATCCCCAAAATAAAATTAATTTCCGCTGATACAAACTATGATAACAAATATCATTAATACCAGATAATTTATGATATATTAGACAAAGATTTATCTAATAAAATCCAATAATATTTTGAGGCCTAACTTATTTGAGAAATTAGTTACATAAAAAATTTAATTGAAATATGGATACATCAATATTATTTAAAAACTATAAAAAATGCCCTTATTTTCCATTGACCTTATAATATTGTATGGGATAATCTAGGGGCACATACAGGAAAGTAGTGAGCTATAAATACCTTTAAGGGAATAAAAAAATAATAAAATGATGTAAGTAAAAGTGGTTAGTCAAGAGTAATATCAATGGGAACAAAATTTGTTATAATTTTAATAATGAATATCAAAAAATGATATACGATGATATCCTCATGGTAATACAGATGTATGGAAATAACCTAAATCATTCCATAAAAATCATTATTTAAGGATAACTGTAGAAAAATAATGACATAGTGTGCTTAGAATTACCTCCCATTAACCATACATAAAATATCATGACGGAAAAACATTACCTAATTCATTGGAGGGATATATAATTCCTTTTCCAGCCATAATATTTATATCATGTACATATATTATTATGCCACAATTTTTACACAACATAAATATGAATTTAATAATTTTTAATCCAAAAATTATGTAATTTGAATTAAAAATTGTAGTTCCCTAATAAATGAAGTATTGTTACCTCTAGATGAATACCATTGAGTGGAAATGATGATGGGTATTCACTAGAAAAATGTATTACATGGAAAACAAACCAAGATAATTTCAAAAACATAAAAAGTGTGCATAATGATTCATGGAGTGTTTTAATGATAATTAAAGGTGGTATTTAATAACTTGGACATCACAATGTTAGAAAAAGGTAAGTTTAAAAACAGTTTCCAACTAGAAAATTGGTTGTAAAATGGTATACTACAAGGAAATGTTTTGAATAAATACGAGGAGAGATTCCCTTACCCTTAAAGGGAACATCTAACATATGGGGAGTATCTTATTAAGATCATGGGAACACCATTGTATGGATTTAGAAAGGAATTGAGAGATTAAATTTACAATCAATGAGTTTTGAGTGAAGAGGAGTGGAAGGATGGTTGGGTATTTATAGGGAAAGAGGGGGGTATTTCTTTATTTATAAAATATATTTTGAACTCTATATGATTTAATAATACACAAGAAATCATTCCCGTGGTTTTTCTATTAGATTATTCCAATTAGGAGTGATTTTAAATATTTTACAATTCTTAGAACATAAATCCTTAAAATAATAACTTTGGTGATATAGAAGTGATCCATGTTTTTAAAGAACTGATTTTAAATGGTACAAATATAATATTGGTTTTGGATGATTCATTAAGGGTTTATAAAATTAATCAAATAAATAAAAAAACATTTTTTAAAACTGAAAACTTATTTTTGGTTGAGTATTCCCCCTATACTGTTAATTACATCACTTTTGGACCATTATCCTGTCATAATACATACAATATATTTATTTTGTATTTAATTTTTACCCAAAAATTTGACCATCTCAAAAAAATATAAACAATTATACAGTAGATATTTATAATTTTTTTATTTGAAAAATAATATTTTTTTATCAAAATAATTCCCTAAATATGAGAATCAAAATTATAATTTATTGAAAAATAAAAGGATTTTTTGTTAACAATAATTTTCTGACATTTATCATGATTATATTGGACTTCAAGAAATTATATAACACTTTTTATATAAATATAATTTTTAATAAAAATATTATATGAAAACAATTTTTTTCAACATTATTTTATTTATAAATAAGAGTGTTTTAATTAAAGCCATATATCTTCCAAAAAAACAATATTGTTCTCTTTATATAATAATCAAATTTTCATCCATTTTAATTATGAAAAGGGATAATAAGTAATTATTTCATTAAAAATGATAATATACAAATTAATACTGGTATGTTCAAGATATATATACCCTTATTAGACTAACATACACCCTCATAGTATAGTGTGTGATGGTAAGGTTTTTTTGGGGTGGTTTGTCGAATATGGTTTGGGTTATGATGACAATAATATTGAAATACTCCCATAAATGTGTTAAATTATGATTTAGTTATTAAATATCTAATAGTTCTCGGTGAAAGTCAAATCCCAGTTATTCCAAATCCCTATAATGCTCTGATAAATGGGCTTCATAGGGCAGAGTCCCACTTTCCATCGCTATCGCTTCATTTGAATGTGTTAATTAGAATTTAGTATAACCATTAATAAATAAAAATCATAATTATCATTGTAAAATGATAGTATTATTAATATTTGTGATGCTTAATGGTCTTTTAAATTTGTCTATCTATATTTTATAATGGCCCAATGTAACCGATGTAGTGCATGTGTTTTCTATAACTACATTAAATAATAAGTCATTATTAATTAATAAATGAAATTTAATTTTTAAAAGATTAGGATATTACACTATATCTCTTTTCTTCATTTATAGCCAATCTTTTAAGGCATATGGTGTAATCCAAATGAGTTCTCTCAATGAAGAGGTATAAATCTTAAACAAGCTCTTTCAATTTTATATCTTATTATATCTTCCCTAAACCTATTTTGTCCAATATAATATAATTAATTCATTATCATAAGTATTCTATTATATTATTATGATGTTATCACAACCATTTTCAACCTTATTTCCATTAAATGATAAGTGAAAGTATCGCTTAATTATACTTGTTGAAAACCACATCTACATAGAGATAAAATTCATTTTCCTTCACCACATCACATTGATGGATATAATGATTGATTTAATAAATATATATGAAATATATGATATAATTAAGATTATATAATGATAAAATATAACTTATAATTATTTACTTCTTTTCATTTTCAAAATAAAAGTCATTTCTCAAGTGTACGTATGGACTACCGTCTCCAAGAACACTATAATTCATTTTTTATATCAAAATTTTTTTGAAGGATAAAAATATTTATATAATGAATATATATGATTTTTATTTCATTATTAACTTTTTATATTTAATGAAACCATGATCAAGATTCAAAAACAAAAAATGTTGAATCGAAATATACATGAAAACCAAAATTGCAATCACCTGAAGTAGTGATTTTCATAAAGAATTGTTAATTAATGGGTTATAAAATTTTATAAATAAACCATATATGGTATTTTTGGTATTAATATGGATCTAATATAGGATTATAATAAATATAAATTTATTATAAAATAAATTATATTTCTTTTTAAGTAAGTCATACTGGAGGTAAGGGTTTCTCATCTCACTTTTTTTTTGTTTCTATGAGACATATGACATATTATCCATAGTTGACACTCCTTTTCGTCAAATTGTCTAAATGAATGTAAAGGGAAATGACTTAGCACAAATTGATTCATCCTTTGAAGAAAACATCAAAAATTGACAATGGCATGAACAAGGCTTCAAATGCACAATGGTCGCACAAGTTCTATCACTGCCGCACAAGTATACTTGTGTTCCACCTAATGGTCATGCAAGTGACTTGCGCACCATAAAGGATAACTACACAAGGTCTTCTCCAGCCTATAAATAGACCCTGTGGGCTCCCCATTTGAGGATGAATTTTTTCCGGAATTCACAGATAGAGCTCTGAACGCCTTAATCCCTTCTTCAGGTCTTCCGAACTCTTATAAGGTAATTATTTACTTAGAATGGAAGGTCTAAACAGGAGGAGTAAGGTCGAAGTGTTATAATTCACTAACACTTGTGCGCCTAAGTGTTTTACCCTTAAGGGAAATGAACACACTTGTGTGCCTCCCTACATATTCATAAGAACAAGCGTGCCATCTTCTGGAAAGCCTCTAGGGATAATACCAAGGGTTTGAGTCAAGTCTCGCCCAAGTATTACTCAAGGACTGAAAATCGCGCAAATACCCATGTGTCGTGCAGGTATACCTGCACGACCAGGACATGTGCTCCCATGCAGTACCTGCACGCTAGCCTGAACATGGGCGCCCCTATCTTTTTGGGTGCATTTTCTGCCTACTTCACACCTCTTATTCCATTCCACTTCACCTATTCAAGATTCGGTCTTCAAGACACTCTTCAAAGCCATTTATGGTGTGATTTCTTGATTTGGATTCCTTATCTAAAAGGAACACCATGGAACATCTCCCAAAAATCTAGTGATTTATAGATCATTATGTCACTAAAGATTGAGATTTCATTTATTTAACCTCATCCTTTAAGATGACAGATTCCTTAACCAGGGCCTCCTTTTCAATAATAATCCCCAGTCTAAATTCTCAAATCAGGGAATCTTCTTTAGGAGTAAGCCCCAAGTATTCTTTTAACATGGGACTCCTTTTTAGGAATAATTCCAAGTTATAATTCCCCAAATTATGGGCATCCTCTTCAAGAGTAAGCCCCAAACCTTAATTCCTTTAACCTGGGCCTCCTTTTCAGGAGTAATCCCCAGTCCAATTTGTCATTAATATGGGAATCTTCTTTAGGAGTAAGTCCCAAGTCCCCTAATATGGGTATCTTACTCAGGTGTAAGCCCCAAACGATAATTCCTTTAACCTGGGCCTCCTTTTCAGGAGTAATCCCCAGTCCAAATTCTCATTAATATGGGCATCTTCATTAGGATTAAGCCCCAAGTCCCCTAACATTGGCATCTTCTTTAGGAGTAAGACCCAAGTCCCCTAATATGGGCATCCTACTCAGGAGTATTCCCCAACCATAATTCCCTTAACCTAGGCCTCCTTTATAGGAGTAATCCCCAATATCAAATATGGGCCCCCTCCTTAGGTGTAAGCCCCAAGCCCCTTTAATTTTCAAATCCCTTTAACCGGGGAATTTTTTTTCAGGAGTAGGACCCTGTCTTAATTTCCTTTTGATCTCGGCTTCCTTCTCAGGAATAAAACCCAATCATAAGTCCCCTCCTAACTTGGCCATCTTTTTTAGGAGTAAGTCCCAAGATTAGAGTATCCAAATCTCCATAAAGTACATATACCTTTTTGGACCCTGATCCTGGATTTCTTCCCTGAAGTAAATCATAATCTTCATCTATTTTTGGGCAGTCATACATACATAAGCCCCACATAATTTATTATGATTACATCTTTCATGGGACAGTTGTCTAGTTTTTCCAAAACCTCTTGTTTCTCATACTGAGCATGTCTCGCGTGATCGTAGTGTGTAAAAGTAATTATGACATATTTCATTGAGCCATCAATCATAAACATCATACTCCCTTCTTCAAACTACGTGGGTTTTTATTCCTTTTCCAAAACAAAGGACACGTAGGTGGACCATCAACGGGTACGATCCCAATTCTGAAAGAATCCATGTCCTCATGAATGATAATAAACTATAAATTCCCCACTGAGTGGCTTTGAAAATAGTATGGTCATCATAATGACAAAGAGATTCTTATGTATTTTAAGGATACCATCAACTAAGAATATCTAACAAATACAGATAATTCTTCATCGATGAATAACCTCGAGTAAATATAAAATATTCTTTGAATTTCTTACAAATCAATCATTTATTTTCAGACTAAAGGAAAGTTCATTTTATACTTGGTAATATAATAAGGATTCACTAACATATCTTATATCTATAAAGAGTTTCCCGTAGTAGACAATAATTTCCATCAAAAAGGTGTGATGAGTCCAACCTCCCATCTTCTCAACCAATGCAAATTACTAAGCCTCATCATTCCACAACTAATGAGCGCCTACCTTTGGAATGTAGGTCCAAATGGAGATGGAATCATTTGATGTTTCCGTTTCTACAAAAAAAACCCGTTAGAAACCGATTGGAATGTTTGAACCTTCAATCTAGGAGGTCATCCCCGATTCTAGGGGGAAACAAAAAATGGTGAACCCAACATGAATCCTTAACCAAGTTAAAATAATGTTTTTCTTATTTGTTAGGCCCCAATTTAAAACTCAATCAGTGGGCCAACAAAAAAATCATTGACATATGTACTCATCCAAAGGATGTAGTGGTTTAATTTATCTTGATTACATATGTTACATCGAACATGCACTCTTTTTTACAATTTTCTGCATTCTAAGAAATGGCTGCTGTCAAATTCACACCTATGAATACCACTGCTGTGAATACCGCTGCTGCAAATGCCACTGCTGCTACTCCTGCGGAATCGTCATCCGCTCTGAGGATGACATCACCTACTCAGCATCTTCAACGCTGGGTATCAAATGCACTGGTTAAGGAGTATCACCAACACGGTACCATTCCAACTCGGGAGGCTGCTCGACAAGCCCTCCAAGTGAACAATTCACCCTGATCATCCAGACAGCGACGACCAGCGATCAAGAAATAGGAGGTGCTATCTACTGTCTCCAACCGTTTTGGGTTGTTATCCCTGGAATGCAATCACCATTCACTCCCATATCCTATGGAGGTGAATGAGCAGGTCCCTCAAGGCCTTAATTCAAATAATTAGGAGTACTTCTTGAGGGCTCCTATCAAAAATCTCCACCAGACTCATGTGGCAGTACACCCTCAACATAATGCAGGTACCGACTCCAGGTGTTCGGCTCAGGTTCCTTGAACCCGAGTAGGCAAGACGAATCACCAGAGGCGGAATCCAGTCAACAGTGAGCAGGTTCTCATCTCGGCCATCTCCGGAGAAGTCCACCAACATAACTTGGTGGCAATAAATGAGCGGGCACATACACCTGCCCATTTTAATTCCGCTATCTAGCAGACTTGTCTGGGAGCATCACATCAATCCCGCCATGAAATTCTGGCAGAGTACTATTGGCAGGAACATACACCTGTTTATACATCATTAGCTAGTCAGCAGGGTCATCTGACTACATATGATGGTGCTCTTCAACCATGTTCGGTGAAGTGAAATCATCAGGCACATACACCTTCTAGTATTAATCAAGCCTACCAACAGTCTCATTTGGTAGCACATGGAAAAGTCAGTCGGAAAGCTCCGGCGACAAATAGGAGGCAGACTCAACTCTCTGCCCCCACACATGAATACTGTAAGGATTCACTTTCAAGAAAAGGAGGAAAAGAGCAGGAACATACACCTACTCTAAGCATGGAATGGACGTATATCCTCGTTCCAGTATTTGAAGTCACCACACATATTTTACCAATGGTAAATGAGCAGAAGCAAATCCCTGTTCATATTCTGGATGCTTGTCAGGATATTATAACAGCTTCAGCAGCATCTCCGGGAAAGACACATAAATCTATCCCTACCAGTGGAGTGACACATCAACAGTTCACTCCCGAACAGACACACACATCTGTTCCAGTCCAAGAGGGTTGGGGGCATACTCCCCCATAACATATGAACAACCATGTCAGGCACATACACCCGATTTGAGTGGATATCGTCAGTCTAACCTGGCCATCTCTCCGGATCAAGCACATACACCTTCTCAGAGTAGCCACTTTCGTCCACAAGTGGTTTCCAAGGCGAGTAAGAAGGAATATAAGAAGAAGACCCACCCAGCACATTCAGGAGATCAAGATCCAATATATAATAAAGCCTTGCTCGATGATGGAGTTCTGGAAACCCTCAGACAGTTATCTGTTGGAATTCAAGATTCTACTCCCACATTTCCTAATAGTGGGATCATTAATTCGGAAGGTCTTCAATAGAAACTTCATCATGAAGGCTTGCTTCATGAAAATTCAGTCGATCTTGAAGTTTCATCTTTGGATGAGAGCCAACGGAACCCTCTGTGTGGTCAGAAGACCAAGGAGAAAGAGATATCATCTTTTGTTGTAACCCACCATGGTGGTCCTCCCCATGATGATGAATTTTTCTACGATAGTCCTCTCCGCAGTAGTGATGCACATTGCCCATAAAAACTCCAGTTGACAATGTAGTGCTGAGAAATCCCTCTTATCTTGAGACACTTGAAAATGCGAACCAGTCATGTCTAATGCTTCATCGCAAGAAGGTGAAAAATTTTCTCAATTAGAAGATAGACCAGGGTGTAGGTCATTCTCTGAACCACCCCTAAGTCATGCATCTTCTAGTTTGATCAGTGATTTCTCTACCAATCTTGTTGAATCCAATGAAGCAACAAGGAAGCACCATCTCTGGTCAAATCAGGTAGAAGAATCTTCATTGAATGATAAAGAGGAATTTCTGAACATGAGAAAACAACTAGAGAAGGGTGAAGTGCCAGTCATGTTTTGGCCTCTGGCTGACTCTCAGTATGACATTACAGTGATTTTGACGAAAGATGAGATTCATGATATTTGTGTCAACATATAGAAAACTCTTTGTCAGTCGAAAAAGAATGTATTATCTTATGATGAATATGAAAATCATATTAAGATAATAGAAAGGTTACAACGTCAGTTCGATTTGGCATCTCTATCAGTCTTTTGATATCCGAAGGCTGAAAAGTAGCAGAGAGCCCTTCTGCGTTCATGCCTTTGCGCACTAAAAAAATGGCACCAGTTAGTTGCCAATTCCCCATCTGGTATTCATGTCATAGGATGGGTTGTTCATGGATCACAACATTTCAAGATGATCTCCAGTCAGCGAAGCCCGCCGAAAATGGTCTCATGCAATGTTATAGCCCATGGCTGGCCACAGTCAGTGGGATTTGTCTGTAATCCAATCCTTTTCCAAGAACAGGCCTCAACTAGTTCCTCTCAAAATTAAGAATACAGAGAACAAGTTGTTGAATTACTCCTACATCAAGTAAATGAGAATATTGAATAGGCCTCTTGTATGGAGCAAGAACATCATCAAGTGAAAGAAGTGTCAGAAATTATCCAACGGTCTTTCGAACCGGGTGATAAAAGTGGATATAGGTTGATGCATCCAGCTAATTTTCAGACTAAGGTCTGCCAGATCGAGGGAGCTTTTAATAAAGTCTCAGACATATCATGTCAAGAGCCACCCAAGCTCACCAGACTGTGGACTCGTTTAAACCAACCCTCGGAATCAACAAATAGGATTTGAGGAGTTGATAAAAGACAGCAAGAATAGCCCCAGTCCACTGGATTGGGGACTTTTTAAAATCATTAATCCCTTCCTCAGAGATAGTTGGTCTTTTTTGGATTGGGTAAGAAGCCTCAAGAGGAACGAATATCCAAATTATCAGGATATTCTCTCCAAATTACGGTTCGTCAAGAAGTTCCTGAGGGATTGAGTCAACAAAAGGCAATGTCTCATCAAAGACATGGACGAAGACAATATCACAAAAATGCTGATAGAAGGGGTGCGATTCATTATGCATCAATCAATGTCATCAATGTCATTGTTGCTGATCCACCAGATGAGGCTCACTTAGTGGACTCAGATTAAGAGGTTCATGCTCGGGATGTTGTACACACAGACACAAATGAAGAAGTTGTGCATACACGAAATCAAATGTTTACCCAGAATCTGGGTGTTCTTTCAAATAACCCACTTCCCCCTCTCTAAAAGGGATCAAACAAGGGGAAATGAAAGAATCAGGTTATATATCCTTTCTCTAGAGAAGGCCAATCACTCTCACTAGATCAAATATTTGTGCAACAAGAGGAAGGAATGAAATAATTGATGAGGTTGAACACAGAACTACTTCAATGTAGTCTTCCTCTTAAGCGTGCTGGAGTTAGTCAGCCAAGGGAGTTTGTTGCAGCTACTGAGATGGATCAAGAATATCCTCCTTTATCAGTACACCCTCACAGGTATAATCCTACGGGTCAACTGCAACAACAATTGGCAGTGCTTCCATCAGTTGCAGTACCAGCTGCCATACATGTCCAGACTCCAGTCATTGCACCAGACCAAGTCCAAGTTCAACTGGATGTTTCTCAAATGTTAATAAGTACCATTGATTCATTAACAGCTCAGTTAGAGAATATGTAAGGGAAGCATGCATAGGTTAAACCAGAAAAGAAAGCTTACCTTCAATGGGTAGATTCAATCTCTCCCCCATCAAATTTTGGGAATCCGGCATTCCCTATTTTCAATGGATCAGGTGATCCTGAATAGAATTTGACACATTTCGTGTCTTGTTGCGATCCTATTATGGGAACTCTGAAGCAGCAAGAATCATTGAAACTCAGATTCTTTGTGCGAACCTTGCAAGGACCAGCTTTGTTCTGGTATACCAGCCTGAAATCTCGGTCAATTACCGGATGGGAAGATCTCCATCAACGATTTCTTCTTCAATTCAACTGAACTTTTCCAAAGACAATAGTTTCTGATCTTACAAACTATAAGCAAAGGTAGAATGAAAGAGTCTCTGATTTCATTTCTCGCTGGAAGGAATTAACATATTCCCTAAGCTTATCACTCCCTCAAGAGGAACTATTGCCAATTTGTGCGGCAAATATGCGTGACGAATTATGCACACCACTGATCCCTGTGAAATACACAGGAGGGTTTCAAGACCATACTTCAATCGCTCAATAGATTGATGATTTTCTTATACAGACTAAGGCAAAATCTCATGTAATTCCATCAGCTCCAGGAAGGAGAATGGATAAAATAGAAACTGCTACAGTTAGGCTTAAACAAGCACCTGTACCTACTTCTACCTTAAAACATTCATCTTTTCGAAGGGCTCCACATCTTGAGCATCAACAACAAAGGTCTTTTCCTCAATATGAACAAAGAGATCAAATACGGAAACAATTTGAGGATCTAAAGTGAAAAACATACTCTTTCCAAAATGAACATGTTCCTGGTTACTTTATTTCGGCCCTGGAGAATAATTTGGTTCAACTTCCAAGGCCCAAGAGGCCAAACAAGGAAGGAGATGATGACCATCCCAATTATTTCCCCTTTCATCAAATGTTGGGACATCCCATCCAGGAGTTTATTGTCTTCAAATTCCTCATTCAAAAGGTGGTCAAATTGGGACAAGTCAAACTGAAAGGCTCTTCAGCCCAGGTAGCATGTGTTACTGCTATAGTTCCAGAGGAGGAAGGAGAGTGGCAAGAAGTAAAAAGAAAAAATGCACAAAAATATGATGATTTGATGGTCAGGAAGACGATCAACCGAACTCATGCTATTTTGCGAACACAATTGAAGAAACCAATTATACCTTCTGCCATGAATGTCGAAACAAAATCCACTTCAGAGGGAAAATCCTCAAAAGGGCAGCATAATTCCAAGAAAGAGAAAGAATCGGAAAAGATGAGTATATGTCAAAACCTATGTTTTCTATGACTCTGGCAGACATCATGCCATCTACTTCAAATCAACAGGCACTGCCACACAAAACAGTACAGCCTAAATTGGCTAGTCATGCAGATTCTACATTGGATGAATAGTTAATCTTTGGTTCTGTTAATATGATTCAATTAATAGATCCATATGCTAGTCGCATTTTCAATTTCGATGAGCCTGAATTCCCTATATCAAACAGAGGAATCAGAGGAAGTTCTAGAGGCTCAGGATACAGGGGAAGATGTGGATCTTTCAGAAGCCACTATTCCAATTCTACCCCTGCTAGAACTGTGTACGCAGCAGAAACTCTTGGTAGAGCCCTTCAACAAGCTCAGAAAGAACAAGGAAGTTCTTCCACCAATAGAAAATTCAGTCCTGGAACAGTTATTTTGGATGACCGGTTGAAGGTTCCATATTCTTCCTCTCAGCAAGTAAATAATCCTAATTGGTCTAATCTTCCAAATCCAGGAGTATTAACAACTCCTATCCCTGTACAAGATGCATCAACTTCCAAGGAACCTGTTAAACCACATGTTCTTGTTGGGAAACGCAGACCTCTGGATCAAAAGTTTGATCTGTTGAAACACTTGGCCCAAGTACCAGCCAAGTTATCAATTCTGGATGCTTAAAATCTATCAAAAGATCTTCAGGAGGCACTCATCGAGGCTTTGTTAAGCTCTCAGGTGTTTGAAACTGAAATTACAGCAGCTGAAGTCTATCACATAGAGAATAATCCTGTATAATTCCATGCAATAATATCTTTTACTGATGAAGATGAAGATGATGTTGTGCATGGGCATATTATACATTTTTACTTATCTAGAAATGTCAATGGCGTAGACATCCGAAGAGATTTCATTGACAATGGTTCAGGAGTAAACCTCATGCCCATTTGTACACTTCGTCGATTGGGCCTCACAGAATCTGATTTATCTCCTTCTAGCATGATGTTACAAGGATATGATAAAAATAAACAAGAACCACTAGGCGAAGTTACACTCAGAACTCAGTTTGGAGATCTTGTATCCAATTCATATTTCATGGTTGTTGATCAAGACTCAGCCTTCAACATCTTTCTTGGGAGGCCCTGACTACTTCAATATGTGGATATCCCTTCATCATACCATCAATGTCTCAAATATTGTTTTGATGGTCATGTTGGGACATTATATGGTGATAAGGCCCCATTCCAGACATGTGAGTCTCAATACATCGAGGCAAAGTTCTATCACATGAAGGGAAGGGAGAAATCCAGAACAAACGAGATTACCAAAGTTAATGCTCCATATGTTTTGAAAAAGATTCCAGTAAATCCATTTGCGCATGTGAGTACAGATTATGTGTTACCTATCAGTAAAATTGACAAGATAGACCCAAATGAAAATACTCTTATGGAAAGATCCATAATGTCAATTACGGAAATCTAGCTAGACAACATGGGATAAATTGGTGATTCTCCAAGTAGTGATGAAAGCCCAAAAGGTGACGTCTTCATTTCATCTGCTGAAATCCAACAAGTCTATACTTCGCCAATTAGGCCAGAAGAGGTTATAACAACATCATAGGTGAACAAGGATGTCAATTCTCAATCCATCATCTCCTCTTTATTACCCAAAGAAGACCCTTCATCATCAATTGGGTTGGAAATGGAAGCTTCTTCTTCAAGATGTGAAAATTTTGACATCTCTTCTGATCATGAAAATTATGCTTTATCATCTACTATGCAAGTAGAAACGGAAGAACTAATACATGATGAAGAAGAAGAGGAATATCTCAGAGATTCTCCTCCATCATTTGAATAGGGTATCTCTACCACCGTGGATGAACTCAGAGAAATAAATCTGGGTACAAAAGAAGATCCACTCCGCACATTAATTAGTGCGGCCATGAATCTTGAAGAACACGAAAATTATATTTCCTTTTTAATGTAAAATCAAGACATATTTGCTTAGAACTATACAGAGATTTCTGGGCTTGATCTTGATGTTGCTACTCATCATTTAGGTTTACAAGAATAACATCAAGGATTTAAGCAAGTCACGAGAAGAACACACCCAATTTATGCTTCCAAAATTGAAGCTGAAGTTGATAAGATTATCAAATCTAACATCGTCAGAGAAGTTCAATCTCCCATGTGTTTGGATAATATTTTCCCTGTAAAGAAGAAGAACAGAGAAATTAGAGTTTGCATCGATTTCAGAGATCTTAATCGGCATTGTCCTAAGGATGATTTCCCAGTTCCGATTACAGAACTTTTAATTGATGCAACAACTGGATACGAAGCACTTTCCATCATGGATGGATATTCCAGATATAATAAATTCCAAATGGCCTCAGAAGATGAGGAATCCATAGCCTTTATAGCCCCTCAGGGTGTGTTTTGCTACCGGTTAATGCCCTTTGGCTTAAAGAATGTGGGCGCTACATATCAGCTTGTCATGCATCGTATCATAAAACCCTTTCTAGGGGAAGTTTGTTGAATGCTATGTAGACAATTTGGTGTTTAAATCCAAACAATGTTCTAATCACTTGGCTGATTTAGAAGTAATATTCTGTATGCCTCAACAACATAATTTGAAGATGAACCCCTTAAAATTTGATTTTGGGGTAACCTCAGGAAAATTTCTCAGCTTTGTTGTACTCCATCGTGGTATTGAAGTCGATCCTGAAAAGAAAAAGTCAATCCTTAGTATGTGACCTGCTTGAAATTTGAAAGAATTAAGAGTTCTTCAAGGAAACTTATCATATATTCGGTGTTTCATTGCCAATTTGGCAGGAAAAAGTTTACCCTTCTCCAAATTGATGAAGAAGGGAGTCACTTACCAGTGGACTGAAGAATGTCAAGAACCATTCGATATTCTCAAGAAGTACCTCTTGATCCTCCGGTACTTATACCACCTATTGAAGGAAGACCACTTATCCTCTATGTGATAGCTTTAGAGCGATCATTGGGTGCCTTTCTTGCTCGGAAGAATGATGTTGGGAATGAAAATAGCCTCTACTACCTCAGTCAGACTATGCTTGAAGCAGAAACCTGGTATTCAAGTATTGAGAACTGCTGCCTGCCATTAATCTGTGCAGTTCAGAAGTTGAGACACTACCTATGACATCACGAGGTCCAATTGTTATCTCGAAATAACCCGCTGAAATTCATCCTTAGTCTTCCAATGCTTACAGGATGTCTGGCAAGGTGGGCAGTTATTTTGCAGCAATTTGATATTCAGTATGTGTCTCAAAAGGCAAAAAAGGGCAAATCTCTGGTTGATTTCTTGGCTGAACACCCTTCAGTGGAAGACACATCTTTAGATATTCATCTCCCGGATGAGGAAATATTCTCTATTCAAGAAAGTCCTCAGGCATGGGAAATGTATTTTTATGGTGCTTCCAGAAGTCTAACAGGGAGGAAAATGGAAAATCCTAAATTCAAAATTGTTGGCTTAGGAATTGTGCTCATTTCTCCAAAAAATGAAGTGTTACATTATTCCTTATTATTATGGGAAGATGGTACCAATAATGAAGCAGAATACCATACTCTCATCATAGGCTTGGAATTGGCGCTTCATGCACAAGTGAATCACTTAAAGGTAAAAGGTGATTCAGACCTGGTAATCAAACAAGTCAATGGGGATTATGCCATCAAAAAAGAACAACTAATCCCTTTATATGATTACGTCGGAGAGTTAATGGAGGAATTCCCTTCAGAACTGACATTTTCTTATGTCCCGCGATCACAAAATGCCCAAGTTGATGCACTGGCTAATATAGCCACAGCTCTGGAAGATCCAAATTGGGACAAGACAACCATCAGTATTTCCCACCGTAGTGAAATTTCACCTTATGTTCGAATCAGAATAGAGAAAAATAATGAAATTAGTCCCAATATTGAACAGTATGGTCATATTACAGGATGGATGTCACCTATCAGGGAATACCTTCAAAATGGAACACTTCCACATGATAGAGATGAGGAAGAACAAATATGGTGACGTGTGGTCTATTTTACTCTTTATGATAGCCCAGATCACCTAGATAAAATTCTCTACAAACGTGGTTTTTATGGAGTTCTCTTCAGATGTATTGATGGTGAAGAGACAATGGCTGTCATGAAAGAAGTGCATGCTAGAGCTTGTGGTGCCTAGCAGTCTGGATATAGACTGTCTGATCAGATTTTAATGCTTGTATAATTTTGGGCTTCAATGATACAAGATTGTGTTGATTTCACAAAGAAGTTTCATTTATGACAAGTAAATTCCAACTTCATTCATCAACCTCCAGAGTTGCTTCATACAGTTAAATACTCATGGCCATTTTCCACATGGGGAATGGATGTGGTGGGACCTTACCCTTCAGCTAAGGCCAAGTAGTTTAAGTATATTCTTACTACTACTGATTTCTTTTCCAAATGGGAAGAGGAAATACCTCTCAAGTAAGTCAGTTCTGAATGCATTGTTAGCTTTATCAAGTCTAACATCATTACCAGATTTGGTGTCCCTCATACCATATTGACCGACAATGGAACCAACTTCTGTTCATCCGAGATGAAGAAGTTGTATCAAGAATACAACATCAAATCCAACCATTCATCTCGTTATCATGCAGTGGCCAATGGCCAAATAGAATCTTTCAAAAAGACTCATTCAAATATAATGCAATATATGGTGGATAAAGATAAGAAATCATGGCCTGATAAACTCTTCCATGTTTATGGTCTTATCTGACTACCACCCGCACTGCAACGCGGTCAACTCCATATTCAT
The DNA here is from genome assembly GCA_963277665.1 of Viscum album. Lineage (NCBI taxonomy): Eukaryota > Viridiplantae > Streptophyta > Magnoliopsida > Santalales > Viscaceae > Viscum > Viscum album. The sequence continues at coordinate 1,714,417,581 of OY728133.1, forward strand.
TGGTATATGGAACGAAAGAAGTATTTCCAATTGATGTTCAACCACCCTCTCTCAGAGTTTCCATTTGTGATCAGTCATCTACAGATGAACAATCTCAAAAGAGATTGAATGAATTGGAACATTTAGATGAGAAAAGATTATGCACTTCGCACCACTTGGAAGTCTATCAGAATCGAATAGCACAGGATTGTAACAAAAAAGTTCGTCTTCGTTCATTCACTCAGTGAGAATTGGTATTAGTTCTCAGAACTCCAGTGATACCAGGAAAGAAACCTCCCAAGCTTGAGCAAAAATGGGAAGGACCTTACTCAATACATAGGGTCTAATCCAATGGATCTTATTCATTAATCGCGATGGATGGAGAACTCATCACTACTCCAACCAATGACATATTTTTTAAGAAGTATTTTGTATAAACACAAAATTTATCATTCATGGTCTGGTATGACCTTAAACTGCACCACCATCCAGCAAGACGTTAAACTACATCATCAACGGTCCATGCATATGACCCTAAACTATTTCCGCATACGTCCAACATGAGGTTAAACTGTGTCCCCTTCATCTTCCTTGCTATATGACATTAAACTATACAACAACGGTCCATACATATGACCTTAAACTATTTGTATTCCTTTCGTCTCACATGACGTTAAACAGTGACGCCCAAAATACATGACACTAAATAGTACAAAAGTCCCTTACGTTCAGCATGACATTAAACTGCACCATCCACGATCCATGCATATGACCTTAAACTATTCGCACTTTCGTCAAACATGACGCTAAACTGTATCGTCCCTTTTTCATCCAACATGACGTTAAACTGTTAAAACGTCCCGTACGTCTATCATGACGTTAAATGAAATCATCAATGGTCCATACATATGACCTTAAAATATTTGTGTTACTTTCACCCAACATGACCTTAAACTATGAGAAATGTCCCTAATACGTCCAACATGACGTTAAATGGTGTACTATTTTTCCTTACTGCATGACATTAAACTACACAGTCGCCTTTTGTCCAACATGATGTTAAAACGTGTTGTCTCCATAATCCTAAGTACATGATGCTAAACTGTACAAAAATTCCATTGATAAGTCCTACATGACATTAAATTGTACTTTGTCTCTACTACATGACACTAAAATGTGCAGTACCAATAGATATAACTCCAAGACTTTAAACTGCATAGTCCCTTTATATGTCCTACATGACATTAAACTGTGCATCGTTAAGGTTGTTGTTACCTCTTATTTCTCACATCGAGTATGAATCACGTGATCTTATAGAAAATCTCAACCATAAAACTCTCTCTAGGCTACTAACCATGTGTATGTCCCAACAACATCATTTTTTTAGGTCGGTGTCCCCAAGAACAACTTGATCATTAATTCATTCTTTAATTGAACTACACGGACTTTGATCCTTGCCTTCCAGGCTGGGTACATAGGCAACCTCCCGAGGTTCAAGCCCAAAAGCAATACCTTCACATCGGTTCACCTCCATCTCATACGATATTGATTCGTGAAACCGCCCCTAGAATCAATATCTTTACATTGATTCACTTTCGTCTTTGCTATATCACGTTAAACTATACATCACTGTTTTTTCCAGTATGACAATAAGCTACAAATATTCTTTGATACCTTCACCTAAGAGGGAACCATTATTTACATTGATCATTCCATCATGTTTCATTTCTAAGAATACGTGCATACATGGAAATGCCCAAACAATTTATCTTGTGTTAAACCATCATTGCACTAAAGTCCCTTTTCACCCTTGACATGTACGAACCAAATTTGTATAGAGGGTATTTCTAGAACTACGTGGTCTTGATTTCCATCCTTATGGGATACGTACGAATGTTCGAGTGTCCCTCGAATCTATCCCCAAGTCTTTGGGCCAAACCCCAAATTCCACTTTCAGTCCCTTGGATAAAAATTCCCCATGAAAACACACACTGTGTATTTATTATAATGGTCCAAGCTCTATGACCCTAAACTAAGATCTATAATCCTTTTGTCCCAAATGAAGTTAAACTGTAGTTTAAGAACTACGTATGGCATGATTCCCATCCTCATGAGATACGTAGTGAAGTCCAACATTTCAATTCAGGACCCAGCTACAACATGATTATGGTTAGCATTGATCTGTGTATCTCTATATACATTGGACAATACCCATATTTATGTGTCATAATCCTAACCTTATATATTTTTAGATCTTAATAACCATTTTCTTGACTTTTAGTCACAAAATTGTCAAATTTATGAGAGTTATTTTACCTAACTATGCATTACATGCCCTTAGGTGGCCTTGAATAAACAGTCTCCATAACAGAGTTGTCAGCCAAAAGATACTATTATCTGACTATGCAGCCAATTCCCTTAGGTGGCCCTGCATAATTCAACCCCCTAATGAGTTTTCAGATACTGGTAACTTCATTCTTAGGAAGAAAGCCTCTTTTTTCCTTATTGGTCTTAAATGATAGTATGTAGGGATCCGCAAAAAAATATCCATCCTTAACATATTTGTCCCATATCCTTTTTTAGGATCTGAAAGTATTCGTGTCTATGGTTTATATTCTCCTTCCCTACGTTTGGGTCAGACCTTTGTAGGAGTGATATCCATCCAGTTCATTGATAATCTTGTATGGAAATATCTTCTCCATATTCAAGTACCTCTTTCCATACAGTAAGCTCTATACTTTGGAAAATTTTAATCTCCATAAACTTTCTCTGGCTTTTTTAGCACTAGGAAATTAAAATTCTAAGAGTTCTTTTGCCTGACTATGCAGCACGTGACCTTAGGTAGCCTTGCATAAAGAGTATACATAACAGACTTGTTAGCCAAAAGATTCTATTTATTTGACTATTCAGCCAATGCCCTTAGGTGGCCCTGCATAATTCAACCCCATAATAGGTTTGTTAAATAATAGTAACTAAATTTTTGGAAACTACTTCTTCTGATGCATTTTAGCTCTTTTTCATACCATTCCTCATATTCAAATATTCTTAAGCCATAGTTTACATATTTTCCCTCATAATTGAGTATGGTAATACGTTTTTAGATAAATTGTCAATGAATTGATTCAATTCTAATTCATTTGGTCAAAGCTATTTTCGACCTTAAACATTAGCCTCTGTATGTCCGATGAACATGACATTAAACTGCCCACAAAAGACAAAGGAAATATGAATAAAAGTCAAGTTCTAGCTCACTAAACATACATTTTTTATGATTTAGGTAATATTGAGCAAATTAAAAGATTCAATGTTTATAGGGTTATTTATAATAATCCTAGTAAAAATCAAACTATGCTTACTAGGCCCATTGGCTTAGGTAAAATTTAAAGAATGTAGCAAAAGAATGCAGGTACAATTGATTGAAGATGAAAGTGTTTTTCATTGATACACAGGAGATAGAAGGACATCCATAGACTGGAGTCTCTTCTCTTTTTCAAGAATTACAAAAGGCTTTCAACATAACTCTTCATTTGATTTACGGCATCCTGAGCTTCATCAGCATCCACCTAGAATTCCTTCATTCAACTGGATACAATAAGAGATACAATGATACCAGCTCTTATTGGAACAATTGTAAAAGGATGTTCTTGAGTGCAGTTTGAGAACATTTTCGGCCTATCAAATAGTGACTATGTTTCTGTCCAAGTGACTTGGAAGATGGATACATGGATTTGAGAATAGACCATTTGAAGTAAAGACCCATTTGGAGAGATTACTCTTTTTAGATATTTCTATAATACCATGTTTGTCTTCTCTACACCAACCAGTAGTGGAAAACATTTCAGCCCATGGGTTTCCCATTTTCATATCTACAAGGAAATGGCATGGACGGAAAATTTTAAAGATTACACCATTGTTGTTGCTCTTAATGCACAACATAATTGAAATAGAGGAGTAGCAGTGCAACTGCATTTTAGGCATATAGTTCTTTGAATATGGAACATTGACTCCTTGTAGATGACCATGACCATACAGAGATAGGTAGATTCTCTGTGGGAAATTAAGATGATATTTCTTCAAGTACTTAGCCAAATCTAGGAGAGTGTTGTCGCAGATATCATAGTAATCATGGCCAACAATGTTCATCATGTCAACAATCCGCTTGCTAACTAGTTCATCAGCCATTCCGATTCTCCTGAGAGCAGTTGAATCTGCACAAATGTTGAATAAACTAACTCTTAAATGGGATTATTTTTCCTAAAATTTGTTAAGGAATTCAGAAAAATGGAAAATGAATTAAGGAGCGCAAGTCTAAACTTGGCGCGCAAGTTTTAGTTTCCCGCGCTAGTTTTTAATGTGCAAGTATAAACTGTGTAAGTCTAAACACCTCTACAGCAGCACAAAAGCAATGAAACAGCTGAAAATAGAGCAACTTGTGCGGAAAAGAGGACCTGCGCGGTGAGAGCTCGAAAATTCAGAAATCAGATGCGATGCATGGAAAATGACCGCATATTTATAAGCCAGGCAGCCCACCTGCGCGCCTACACCCAGCGCGCTCCATCCAGCGTGCTCCAGCCCTGCGCTACTCGAACCTGCGTGCCAAGTGTTGTGCCCTGAACACGTGTGTGCTGCCTTTCCTTTAGTTTTATTCTTTTCCTCAGAGTCACATACTCATTTCTTTTGGATCCAACTCTGATGGGGGACTTTTGTTGATGCTCCTTTTCATCACATTGTCTAAATGAATGGAAAGGGAAATGACTTAGAACAAATTGATTCATCCTTTGAAGAAAGCATCAAAAATCGACAAAGGCATGAACAAGGATTCAAATGCACAAGGGTTGCCCAAGTTCCATCACTGTCGCACAAGTATACGTGTGCGCCACCTAATGGTCACACAAGTGACTTGTGCGCCGTAAAAAATAACTGCCCAGGGTCTTCTCCAGCCTATAAATAGACCCTGTGGGTCCCCCATTTGAGGAGGAATTTTTTCCAGAATTCACAGACAGAGCTCTGAACGCCCAAGTCTCTTCTTCAGATCGTCCGAACTCTTCTAAGGTAATTATTTACCTAGAATTGAATGTCTAAACAAGAGGAGTAAGGTCGAAGTGTTAGAATTAACTAACACTTGGGCGCCTAAGTGTTTTACCCTTAAGGGAAATGAACACACTTGTGCGCCACCCTAATTTTTCATCAAAACATGCGCGCCATCTTCTGGAAAGCCTCTTGGGATAATACTAATGTTTTGAGCCAAGTCTCACCCAAGTATTACTCAAGGACTGAAAATCGCGCAAATACCCATGTGTCGCATAGGTATACCTGCACAACCAAAACTTGCGCGCCCACGCAGTACCTACGCGCCTACCAGGACTTGTGTTCCCCTATCTTTTTGGGTGCCTTTCCTACCCACTTCACCCCTCTTATTCCATTCCACATCTCCTATTCAAGATTCAGTCTTCAAGACTCTCTTCAAATCCATTTATGGGGTGATTTATTGATTTGACTTCCTTATCTAAAAGGAACTTCATGGAACATCTCAAAAAAATCTAGTGATTTATAGAGATTTATGCCACTAAAGATTGACATTTCATTCATTCAACCTCATTATTTAAGATGAGAGAATCCTTAACCTGGGCCTCCTTTTTAGGAATAAGCCCCAGTCTAAATTCTCAAATCTCGGAATCTTCTTTAGGAGTAATCCACAAGTCTTCTTTTAACCCAGGCCTCCTTTTCAATAATAAGCCCCAGTCATAATTCCGCAAATTATGGGCATCCTCCTCTGGAGTAAGCCCCAAACCTTAATTCCCTTAACCTGGGCCTACTTTTCAAGAGTAATACCCAGTCCAAATTCTCATTAATATGGGCATCTTCTTTAATAGTACATCCCAAGTCCCTTAATATGGGCATCCTCCTCAAGAGTAATCCCCAAACCATAATTCATTTAACCTGGGCCTCCTTTTCAAGTGTAATCCTCAGTCCAAATTCTTATTAATTAGAGCATCTTCTTTATGTGTAAGTCCCAAGTCCCCTAATATGAGCATCCTCCTCAGGAGTAAGCCCCAACCATAATTCCCTTAACCTGGGCCTCCTTTTCAAGAGTAAGACCCAGTCCAAATTCTCATTAATATGGGAATCTTCTTTAGGAGTAAGTCCCAAGTCCAAAAATATGGTAATCCTCCTCAGGAGTAAGCCCCAACCATAATTCCCTTAACATAGGCCTCCTTTTCAGGAGTAATCCCCAGTCTCAAATATGGTCCTCCTCCTTAGGAGTAATCCCCAAGTCCCTATATTTTTTAAATCCCTTTAACCTGGGCCTCCTTTTCAGGAGTAAGCCCCAGTCTTAATTTCCTTTTGATCTTGGCTTCCTTCTCAGGAATGAAACCCAATCATAAGTCCCCTCCTAACATGGGCATCTTCCATAGGAGTAAGTCCCAAGATCAGAGTATCCAAATCTCCATAAAGTACATATACCTTTTTGGACCATGATCCTGGATTTCTTCCCTGATGTAAATCTTAGTCCTCATCTATTTTGGGTAGTCATACATACATAATCCCCACATCATTTCTTATGATTGCATCATTCATGGAACAATTGTCTGGTTTTTCCAATACCTCTTGTTTCTCACACCGAGCATGACTCACGCGAGCTTAGAGTGTAAAAGTAATTATGACATATTTCTTTGAGCCATCAATCATAAACATCACACTCCCTTCTTAGAACTACATGGTTTCTGATTCCTTTTCCAAAAAAAGGATACATAGGTAGCCCATCAACGGGTACGATCCCAATTATGAAATACTCGATGTCCTCCTGAATGACAATAAACTTCAAATTCCCCACTGAGTGGCTTTAAAGCCAGTATGGTCATCATAATGACTAAGAGACTTTTATGTATTTTATGGATACCATCAACTAAGAATCTCTAACAAATAAAGATGATTTTTCATCGATGAAGAACCTCGAATACATATAAAATATTCTCTGAATTTCTTAAATAAGAATAATTGATTGTCAGAATAAAGGAAAGTTCATTTTATACTTGGTATGTAATAAGGATTCATGATCATAACTTATATCTATAAATAGAGTCCCGGAGTAGACAATAATTCCTCTCAAAAAGGTGTGATGAATCTGATCTCCCATCCTCTCGACCAATGCAAATTCGTAAGCCTCATCAGTCCACAACTAATGAGTGCCTACCTTTGGAAAGTAGGTCCAAATGGATATGGAATCCTTTTATGTTTCTGGTTCTACGAACAAACCCGTTAAAACCAATTGGAATGTTTGAACCTTCAATCAACGAGGTCATCCCCGATTCCAGAGGGAAACACCCACTTATTTCATTCATGTGTTGTATATAATACCCATTTGATTGGTTATATCATGAATATATTTATATATTTTTTATTTAATATATTCTTATTAATTAATTTATTTTATTTTTGTTTTGATTCCAATGTTTTCAAAGCATTATGTTTTTATATTACAATCTCACTTTTAACCAAATTGGTTTATGATTAAATTTATGATGTTTAAAATAAATTATATATTTAAATAAAATCCTATGAATTTTATTATACACTATTCATATATATAAATTACAAGTTTCCTTTCATTTTTCTCTATCTAAGTACTCAAAATTCTGAACGAAGGTTTTTAATGAATACTGATTTTAGTTCTCTCTTCAGCCAGAAATGTTTTTCTTCCATCCTAATATTTTCTTAAAAGTGTTTTCCATAGTGTATTTACTATTATTTAGTGATTGATTGTATTAAAATTTACTAATTATTTACTTTCAATAAAAATGTGTTAATGGAATATTCTTTCCATTTTTCAAATGACGTACTATTTACCAATGATATGAATGAAATATTTTATTTATCATTTACATTATGATATATTATATAATGAACCATGATTTTCATATATAGATATTAAATCTTAATATTGAGTATTCCATAAATTTTAAAAATACATTCTTGAAGACTATAATGGTTTTGTATCTTTGGATATTAGTAACATAATATTTTTATTTCATGAAAAATATTCCAAATCATCTATAAAGAACTTCATGTTTATCACTATTTATAGAATTACCATTCATAAAACATAATTTGTAACTTGGGGGAAGGAAATATAATAAAGGATGAGATTAGATACCTAGTAAGAGTAAACATGGAAAATATCAATCTATGACCATTTGAAAGAATAATACAATTATAATGGTTTGAGATTATGAATATAACTTAACAATTTAATGCCCAATTTATCATGGATAAAAAAATGATTAATTGTATAAAACATTATCCTTTCTTAATACATGAACTATAATAGTGAGAAATCAACATAAATCAATCAGTAACAATAATTACATTTCATATAAGTGTGGCACCATCATAAGTATTGTAAATATTTCACATGTCAATGTTAACATATATGACCATAAAATTAATATTAATTAGCCATCAACACTTGTTTCCTAGTTCATAATGGATCTAGAATCATCACTTTTTTTCTATTGTGGATCAAACCCATTGACCTATTTAGCAGAGTGGATCAATAACATCATCTTCTTTCTCATCATTTTGTAAAAAGATATAATACTGTTCCCAATGAATTAGATAGATATATAGGTCCCCCTCGTCCATGGTTATAATGTAACCACCAGCCATGGCTACGACATAACCACTATCAAATAATTAAAACCATACATAAGTATACCAAAAGATAACAAACATTGATAATATTAGAATCAATTAAAAAATAGGTTTTATAAACATTTGATATTATAATAATTCATGGGAAAAGAAAGGGATTTATAAACATCATGTCATCAAAAACATAAACCATCTAGAGGAAGACTGAGGATAGAATCATTTGGTTAAATCCCCAGTAAAACATAAATTGCATCAAATGATATCATATTAGATGGAAAATGATTTTAAAAGATCAATTGAAACATTTAACAAGTAAAATAATATTTTCACCTCAAAATCATGTATTTAAAATCAGAAAAAATCCATAAAGTTTAATGTGAAAATTTCATTGAAAATAGAAAAACACGTAAAGGAATATTTAAATATATTTGCGTTCATCATGATGAAAAATATTTTTATTGTCGTATACATTAAAGCAAATATCCATTTCACATTATTGATAAAATACAATAGAAATTTTATAGAAAAATAAATAAGATTAATTTTAAAACATTTTATTAAAAAGTAAAAAATGGTTGAAAATTTCCTTCCGAAATATTTGGATAATAATAAAAAATTTATTTAAAATATTTGTCGAAAACATAGATATAGATGAAAAATGGTTTTCAACTGAAGAGAGATATACAATAATTTTTTAATTTAAAAAATAATTTTGGTAACATTTATAACATAAAGAAAGTAAAATGAAATGAAAAATTTTAATTTTGAAAAATTAATGTGAGGATAATGAAATTCATGACTTTAATGAGATATAGAACATAAAATTTCATCATCGGAAGCAAACCATAAAAAATACCAATAAAAAATGAGATTGTATCACCAAAACATTTCCACTTTAGTAACTATTGGATAATTATACCCATGAAAGAAATAAGATAATATGTATATTAATATCACTTAATTTTCATGGTATTAATCTTAAAATAAATTCATGGGTAGTATATGCACCACACAATAGAAATAAGTTGTGTATATGCCATGTGTCCCTTACCTGAAGTCATGAATTATTTTGTACAAATTAGAACCTAATTTTTAATAAATATAAGTTTGTTAAACATTTAATATAAGACTGTAATTATATATATAATAACATATATGATTTACTTATGACCTTTTATTTCTCATATATTAACAATTCATTGTTAAAATATCATTTTAGGTAATAATTTCTTCATATTTTATGTATATTTTTGGTTTTTTAATATCGGTGATTATATTTTTATCATGGTTCCATAATATATAGAATAATAAACATTACATAAATTTTAGAAAAATTTAATACATATCCATTTATAGTAAACCATTAAATTTAGAGATAGAAAATGAGTTACACTGTTCGTAGAGACGGTAGGTCATACATATGCAAGAATGATGTTTCCATTTTCTAAATGGATAAAATGATAGAAAAGTAAATAATATATTTCCATTACAAAGTCATTATTATTTAATATATATATATATATAATATGTTAATTAATCGAATCCTTGTTACCTCCCATGTAAAGCATAATTAAAGAAGGAATCACATCGCTTCATAAGGTGGTAGTCCGCTGTACACCTGAGCGATGTTATCGTATTCCCTTAAAATAGAATGTAAGAAGTTATATGGGATATTATAATTTAATAAGTATAATTATATGATAAATTTCATATATATGTGTTAATGACACATCATATCTAACCTTGAGAGGTGGTGATGGAAAATAAATAGCATCTGTTCATGATGTATTAGTCCTCTATACACATGATTGACAGTTTAATATCCCATTTGATGGGTGGGATGGTAGATGTAGTTAATGAAATTAAAATAATTAAATATCATCATACTTGAGACAATTTTACTATTATATCTACATTTTTTGAATAATATTTGAAGGAGTTATATGAAGAATACAATGAAAACACTTGGTTAAAGTCCCAACCTCTTATTTAGAGAACCCATTTAGGTTTATACCCAAATCCTTATAAGTATGGTTTTATTATTAAAAAGTGGAATATAGAAAGTGGATATGAAAATAATTAATATATTTTTTCATGTATTATCCAAAAAAATAGTTTTGTATATGTGAAGTGGAGAGGAGAGTGGTTGATTTTTTAAAGTGGAGTAGATAAAACACTTAGTATATTTGAAAAGAAAAAGTTGTAACCATGTATTAAACATTAAAAAGGATATAAAATGGATAATAATTTAATCTTATATGATATATGTTTTATATATGGCCATATAATGGGATTTTTAAAAATTTCATGTTCATTTAAACACTTATATTTTTATTTTAATCCCTGGTAAACCCATTTTAACCGTAACTATGATAATTAATTTTCACTATTTTTACTATTAATTTAAAAAAAGGTTATCTTATTATATAATATTAATTATGATGTTTACAAATAGAGAATCTATTTTTCCAATTTCTTTTCACATAAGTGGAGAAATTTTATTTATAATTAAACCCACATATGTTTTATTTTTATAAAAACATTATAATTAATATTTAGAATGTAGTTATTCTTATTCATACTTACAAGTAAAACAGATAGGTTATAAAGGCCAAGTTTAAATAATATTATCAATATTATATTTTAATTTTTTAAAACTCAGTGTTGTGTATAACTCTAGCTATAAAATAAAGTAAATGTATTAAAAAATCATAAAAAATAGAGGTGTTACATCTTTCTTTTCCATCATGAATATTATTTTAGTTGATGTTTCATTTAATGTTTACCAGGTTATTTTGAGATAATTTTTTTCCTAATATTTGAGAAAATTTTATATTTTAAAAAATATATTTAAAAATAATAGTTTATTTTTTCATCAAATTTTCTAGTGATATTTTAGTGGTTTTTTCATCTTTCTAAACATCAATTTATGTTACTTATTCATCACTAGAAACATGATCCATTATTACCATATTTATTGATTAAATGGTTGGTTTATGGTTATGATTTTTAAATATTCATGAAACCCATTTTCATTCCAATAGGTTAAGATATAAGGAAATAATAATTATTTTCATAATATTTTTGAATATAGATTAATTAATTATGATTTTGTGATTGGCAATTCAATTATAACCCTCTAAAACATTAGATAATTATTTATCTTTTTCAGATTAAATGATATATTACAGGTTATACCATGAACAAAATATGTTAATGGAGTGGTCATCCTAACACTAATAGGTGTACATTGGAGTTTATCCCTTAATCCAAGTTGGTAAATATGTGGTTATCTCAATCCTAACATGTGATGAATGTCTTAGTGGGTATACTTGATATAAAATTTCATTTATTATGATTATTCCAAAATTTATTCTACATTTTTATGACATAATTTAATGATAATGGTTTTCTCTAATGGATCATGTTGTTTTATTCATTTATGATTATTTTATTATGATCTACATTGCTTTATTCCATGATTCATGAGAATTATTTATGATTTTCTGTGAATGATTTTCATTTTTTAAGATAATGTCCTCATACCTATATGGTCATGTTATGATTAAAATTTTATATTGATTGATATATCCATTCTATACACTTATTTTGAATTTGATCTCATCCATCATTATGGTACTTTTTCCCAAGGATATGTATAAAGGTTTCAAGTATGATATGTCGAAAAAGGGTTCGAGTTATAGAAAAATTAGTGGGAGATGATGTAAATCATTTTTTGTACCAACTCATTAAGTATATATATTTGAAAATAAACTAATACTTTATTATTCTAGCTTAGTTATTAGTGAAATTTCATGAAAATTTATCGAACAATATGTAATATTTATGTATGTAATTTTTTGGGTTTCATTACTTTCTATTCGAGATGTTTTAGTTATTATTACAAACTAGGATTAAAAATCATTAGTGAGAACCCTCAGGATAAAATTATATATAGGAGAACATCCTATGTTTCAGTAAATAATTGACTGAGGTTTTACTAGTAAATAATTACCTATTTGGATACTATAAATATGATGGGACTATGAAAAAGTTTCATCGATGGAAAAAACATCTTGTCGAATATAGAGTAATAACTCAATCATCATTAATTCATGTTGAATGGGCCTAAACTGAAACACCTAGCTATACACTCTCAAGGGAGATTATTAGGTTATTTCACATTTTCTTTATGAACCATTATATGTATTTAAATAAATAATGGTCATGGAGGTCCTAGGATAAACCTATGATTTCATAGATTTAAAATGGTTTTATAATTTACATAACTTATAAATTGTTTTCATGATTATATGATTTTACACTATGATTATTATTTATCATACAATTATTTTTTTCATTTTAATAAATGGATTGAAATATAATAAACCATTTTAATGCTTAATATGATGTATAATGAAATGATTTTCCTCTCAAACAACTAAATATTTTGGGTGTTAGAATGTAAAATATCTTTTCTTTGTTCATGAAAATTTCTTAAGCAATGAATCATAAAAAACTACAAAATGCAAAAAGGGGGGAAATTTTTTTATTGATTAATTCATGAGAAACCAACCACATTATTTTAATGGGATTTATTATCCACTAATTAAGGATAAATTAACTAATACCAAGGAAAATATATCTTACATTCTCTAGTTCTTAGCACCTAAAAAAGATATTTTGGGTGTTTGTCATTTGGAAGGCGAAGAATATCATTGGTGTAATCCTATCAAGAGAATGTGGATAAAAGAATAAATTGAATATATATATTGGGATTAGTTTAAAAGGTTATTTTTTCAAAAATTACTTTATTAATGTTATTTGTACAATAATAGAGAAGGAATTCCTTGAGTAGAAGTAGAAGGATGATGAATCCACTATTAACTCTGAGTAAAATTTCACAAGACTTGTGTGGCTCACATTGAGTATGACCATATAACATGAACGTAAGATTGATAAATTTTTTTTTTCTTAAAAACATTTAACCAAATGGGCTTCTCTATAACATATTTTAATACCTATGAATAACTTAATATATGTTATCTCAATGTAGAAATGGAGATCAGATTCATCCTCTAATAACATAGTTTTGATAAGAAAATAACGATGAAATTTAAAGAAAATTATAATAATAAAAACCATGGATGATAGAATTTGAATCATCCTTTATTCCAGATGTTTGGAAAGAAAGAAAGAGGAAATTTTCTTTTGGGGACTGTTAAATTCTTCACGTGTTTAAAGTAAGGACATTAGTAGTCAAATTCCAAAGTAATGGATATAAGTTAGATAATGATAAGAATGGGAAAAAATACATAGAATGATCCAACGACACTCTAGAATTTCAAATGAATGGAAAATGGCAAATTTTCCATATAATTCTCAAATTAGACGGTTAATGATGATGATTTATGTCAAAAACCTCTTAATCCAAGATACATAGGTAAATATCTTGTGATCAACATTACTGGTGAGGGGTATGATAGTGAAGTATTGAATAGTATACTTTCCATCAACTATAGTACAGTTATTGTCTTACTTTATTTTCTATCTACCATTTTTTTATATTTGAATTATTTTATATGGGTATCAAATTACCACCACAACAATTAAATATGAAATTAGTAGTGAAAAATTCTAATGGTACAACAATAACTCCTAAAGTATGTGATTCATCTTAAATTGATGTTTGTGGGAAGGTGTTTCCTTAAAATATTATTATTCTCCCTATATTATAATTTGATTCCATTCAGGCATGTATTTAAATTCATTACATTAATCCTATATAAATTTTTTTTAAGGTAATTCATATTTGATATTATGAAGAAATCCACATATGTCTATCAGTGAGATGACATATATTAAATTCCAGTTGAAATTACATTCATTTCATGGGTATTTATTCCTATTCAAGGGGGTATTTATCTTAGATTGTTTGCGTGAAACTAAACATAAACGATATTCTTATCATATGAGTGTTTTTAATGTATTTATAAAGGAATTTCTTCGACTTCCTCTGAATTGTGAAGTTTAGTTTTCAATAGAACAAACACCTTATTTGTAAACTAATTCAAAGACTCCCTACAGAATAGCCTCAATTGAGTTTCATGAATTAATAATGAAAATATAGGATAATACTAATAGGGGATTCATTCAGCCAACTACATCTTGATGGGGTACACTTGTTTAATTAAAAGAAGAAAGATGGAATAATGGAACTCTTTATTAATTATACAAAAAATATCCAGATAATAATCAATAATAAGTATTCTCTATTATTAATTGATGATTTTTTAATCAATTATGTGGAGATATATATTTTTCCAAGATTTATCATTAATATGGAAACAATGTATTGATATTCAAAAGTAAAGGCATACCCATGTATGCCTTCTATACGAGGCATGTACACTATGTATTTATAATGATTCCATTTGGTTTTAGTAATTCTTCAAATATCATCATGGATTTAATGAACAGTGTCCTTATATATTTACACGATTATTTTATTATAGTCTTTATAGATGCTATTTTTTTATATTCAATGAGTAATAAAGAGCATAGATATCAATAAGAGATTGTACTAAAGGGACTATAGAAGGAAAATATGTTTGAAAATATAAACCAATGTAAATTTTTACAACAAAAAGATTCATTTTTTTAAAATATAATATTATGATTAGGCATATAAGTGAATCCATAAAATACCATAGTTATTTAACATTGGACAAGACTAACCAGTATGACTATGAAATGTAGTTTTCAGATATTTTCTTGATGTTATCGATGCTTTGTGACAAATTTATCATCTCTATCTAACTGACTCAATATGTTATCTCAAAAGGGAGTTATCTTACTTTGGGATGAATAATGTGAATAAAAT
The DNA here is from genome assembly GCA_963277665.1 of Viscum album. Taxonomy (NCBI): domain Eukaryota; kingdom Viridiplantae; phylum Streptophyta; class Magnoliopsida; order Santalales; family Viscaceae; genus Viscum; species Viscum album. Next base: position 1,714,433,095 of record OY728133.1, read on the forward strand.
ATCAAATAAATGAAGAGAATATTTATTTTTAAACCTACTTTTACACTAATATAGAAAAAAAGGTTTTTTGATTTTTAGTAATGAATTAAATAAGGTACTGGGATGAGTTTTTATGTATAATGATACAGTGATAGATTATGACTAAAGCCAATTGATGGTTCAAGAGAAAACATACATGACTCATGATTTAGAGTTATCAATGGTGATCATTACATAAAATATTTAAAGGAATTATATTTATGGAAAATGTGTGATAAATATACTATTTATAAAATATTTAATTAATTATCAACATAAAAAAAGGTGAATATACACTCGGTAATATGGTAAAAGTTGATCAATTATTATCAATTATCTATACATTTCTACCCTTTTAAAGTGGCCAAGCTGTCCAATTCTTTTAGTTGAAAATATCATAATATTTTAACTTTTATTAGGATAGAAAACATCTAATATTAGTGGATTTTCAAAGGATGGACCTCGAAAAGTTGATGGGAAGGAATAAATATTATCTTTATCAAATGGTTGTTCCACCATATATACATGTGAAGATTAAAAAGGCATAGAAGGAGGATATGGAGTTGAAAAATAATCTAAAAAATGTTTTGGTGTTCATCCTTGATTATGATGGAAATATAAGGTTACGGAAATTAGTATGTTTCCAAACAATGCCATACTTAAAGAAGGGTCTATTAGAATAATCTCATAGATCATCACTCTCTATTCATCATGGAAGTATGAAGATATATTGAGATATAAAAGAATATTAATAGTTTCAAAAAATAAAGGAAGATATTGTATACTATGTGTCTTGGTTCATAGTGTGTCAAAATATTATGGATTGGAGATAGAATTCTAATGGAATTTTACTAGCATTACCCATACTATAATGGAAATTGGAAAAATACCCTTATGGATTTTATTATTAGGGTCCCCAATTTTTCTAAACACAGTAATGATATTTGGGTTTTAGTTGATCACATTTTGAAGTTATCACATTTAATTATAATAAAAAAATACTTCCCCTTGATCACATTCTTAGGATATACATTAAATAATTGGTAAGGATACATGGTGCACTTCATCATTATATTATATCTGACCAAGATCCTAGATTTATCTTGATGTTTTGGAAAAGTCTTAATAAAAATATAGAGATAGATTTATATTCAAATATGGATTATCTTCCTCATAGTGATAGGTAGAAAAAAGGACCATTCAAACCAAGGAAGCTATATTTAGATCTTATTCTCTATATTTGTAAGGTGGTTGGTATCAAAGCCTTTTACAGTTGAATTTTCTCATAAAAATAACATTCACATAAGAATTCATATAGATTTTAATGAAGCCCTATATGAAAATAAGTAATGAAAACTAATATATTGAGATGAATTAAGATAAATAATAATATTGTGATTAGATCATGTTGAGGAAATTGTATACAAGGTTACATCTCTTCAACAACACATCAAGGTATCTTAGAGTTGATAATAGAATAATATTGTCAATTTAATATAAGATCTGGAATTTGATGTTTGTGAGATGGTATTCTTGAACATTTCTCCATGTATAAATGTTTTTAAATTTAAAAATAATGTGAACTTGAGCCATTTATATATCAACTCTTTTAATATTTGTTATTGGATTTTCATTTATTCTTATCTCTTGGTACTTATAGTAAACCATTCTTATGTTCATGATGTGTTTTATCATCTCACATGAGGATGTATATTCCAGATAATTCACATGTATTGAACTCAATGGTCATACCACTGGTGTATGATCTATCTTATGAGGGCCAACTGGTAGATATTCTACACCAAATAGAGAAAGATCCATAAAACAAGACCACTCTCTTGGTGAATGTTTTTGGAGAAATAATAAATTTGAAGAATCTATGTCAGAACCCTAGGATGTGATGAGGCAGAAGTATCCTCATTTCTCTGTATCATACATATTGAATTTTTAGGGATAAATTAAAATAAACGAGTATAATTAAACACACTATGATTTTAGGATATATTTACCTTTAAATAATTTTTATTTTTTCGATATTTTTCTTTATAAAATCCACTTTGTTTAAACAAATCATGATATACTATTAAAAAGAAATAAATATTAGGGAAAATTATCATTTTAAAATGTATAAATTAAATAAATTGTATATAAATTGGTTAAAAATGAAATAAAATTATATTAAGGTCAAAAGTGATGCTATAAAAAACACATTTTATACAGGATATATGTTTTTCTATTAAGAAATTAATTTAATCTTTATTGATAAATAATTTTCATGAAATTTTTATATTATTTTTAATTAAATATTTTTAACATAAATATAAGGACTTTTACAAGGATTATAATAAGAAAAATCAAAAAGTATGCTTAAAATGAGTTTTTATAGAAATGGTTTATATTGTGTTTTGGACACTAATTTTAAACTGAATTTATAAAATGTATATGAATTTAAAATTTTAATATGGATTACATATTTTGAATCAACAGAATTATTAAAATATAATAGGTTTATCTAGTGTTTTGGTAAAAATGAATAGTAAAATAGTAATTCATTACCATGGTTCCGGTTAAAATGTGTTTACCGGGGGTAAAAACAGTTAAGGGTAAAAATAACACATAAAATTGTACTAAGATTATTTTGATTTTAATATATTTGGACCATATATTTTCCTAAACTCAATTTCTTGTCTATTTGGAGCTACTTTAATAACAAAATGACTTTATATTATTTAAATCATTTAATTAGATGCATGTGTATCCCCATATTCACTTGTAAAAGAACTCCCCTTACCCCCCAATTTTCATTAATTTTCATTCTTATTTCTTAGAAATGAACTACAAATAAGTCATAGATTCACTCCCCTCATCATAGAAACCTTTTATTGTTCTGAGATAAATATTTCAATGCTTGAGGTGTATACCAAAAGGGGTATATCAAAGAAGTGGTATAAATCTTACTGAGATCTTTCATTTTTTTTCTTATATATCATTTAAACCTATTTTATCCATCATAAGATGACGAATAATTAATCATCAATATAGTAATATTTTATTATGATGATTTTATAACAATTTCTCACGTGTTTTTCATCAAATGTGAAATGAAAGTTTTCCTTGTTCGTTTGAGGGGGCTACCGCCTCTACACAGAGATATGATTCATTTTCCATAATTTCCTCAAATTGATGGATATAATATTGGATTTAATATAAATATTTTTATATATAATATTTATGATGTAATAATTATATTTTATGGATAAAATATTATTTATCTTTTTTAATTCTTTTCATTAAAAAAATTTAGACCACGTTCATGTGTACATAAAGACTACTATCTCCATGAATAGTGTAGTTAATTTTTCTGTATATAAATTTGATGAATGATTATAAATTTATAAATAATAAAATTATAAAATATATATAACATTATCAAGTATTTTTAAATTATGGAATCATGATCACGATGGAAGGACCATAATAGCATATTCAAAATAAACATGAAAAACAATATAATTACCATTTGAATCTATGATTTTAATAAGAAATTTTTAATGAATTGTGGATAAGATATTATAAGTAAACCATATATGTTATTATAGGTATGAATATGGTTCTGTTATATAATTATAATAAATTTAAATCTATTATATCATAGGTAAGGTAACATACAATGAAAGTTACACTTGAGGTAAGGGTTTCTAATACAATTTTGTTTCGGGGAGAAATATGACTCAATCATAACTTGTTTCATTAATGTGGTATATATTTTTCAACTTTTATAGGTTATATCATCAATCTATTTATATTAATTTTATTTAATGTTTCATTTAATTTTATTTTTTTCATGGGGATTAAGATTTATATATTACCGAAGTTGCAAGGGTTTTATAATACAATCTATCTTTTTTTGAGATTATTTATGTTTAAATTTATGATGATGATATTTTATGGTGTATCACTAAAAAATTATATTTATTATCATCAAATATAGTTAAAATTTTAAAATACACAATTTCATTTTGTTTTCCTCTTTCGAAGTACTCCAATGTATGAAAGAATATTTTTATGGAAAATCGACTTTAGGTTTCTCTTTGGTCAGGAATATTTTTCTTCCATGAATATATTCCTTGAAAATGTTTTTAAATTTTTTTTAATATTCTCTAATGATTGATTAAATTATTTTTACCAATTATTTTGATTTTGTAAAAAAATTTAAAATAAATATTTCAAGCATTTTATGAACAAGTTAATTTTAAACAAATGTGTTAAAGAAATATTCATTTTAATATTTACAACATAAAGGTATTTTTCCACCATAATGAATAATATTTTCTTTGAATATTTCATTACATGTTTCCATGTTTGTTATAAAATAATTTATTCTATAATATTCTAGTTTTTTTAATTAAAAATTGAGATTTCAAAATTAAAAGGTTATTTTTTCTAAAAAAATGGTCTAGTGATATTTTAAAGGTATTTTAATCTTTGGTAACAACCATTGATGCTACTTCTACATCACTAATGTTTTTATACAATGATACCATATTTATTCCTTCTCTTGATGGTCTATGATTATGTTGATGAAATATTGATGAAACCCATTTTCGTTTCCATTGTTAACATTATGATGAAATGATAAATGTTTACATAATCATGTGGAATACATATGTATGGAATATGATTATGTGATGGGTGGATCCATTTTAGACCTCCAATGCATTGGGTAATGATTAATATTTTATAGGATCAATGGGTACATGAGAGGTTATACCAGTCCAAAAATATGGTACACTGGTGGTTAGACCTAGGCTAACAAGGGTACACATGAGGTTATTGAAATCCCAAAGTAGTTACATGAGTGTTTTTACCAAGAATAACATGATATGAATGTCTTAGATTATAACCTTGAAATAATATTTCTATGATGATGATTATGAAAAAATTTATACCACTCTTTTATGATATGATATTATACCATTGTTATGCTCTCCTAGTTCTTATTCATTGATTTATTTTCGATTCATTTATTATGAACTACCATTATTTATTCCATGAAACATTATTATTATCTGTATATTGTTGGGAATGATATTAAAATGGAAAGGTCATGTTATCCTACACATAAGATCCTGCTATTATTAAAAAATATCATTTAAACATATTTCCATTATTTACACATAATGAGAATATGATCTCATGCATTACCATAATTCCTTTTCTATAGGATTTGAATAAAGGTTTTAATTATGATAGTTCTAATAATTGTGAATGTTATAAATAACATAGTGGTATATGGTGTAGTTCTTTTGTGTACTTTTTTATGTGTCCACGTTTTCAAAAGCACAAAAACATTATGATTCGTGCATGGATAATAAGGATATGTAATAAATAATTATCAAATAAAATATAATATTTATATATGTAATGTTTGGGTCACCTCATCCATCGAGCAAACCTAATCCTACCCCTAAAAATTCCTAATGAACATATGAGAAAACATACACATATGAATAAATCTTCAGTACCCATGATGTGGAGACACATTTTAGAATACATGATCTCTGATTTCAACCTCTATAGGTATCCTCCTATGACTAGAATAAGATTTATAATGATCAATCGCACACCGCCTTCATTCACTCATGGATCACCTATACCTTGTTTTGTGTACTCCACATCAATTTCAGTCCATAAATAGTGAAATCATTGACCATAGTCAAAAACAATGGATTATAATAAGGTGAGCCATATTTAACTTAAAAACAATATATGAAAATAGTGGAGTGATAAAAATCATTGTAATAAAACTACAGTATGGCTTGGAACCTCACAAAAAACCATCAAAATAAAGAATTCATTTGAAAACATATCCTCTAAATTTAGGATAGTCCACTCCATTGGATCATACTTATAAGGATTAAAAGTAGTTCCAATGAATAAATATGATCCAAAAAACATATTGTAGTTCACTCTATACCCTGGAAGTAAAATAAAGATCATGATCATATATGATCATCTTCAAAATCTCATGAAGCCTCGCTATCACTTCCATATACTACCTTGACAACACCTACACTGTGCTCAATTCCTTAATTCATAATAAATGAGTTGACTTTATTAGAATTTAAATGATCAACCATATAAAATTATAATGAAAATTATATTTTTATAAAATGGAAATTAAGTGTATCGAAATTTCCTCCCACATCAACTAGGGAACATGGATTGAATAAATAAAAGAACCATGAAAACATTTTCCAACCTTCACTGTATGCCAAACCAAATATCATGAGACAAACTCTAAAATTAATTATTCATCCCATACCACTATAATTATATTTGAAACGATGATAAATATTGTTGACACTGGGTTTTATTACTAAATGTGAATGATGGAACCCATATACGACAACTTCACACATTTCTGAAGGAACAAAAACATTTCCCTATAAAACTACTCAGTGCTCCCATCCTCCGACCAACCCTCGGGATAATCCCTATAAATAACTATATTCTTCCAAACCTCTATCCAAAAATAACCATGATTGGAATACTCTGCATGATTCACTAAGGATGACTAAGTTACCATCTTAAAATGGTATGTCCATCCATTAAATAATACATATCAAGGTTAGATGCTTCCAAATCTTGCATCACTCTCTAAGAGTCTTTAAACCCATGGACATCCCTTCAATATGAATTTCTACTCAAGGAATCCACCAAAAAATTCTAGTTACCTACTTTAAAAGAAAACATGAAACTTATAATCTTATAGGAACCACACCCACTATCACTACTGTAAATTCATGTCTCAATAGAAGAATACATTAATCAATCTATATTTATCTGTAAAGACTATATAGTTATAATTTATGAGATAGGGTATCCACAAATTCAATATTAATGCCAACATAATGATCTCAAGATCATGGGTGGAATAGTTACATTCATGAGGTCATAACTATTATGACCCATAAGAGATAGTCATCCTTTTCTGCATTAACACACAAACAAAACCAAGAATAGGAGAATCATAGTAAAAAATGAATGTAATTACCTCTTCTAATATAATAAGGATAAGGGCACTAAAATAAATTCTCCCTAAAATACTAAAATGAATCCTACTGTTGGACACCCCACAAAACCTCATTATCCTTTCTAGTAAATTCAATTATATGGGTTCAAATATGGTATAATTAATGTATGGACCTTTAAAATATTAAACTATAAAAGAGAATATCCACACCTTTGCAACATTATTGGGGGAAAACTAAACTACCACATTAATATTCAATTAATGAATGAATAATCCACACCAATATACAAAAATCCCCATGTAGTGGACCTTAGGTTCCAAAAAATGAAACTTAATTTGCTTTTTGAATAGTTGTTGAAACTAAAGGACTCCAAAAGTATCATGTATATTCTCCATGTACTCCTCCTAAAATGATAAAAACACATGGATGTCGTCGATGAAAACCACAGTGGACTGGTCCAGAAACCCGTGAAGAAAATATTTATCAACCACAAGAATATAGTTGGATAATTATTTATACTGAATGACATCACAATGAACTCATAATGCCTTTAATGACATCTAAAATTATCCTTAAAGATATCCTCACCCTTTACATTCTTATGATGGTATCCAATCCAAAAATCAATATTCACGAACCAGGTATCTCCCTTAAATCAAATGAAATAGAACATTAATCCTTGAAAGAGGATAGTAGTTATTCCCATTCACTTGATTTATACAATGATGATCCACACACATTTTCATACTCTTATATACCATCATCAAAAATAGAACATGATATCTCAAGGGTGACACACTATGCCAAATGATTCTTCTATGTAATAGTTAATGAAATTTAATATACATCTACAAAAACTCATAAGGAGACTTCCTATATGGGGACATAGATATAAGAGAAGATCCTAGTTATAACTATATCCCAAAAAAGATCTCTCAATGATGGGGAGAAACCATAAACTCTTAAGGCAATACATTATATTAATATTCAATAACCATAAGAAACACTATGAGATAAAACTCCAATGAACTCATCATCATCTTAGACATCAATAAATATTGAAAATCCTTGTGACTTTGACTCATTCAAGGGTCATGATCACCATTGAACATCATTTGGTCTATATAAATGGAATAGAATAAGATTCATCTATAGAAGAAATCAATGATAGTCTGTACTAAATTTAACTATTCCACATTAAAGATGAAATCATATAGTTATATCAATCAAAACAAGAAGTATCTCTGAGATTAGGTCTACCTTATCCCTAAATCAGAGGCTCTATATACATTATATAAACAATATCAACCTACAACTGTCATATTCAATTATATGGGAACCCATAGCTTCTCTAACACAAGTTCCCAACAATGGAGAAGGGATTTTGAAAATAAGGTGTTAAGAACTCTAGAATCAAAAAATAAATAAAACCATGTATAAAATTGGAAAAGAATACCTTTTACAACATCAGAATCACAATGTATTGGAAATTGTAAAACATATATAATGCCATTACCTCTCTATCCATGATGGTGACCTCCTTAATGACTGCTCTCTGCATGCTTTCCCTAAGAATGAGGGATATCGTAGGGCTATCCTCTATATGATGCACCCATTCCCTTGACCATGATCTAAAATAGCATGATATTACAATTACCTCTACTAATACAATGACAGAGGATATGCTCAGAATAGGATATTATCTCCATGATGACTACTGAGGAAGGTCAATCACTCTCTCTTCAAAGTGGACAAAACCTCTATAATAAAAAGAGTATCATGATGATACACTAGAGGGGGTTTGATAAATACTATAACATATGTAAAGAGTTGATAATGGTTAGAACCTCCTCCCTATTGACTGGATGTTCTTCTTCTTTTGGATAGACAACCTTGGACCCTTGTTTAAAAACATTTTCCATGAGACATCTTAGTGACTCCCATATCTTAATGATCTGGTCGTATCTAATGTCCTCAATGCTATATTTGAATTTTATAATACCTCAGTATATTACATCAACATTAAATACAGTGAACTGAAGGTGGACATATGGACATAAAGGCTCCTAGAAAATAATCACACTACTTAAAAATCTGGAATAAGGTTTGAGCCATAAAATTTAATATTATTATAAAGGATTTTAAACACACGAACAATAAAATTCACTTTCTAAAGGGTAGGGATCTTCTGTAGAGAAACCACCCTAATGGTTGATGATTAAAAATCATCCGGGAATTTATCCATGAAAAACTCTTAATCGATAATGGTCTCATCAAAATCCCAACATAATTAAATTCCTCGATATCATGATGACCCACAAAACATCATTGAAGAAAAATAAAAAACAAGAATCCTTCTGAGCATAGATAGAACCAAAGGCTATCTCCACCTTCTTTAGCCTATCCTCTGTCTCCAAATCTGATACGGATACTTCAGAACTCAACATATCATACACTGGAACTATCATAGTCCCTCCTCCATGTATTTATTTCATAGACCTCCACTCTATAGTGATCCATAGGAACATACTGCTGAATGTCTTTTGTATTAACCTGATGGGGATGTTAACCATGTGACATATGTGCAAAAAAACCATCAGTACTCTTAAACCAATGAAAAACAACGTTTCATGTCCCAATTATTAATTCATTAACCCTTTTAAACATATTTTATATTGTCTATTCAAATACAAACACATACATATATCAATCATGATACATGACCATTCCCATGTTCTATACCTCGTAAGCTACATTACATGACATAGAATGTCTATCAAACTTGAAGATCCTTTCACTAGATGACATATTTCTATAAAATACCATATCCTAACTAGTATCTATTATTTATAGCACATAACAATCCCAGCTAATACTATACCCCTTCCATCCCATGCACCCTCATCAATGAATAATTCCAAATTCCATTATATCTCTAAACCATAACCCTTGATACCTCTATATCATGAACCCCTCCTTATAAATATACCCCACCTATTCCTTTAATATATTAAGAGAGATAATGACACCAAATACTCTCCAAATACACCATATGATGGAGACTAGTACCAAGGGTATAATAGTTACACACATGGGAGGCATTACCCTATATATGTTTAAGGTGTAAGAGATAAGAAAGATAAACATACAACCTGCACTAGGAATAAAATAGAAAAACAATACAATAAAATAAATGTAATATATAAACATAAACAAAAAATTCACGTACCAAATGTATACTAGGCAATGATAATTAACAGTAAAAACTCCAGATATGTTTTGAACAACTCCTTTGATCTTGTATTTCAAGCCTGATCCCTAGCCTATTCTCAAGGACATGAAAATGTATTTATATAGGGTGATCATCACATGTATAATTAGTATAATCATCCCTTGAATCTACTCATCAAAAATTTAAAATCCTCTTTCTAAAGCATAGTGAATGAAAAAAAAGTAATTCATCCCCTAAAAATGTAATACATTTTCCCAATACCCATCATGGACCACTCACCAAATAAAAAATATAAGTAAAACATTCCATATCAAAAAATTATATATAAGTGATGATATTAGGAATCCAATTCTATACTGGTTTTCTCTCTTATTCTCCTATTCCACACAACCTATTCTCATCCCCTCTATATGTAAGTCATCCTTGATGTGATTCAGGCCTTGACCATACATACCTTAGTGTTTCATATGACATACAATATTATGCTGGAATCAATCCATATATCCATATCACCATCATCACTATCCAATCTATATCCAATGGTATCCTTGGAAGCCACAACAACTTTTCAAAATGAATTATAACTCAATCCATCACAACCCATGTATGTACAACCATAGAAATATTTAACCCCCATGATCGGGTACATGTATGGTCTATACCTGAAAATTTTTCAACCGACATATATATTTTTGATAAACAATAAGCCACCATAGTCTTGGTTAGAACACACCATATAAAATAATCTATTATAGGCTTGAATATTCCTACTCATCTATATTTGGAGGGAGAGTGGGAGAGATGGATAAATTATCTATTTATTATCTCTCTATCTGGATGTTGGAGAAAATACCCCCAAATAATTTAGGTGTTAGTTTCCCTAAAGAAGTGGGTGGGGTAACAATTGAAATTATAAAATATAAATAATATTATACACAACAACACTAAAGGAAAATACCTATATGTAGACCCATCTTTCTCTATAGTCACACAAGACCATTACCTACTACTGCAAAGGTATAGATATTATGTAAGTATAAAAGAATAAAGATCAACATTAATTAAGTATTATCTGATAATTAATATTATTTTATATTAATTTGCTAAGATTAATTCATAATATTTGAAGCCATGTTCCATCAACACTGTTAGTTATTTAACCATATTCTCATGTCAATCATTGTTATATGAGATAACCATGAAACAACCCTAATATTTTATTATTTAAATTTATCATTTCATTAAAAATCCACATACTTTTGTACTTGGCCAAAGATACCACGTAAATGATTCACACACATTTCATAATAATGAGCTGTCATAAGTAGTTTGAGACTGATCAAATAAAAATCATCTAAAAATTTGGAAAATATGGTTGAGTCGTGAAGGATATGAATTAAATTTATGATAAACACCAACATTGAACTAATCCATACTACCTATTGTCTAAAAAATTATGCAATATATAATTTTTTCCTCTATCACTAACATCAACCATCACAACAGCCACAGGATCCCATCACATTTCTCTTAAAATCATTCAAACCACATATGGTGATCAATAAAACTAATTGAGGATAAAAATATCTTGAGTACAAATTCATTTCAGATGTATAATTATATACATAGGAAGAAGTCACTAAGGACCTATCATCATGGTAGATATGCATCACACTTAATTAAACATGATCTTATTACTCTAAAAATTTATCATTTAATATAAATCCCTTTTAATTCCATATTCAATTAACCTATTTATTATGAAAAAAATTTCCACATAAGTAAACCTCTGGTAATAGCTAATTATATCTAACATTATCTAATTCATTTACCACATGATTAGTCATTCAGAAAATGAGAGGTGTTTATTATTATCATACCTCTCCATTTTTAATTATATATCATTTAGATTCACATTGTTGGTAGTTTTATTCATTTTATTATTCTATAAAACTACAATTAAATTATTCCAAACATATATGAAACTAATAGTAAATAATAAGAAGAAAATAAATATCATCAAATAAAACATGTCATCACAAACCCTAACATATAAGATTTATATATCTTGAATTATATAAATAATTCTTTTAAAAAATTAACATGTATTTTGATACTGTTTCAGTTGATAATAGATTTATCTTTCTAGAACAATTTTTAAAATTAAAAATTTCACATGTTTAATATTAAATATATTTTTTTCTTATATCCCTAGTTATAATTATCATTTATGATATTAAATATATAATTAACTTTTGATATCTAGATTCTTAATATAAAATATTTATCTAAGGTTTGTGAAATACCTATTTCAATTGTTATAAAATCATAAATAATATAATCACATTAATTCACAACACCAAATTTCAACATTTATTCATCCTATAAAAATTCATAAATGTTACATAATCTACATTAATGTGTTATAACTAAATTTTTATCTAATAAATTTTAATTAGATTTAAAAAAATTAAAACATTATATAATGACACTTTTCAAAAAAAGAAGAAAATAAATAGATCCAATACTTGAAAAAGAATCTTCATAATTATATATAAAAAACATAGGATTCATGAACAATATAGAAACTCTGAGTATATCTCTGAAAAAAACATGATGGTACCAATAATATGAGAGGAAATGATCGGGTTTACCAAAGACCAAGGAAAAGAAACCATAAAAACTATTAAAATATCCATATTTTATAAATATATACACGAGACACTCATGATGTTTTAGATTTCAGGTCAATAACTCCTTTTAATTAAAGATTAATTCCGATCTCATTAAATTCCACCTATAAAGACAAATTTCAAGCCTCATACTAAAAAAAATCTTTGAAATTAAACATCCAATTTGAATCAGGGTTTAAAAAAATCCATTTTTATCTAATATTCCTTAATCTCATTAAAAATTATTATTTATAACATTTTGTGTATTTTGAAAAAATCTAGATAAATAGTGGAATTTTATAAATTTTGAAATAGAATGAATCAATATCATTAACAAAACTATTCATTATGAGACCAAAATTTGAAAAATTGAAGAACCAATCACATGGAAAAACAAGAATTAACTATGAGACCAAAATTGGAAAATTAATGAACTGACTGAATAAATAAATTTTTTTCCAAGAGATAAAAATTTGATAAAGGCTTGAACTGATCATATAAAAAATATCAAATGTGAGATAATAATTTTGAAAATTAATGAATGGTTCACATAAAAAATAACATACCATGAAACCAAAATAGGAAAATGAATAAACTAACCACATGAACAAAAATTTTGATCAGGATACCAAAATTTGGAAAGGAATAAATCGAACACATTACCAACACAACTGACCGTGCAAAAAAAATTGGAAAACTCTTGAGCCAAATCCATGAGAAAAAAACTTATTATGAGACCAAATTTTTTAACATAAATAAATTAATGAGGTAAAACAGTCCATGTACCCACTTAACACCTTAAAGCCTTATGAAACTAAATGGGGTGGTTTTTTTAGAAATCTATATCCTTGATAAATTATTTCATGAGAGGTGGATGTAATGTCCTAACTCGGGAGGCACTAAATGGTTCCCCGAGTTACTGGCTAAAATGGCCTCAAGTGTTCCTACTCATACTCCAATGGCCTCCAACAAGCAATGTGGGTCCAAGGTGGTAAAGTGAGAACATTGTTACCTCATGATTGGAGTAACACAACAGTATCTCAAGTCAGTAAATAAGTGGAAGCATAATATAAATCATAAAAGATGATAACATCTATAAGATAATAGAAATAAATAATCCAAAAGTAGTGTCATATACAATAGAATGATCATTTCATGTATCTATACAAAATGGAAGTAAATACAAGGAAGCAATCATCCAATACAATACAAGTATCAAATATACAAAAAGACCAAATGATCAATATCAATCTAGCATCATGAGCGATGATCAATCCTGTTCTCCCATACTACTATGAAATTATCTATCAGGAATTATAAAGTGGGGGATTTCCTCAGTCCCTTTATGCATCAATGATGTCTATCAAGGTACCCAATAATGGCCTATGTATGGTGTGAGATAACACTATGTTGGCCACCACTAATTGCGTCTATAAAAAATTATGTATGTGTATAAATAGTGAAGAAGTGTGAATCATATCATAGGTATAATAGTAATTAAATTAATGTGTAATATGAATATTTGATCCAATCCATCTAAACATGGTACCCTATAATAAATAATCAACTTCCCATAATCATCGATAACTGTAAGAAATAAATAACTAGTTGTGACACTGTCTATTTTCACAATTGTAATAAAATACCTATACCAAGTGTATTTTAAAATCATGATAAATCACTCACAATTTCCATTCCATGTAATATAGTGTTAGGCTTGAAAGGGCCAGATCCAAGGTATAAATGACCATGGCATCCTCATCAATTCCATGAAGTTTCTCGATGGAAAATTGGTAAAGACTTAGGTAGAATCCAAGGTGATTATCCATGGTGTTCAAAGATATCTAGATATAAAAAGTATCATTGTTCTTGGAATCCTATTGAATCATGATCTAAGTATTATAATTGTATAAGAAATCCACTTCTATAGTCAATATAGTTCTATAGACTAAAATTTATCCTGAAATCCTATGGAATATGAATCAATGGTGTAGAAATGTCAAAGGAATCCACAACCATGAATATGATCCTTTGATTATAAATTTACATGGAATATTATAGAATCAAGATCCATGGAGTATAAATTTCTAAAAAATCCACTACCATAATCAAGTCAGAAATCAATTTGTTAATCATTTCATAACCAATCAAAATCCATGAGTTCATCCAACCCATTATCACATTTTCCATTTAAAAAAATTAACTAGTTTAAACATCATGTTATTGAATTTCAAAAGATATAAAATATATCTCATAATCCTTAATTTAATTCCCATTCAATTCAATAAGGCTCACAAAATAGTTGGTGAGCTCAAACTCTCCCGATAGGGTGGTATAACATAAGGGAGAGACAATGAAACACCTAGGTGTGGCTTAGTTTAGGGATAACAACCTCCAATGATAAAAAGGATGTACAGGGGAAACAAATTAATTTTTAAAAAATTTATTCATGGTGTTAAACTAATTGTAGGTGCAATACCAGAAGGTTCGGCATGAAACAAAATGGAAAACAGGATTGTAAAACACTAAACATTAAAGGGATGATAAATACAACCTACTTTATACTCGTGGTAGAAAAATCATGTAATATCATCCTATATTTAAGTATATATATGAATAAATAATGTTAATGAATGAATAACCTGAAAATAAGGCATATGTTCATGTACCAAATTAACGCCTTTGAGGATATGAGAAATCGTGAAAGGTAATAGAAGAATTGAGAACTCACTTATGCAGATCCAAAGACATTTTTGGTGAAATAATCTGAGTATGGATCATTAAACAACACCAATTCCTAGGTTTAGGCTTTATGGGAAGCTCCTACAAGTGAAAAGAATAGGGGTGAGGCATATGTCAAAAAATAGGGGCCCTGAATTCATTTTTAATAAAAGAAATTAGGAATATTATATGACATGTAATCTATACACTCCATGAAATGTTTGGGTTTTCCCTATCTTGGAAAAAACTGTGACATCATGTAAAATGTTCTTTTTAAGAAAGTACATGTCTTTTATTGAACACAAGATATGTATTTTTCCTACAAACAACCTACAAACCCATGTTTCCTTCCTTCTAAAAAACTGAACAGGGCCATGGACCCATCCATAGGGTCTAAGATGAAAATAGAACAAAATAAGTGTTTAACCAAAAACAAAAGGATCCAAACGTAGTAAAAAACTTTGGATCTTACTATCACACATAGTAAATAAATTCATCCCTAAATTTTCCTTTCACATGTGGTCAATGATTTTTTGAGAATAACATTATCCACTAGACACGTACATTGTCCTTTCACTCCCACGTATTGTCCTCTAAATAGTTGTGATTCAATAACACCCATACTAGAGTAAGTAACCAACCTAAAATATCCTCGAAGTTCTTGTCAAATATATGTATAGTATGCTCCTAAAATGAAACATCTACCTATAGAAAAACCACATCTATATATAGAGTATGAGATGAGTTTGAGAGATGACAAAACAATTGAGATACATGGAAGACGTCATTAATGGATCGATACCTCTGAGGAAACCATACCGAATAGGCTACCATAATGACCCCTTATGGTATTACGAATAACCCAACATATCATGGTGAAATTTTACTATATCTCTTAATCATCACATGTCCCAACCTTGGTTAGACACATATAATACATGATTCCTAACCTCAAACACTAGAGGTCATCGATGACAATCTGCATAAAATTTATGTCTAGATTGTGAATTATCTATCATATTTCTGACCAATTGGTCCATCACTAATGTATCCAACATGATATTAGGTATGATAAGTGTTTCTTATCATTCCTCTAACCAGTACATATGTGATCAACATGACCTACCATAAAAATTCTCATAAGGTTCCATCTTATTTTCACCTGATAGATATTATAGTTAGAGAACTCAAATAGTGGTATATTCCCCTCCAATGAGCCCCCAATATTGAGTAAAAGGGATCTAATAATGTCATATAGAACCTATTTAATGATATTTGACTGGCCATCAGTATGAGGGTGGTACGCTGTGATCAGAAGAAAATGTGTACCAAATGAACTCTATAATCCTTTCTTAAAATGAAATGTAAAACAGGAATCCATATCTAATACCATGGTATGAGGAAGCCCTATGAAGGCATGATATCTCACAGATATAACGTCTCTCAATATCATCTACTGATAATTTCTCCCTAATTGGCATGAAATGATAAACCTTCATGTGTCTGTCTATAATAACCCACAAAACACCACATTCTTATGGCAATCTCGATAACTGGGTATCAAAATTCATCACAACATCATCCCATTACCACTTGGGAATAAGTAACTATTTTAAAAAACCATCTAGAAATTAGTGTTATTCTTTTACCAATTGACAAGAGGAAACCCACTTAACAAAACCATCTACCTCATGTTTCATACCTTACCACCAATACTAGTGGTTCAAATCTCAACTCATCTTGGTAACAACAGGATGTACAACTCAATATGGGGAATGAAACTCTCACATAAACTCCACATGCACATTTTAAGGAACAAAAACATGACCATGATTACATAAAATTTCATCCTCACCAATAGTCTATCCCGGAAGTGGGTCCTCACCAGCCACACTCTCTTGTAGGATTAGGCCCTCAACATTAGATAATTATCCCATATTCACTCTATCCAGAGTTGATGCCACTTCTAAATATAAGAGAAAACTAGGACATTGAAAATACCACACCTCTATGTGCATCTCTGAGAATAAGGCCCTAAGATTTCACTCATTACCGGCCTCCTGAACTACCTATATTTGGGTCCTCCTTCTCAAGGAATCTAATACTGCATTTCCATTTCTAGGAATACAAGAATGATCTATGTCAAAAGATTTTAATTACTCAAACCACCTTAGTTTCCTCTGATTCAAGTCATGCGGTGTAAATTAATACATGAGGATTTTTTAGTCCTTGTACACCAAAAAACACTCTCCCTGTAAATAATGCCTCCAATTGCACAAGGGGTGTACAATGTTAGCTAACTCATAATTATGGATTTGGTATTTCCTCTCATGTGGCCTCAACAAGAAACACTCATACACCTCAACTCACTCCTCCAATAATAGAACTGCTCACATCCCAGTACCTTATTAATCATAATAAAAAGTATAGCTCCCTCCTGACTACGAAAAAATGATGATTAACACTGATGTTAGTCTCACTTAATGCTCTATAAAAGACATATCACATGTATTTAGCCATACAATCTTCAAATTATTCTTAGTCGAAACAATAATAGGTTCTTATATGATGTAGAATTCTTATATGAAACATTTGTAATATTTAACATGCCAAAATAATCTTTCTATGTCAAATTCATTGTTTGGATACTTCTAGGAAACTATATTTCTTAACTTCATTGGTTACACTAAGACTCAACTCTCTACGATAACATGTCCCATGATGTGAATCATATCCATCCAAAAGTGGAACATTGTGAGCTTAAAATATAATTTTTTTTCTGCTAGTGTATCCAAAATGATCTCAAGATGTTTGGCATGGTCATGGTGATTTTGAAAAAACAGTAATATATCATCCATGAATACCACAACAAATGATTCCACATATGGATGTGAAACTTGGTCCATTATCACCATGAAACCTACTGGAGTGTTCATGATACCGAATGACATTACTATATTTCATATAGAGAATACCTGCTACAAAACTATATACTAGGTATGTTTGAAGGCTAAACATGTACCTAGTGATAACCTAATCTCAACTCAATTTTCAATAAAACCCAATCTCCTTAGAGTTGGTTAAAGAGGCCATCTATTCATGGAAAGGGTTACGAGTTCTTAACTATTAACTGGTTTAGTTTTTTTAATCCACACATAGCCTAATGGTTCTATCTACCTTTTTTGAGAAAAAATAACCGGTGAACCCCATGTAGAAGTACTAGGTTGTATAAAACCCTTTTCCTCCATGTATTATAGCTTCCTATAGGGATATTGTAACTCTATAGTATCCATCCAATAGAGTGGAATAGATACTAGTTAATATTATAACACTTGCATGTTAGAGAACTCCACCTCTCTCTTTGGAGGTAAACCAAAAACGTCATCTAGGAAAACATCAATGAAACAATCAAATACTAGATGGATAATACTCTGTCGTTTTACCCAATAATTTAAATATGATCTAGAAACCTTAGATATTATCCCACCCAACCCATAATGCTTCCATCCAGTTCCATATGAATGGATATCTCATTCATCCTTGGGAATAAAAATCCCACCCTCTAGTTATGTTATGTTTAGCATTTAGTGAAAACAGTTGACATGGGCATGATAAAAAATTGGCCAATTCATCCTAATCATTTAATAAAACCATGTCATCTCGAGGATAAATAAACTCAATATGAATTGAAACCCTCCAATCTAATGTGGTAACTCCCTGGATTGTTGTTCAATCACTAATACGATCCCCAATGGAATGTCTGAAGTCACAATTCTATAATAAAACTAAACAACGAGCCCAATGATCTCATAAATAGATACACATATGAAAAAATGAGATACACCAATATCAAATAGTTATGATACTAGATTAAAGGCTAATAATATCTTACCTATCATTATAGAAAACTTGATTCCCCAATCCTTCGGTGTAGGCTATACAAAATATATACAGCATGCACGACGACCCTTTGAAAAAACCTGACTACCAGGAGTAGGCCAAATTTTCTGTCACAATAAAACTAGTTCCTGGAAACATAGTATATGGCCAATACCATGTCATAAATTACCAGTACTACGCCAGATCTCATCCTAACACAAAAATATGAATCCTAATACTGAACATGGAGTCTGAGTCGATCCCCTTCCACTGACTACTAGAGGGAAGGTCGTATAGAATCGTAATACATTGCCCATCCTTCCACATGCTCAACATGCATCTCGGTCTCTATCACACTTAATCATCACATTTCCCCATCTTCTACACTAATACAAAAATACATAACTACTAACACTTGTACTACTCATGGAATTCCCCTCATGATAAGCCTAAAAATGAAATTTTCTACCACCTGGCACTAAACTGTTGGGTTGAGTGGTTTATTTTCCATAATTGTTTCCCCTATCATTCCTTAGGTTATGTTCAGTAATAAGAACCTGATTTACAATCATTGTAATAGTATTCGATCAAAACATTTTTACTTTTGATCAAACAACATGCTTGAGACCTTCATTGAACACTACTGGAAAATGGACATATCCCCTCCATTTTCTATAAAACTATGGGGATAGGTACCTATATAACCACAGTTTTCCAAAATAGTGGGTTTTGGGGGGGTCTATCCCCACGGTTTTCCAAAACCATGGGGATAGGTCCTAAAAAGTCACATATACCCACAGTTTTCCAAAACCGTGGGTATAGAGGTACCTATCCGCACAACATTCCCCAAAACATTGGGGATAGGTCTGGGCTTAGATAAATATACCCACACTTATGAATAACTGTGGGTATAGGTTTCATGTGTGTGCATGGGAAATTTTTTTTCCACGGGAAGGATGTTTTTTTGGCAGGAGTCATATACCGATGGTTTTTCCCTCAATACCCACAATTTATATAACTATATTTAACTAAATATAAATATATATACACATAGGTTATGTTAGGATAGTGGTTACACGCAGTGTTTGCAGTGAAGAGGTTATGGGATTGAATCTCGCCGGCTACATTATTTTAGGATCTATACCCATGGTTTTGAAATCGTGGGTAAAAGCCTTTGACACTGTGGAAATTGGGTATGTTTCATTGACACGGTGGAAGAACACCTATAACCACGGTTCTGAAAAATTGTGGGTATATACTAGGGACCTATACCAACGCCATTCCAGCCCACGGTTCCCAAAACCATGGGTATAGTACTTTTTTTCAATAGTGGAAGTGTCTCCCCATTGATGGATCATCAACAACATAAATTGGTCAAAAACACTAAATCTATTAAAAGTGGGTTGATTACTCTATAAAAGTCATTGGAACTGACCATAGATGCATAAAATCATGAGAACATTTATCTCCCTGGATCTTAGGAAATATGAAATCTTGTAACCTAGATGAGAAATGACTCCAAACCATATCTCAATGTTCATCAGCCTAGCTCAAAAGACACCACCAGTTCATAACTGGTCCTCGAAGAATATATGTTTTTAACTTCACTATCTTCTTAGGAGGTGTCTTGAGATTGTCTAGAATCAATAAAATATTCTCAAGACACATCTCAGTATCCTATAGACTACCATCCATTGAAATCATGGGTTGTT
This sequence comes from Viscum album, assembly GCA_963277665.1. Lineage (NCBI taxonomy): Eukaryota > Viridiplantae > Streptophyta > Magnoliopsida > Santalales > Viscaceae > Viscum > Viscum album. The sequence continues at coordinate 1,714,454,366 of OY728133.1, forward strand.
TCTACTATTAGAATACACATGTCAGCTCTTCCATAAATGAGGTAGGCTGCAAGGTTCCCTAAATGGTCTTCCTAAAGAATAATAAACCATCTTATAATTTGGAATCAACACCCATATCTTGTATAACTATGAATTCCACAAGAGGCACTACTGGACGTTCTACTTGTATCCTATATCCCACCACCTCAGGAGCATGGTCCTCGCCACCCTCCCAAAATATGACTAGAAGTCTTTGTGGTGGCATAACTCTAAAATTGATAACAAAAAGCTCAGATATAATTTAGTAGTGACCAATTCATATATTAAAAACCATATGACAATTAGATTCCTTCCAATAAAAATAAAAATTCATATTCCTACTCCTAAAGCTAGGACTGGGTAAAAAGAATGAAAAAAACACCGGAGACCCTGCCAAATGCACTATTTAATGTGGAGTTTGTTTCTAGATATCTATTTCACAACACAGGTCCTAGTATATAGACTTTATAGTGTATTTGAAAATACATTTATTAGTTACCTTACCAGTTATTAATTTTCAATTTCATTTAAATTCTTCATTATATCACAATTCACTTTAAATGAATCAACCTAATGGATCACTGCTTCCAAACTATATATCCCTAATCCCTTTATAATCCAAATTGTGAAATCCATTTAATCCCAGCCATAACATCTTCCAATCCATGAGACTAATGGTCATTGAATTAGAATTACATAATTGACTACTTAGGGTGTCGGATGTGGCCTATATAGGAAAGTAATGTTTAGGTTATAATAGGAACATTAAGTAGAAATTATGTTTCTCAATTTCCCTCATGAATCATTAGCTGATAAAAATTAAATAACGCAAAGAACACATAATAAATGTCATGATTTCAGGCAATGCATCTGATATGGATTGGAAAATACATGGAATGTGAATCCTATAAAGTGGATAAAATGAAGCATGGGATGTTATACCCTCATCCCATCAGGAAATAGTAAAATCCATAATCATAAGGAACAACAAACATCAAGTGCATCACCAAATAGAGCAATCAAATCAAATGTAAAAGGAAAAATAAAGAAAAATATTTACCATTATAGGAAATATGGATTTTTTATAATATGTGTGTTAGAAACTCCCATACCAAACTCATTTCAAAATTACAATTCATTTATAATATCCTTTCTATTGTCTCAAAATAGTTAATCCAAAATAGAAAAACTCATTTGATACTAAATTGTAACATATCGATCTGAGATCTATTAAATGGTGCCCCGATCTGGTGGGTCACATGGCCTCAAGAATGCCTCCTCATATGCTAGAGGATTAAAACTAAAAGATTTAGTTGAAGGTGGAACAATAGAGAGATCATAGCCACATGATAAGAGTAAAATAGTATTATCTCAAGTTAGTTAATCATTGTAAGAATAATATAAATCATTTCAGAAGATATCATCCATAAGACAAGAGTAATAAATTGTCCAAAATAAGTTCCATATTCAATGTCATGATTATTTCATGTATCTATACAAAATGATATAAAATATGTGGAAATAAGAATCCAGTACTATACATGTATCAAAAGTAAAAAGGTCCAAATAAACTATCTATAGCTAGGTTCACGAGCGATGCTCAGTCATATTATCCCCTATTCCTAAGCAATGATAATTCAAGCATCATAAAGTGGACACTTGCCTCAATCCTTACCCACATCCAATATTTTTGTTAGAGTACCCAAAAACATCTTCAATAGGGTGTGAGATAACAATTAGTAGTCCACAACTAATGGGGTCGATAACAAATCTAGTTTGTGTATAAATAGTGAAGCGATGTGAAGTGTATCATAAGTATAATTCTAATAAAGGTAAAATAACTGAACCAGATTTGATAATTTCTATGAAAACTTGTGTCTCTATAAAAAATAATCTTGTTCTCATAGTCATGGTTAACTGTAAAACAAAAATAAACATGTGTGATACTATCTATTCTAAAAACTATAATTAAATATCAATATCAGGGATATTTTTAAAGCATCATAATGATTCCACAATAGAAATTCCATTTAACAAAATGTCAGGCATAAAAGGAATATATCCAAGGTATAAATGATCAATATATGGACATTTATCCCATGGAGAGTATCAATGGAAACTAGATAAATACATGAGAGGAATCAAAGGAGATCGTCCAATACATTCTAATTAAGCTAGATCTAATGAGCCAAAATGTCCCAAGACACATATTAGATCGGGGTCTAAGGAGTATATAGTTATGAGGCATTCACTACCACAGTCAATACGGATCCAGCGCATAAACACGTCCATGGAATCCATTGGAATAACGATCTGAGGAGTACAAATATCAATGATATCCACTAACATTATTAATATCCAGGGAGTAGAAATGTCTATGTTATCAAATGGAATCAGAATTCGATGATTATAAATTTCCAATACATCCACCACCATAATAATTTCATCAATAAATTAATTAATCAATTCATAAACATTCTTAATCCATGAGTTTATCATAATAATAATCCCATTTTACCTTTACAAAATTTTACCATTTTAGAAATCAAGTAATCAAATTTACAAGGAGGTATAATCCCTATAAAAATAATTCATTTAATTCCCATTCAATTAAATAATGCTCTGATAATATGTGGTGATCTCACACTCACCCACCAGTGTGGTGTAAAATAAATAAACACAATGAAACACCCCAGGGGTGGCCTAGGTTAGGGATAAAAGCTTCCAACAAAAAATGGTACTAAGTGGGTAATCAAATCAGGTTCCAATAATTTATTACATACATTCAAATAAGTTTAGGGGAAATTCAATAGAGTCTGTATTGAGAAAAAATGGAAATAAGGATATAAAATATCAAACATTAAGGGAAATTTATATACCACAATCTATATACCCATGGTAGAAAAATCATTTAGTAATAGCCTCTAGTTTATTCTAGATTATAATAAAACACATGATTTAATAAATACCCTAGAAATAGGTCATAGGATCCTACACCAAAATAATTTAGACAGGGAGAATATAAATAGAGAAAGGATCAAATTAAATAGAGAACTGACCGGTGTTTATCTAATGAGACAGACTATGGATGAATCAGAGTCTGGATCACAAAATGGCCATGAATCCTAGGTGTAGGCTTCAAGGGAATCTCTTGTGTGTGAAAATAAGGGAGATGAAACTTCTTTAAAAAAAGATTCCTAACCACTTTTCAAAAATACATACCTAGAGAGATTACATAGTCTGTAATCGATAGACGCCATAAAAGTTTTGGGTTTTACTCCTCTAAAGAAAAACCATTACCTGACATGAAAGGTTCTAGACAGGATAATACATGTTGCATATTGAATACACATTGGTTTTTCGAAATACACACATTTTATTTGGATAGTCACTAACATACAATCTTATCTTCCTCTCTTCCAAAACAACCCAACTGGCCCATGTGCCCGAAATTAGGGTATAAGCCAAAAATAGAATGTAAAATATAGTTTATCAAAAAAAGAATCAATACATCATGAATGGACAAGAGATATTATAGAAGATAAGAAATTTTTAATGAATATAAATTATTTGGTTAAGAGAGATGTTATTAGTTGTTTATATCTAACTTATTTCGAAATGTTGATACTTCATTATCACTAACCTTGAAGGTAAATTATTTTTACAAGAAAAAACTTTATTAAGATGTTTTGAAATTATTGATGTAGAATATAGCTAGAACCCATGTTCTTATTTTTGAATATGGATGGATTTATTTTTTATATTTATTATGGTGATTCTAAAAAATTTCAATAAATTTTTAAATAATATAAAGTGAAATAATTTATTTTGCGATTATATATTTTTGGCGACATGAACATAATCTTAATACATATAAAATTGAAATTGAAATATTCATATTTTATTTGAATTTATAGATGATTTATTTTATTAATTAGAATATTATGATTTATATAACCATAAGATATTGTGTAATACAGTCACCTATTGATATCAAGACTTGTGTCCAAGAATATTGGTTGTTCTTTTATTTAATTTTGATTTTGTGATCGCATATACTCTTAGAAATGGTATTGTAGTAGATAATTCTATGTGATTAATGTATTATTATAATATCTCTTCGGAAATAATGGAGAAGTGAAATATTATAATGAATCTTAAATAATTACATTTTGAAATGAAGTAGAATATTTATCATTATTGTATTATATTAATGACACTTATACTATGATTAATAGAGTAATTAAATATCCACTAGGATACCCTATGATGAGTTTATAAAGTGATCCGATAATTTGAATAGTGGCCCTCATTGTTAAATTTAAGATAAGGAACATTGAATTTCATTTCAATGATGATTATTTATACCGTAACATATTTAAAGTGATGTTCTATTTGATTTCCACACATCACATTTTTATAGGAGTCCAAATATAATGAAAACATAACATGTTATGAGGAGGTAATTATGGTAGTCAAGAATAGAGAAGTATGTGTTATATTTTTTACCTCAATGACATACCTATCAACATTTAAAATTTTGGAATCAATTAAAAACTGGGTTTTTATATACATTGATTAAATGTTTTTGTAGGTTGGAAGAAATTTCCATGTATTTTATAATTTGATAGACATGTAAATTGAATAGTTATTATGTTATATGGTAGGTTTTTGAGATGTTATTACATTCAGTCCATTTGATTTTAATAAAATAGTTGTGTTCAACTAAGAGTAAACTATGGATTTATATAAGAAAGTTGGTGTGACTATATAGAGTTACGTGAATGTTAATTTCATATTGAAGTCCTCAATTTACATATAGGATGTGTGAGTGAGTTAAAAATTATTTTGGTACTCAATTATATATTTTTAATCATTTAAACAATAGATTTATCAAAATATTGGGGATTATTAAAATATAGTGTTATATAATATGATCTTGCATATTTGTTTTAAATTATCATGGGATACAAAATTTAAATTATTGAATTTTTCAAATAATAATAATTATCATGCTTCTATAAGTTTTAACCTATTTATGGAATTAAATATAACATAGTATAGATCATAATTATTTTGGTTTATATTCATTAATAGTCTATTATTAGAACAAACATGGTGAAAAAACATGAAAAAGAATGCCTAAATAATCTGGTATTTGAGTAATACATCCCAGATACATAAAAACTCTCATGGGGATTTGAGGAGGATAAAATTAGATTTTTTATTAATGATAATGTATTCTTATAGATTTAAATTTATCATGGGAAATATATATATTTTTTAGGGTGATTTTATAAATTATTCTTGAGTTTAGAGAATATTGGTGTTGTTAAATATAAAATTAAATTTCATCCATATTTAGAAATGAATTAAAATAATTTATATTTAATTTAGTAATAGAAGTATCATTATGATAAATTAAAATTTATTATATGGTGAAATACTTATATTAGGGAGGTTGTGGAATTTTTTTATTCTTACTTCAATAATATTTTTAGTAGGATATGTTCCTTTAAAGGTGTGTTATTACATTGGGGAATATTTTAGGAATAAATAAAGTAATATAAGAGATTTCCATTCGGTGTGAGTATTAGATGTGGTTTAGTACCATGATCTATTACAAAGATCTATTTTTATACTTTTAGGGAGTTTATTATTGTATGAATGGTATGAAAGTAATATAGAATAACATTTAATTTTTTTTCATTTGAGATAGGTTTTCTATTTTTGAGGTTTGAATTTTTTAGTGGTGTCTATAATGTTTAGACAATGAAATTATTATCTTTGAGTTTGTGAAATTTATCAACGATATTTTAATTTTTTTTAACTATATAGTGTAAAAGGTAATTTTCTTCAACTCAAAATAAAATTATGATTTTTCTATTGCACTTGGAATTGGATTCTTAACTTTATGTGAGATTTAGGGTAAAATATAGTGTATGTTGGATTTTTGGATATCACCAGAGTTTGTAGAAGTTATTATTATTAATTTGATTAATTTTTTTTATTATTTGTAAAAATAATTATTGTTATATTATTTTAAGGTAAAATGAATAGTTGAGGATGTGGGGAGGCATGGGAAATGTGTTAATTGTGGTGGTTTTATGGATTCCAAATATGGAAAATTCAATATTGGAATTCAAAGGATGTTATAATAATGATTGGTCCATTATGTCATATGGAATTGATGATGAAGGGTAAATTTGTAATTAAAATATGTGGTATTAAACATCCAATTATTCATATCCACAATATTCTCCTCTATTTTAACATATAATATACTCTTAATGTTTTCTATTGTTCAATGATTATCATGGAATGTTGAAAACACTATAATGATTAAAAGACAAGGATTATCATTGACTCATGTTTGGTGAATATTTGGCATTATTTTTAATTAATATCAAGGGTTTAGTAATTATTTTGTATTATATGATAATTAAATACATTAGTATAGTTTAGGGATGGTTGAGAATGATAAATAACCACTATTAATTAAATTAAAAAATAAAATTTTAATAAAATATTGATATGTAGTAATTTTTATAGAATGCTCTGGAAAAACAATTTATAAATCACAATGAGATAACATTATGATTGACCATATTTATCATAAAATGGATGAGTATGGATTATATTTGTATTTATCGATAAATTTTTTTATTATGAGTTTATTAAAATTTTGATTGTGGAAAATAATGCTGATGTGCATAATTTTAATGTTTTCCCTCTATATTTTCATATAATACATTTATAATTTTATGTTTAAACATGAATATAATTAATAAGTTCATTATGTCTGATTAATTAATATCAAAGTGTGGTTTTCATTGAATAATTGGTTCAAAACGTGATTTTTCCCTTAAGATGACAAATGTTTTATTATTTTATTTTATAATCCATAGTTAACATTTATAAAAATGTTTGATGGTTTTAAATTGATTAATTTTTTTTCTAGAAATTTGTTTTTGAATTTATAATTTTTAATGTGAATTTTTATTCAGTGATCATTTTTCCAAGAATTTATTTTTTTTTATAATTGATTGATTAATAAAAAATGCTTTATGTCTAAATATAAAAAATATATTTAAATATGTAATTAAAATGGGGTTTTATAGAATTAAAATGATTTATTAATAGAATTATATATTATTAGATTATTAAATGATTTTTAACTAACATTATGTTCTTAATTTTTGAAGGTATATATTTTAGAGTGAGTTTATTAAAATTGAAATGAGACGAATCATAATGTTTTTTATAAATATTAATAAATTTAATCAATTATAGCCTTTTATTTGAGGAATCATACCAAATAAACATAACCCCTAGTTTAAGAATGTATTTGTAGATAAAATTCACACAATATTCAACAAAGCCCCATTTCAGAATTGTTTGATTAAATCATCCAATTAATAAATAAAATATGATTATGATAATATAAGACTTCTCTTATACAGGGTGCATTTTAATATATTAGAGTTATAAACTACTATGTTAGGTTGGCCCGAATGGTTCTGAGATGGATGAGGCCACATGATCAAAGGTGTATCATCCTATTTTCTAGATACTTCTACCTAGAAGTGAGTGTCAGATAAATCATGTGGGTGACTATAACCATTAGTGTATTCACAACAATATCAACAAATAAGATAAATTATATAAAAGATATAACATTAGAGGATAGAATATGGAATTTCAAGTAAAATAAACCATAACAGTAACATTAGCATGTCTAATAAAATCACTCATGTAGGATATGTAGTTATAAATATGATTCATGTTTCCCAAATATGTGAGCATAATAAATATTGAAAAATTTAACTGAATGACAAGGAGACCTGACAATTGTCTGAATCCTCAATACAAAATTTTCTCTAGAACCTTTTAGATAACTTCCATTTCATCAACCTAAACTAGGGGCATAATCTATCCAATATGAGTAATATAATTTATGAACATGCCTTCGAGTTATTGTGCAGGGTGCGGGAATAAAACTCAACAGGACACCACCAGTGATGTCGTTAATAGAAACTAGTAATATGAACATACAAGTATTGACTGAAACTTATGTCATAAGCGTATATGTGCACCTCTATTTTACTATTTTGTACTAAAGATATCACTCTAATGAATGTTCCATACATTCGTTGTCCAGTACCGGAATGGGAATATGCTACCATATGTTGAACACAACATGATAGTAAACTACTTATCACCTGTTTGAAAATAATAATGATATTTTTAAAGTAGATATCAAAGTAATATATCATTGGTGAATTAGGAATCCCTATGTTAACAAGTTATCACTTTACTTTAAATAACGAATGGGATATATATATATCCTCATGTGATCCACATACCATCATAATCATCATTAAATGTTAGTGATGATCCACCAAACTATGATAGTGAATGAGAAAATGTTGGGTGGATAATGTATCATCACACTAATATCAAGGTGAATAATGTATTTATATGTGAATGATGTCCCATTAATCATTATTATATTTAAAAATGTATCATTGGGTAAAAAATTTATCACCACACAATAAGAGGTTGAATGATGTATCATAAGGTGAATTATGTATTTAGGACATTACTATACTACATCAATAATCTACCACCCACATAAAAATTATGTTATATGGTGAATCGCTAGGATAACGATGCATCTCCACTCAAAGATATCAATAATTATGTATATATGTTTTAATTATGCATCACTAAATAAGAAGAGTTTAAATGATGTATCTATATGTGAAAGATGTATCTACAATTGAATGACATATCACCAAAATCAATATAAATGGTGGATGATTAACCACTAATATTACAATCATGTTAAATAAATTATCATTGTAAATATAAGAATTATCATAACTACCACATAAAAATAGAGAAATAGATTTCACCCCAATCATTGGTACAACCAAACCTAATGTACTCTCTAGAAAACCCATTCCCCTAATGTTGTAAACCTTCAATACATATTCTATTATTTAACTCCATTTAAATTTCTTATAAACCCAAAAAACAATCCATCTCAAAATTTTAATGCTATTTTGGCACTCATTTTGATAATCTAGAGGACCACTTTGGGATATACTGAACAATGAGTTGGGGGGGGGGGGGGTAATTAGTGCTAGGATGTTTTTAGGCATTTATATTATTTTGTTCATTTAATTTTTAATCCTTCAAGGTTATAAATTCTATTATTATATTTTCTTTATTGTATAAAAGTATATAAAAAAAATTATATATGGAACATAATATTTTTACAAGAATCACGAGTAAATAAGAGAATATAGTCCTTTCTATGTATATTGATGGCCACTACACATGTTATCTACTATAATATGATGTCAAGTAAGATGATTTGGATAGAAAATAATACATTTCCAAGTGTGATACCATACACTTCAAGAGGGGGATGAAAACATCATCTTCCCTATACTTGTGAGAACCTCTATCCAACTTTTAGCGCCTCATGGATTCTTTATAATTCCATATATTAATAGTTTAAAAATTCTTTAGTAACCATTTAATGCCATGAAATTATTCCACCTGCTGATACTTTTGATGGATTTCATAGTGTTGGTTTCTTTTTCACCACTTTAATTTTCTTCTTCTACTTCAATTTGTTACTTTCACAACACTGGGGAAACAACTTTCTTATTCTCTTTCAATAACTAGAACCTATTTATCTGATTATCGGATCGATCCCATAGATCTAATATTGTTTGTATAATGTTAGTTAAAAGTAACATTCTTCTTTTTATTAGAAAAAAACTAAAATATTCTCTTTCGATCTTCAATATAGACACATGCTCGTCCGATACTATCTGTCCAAAAGTCGTCATTTGGGGATGTTTGTCTGGTGATTTCTGTTTGGTGAATATTCTTTGGATCTTTATTATCCTTCCACTTTATTCATTCAATATCCACATGATATTGAAAATCTATCATGTGTATATCTAATCTTTTTTTATTAATCATCCAGTGATTTTTTTCTCATTTAGTGCTTTAGATATCTCTAATACTCCTAGCCTATCTAAAACATCTTTTTTGAAAACATTGACCCAACAGAAAATATCAATCCGGCTTGATGGATAATACTATCTTATGACAAAAAATATTCCACAATTTTACTCCTTTATACATGAAAAATATTCAATAATCTTCTCTAAATAATTAAAACCCTTTATATTGGTTCACATTTGTGGGTAATAATGAGTGATAAAATAATATTCCTTCTCAACTCATACATGAATTTTGAAATTCCCACACATTTTTATTTCACTCTAAACCATCCTAATTATTCATGAACATTTGTTATTTTATCAAAATACCTTTAACTTCCTTAATCTAATTAGATTCAAAAAATCCATTTGTGACTATTTAAATATTAAATGACCAGCTCAGAAGCATTAAAATTGATAACATTAAAAACATTTCAATGTTATTTGATCATTCTATCCAAAAAAAACTTATTGTCACATCTTCCATCTACTGAAACATCATTTATTTTTACTTTTTAAACATCATAGAGTTGTCAAAAACTATTTCACAATATAATTCCTCTAACTGATGGAATGATTTATAAAACCTAGATCATTAACTTTTCTTTGAAACCTTTTTTAAATATTATTGATTTTCCCTTTGAATGTTTAACTTCATACATTTATTGGAAGGATCCATTTTCAGATGGGTTTTCATTTTTTTTTCAGTTTTCCATAACTATTGAACCCTCATAGAAATATAACGCTTATTATATCCAATAAAAATAGAACACTTTTAGTTTAATTCATAATATTCAAATCAATGTATTTGTAAAAATTTTCTAATTACATTATTACAAAACATTTTTCAAATAAACCTACTCAGAAACCTCTACATACATTGCCGAATCACCTTACATTGAATATTTAGTTTGATAAAACATATTTAAATAGTTCATCCAATGACATCATGATTATTCATTTTGTTTTCATCTATTCAATGGATCCTTCTCTATCCAATACACTTCCTTGCAATTTTTCAGATTTCCTATATCTGATAGTTTTTAACCTATGGATTTGAACTTATTCCTTTATAGCCGAACATTCTTTAAAACATTGAAATTCATAAACAAAAAATATGATGTTTTCATTCAAGTTGTTTTTTTAAATATTTCTATTTCCATTTCACTCAAGATGTTATTGTAATTTAACATTATTGAAAATTATAAAGACATTGTTATTCAATATTTAAAATATTTTTTCAATGGGATTCATATTGATCTTTTTTTTGATTCAATAAACACATCACAATATTATAGAACCATAGTTCCACTAATTTAGTTCTCAAACATGTATCATAAAAACAAGACCATTTAATAGAAACTCTACAATATCCATTTGATTTTATGTTGATTGAACTCTTATTTCTGAAAAAACTCACTTATCAAAAATTTATCATGAATCAACTCCTTATATCATTTTGATATTTGATCGATGAAGAAAACATGATCTAACTACATCTGATATTAGTTTTTATGATCATTCTTTGTCTGATGAAACCATAAATGAAAATGGAATAACATTTTCCCTTTAGGGACATTGAAACTAATTCTATCTAATCTAACATTACTCAATAAAAATGACTTCATAAAATTCTATATACAATAAACTCTATCTAATGGGATATATGGAAAAATCCATATAATGCAGCCACTCAAAATTCTTTATCTGATGAAACTACCATGAATCCTTATTTTTACGGAACTTAGTTCAAGGGTCTTAACAATATCCATAATTTGGGATTTTTGACAACTCTTATATGAGTATGAATTCCATAACCTTATAATTTCACTAATGTAAATATTGTTATAATGATCTTTGTTTCTATTTTTGTTTGTCACAAACTTATCCATCTAGTAATACTATTCTCTAAATATTCTAAAGAAAATTTCTTAAGGAACTTTTCAACCATTTGGATTCATATAATACCTCTATAAAACACATTAATGAAGATTCATCTAATCATCTTTTATTAATGAAACATTTCCAATCCACCCTTTCAAATTTCTTAAGGAAAAACTTTAAGGAAACATCATCAACTTTTTATTATTGAAAAAAAAATGTTTTTTCCAATAAACATATAACCTGTTTTATACATGAATAAATTATCAAAAATAATCATAATTGAAACTCATAGTCTTAAAAATAACTTTCTTATAAGAAGGATACATTAGAACGTCCTTCATCATCCAATCAATGCACCATATTTTTTATTATTATTAGGAACATCATTCAATATTTCTAGTCAACTATTCTTCTTATAATCTTCAACATATTGAAATTAATGTAATATTTCTATTTCATTGTCAATATTTGAGGACCAATAACAACCATTGCTAATAAATAAAAATAAAACATGAAGTGTACTCAACACTAAAGACCCATTTCTTAGAAATCTCACCACTTGGACTAAACAACATGTGAGTTTCCATTACCAATGAAATCTCAATGGTGCCACATGATACTCAAAAATACATCTATAGATAAGGAAACCTCTAATTATTCCATTACCTAAGTGTATCAATAATTCCTAAAGAGATATGTCTATTAACACAAATATATTGAACCAATAAGTATTATGAAACCTATCACTACCCTAAAATACCATACCCATCACTCACCATGTGGATGATCCCAACGTGGTTTTATATCAGTTCACTCTCACATACCTAATAATTACAATACCATTAAAAAATATTCATATTTCACCACATATATACTTACCTAGGAATATCTCTAGGTGGTCATTAGATATTTTTAATGATACTTTTGAAGGTCAGTCGAGCTATAAATCCATGGTGGACTCCCACTTGGGGTTCCAGTTACCCTTCAGTCAAACCCCTAATATTGTTTATGTTTCCATTTATGACTATATAATGGATGAATAATTCTAGAGGTCCTACATTTCGCATGACACATCTACCTAACCTACCCACACACTCAGAAACCAACTTAAAACGTCCATTTGTGTCACACATCAGATTCCTCATTCCTATAATTCAAATGATATATACAAAAACATATCATAAGGTAATATTAGGACAGACCTACCTTCAGCATGTATTCAAACCCTCAAGAAGGATCATTCTATCCCCAAACATGCTATATATAAGAACCGTCATTAACTTTGACCCATAACCTATCCAAGATGATTGAAAATTTACTGTAAACCATTTAAAAATAATTTTCCTAATTAATTCAATATGTTATTTTTATGGATAAATGAAATATTCTCAAAAGTTGATGTATCCCTATGGAAACGTTGAAAAATGGTGGGAATGTGACTCATGAAACACATCCTTTTCCACTTCCTTTAAATGTACCAACATCTAACACTAATCCATCAATTCAATCCATGACAATTAAATGAAAACAAAAAAAAACAGAATTGATATCAAAATAATGTGAAACATCAAGATCTAATCATTATGGAGCCTCCTATATCCATCCAAAATAAATTACCCTTCACTATATCTTGATTCATACATTATTTGTTTGAATAAAAATAAGATCATTAAATATAGGTCATTAAAATCAGGATGTAGGATGATAAAGAAAAATTGGAGGAGAATATGGATAATTTCACATCAACTGATGAATCTATATTCCAAAACATTCCATGGAACGATGGTCTGGAAGGTTGGGGAAGAATGTGACAAGGGGGAGGCCTCCCCTCTATTCCTAGAAAACTGAACCCCAAAAATCACAAGCGTTTTCCAATTTAACCCCCCGTAAAATAAAACATAATAAGGTAACATTAGGGTGTGTCCACCTATGCCGCAACACAATTCTCCTTCCTTTAGAATCCCTATAAAAACAAAATGGCACATTATGGTGTGACCATACAACTTATAATGCAATTCATTATCATAAAGTAACCATTGAAAACCAGTCCACCCTTTTAGTGTGACCATGAACCATACATTGAAATTCCCACTTCTGAATTGTCACTAAATAACGATGGTTCATATTCTATGGTGTTATTTTGGGATTTATCTAACAATTCTATTCATTTATAGAATGAAACATCCCCTTGTGTAGGACTTCATGATGCAATTTGTGGGTTATATAACTACTATACTCTTCCTTTAAAATATTAATCTTACATATCCCACTTCATGTCCTAATTCCCCATGTTTTATCATAACTAGTACCTAACCAATGCATTTTCATGGTGTCATAATCCAGTTATCCATATAATTACTTTTGGTTCTAATTTTTTTATACAACTTACAAGTCCTTTTTTTAAAATGATAATTGAGATATATATATCATTATCACCAATATTAGTTCTTATACATAATTTCATAAAAAAATACATGTACTAATGAAAATGGGTGTTTTTTATTAGAAACTATATAGAAAATTTTATACATTAAATTGGTTGAATCATTATGTAAAACCCCATTAATAACTTTTATTTTTATTGCTTAATAACATAGAGATCTTCTTCTCTTGTTTAAATTTTTTTGAAATAGATTAATATCTTAAAAAACTATGTATAAATATAGTGTACATTGAATGGATTTGAAATTTTCAAGGACTTCTAAAAGGAATACACCACACAAAATTCCATATCTCCATTCTTGTCCAATATAAAAAAAATTCATACAAGAATGTGAGAAGGAGTAAAATAAAGATACATTATAATTTTTTTCATTTTCAAAAAATTATAAGATATTAAATACATTTGATAATAACAACCACATTAAATTAATAATTTGTATATAACATGCCAAGAGAGTTGAATTCCTTCCAAAAATGGAGAGGGGATTTTAATGGATTCAGTTATCAACAATTTCTCCGAATTTAAAACTCTATCCAAACTAATAGAAACAATTTATGATTCATACATTGTATTAGAATGGCTGTGTTTAAAAAAATTCAATAAATGTTTAAAATACATTGAGATTTGAAAATCACCATATGATTTCAGTCTCTCTATAGTCTCATTTTCAATGGTTTTGATCCAATGTTATGTTTAGTTAATTACCATGGCATTTCAATTGAAAAGCACAAGCCAGGACTTTTCTTCTCTATCAACCTCCATGAACATAAAAAAATCTTTCTCAAATATATCTTCCATATATGATAATGGTACAAGAACATTGATGGTCATCCAGTAAAGCCAGAACTCTATATTTTTTTTAAATAACGTTGTCCTTGACAACCAAATCCTCAGCTCGGAGTTGCCTACAGTGCTCCAAGGCAAGGTCATATTGCATTTTCCTCAAACTTCTTCATCGGATGAGTTATGAGATTAACTGACACCGATAAAATAATATTATAAAAAAATAAACCTACAGATAGCCTAGGAACTTTGGAATACCTCAATATCCTCCATATCTTGGACTTGTGTATCCATAATTATATATGTAAAAAAAATTTCAGTTCAACTAAAAGAAAAAAATGAACAAAATTAAAAATCACCAACTGTGTGAAATGTTTATGTAGAATCACATTTTTTCTATCCATATCTAGTGAAAAAAATCCTATATCTTCACAATATAAATATCTTATTTGAAACTCCTATACATGTACATCATCAGAAATGTGTTGATATTACATGTTAAGTGGTACACATAAAATAATATCATAAAAATCAAATACCAAAAGAAATACTAGG